>OX336389.2:1346359114-1347559114 GCA_946902985.2 Meconema thalassinum
AGGACCTCGGTTCAACGTCCGGGTCATTAACAACTTTAAACACTCCTTACAAGACGGCCTCCAGACACCCTCCTACACCAAGGGTCCGGCCGTGAAACTTGAGAGTTATTTATGACTATGCGGGATCCCTCCCGTCTAGCCCCGGCCAGAGCTCTCTTTAAATGCTTTTTGAAAACACAATCTTTTCATTCTCAGTTCTTTGTGGAGACCTGGCATTATACTCTTCGTGTACATACAACAATATTATTGGGCTCATAAACCACATTCGTAATCTTGGCGTTTATTAATTATGAAAGGTCCTCATTGATTGTGGAAGAGTAATTAACGACGAATAATAAAGGGGCTTTCAAAATAAGAGGATTCTGAGTTCGAATCTCTTCACATGCCTCGGGAACCTTTCCCATATAGAGGACTATACAAAATGCGATTTAGGGTCAGCCTATAGCTATAAGACCTACGCTCACTACCATACATTTGCTCCCTTTCAATAACATACACAATGCCTCGTGATACTACGTCACAAATAGAGGACTTATACCAAATCTCAATTCGCTACAATCAACTACCTCTCATAAGTAATTTACCAAGTACATTAACTTTTACGCGTTCCTAGCGTGACATTTTACTTTAATTGCGCTCCTTTTGCGCTATACATTTTTTAAGCCTAGCGTCATCCAAAGAACTGATAATATCATATTAACAATTGATACACATTTCAATTTTTATATTATTCTTTTCCTTTGACCATAACTTTCTCTATTCCAAGAACATGCATTTAAACATCATGTCTATACTTTTTATTAAGGCTCTAACGCTCTTATATTCACATCAATTAATTTGACCTTTATTTAATATTTCCTTACTTGGTTATTATTATTATTCATTTCATATCTTTATTCTTTACACAAGCTCAAAAGCTATTTCTTTCATATAACTCAAATTTACTTTTAATTAAATATCTTTCATGATAATTACTAATATTTCGCTTGCTCTTATGACAGTCGTCAAATACATTAACATTTTATATATTTCCTCTACTGGATTTATTCTTTACATAATTATTTATAGTTTCTCAAATTTCTATTTTTGTTCAGATCGCGTTCTTGTTTATTCAGTATTTATTTATTTAAACACATCCCCTTTACTCAAAAACTCCGGTGGATTTGTACACAATCATTCCCTGACACCAAAATATAATGAAATTCATTACTCACATGTTATTAAGGTCGTCTCATGACCTTTATCCTTGTGCGGTGTTTCATTTTGGCCCACTTTAAAATTTACTCCATATTATAGAAATTCATCTTATGTACAAACACTTCTTGACACATATTTAATACACTTAACATTGACGACATTTTTAATACACTGGTGTATCCCTTTAGAACACACAATAAACACTAAAAAATATTATTTTTACACACAATCTTGATCGATTTACACTTCACAACTTTCGATCACTAGGCCGTATTTTCTTAGCCTATCACACGTGACCTCTTAATCTCCCGTTTCCAAGGGTGAAATTTATTCAATGTCGGCTTCCTATCCTGCAGAATGCGAAAGTCTCGAAACATCTACTTTTCCCTGGAATCCTAATTCTTCGAATCCTATTCTTGATGACCGGCTATTTCTCTATCTTGAACGGCTTCCCTTTTTAGATCTAGTTTATCGATCCTAGCGAAAGTCTGTTCGGATCGAGGTCCCCTCAATAACTTATCGATGATCGATGGATTTATTTTATAGCAGCTAGTACTTCTCAAGTCTAGTGCTTTAGAATAGTTCGTCTGCTTTCTGGAGATAATGTCTATAGACTCCGTTCTTCTTTATTTAATCGGTTCTAGCACTCCTACCTTTCTGAGATACGTTGCGAACCTTACTCTGTTTTCCCTAGTTGGGTTCTTTAATTTAGATAACTGTTTATCTTCCTATTACGGTACTTCCGTACGTTATGATATTTTCGTTCGTCTATTTACAGACCTATCGCCTTAAATCCAACGTTCGCAGCCTGCTCTGACTATATTTTACGAACTTTTCACTGTAAACTTGTGTACTGTCGGACCTAAATCCTGTAACTAGGATTTTCCTAATTTTCAACACGGCGATACTTTAAATTTTCTTCTTTACAACCCCTTATGGAGGCAAGCAAGTTGTTAATACTGCGATGCCTATGGCTATCGGATATTAATTCTGCGGTGTATTACAGTGTTTCTCTCCTCAAGGAGTACTGGTAAACTGTCTTCGATGTGACGCAGAGTGACGCCCCACACGGCTGTCTGAATACTGATGCGTAGCAACGCCCCCTCGGGCTATTTGGAACTGCTTGTACTGATGCGTAGTAACACCCCCTCGGGCTGTTCGGAACTGCATGTCTGGCTTGGTGATGCCAGGAGCTTTATACTATTTCGCTACAAAAAGATAAGACTCTAGCCCTTTCCGTGACCAACTTTTAAAATAATGGTTGCACAATTATAAAAATTATACCTTCCGAAAGCTCGTCTTCTCAATGTCAAATAATCTCATTGCGCATAAGAATCGATCGTGCAATTCGGAGATATTAATTAATTTCTAGTCCTCAACTGCGTAGGTGTTGCTGTTCTTTTGTACTCTCCCCTCTCTACAGGCCTTGGTAAATCCCCGATGACGTATACTTGCGTTTGCAGTTTTCTCCTGTGCAATATTTAAAAGGTTTTTCTTTACACAAAAATCTCTCATTCGAAATGATTCACCGTACTGTAATTGTTAACTCATTTTTATGCTCGTAAACGGGTTAAATTTAATTATTCTTCTTCTGGCGCATAAGCGGTGTTGTCGTTTTTCAGCAAGCTAAGCTCGATTTCCGAGTCAGGCTTCCTTGTCTAATAGTGGGAATTTTCCACTCGGTTATTAATACTCATGACTAGCTCCCTTCTGAATGTCAAGAGGGGTGATCTCATCTCTCGAACACCTGGTCCACGCCTCTTGCACAACGTTAGGCTAGCATCTTGGCTTGATCTTTCTCTAAGTTACAGTAGAAACTGTACGTTTCTTTCATTTCTTCCCCAAATACATGGATTCGACCTACTTGGACCCTATGGAACATGGGTTCATCTCTCCCCTCCTTAGGTAAATAAATTTTCGAAAAATTTTGAGGAAATTTATTTCAATTAATCTTATCTGTCTTTATTCGTCGAATCCATCATAACGTTATCCGTACCTTTTGTTTCTTTTTAGTTCTTTAAAGTCGTATCCGGTGATTTTGTAGGTCGGGTATGCTCTGTCCCTACCCTTTCTTTTTCCTTTATTTGTCTGGACTTTAAGTCCCCAGAACCTCATTCTTCTTTACGGGTGTGGTCTATCCCTACCCTTTCTTTCTTCTTTATTTGTCTGGACTATAAAATCTCCAGAACCTCATCCTTCCTTACGGGTTTGGTCTATCCCTACCCGTTTCCTTATTTCATCATTCTCCTTTCTTAAATTGAAATTTTCTTCTTCAATAAACTCAATTATTTCTTTGATTTCCCTATACAACTTCTCCAATTCGCATTCGCACTCGAATGCTTGAGCTCTATTTTCTATTTCTTCCTTATTCTTGTTTATGTCAAAAGCGGATTCATCTCTAAATGTTTCCATAACCAGGGCTTGTTCATTTGCTTCATCGAATTCTTCGGGAGGGTAATATAATTTCAAATTTGCTGAATTCATGGTCACTTCGTGATCCGTTTCACAGTGCCGAATTCTATATGCGTTATTCCTCAAATCTCTGATTATTTGATACGGTCCGTGGTACATTTTCTGGAACTTCTTGTACACACGGTTCCCTGGATCCGAAATGGCTGGTCTTTTTACTAACACCATTTCTCCTGCTAATAATGGTCGATGATACCTCTTATGCCTATTTCTTCTCTGCCTCCTGTCGGCTTGAGCTTTTAGGTGCTCAAAGGCTCTTCTAATACGTACATCTCTTCCAGGCTGAGCGTCTGCTGGCCTAGGAATTACCAGACTCCAAGGTCTTTCTGGTTGCTCATTCCGATGTAACGTTATGGGTATCTCTCCCGTGGATTCATGGATTGTGTTATTTATACAAAATTCGATAATATCCAAGATATCTATCCACTTCCAATTTTCTTCGGCACAGTATATTCTACAGTACTTGGCCGTCTCCCTCATCACTCTTTCTACAGGATTTGCCTCAGGATGGCGAATACTTGACAAAATCTGACGTATTCCAAGTCTTTCTAATTCTCGTCTGAACTCTACACTGGTGAAACAACTACCGTGATCCGACAACAAATTCTCAGGTTTTCCCAGAATCGGTATCACTTTTTCTTTTAGTCGTTTTAACACCTGTTTGGTACTAGTCTTCTGTATGGGAGCAAGGACAACCATTTTAGTGAAGACATCCATAGCCACCATTATGTGTCGATTTCCTCTTCTTGCCTTTGGCAAAGGTCCGAAGTTATCAATAGATGTGATTTGACCTGGCCTTTCGGGCAACAATGGTATGGGCTTTTGTCTCATCAGAAATGCATTAGGTTTGATCCTTTGACATAAATCACATGTCTTTAACGTGTCCCTTACAGTTTCTCTCAGTCTCGGCCATACAAATGCTTCTTTCAGCATCGAGACTGTTTTGTCGACTCCCATATGTCCGAACGATCTATGGGCTAACCATACTATTTTCCTCCGCAAAATTGCAGGTACAACAATCCTTAATTTTGTATGGTCAGAGTCCACAAACTTATATAATAATCCATTATAAAACGTGTAGTCTTGAGCTATCTTATTAGCTTCCGTGTACGCTGGTGTTCCCCTTATCAAACTTCCCTCAAGGAAAGATATGAGCATGTTCATCCATGGATCCTCCCGTTGTCTTTGACTAATGCTTCTTAACTCATTAAGAGTACGCTGATCCCTGTCTTCCAAATCTGTAGCCATTACTTCCTCTTCTATGGACTCTGGCTGTCTACTTAAGTAGTCTGGAACTATATTTTCTTTTCCTGGGCAGTATATTATCTTGACATCAAACTGTTGAATGTATAAAGCCCAACGCATCAACCTTTGACTGGATAAATCAGTCTTCATCAAAAAGGTTAAGGCTTTATGATCCGTCCTTAAGATGACCTGAAACCCATATACGATCTTCCGCCAATATTGCAACGCGTGCAGTATCGCTAACAGCTCGATTTCGCTGATCGTATAATTTTTCTCGTGTGGTTTCAGTCTCCTACTTGTGAAAGCTAGATAGTTTCTCTTATCAGGGTTTTCCGGGTTTTCCTGATATAGCATTGCCCCTATTCCAATCTGGGATGCGTCTGTTTGAATCATAAATCTCTGATTAAAATCAGGATATCCTAGCTTCACGTAGTTTAAAAGCATTTCCTTGGCCTCCACGAATGCTTTTTCTGTTTCCTCCGTCCATTTCCACTTGCCCTCCCTTCTTCAGAAGGTCCTGTAGTGGTGCAACAGTTTTTGTGTATGATGGACAATGTCCTGAGAAGAATCTAATCAATCCCAAAAACTGGCGAACGTTCTTTACCTTCAAAGGCCTTGGAAAATCTCTTATCGATTCCAATTTGCACGGATTTGGTTTAACACCATCCTTGTCAATCACATGTCCTAAAAATGTTACTTGTCTTTGACAAAAATTTGATTTCTTTAAATTTATTTTAAAATTTGCCCTCCTTAAATCTTCCAGGAGTTTCTTCAATTTTTCTAAATGTTCCTCAATATTCTCCGAGGTAAGCAAAATATCATCCACATAACGGATAGTGCAATCTTTCACTTCCTCTGACAGGTTTCGATCAAGCGCTCTTATTAATGCAGATCCTGCGGTCTTCAATCCAAACGGACACCTTCTGAAACAATAGGTTTGTTGGTCGAACTGAAATCCAGTCAACAAGCTGGTTTTCTCTTCCAGTTCGAGATGATGATACGAAGAAGTCATGTCAATATTTGTAAAAATCTTCTTGCCTTTGAACTTCCTCAGTATTTCTTTTATGGGTGGTGCCGAATCATTTTCTGGTATGATTTTTGCATTCAGATTTCTGGCATCTAAACACACCCTTACTGAGCCATCCGGTTTACTTACAATCACTAATGGACTAACATATGGTGTCGCCATCTTTTCTATAACACCTGCATTCATCATCTCCTGCAGTGTTTTCTTAGTTTGTGGGTAATGTTTTTCCGCAACCGGCTATGGTTTTTGTCTGAACGGTGCCCAATCATTGACTTGGAACGCGTATTTAAAATTTTCAATCTTCCCTGGCTTGGAATCAAATACGTCCCTATAATTCAATAATAATTTCCTTAACTGTTCCTTATTTTCGAGGTTAACTTTAGCTTCCTCTACTTTTCCTGACAGGTTGGTCTCGAACTCATTTTCCAAATTATCTTCGAGTTCTATGTTGAGGACTTCAAATATCTTTTCTATGTCCTTATAACCTTCCTCAATCACTTCTTCCATATGCCATACCTGTTCTCCTATTTTCACATCCTGTTCCTGTAGGTTAATGTTTTGTTCATCCACATCCTCTCTTTGAATTCTAATGCAGTTTTGCGCTAGGTCTATAATGACCTTGTTCTCACGGATAAAATCAATACCTAATATGACATTATACGGTAATTGATTTACAAGAAAAAAGCACTGCGAAATTTCTGCGTTACCCATGATCAGATCAATGTATACCTGAAATTTACACGTTAAAGATTTTTCAGGGATAATTCCCTTAATCTTTACACTTGATGTGGGAATCTTTAATACTCGGCCCCTTGTTTCCAGTTCATTTAGAAGGGTTTGTGTAATTAAACTTATTGTGGATCCGGTATCAATTAATGCTCTGACCAGTAATCCTTCTATCCTAAGCATAATTATAGGTAGTTCTCTTTTAACAGGTGGGATTCCTTCCACATCCTCGTTAATTAGCTCATCTGGTCTGGCTATCCAATTCACAATTTCTACCTCCTCCCAGCTCCTGGTATGTTTCCCCTTTTGACAATTTAAAATTGGAGTTTTTTTATCCTGAGGGCTTCCTTTCCCCTCATTCTTTAATTGAGCTTGTAGTTCCAAGCTTTGAGCTCCATCTAGTCGGTCGGGTGATTTCCGGTTCTTGATTGCCTCACTCCAACGGACTTTTTGCCTATCAGGTTCATCTGGTCGTTCGTTCATATAACGAAGACTTTCCTGATATCTTTCTTCTATTTCGGCCCGATATTCATCATCCCTATCCTCTGGCCTTACATTCCTTCTGGGATAATTCTCCCATTTCTTTCTGTTTTCTTGCCTTTGATGGTTATTGTTATAGGGTCGGCTCTCTTGTTGCCTATAACCCGTATTCCTAGGATTTCTTCCTCGATATCCTCCTCTGTAATATGGCTGTATCCTTCTAGGCTCCTGGTGCCCATACTCTCGACCCAGTCCCTGAGTATCCGTGCTAGTAGACTGATTCCTGGTCGCTGGTTTTTCGCTGGTTTCCTGACTGCTGGCCATATGTACTTGCTCAGTCTGTCTTTGATGCCGAGGAGTTACGTGCGAAGTCGTCATATCTAATTGACGTAATACACTCTCCACTTCCACAGCACTTCTGGCTTTGGATGAGATTAACAGTCTCTGAATCTCATACGGAAGTTGTCTTGCAATGGCGGCACACAGGTCGTTTTCTGCCGGAGCAATGTCGAGTTCGCGGAATTTACATAATTGAGCGGTGAAAAATTCCGAGTATTTAGTTGGTGCATTTGTGCTGTACATCCTAGAGTACAGATCCAGCCTTAAATTCTCTTGGACGTCTGCTGCCCAATATCGTTTTAAAAATGCTTCCCTAAAGCCTTCCACCGTATCAAAGGTGTACCTGAAGCTTCTGAACCAGGTGAGACAATCACCTGCCAACAGCTTTTCAATAGCTCTCAATCTCCGATCCTGAGGAACTTTCATTTCGTTTAAATACTCGGCCACTTCCTTTAGCCAGTATTTTGGAGTAATAGACATGTTATTACCCGTAAACTTTACTGGTCTGTCCTCATTCGATTTAATAATGTTTATTATCTGGCCATTTGTCTGATTCATGTACGGGGTTGACATCGCCATCGGATATCCTGGGTTCTTATAAGGGCTCTCCCCTCCTAACTCCCTCTCCGTATCTGTGCCTTGTTCACGGGAATCTACCCATCCCGTCTTTGGAAACTCCTCCTGATTCTCAAATTCTAACTTCCTTTCCCTTCGGGCACTTTCTTCATTAGCCATGAGTTGGATTTCCATTTGACTGTTCTTATGTTCAGTCCTCTCCAACCTAGATCTTAATTCATTCTGAATTCTTTCTTGATTCCTTTTACTATCTTCCTCTGCCTTTTTGAGTTGGAATTTCTCGTCCCTGTAACTATCCCTGAACTCATTTAGTTGGTCTTCTACCTCTTTCTTAAAGACCCTGGCATGTTGATTGATAATTTCTGGCTTAACGTCACCTATGGTATCTAAGTATTTTCGTATTTCCTTTATCTTCTTCTCCACCTCTCCCTTAATTCCTTCCAGCTTTTCCTCAGTTTTCTTAGACACTTCCGATAATTCATCTTTAATCAGTTTTACTTCATTTCTAGTTTTTCCTACTCGCCCTTCTAACTTTCCAATAGTTTCCTGGACCTCATTAATACCCTTGCTTATTCCATCTATCTTCTGGGTTTTTTCTTCATTTTCTTCATTTCGTTGTTCTCTTTCTTTCTGGAGATGCTTCTCGTATCTACCGAATCTTTTATCTATTTCCCCCTCGTACTTCTTCAGGTTCTCATCTACCTGCCCGGTAAAAAGATCAATCTGCTCTTTCATGCCCTTTATATCTTTGTGATTCTGACTTTCCATATCATCCACTTTAGCCTGAATTTTATCAACCTTTCCCTCAAGATTTCCTACTTTCTCCTCAACTCTTTCAAATCGGTTTCCTAGCTTACTGACACTTGTTTTTATCTCATCCCGAGATTTTTCACAAATACTCTTGTTCGATTCTATCTGAGCTTCTAAATTTTTCTGCACCTCTTGGATCTGGGTTACAAGTTTCTTTTCACATGCTTTTATATTTTTTTCACAAGATTCTTCCATGCTATTTAATTTAGTTTTTATAGCCCCAAAATTACCTTCTAAATTTTCAAAATTTTCTTGACATTTATCTTGGGATTTTTTGGTACTTCCCTCTAAGGTTCTTATTTGGCCTTGCAATTCTGACTTGATTTCCCCTTTTAACTCAGTTAACTTGTCCCCAAACTTAATGTCAAACCCTTGAAATTTGTCATTCATTGTCCCTTCTATTTCAGCCTTCAGTACTCCATTGTTTTCTTTACTGTTGGCTTTCAGAGACTCTAACGTCTCCTTTTTTATCACTTCCATCTGTTTTTTATGGTTTCCCCACTTTCTGTTTTCATCTTTTCTATCTCGGCCTTCAGTACCTTATTCATTTTTATACCGTCGGCCTCGATAGCTTCTAATTTAGTTCCCATGCTATCACTTTTAATTTCGATAGCTTCTAATTTAGTTCCCATATTAGCACTATCAGTTTTTAGTGACTCTAAACTCTCATTCATGGATCCTAACTTTTGGTTATTTTTCTCCTGTTGGCTGTCCAACTTATTCAAACTCTCATTTATGGATTCGAACACTTTGTTATTTTCATCCTTTTGGAGGCCCAATGTATTGTTTATAGCCTCCAACTTCTCATTGCTATCGGCTTTTATAGCCTCTAACTTCTCATTGCTATCGGCTTTTATAGCCTCCAAAAGCCGTTGCATCTCTTCACTCAATGCCATCTTATTAGAATACAGTGGGCCACTAATGCCACCACACTAGTACATGCTTGAGAGATGATACTCTGAATCATTGTGTCCCAATTTCTTTTAAAAATTTACTTTGGTACGAGTGTTTACCACAACGTACCCTTTTGATACTTTTATTCAATTTCATAAACCTTTATGGAAGTATTTAAAATTCAAAATTTCGAAAAACCATTTTTTTTTTCAAAAATGGAAATTTTGATTTTTCGAGAAAACTCGGGTTTTCCCTAGGAAAACTCATCCCTGCGTACTGGGCGCCAAAAAGTAGGGTTTTGCTAGGGGGGGGGTTGATTTGATATATAATAATTCAGGGCTGCTCGGTATGAGTTTCCAGGGACCCATGCGGTCAGTTAATATTTTACGTTGTAGCTATTTCTATCATTACTTTACTTTACATGTTATGACCGTCTTAAATGTTCCTCTAGTTATTAATCCAGCACATTACTTCTATGCCCCCCATGTGCCCTTTTAGCAAGAAATATGCCAATCACAGTATACCAGCGTAGCTCAATTCGGAATTTTCGGGGCAGCGGTAAGTTCCCCCACTCTGTGACTCACATATTTTGGATTAATTAGAGGATACACTTGCAAAAATAACAACAAAATCAACTCCTATTTTAACACATTTAATTAATCAAAATTATGGCGCTACAAACAATTAAACAATTAAATTACTGACCCATAATCATCTACTTGTTCCAAATGAACAAGGAATAACAATAGAATAAAACAAATATTGTATTAAAACATATGGTTTCCATATAAACCAACAATTCCTAATTATTTTTATTTCCATAAAGCATCAACTGTGAGTTTCATATAACTCCGAGCTCTTTTGGCTCAATGCTTTCTGTAATAATGGTGTCATTCTTTGTACACCTCAAATACTACTTTTTATATATTTACTTAATCATCAAACAAATGTATAATTACATTTAAAATTACATGTTAATTATCTAACTCAATATTTGGGCATTTTCACATATTTTCAGCTGTTATCATCTCTCTCTAGTTTCAAAAATACATCAAAGTAATCAGGAAATTACTTGTGTACTCCAGAGTATGAAGATACTTGACACAGTCAAAAAACTATGGTTACTCCCGAAACCTAGTTGCCTTCAATTTACTCGTGGAATCCTACTTCCATACAACATTACAATAGGGATTGTTATTTATTTCTTACGTCTTATAAGACCATTATCACATAAAAAAACCTACGATCTGAACAGGCAAGCGGAAATATCAATCTACAAGGACCTCGGTTCAACGCCCGGGTCATTAACAACTTTAAACACTCCTGGTGTATTCATTACTCCTTACAAGACGGCCTCCAGACACCCTTCTACACCAAGGGTCCGGCCGTGAAACTTGAGAGTAATTTATGACTATGCGGGATTACATCAAAGTAATCAGAAAATTACTTGTGTACTCCAGAGTATGAAGATACTTGACACAGTCAAAAAACTATGGTTACTCCCGAAACCTAGTTGCCTTCAATTTACTCGTGGAATCCTACTTCCATACAACATTACAATAGGGATTGTTATTTATTTCTTACGTCTTATAAGACCATTATCACATAAAAAAACCTACGATCTGAACAGGCAAGCGGAAATATCAATCTACAAGGACCTCGGTTCAACGCCCGGGTCATTAACAACTTTAAACACTCCTGGTGTATTCATTACTCCTTACAAGACGGCCTCCAGACACCCTTCTACACCAAGGGTCCGGCCGTGAAACTTGAGAGTTATTTATGACTATGCGGGATCCCTCCCGTCTAGCCCCGGCCAGAGCTCTCTTTAAATGCTTTTTGAAAACACAATCTTTTCATTCTCAGTTCTTTGTGGAGACCTGGCATTATACTCTTCGTGTACATACAACAATATTATTGGGCTCATAAACCACATTCGTAATCTTGGCGTTTATTAATTATGAAAGGTCCTCATTGATTGTGGAAGAGTAATTAACGACGAATAATAAAGGGGCTTTCAAAATAAGAGGATTCTGAGTTCGAATCTCTTCACATGCCTCGGGAACCTTTCCCATATAGAGGACTATACAAAATGCGATTTAGGGTCAGCCTATGGCTATAAGACCTACGCTCACTACCATACATTTGCTCCCTTTCAATAACATACACAATGCCTCGTGATACTACGTCACAAATAGAGGACTTATACCAAATCTCAATTCGCTACAATCAACTACCTCTCATAAGTAATTTACCAAGTACATTAACTTTTACGCGTTCCTAGCGTGACATTTTACTTTAATTGCGCTCCTTTTGCGGTATACATTTTTTAAGCCTAGCGTCATCCAAAGAACTGATAATATCATATTAACAATTGATACACATTTCAATTTTTATATTATTCTTTTCCTTTGACCATAACTTTCTCTATTCCAAGAACATGCATTTAAACATCATGTCTATACTTTTTATTAAGGCTCTAACGCTCTTATATTCACATCAATTAATTTGACATTTATTTAATATTTCCTTACTTGGTTATTATTATTATTCATTTCATATCTTTATTCTTTACACAAGCTCAAAAGCTATTTCTTTCATATAACTCAAATTTACTTTTAATTAAATATCTTTCATGATAATTACTAATATTTCGCTTGCTCTTATGACAGTCGTCAAATACATTAACATTTTATATATTTCCTCTACTGGATTTATTCTTTACATAATTATTTATAGTTTCTCAAATTTCTATTTTTGTTCAGATCGCGTTCTTGTTTATTCAGTATTTATTTATTTAAACACATCCCCTTTACTCAAAAACTCCGGTGGATTTGTACACAATCATTCCCTGACACCAAAATATAATGAAATTCATTACTCACATGTTATTAAGGTCGTCTCATGACCTTTATCCTTGTGCGGTGTTTCATTTTGGCCCACTTTAAAATTTACTCCATATTATAGAAATTCATCTTATGTACAAACACTTCTTGACACATATTTAATACACTTAACATTGACGACATTTTTAATACACTGGTGTATCCCTTTAGAACACACAATAAACACTAAAAAATATTATTTTTACACACAATCTTGATCGATTTACACTTCACAACTTTCGATCACTAGGCCGTATTTTCTTAGCCTATCACACGTGACCTCTTAATCTCCCGTTTCCAAGGGTGAAATTTATTCAATGTCGGCTTCCTATCCTGCAGAATGCGAAAGTCTCGAAACATCTACTTTTCCCTGGAATCCTAATTCTTCGAATCCTATTCTTGATGACCGGCTATTTCTCTATCTTGAACGGCTTCCCTTTTTAGATCTAGTTTATCGATCCTAGCGAAAGTCTGTTCGGATCGAGGTCCCCTCAATAACTTATCGATGATCGATGGATTTATTTTATAGCAGCTAGTACTTCTCAAGTCTAGTGCTTTAGAATAGTTCGTCTGCTTTCTGGAGATAATGTCTATAGTCTCCGTTCTTCTTTATTTAATCGGTTCTAGCACTCCTACCTTTCTGAGATACGTTGCGAACCTTACTCTGTTTTCCCTAGTTGGGTTCTTTAATTTAGATAACTGTTTATCTTCCTATTACGGTACTTCCGTACGTTATGATATTTTCGTTCGTCTATTTACAGACCTATCGCCTTAAATCCAACGTTCGCAGCCTGCTCTGACTATATTTTACGAACTTTTCACTGTAAACTTGTGCACTGTCGGACCTAAATCCTGTAACTAGGATTTTCCTAATTTTTCAACACGGCGATACTTTAAATTTTCTTCTTTACAACCCCTTATGGAGGCAAGCAAGTTGTTAATACTGCGACGCCTATGGCTATCGGATATTAATTCTGCGGTGTATTACAGCGTTTCTCCCCTCAAGGAGTACTGCTAAACTGTCTTCGATGTGACGCAGAGTGACGCCCCACACGGCTGTCTGAATACTGATGCGTAGCAACGCCCCCTCGGGCTATTTGGAACTGCTTGTACTGATGCGTAGTAACACCCCCTCGGGCTGTTCGGAACTGCATGTCTGGCTTGGTGATACCAGGAGCTTTATACTATTTCGCTACAAAAAGATAAGACTCTAGCCCTTTCCGTGACCAACTTTTAAAATAATGGTTGCACAATTATAAAAATTATACCTTCCGAAAGCTCGTCTTCTCAATGTCAAATAATCTCATTGCGCATAAGAATCGATCGTGCAATTCGGAGATATTAATTAATTTCTAGTCCTCAACTGCGTAGGTGTTGCTGTTCTTTTGTACTCTCCCCTCTCTACAGGCCTTGGTAAATCCCCGATGACGTATACTTGCGTTTGCAGTTTTCTCCTGTGCAATATTTAAAAGGTTTTTCTTTACACAAAAATCTCTCATTCGAAATGATTCACCGTACTGTAATTGTTTACTCATTTTTATGCTCGTAAACGGGTTAAATTTAATTATTCTTCTTCTGGCGCATAAGCGGTGTTGTCGTTTTTCAGCAAGCTAAGCTCGATTTCCGAGTCAGGCTTCCTTGTCTAATAGTGGGAATTTTCCACTCGGTTATTAATACTCATGACTAGCTCCCTTCTGAATGTCAAGAGGGGTGATCTCATCTCTCGAACACCTGGTCCACGCCTCTTGCACAACGTTAGGCTAGCATCTTGGCTTGATCTTTCTCTAAGTTACAGTAGAAACTGTACGTTTCTTTCATTTCTTCCCCAAATACATGAATTCGACCTACTTGGACCCTATGGCACATGGGTTCACTATATGCATCAGAAACGTGGATAATGAAGAAAAGAGACATAAGCAGAATACAGGCAAGTGAAATGAAGTTCCTACGAAGGAGGATCGGAGTAACAAGAAGAGACAAGGTGAGGAATGAAAAGGTCAGGGAAATAGTGAAAGAGGAGCCCTTGCAGGGTAGGATTGAGACATCATGACTGAGATGGTATGGACACTTAAAGGGAATGGAAGAGAAGAAGATTTCCAACAGGATACATGAGATGCAGATGCAGAATAAACGACCAAGGGGAAGACCAAGAGATAGATGGCTGAAAGGAGTGGAGGAATGTGTCAAGAAGAGAGGCGAGGACTGGACTAGAGTGACAGCGGAGAGGTGGTGGGGAGAAAGGACTAAGTGGCGAGTCTTATGTTCCAAACAGACCAGCCTGGGGCAGGAAACTACAGATGATGATGATGATGATGACTGAAGTGTACTGGCTCTAGATATTAATTTGAGTCGATACTGAAGTGTACTGCTACTAATCGGCTCTGGATATTAATTTGAGTCGATACTGAAGTGTACTGCTGCTATAAAGCTCTGGATATTAAATTGAGTCGATACTGAAGTGTACTGCTATATGGCTCTGGATAATAATTTGAGTCGATACTGAAGTATACTGCTACTATATGGCTCAGGATATTAATTTGAGTCGATACTGAAATGTACTGCTACTATACAACTCTGGATATTAATTTGAGTCGATACTGAAGTGTACTGCTACTATACAGCTCTGGATGTTAATTTGAATCGATACTGAAGTGTACTGCTGCTATACAGCTCTGGATATTAATTTGAGTCGATAATGAAGTGTACTGCTACTACCTAGTGTTTATGGCTCAGGATATTAATTTGAGTCGATACTGAAGTGTACTGCTACTATACAGCTCTGGGTGTTAATTTGAATCGATACTGAAGTGTACTGCTGCTATACAGCTCTGGATATTAATTTGAGTCGATACTGTACTGCTACTATACAGCTCTGGATGTTAATTTGAATCGATACTGAAGTGTACTGCTACTATACAGCTCTGGATATTAATTTGAGTCGATACTGAAGTTTACTGCTACTATATGGCTCAGGATATTAATTTGAGTCGATACTGAAGTGTACTGCTACTATACATCTCTGGATATTAATTTGAGTCGATACTTATGTGCACTGCTGCTATACAGCTCTGGTTATTAATTTGGGTCGATACTGCAGTTTACTGCTACTACCTAGTGTTTATGGCTCAGGATATTAATTTGAGTCGATACTGAAGTGTACTGCTGCAATACAACTCTGGATATTAATTTGAGTCGATACTGACGTGTACTGCTACTATACAGCTCTGGATGTTAATTTGAGTCAATACTGAAGTGTACTGCTACTATACAGCTCTGGATGTTATGTGAGTCAATACTGAAGCGTACTGCTACTATACAGCTCTGGATATTAATTTTGAGTCGATACTGAAGCGTACTGCTGCTATACAACTCTGGATATTAATTTGAGTCGTTACTGAAGCGTACTGCTGCTATACAGCTCTGGATGTTAATTTGAGTCAATACTGAAGTGTACTGCTACTATAACCGACAGCAGTGGCACAGCTCGCTAAAGCGCAGCGTTAGGTCATGGGACCTAGCTCTCTGCTGACTCGGTAGACGCGTGGGTTCGAGTCCCACCGTCGGCCGTCCTTGAAATGGTTTTCCGTGGTTTCCCATTTTCAACACCAGGCAAATGCTGGGACGGTACCTTCTGATAGGCCACGGCCGCTTCCTTCCACATCCTTGCCCAGTTTCATTCATCTTCATCCATTCCATCTCTCCTCCCGACGCGCAGGTCTCCCACGGGAGTCGAATAGAAAGACCTGCACTCGGCCTCTGAGGAGGCCACACGACAAAAAAAAACTGCTACTATACAGCTCTGGATATTAATTTGAGTCAATACTGAAGTGTACTGCTACTATACAGCTCTGAAGGTTAATTTGAGTCGATACTGAAGTGTACTGCTACTATACAGCTCTGAAGGTTAATTTGAGTCGATACTGAAGTGTACTGCTACTATACAGCTCTGAAGGTTAATTTGAGTCGATACTGAAGTGTACTGCTACTATACAGCTCTGGATATTAATTTGAGCCAATACTGAAGTGTACTGCTACTATACAGCTCTGAAGGTTAATTTGAGTCGATACTGAAGTGTACTGCTACTATACAGCTCTGAATGTTAATTTGAGTCGATACTAAAGTGTACTGCTACTCATTTCATTGGCTAATTATCGTGTTGGAAACCATATTTCAGTGTTGCCTTAGCAATCGATATTTAACGTTTTTCAGTCGGTTAACACGATTTTACCCAATTCAAGTGGGTGTTTCCCGAATCCTGAAAAACGTTTACAAGAGATTAATAAATACACCTCTCTTTATTATATAAAATCCCCGGTTGGAAACAACATAACATTTTTGGGAGCAACAACGGAAACATGTTATTGGATTAGGATGCACTTTGCACCATATCTTATATATAACAAAGTCGGCATTCTTCTTCTTCTTCTTCTTTTGCTTTAGCGTTTGTCCCACCTCGTGGCAGGGTCCGCTATTTGAGTCCGCTGTCTCCACTTTACTCGGTCATGGGCCATGTCCGGATGAAGGTTGACGCCTTTCAAATCCCTATGCAGTGTATCGGCCCAACGTTGTCTCGGTCGCCCCTTTGGTCTTTTCCCGGCGACCTCCAGTGTGTAGCCCTGTTTTGCAATGGTGTCCGCTCCTGACCGTAGCACATGCCCAAACCATCGCAGACGACCCTCACGCATTTTGTTACTGATTGCTGCGATACCAAATCGTTCCCTTATTCTTTGATTGGGGATGTGATCCAACCTAGTAATGCCTGCTGTCCATCTAAGCATCTTGGTCTCCATGCCACTTAGCCGACGTTCTGCTTCTTTCGTGGTCGGCCAACATTCGGTACTATAAAGCGCTACGGGACGAATGACAGTGCGGTAAATCTTCGATTTTAGGTGGTCTTTCATCTGGCGATCGCACATGACACCTGCCGTTGTTCGCCACTTCATCCACGCAGCATTAATTCTTATGTTGACCTCCTCGGTGAGACGACCTTCAACAGTTATCGTAGAGCCAAGATACTTAAATTTTGTCATTCGAGGCAGATCAACGCCGTCGACTTGGATTGTTCCGATTTCTCCAGCATCCGTTGTCATATATTCTGTTTTAGCTTTGTTAAGCCGCAGGCCATATTGACTTAAACGATCACTCCAATCCTGGACTTGATGTTGGAGATCCAGCTTGTTTTGAGCGGCCAACATAACGTCATCAGCGTACAAAATGGTCCAAGGTAACGGTTGTTGTAGATCTGCAGTAACCGTGTCCATGACCATAATGAACAGCAATGGTGACAGGGCCGAACCTTGATGAACACCAACTGTTACATGGAAGTTTTCCGACGCTCCTGCGGCGGCTTGGACGTAACTTCTTGGCTCCGCGTAGAGCAACTGTACCCAGTTGACAAGGTACTCTGGGATGCCATGTTGTCGGAGAGTCAACCAGATCAAGTCGTGCGGTACACGATCAAAAGCCTTTTCGAGATCTAAGAAAGCAAGGTGCAACGGCTTATTCTTTTCACGATGCTTTTCAACTAAAAGCCGTGTGGCGTGGATTGTATCTGTTGTGCAGCAATTTTTCACAAATCCAGCTTGGTTTTTGGTCAGCTGGGTGATTGCACGTATCCTCTTATCAAGAATGCGCTCGAAGACCTTCATGGTGTGACAGAGGAGTCGAATTGGTCTGTAATTAGCACACTCGGCTGGACTTCCCTTCTTTTTGAAGATAGGTATCGTGATGCTATGTTGCCAATCAAGTGGCGTTCGTCCTTCTTTGACTATTTGGTTGAAGAGTCTTGCCAACCAATCCGCTGGATCCCACTTCTGAGAGCACCATAGCTCCGACGCGATGCCATCCGGACCAGTTGCCTTCCCTGGTTTCATTTGTTTCAAGGCCCCTGCAACCTCTAAGACATCAATAGGTTTGATAGGACCTTCGACAGCAGTAGCGACAGGTATCTGGTTGTGCTGGAATTCCTCTGTTGAGACCTTCTCAAAGTAATTTTGCCAACGTTCTCTCGCCTTCTTCCAGTCGACTAGCCAAACGCCCTTATCGTCATTGATGCCATAGAAGCGTTGGATATCTTGAGATTTATGGTGCCTGGATTTGACGAGGCGATAGATGTCCCGCTCTCCCTTGCGTGTGTCCAGCTTCGCGTAGAGGTCTGCGTACCGAGCCGATTTTGTCGAAGCAACAGTCTTCTTCGCTTCCCTGAGTGCTACTTTGTAAGCATTCCAACGAGAAGGTGTTTTGTCTTCCAGAAACTCGTGGTAAAGCTGCTTCTTCTTGCGTACCGCAGTTTTGACTGCGTCATTCCAAAGCCATGTGTCCTTATCAATCCGACGTCTTCCTGGCTTCGTAAGTCCAAGAATGGCATGCGTGGCTTCGTGAACAGTTTTCTTCATTTTTGCCCAGCTTTCTTCAACGGTAGTAATCGGCGGCAGCGTAAGACGTCTAATGACTTCTTCTTCATTCTCTTTAAATTGCCACCATCTGATTCTCGTCGGTCCTGTTCGTGCCTGTATGACCATTGGCGGCTTTACACGGAGCTTGCAGATAACTGGTCGGTGTTGGGTCGCAACTGTTTCGTAAGGGACGACTTTAGTGTCCAACACGTCTTTAAGATCGTTGCGCCTTACCAGAATGTAGTCAATTTGCGTTGTATTTGTGCCGCTGTAGTATGTGATTAGATGTGAATCACGTTTATTAAACCATGTGTTCGTAATGACTAGGTCATGGGTTTCCGCATAATCTAGAATTCTCAGTCCGTCGTCGTTCCTCTCACCATATCCGAATCCGCCATGGGCGGCATGGTCTTCTTTCAAGCGACCGACATGTCCATTTAGGTCGCCTGCAACTATGAGGTAGTCCTCTAAGGGCACTTCAGCGGTCTTTTCGTCAAGCAACGCCCAGAAGGCGTCTTTGATCGTTGCCGGTAGGCCTGTCTGAGGAGCATAGGCGCTGAAGAGGTGGATTTTTCTTCCATCGGCGATGTAGACGATTTTCATCAGACGATCATCATACCGCTGGACTTCGGAGACAGAACCAACAAACTGTGCTGATACTGCAATTCCCACACCACTGGTAGTTCCACGTGTACCGTTATAATACAACTTGTATCCACACCCAATGTTGTACGCCTTATCACCACTCCACCGTGTTTCCTGTACAGCACAGGCATCGATGCGCCTCATTTCTAGCGCTTTCGCTAGCTCATTGTAACGTCCAGACATAGTGCCGACATTAAGTGATGCAATTCGGGATGTAGGGGCTAGCTTGTTTAGCCGTTGCCGCCCGTGCGACGGTAACCCTTGCATACTTCTCGCGCCAACCGGGCCTCGTCGTCGCGCGTCGCTTCTGTGGGACGCCCTAGCCTTTAGTTCAGATCCTTGAGACAGCATGTCATGGGGATGTGACGAATTCTTTTTACAGCCGGCTTGTCACATAGCCTGTCGCCAAGCATTTTATAGCTGCTGCCAGCATATAATGAGGCTGCCCCTAACATGGAGAACAGACGCCTTTTGCAGCCGCCCCACTGGAGTACAGACGCTGCAGCTAATGGGATTTCAACAGCATTTCCTTCTGCTGAGGGCCCATTACCCTCTTACAAGAGCTCATCCACCCTAATCCGTTGACATAATTTAAAAAACGGATATCTATTAAAAGAAACGCTTCATATACAATTTTCTACGGTATCAAAACAAAGTCGGCATTAACGGCAGTATTAAGGATTCCAACACAGTCTCAATAGACCGTGTGCACTTAGAGAGGGCTGTTTAGTATACGCGTGACGAGAATGAAAATTGGCCTTTAATAGTTAGAATAATCTAGAAGTGGCATTGCCGGATGAACATAGACAGTTAGGAATGAGGAAGAAAGGCTAAGGAGGATAAGAGATAACGAAACCTACAGGAAATTCCTTTGAGTCCAGTGTAGGCAGTGATGGAAGCGGCTGCACGAGAACTGACCACACTTTGCTCAAACAAACAGCTAAGTTCACAATCCACTCTAAACTGAACATTTAATAACAATCACTGATATCACACTAAGCAAGCAAACTTGAAATTCAATCACCACTAACAACATAAAAAAATACATAAATCTAACAAATCTTGACAAGTTGTGCTAGTTTAATAACTACTGCAAATAAATATGTATATTGTAAATACCATCCCCATACTTGTAGACATAGATTTAATAGCCCAAGTGTATAGGATCTGATGATGATCACTTGGAGATTGAAACTGGTCATCCAAGTGTATTTATTAATCTTGTGTAGTTTTTTCCAGGATTAGGATAACACCCATTATAATTGGGTACGATCGTGTTGACTGACTGTAAAACATTAAATTTTGGTTCATTGGCCAACCCTTGAGAAAGCAGGAACATCAGGAAGGAGACCTTTACAACGTGTCGAGCACTTGAATTGAGTGGGAAAGGCCACGTGGTGTGGTATGAATGTGGAACTGTAAAATATTGATAGGAAATATCATCTAAAATTGTGCGCGATCGTTATTGAACGTTATACCTAGATACATGCGAACGGAGAATGATTAAGCTGATGTTAGCAGATTAATGAGTGCTGAGGATTGAACCGGTAACTGTACAAAATCACCACGAGGTTGATTGAACAGCAAAATGTCTGTGTAGTGAAAATTATAGAAATTAATGGGAGAAGTGTGGAAGTGCATGAGGAGAAATCCATATAGAAAGGCAGAAGTGCATATTCATATTGGAGAGATTTGCCGTATTCTAATTAGCGAGTGACTATAATGAAAATCGTTATCATCGAGAAGTCCAATAGTGAGAATCTCAGTTTTGCAACTAACGTACCAGCTGGATAATGGAGCCCTAAATTTAATCATCATGGAGGACTGCGGATTTCAGGGCAGTCAATTAGGATAACGTACGATCCAGGAGGGAGTGGAGCCAAACGAGATCGAACTGGAAACCCTCAAACTGACAGTCCAAGATGCAATGGTAGAGCAAAATTAAATTATCCATTGAGGTAATTGATGATGAGGAGTCGATTATTTAATAGGCTCAATTTCAATTACAAACTGTACATGTTGGATTACTTTTAAGATTTCATTGTGCGAGATATTTAAAACCAAGTAACGTTTTGTATACAGAAATTGTATGAGGAAGTATCGAGTGCTTCCAGGCAAATATTATGTCATATTTTTGTAGACAGCAGATGTGATAAGAGCATTTGTTTCATTCTTTGAAAGTCGAGCAAGGACAGTGTTTTGTTGAAGAAACAAATTGAATGAATAGTACGTGTAGAGAAGGACTGTTGACTAGAGTTTAGCTGCCAACTTTGGGATGTGCCTCTTGTATCGTACGTCATCCTCATGACTCTGCGCTGCTTCAATCATCCACGATGATTTATTTACGGAACCATTATTCAAGTTATAGAAGGTTATTGCCATGTTGAAAATATTAGAGGGAACGTTATAAAAGTTGCTATGATTTAAGGAAGTTTTAGCCTATACAAGCTACAACGGAATAATGTTTTATTTTTGTCTGCGAAATGAGTTAAAATTTATGCTTGATGAATCTTAAGAGAAGAACGTCATGATTGTTATAGAGAATAGATAGATTTGGTGTGCACGTAAGTTACGTGTATGAGACTCATGAGGGTGTTTCCATGAATATTATTGAGGAGTAGGCTATCAGTGAAAGGCTACTTGAGGAATTAAATAAAGCATACGTTACGGTGTTATGAAAAGGATTCGAATGTAATGTGCTAATCAATATGTGCAAATAGATGAGGTGCAATGGCTGTGAAACAGCGGATTATGTGTTTGGGATGACGTCGTGATATCGTTGATGATATTTGGAGTTGTATATAAAAGTCAATCAGAAACAATAATAGCAGAGGGTAAAATAACCTAAAGCAGTAATACGTGACTGTGTTTTTTTATGAATTTGAAGTTGAATAATAGCAAGCATCGTAACTAAATGAGATTAATTGGAAATATATCTTACCCTATCTAAAAAGGATCAACGGTAATAATAACACTTTACATAATGTGGCAACGTGGCAACGATTAGATTTGAAAACTAATTACGAGACTAACCGGAATTTAGACAACATTTTATGAGGAATGATAAATGATCAAGCAGAGATCAATGTTACTATAAGACAGACGATGAGGTGATGTCGTAATTGTTTGTACTGTATATTTGTACACATTTCTTAAAGCTGTACAGTTATTTGAATAGGCTAGTTTATTTGTTTCATTTAATTACAGGGATTAGAATAGGGACTTAACTTAAGCCTCCGTGGCTTAGGCGGAAGCACGCCGGCCTCTCACCGCTGGGTCCGTGGTTCAAATCTCGGACACTCCATGTGAGATCTGTGCTGGACAAAACGGAGGCAGACAGGTTTTTCCCCGGGTACTCCGGGTTTCCCTGTCAATATTTAATTCCAGCAACACTCTCCACTATCATTTCATTTCATCTGTCATTCATTTAACCATTGCCCCAGAGGAGTGCGTCAGGCCTCGGCAGCCGGCACAGTTCATACCCTCGCCACTAGATGGGGGCTTCATTCATTCCATTCCTGACCCGGTCGGAGACTGGAAGCAGGCTGTGGATTTTCAGAATAGGGACTTAGCTAGCTCGTAAAAATAAATATTAAATGTTGAAGATGGTACCGTCATAACGTAGCCCTATTATTATTATTATTTGTGCAAGTTTTCGGATTAGCCATATGCTACTGACACTAGGGTCAGTGTGACTAAGAATATTTTTCAGTTATTTTCATGTTTGCTCAGGGGACTTCTTTTGTACCATCATACTAGCTTTATTCTTGCGACATGTATGACAAGGCTCTTGAGGGTATTTCTGGGACGAGAACGTAGGATATTTATTTCTTTCAGCAGCGTCTTAGTTAGTTAAGCTTTACACATCATTCCCCAATAAAACAGTAGGCTAGGAATCGGTCGCAAAATAAATGTCAGACGACAATTTTATCTTACTCACGGACTATTTGTGAACTTTCCACCCCCAACCCGATACTACCCGAGATAACAGTCTTGTGCTGGGAGTACCTCAAATGCATGTCGAGTAGTATATGTGTTTGCTTGCAATGAGTTCTCAGCTTTCAACCTCGTGGTGTCTCGGAGAAAACTGGCTCAGTATGCAGTTGATATTTGAGTCTTCAGTAATTTGACTAGTTTTATGCAGCTCTTAAATCCTCCTTTTTCTTAGCTAATTGTTTCATCTCTACATAGCTACTGTACCACACCTTATATAGGCTATACGAGACAATCTGATTAGCATATTCTAACCTTCGTCTTCACCTACAGTTCTTGTCTTCGACCCTTCCTACCATAACTAAGTTTACTATCCCTGGGTGTCTTAGTAGGCTTATGTGTCCTACCAACCTATCTCTTCTCTTCATTAACAGTCGCCAGAAACATCACTCCTCTCCCACTCGTCTTAACACGTCTTAATTTGTTACTCTATCTACTACCTGAACTTCATAATTCTCCCAGTATAGAGTATATTCTCAGTTACAATTAACACGTTCTCATAGCCTTGGTTTTTGCCAAAAGGCCACGACCACCTCCTTCCCAATCCTCACCTGAATTACGAATACAAACACTACTACAGAAACCACAATAACACAAGTTATCAGAAGAATTACATATTCACGCAAGTACATGGGGCTAAACGACTAATGACTAAATGAACGAACAACAAGCAGCTCACTCGAGACACAGGGGACCTAACAGTACATTCCAATGATTGCCCGTCAAATGAAACAACAACAACAACAAAGCAGAGAATAACTTGTTGTCTAAGCAACTACCCAGCACTGTGAACAAATTGCGAGTATAAGGTTGTCTCACCTGCCTTGGCTGGAGCGCAACATTGTTTGGTGATGCCTGGGATGAATGATGGTCCATGCCACTCGGAGGAAGATGGATGAATAGCCTCGGGTACTAGTGACCAATGAGGAAAGTGCATTAACATAAGTTTTATTATATTCTTCATCTTTGAATAATAATCCTCCAGTGAAATAAGACAACCTAAGGAGCAAAACAGCAACGCAGATGACAGACCTATTAATGGAGAATTAGTGCGTTAAGACATGCGAGCAGTGGTATTCAACGATTTTTTTTTCGTGTATCCTCCTGAGAGGCCGAGTGCAGGTCTTTCTAGTCGACGCCCGTGGGCGACCTGCGCGTCGGGATGAGAGATGGAATGGATGAAGATGAATGAAACTGGGCAAGGATGTGGAAGGAAGCGGCCGTGGCCTGTCAGAAGGTACTGTCCCAGCATTTGCCTGGTGTTGAAAATGGGAAACCACGGAAAACCATTTCAAGGACAGCCGACGGTGGGGCTCGAACCCACGCGTCTACAGAGTCAGCAGAGAGCTTGGCCCCTTGACCTAACGCAGCGCTTTAGCCCGCGTAGCCACTACTGTCGGTTATTCAACGATGATCCACGAGTATGTCGGTTTGTGGACCATTTATTCCCTCGTCTGTCATCACAAGTAGTTTGCTCGTAACAATCCTCACATTTTGTAGTTGTTATTGTGCTTCGGACATCGTGGTCATTAGTACCATTGTGCTTGCGTGTGTGTGGAATATGAAGGTGATCGTTGCCTTAACCTGTACTGACCCAGGATACACGTTTTAATATTTCTTAGCATTAGTTGGTACTGCTGTTACGGGAATTCTGACCTGTCTTTGGGTCGGGAATGTAATGATGTAGCCTATATTGTCAATAGGGTGAGTAATTAATGCGGCCCTTCCCGACATATAGCTTATCAGAAGTGTTAATGACAGATGAAATGAATCAATATGAATGAAACTGGGCAGGAAGGAAGCGGCTGTGGCCTATGAGAACGCTACGATCATGGTTTCGCCTGGAATTGAAAATAAGAAACTATGTTCAACGAATAAAAGATTCAAATCCACTCGTCGTTCGGGTCCGGAGATAGCCAAACCCTATCAGCACGCAACTTGGCGCTCGTAACTACACCGGTTGGCAGTTGTGGCGCGTTGTTGTTATTATTAATTCATTTGAGGGGCTTGGGACATCTTGGTCATCGGCCCCGTGTAGTTGGATGGGTTTTGAAGTTGTCTGTTAACCTGTATTTATTTGATGACTGTAGCAGTGTGCGTAATATATTGTATTAGGGACAGGGATGAGGTTGGCGCACCAAGACTTGAAGTAAGTTACTATCCCAGAAATTTCCTAAACGGAGTGTGGAAAACCAAGTGAAAATCCACACTCAAGACAGCCACTGTCAGGGCCTTGATTCGAACCTATGACCTCCGATTTCCAACAGATGCCCTGGCGGCCGTGGTGCACGATACAACGAGCACGGCTACGCCTCGAGACAAGTGTGATGTGTAATTTAAATATTTTATTGAAAATATATCCTTTTTCTTCTGTTATGTGTTATATTTGCCATTATTTTATAGGAAGGAGTGAAGCAGAGAAACTCAGCTACAACTTTTATGTTGGGTGTGAAGAGGTTAAGGAGCGGAACATTGAGATCACCTTTCCCATGTGTGGAATCTATCTGATAACCTGTGTCATTAAGAGGGAAGTGCTTGTATGTGATTTGAAACTTGGGCTAGGCCTTCGTACTGCACCCGAAGCTGACGTAGCCACCACCTATTATCCTAAGGGATGGAAGGGATCGCACAGGGCGTTGATACCCAGCTAGAAAAGATCAACAGATCCTTGCTAGATGGATAGCTAGTAACCTCTGAATGCTGGTATATTTATCAAAAATACGATAGTACGTCTACTTAGCTACAAAAATAAAACTTCCTACGAACCAAGATGTGGTAGGACAAGATTCTTAGAAACTCGAGGGTGAACGGTTACTTAAATTTGCAATGAGCGCCAGTACCTAAATAGCTGCACTATCGTTTCCTGATTATTAAAGGTAGAAGACCGAGATGTTCTTTAAAAATGAACTGCCAAACGCCAACTAGCGCCTGCTAATTTATTAATAAAAATCAGAAAAGTAGGACACTCCGTCCTGTCATATCTACACTCACATCGTACAACGTTCATTCTCACAATTAAATATGGAGTATATTTAAAACAAATAAACGAAGTGATCTCCTCGTCACTAATAACAAGTCTGTTTGACTAAAACAACGAGAAACAAAGTTTTTCTCCAACGTTAAATGACAATTATTAACATTTAAAAATTATGTAGTCACACTTGTGGCTCATACAGGACTTACAACATTCGAAAATATTCCTCCAGTAAACATCTACATTCTCTCACTAGATGATACATTCCACACATTATTACTCTACTCTAAAACTTTCTACGTATACGATTGATTCGGATTGACATTCTAAATTATTACTTTATACATTACTATTTACAGTGTATTTACAAAACTAACAACATTATCGTTAGCTACGCGATAATGTGTTTTCTCACTAGACCTGCTCTTAACTATCATTTTTAACTTTCATAATAATAATAATTCTACTTTCATGTCATATCAGGGTTTTACTTTTACTTCCAAATAGCAAATGTTTCAAACGGTAAAGCTAAAAACTGCTCTTTAATTGACAAATCCATTCAATAGGTTTAACAAAATATAAGACTGAGATATATCAGATGATCTACGGTTCCTTACATACACGCATTACATTCCATTACTTCATTATAGTGACCCTTTATATTTATCGCATATTTCATATATTATACCTCGACAACATAGTCGGAATTCCATTATACCTTCACATTATATTGCACACTTTCTTAGGAACATCTCATTTTATCAACCACAAAACACAAAGTAGCGTCATTACCTACGCCTTCATATTCATTTCAACTACAATAATCCCATTTCTCTGAATACTCTAGGTATACATGAAATTCAGTAATCCTACTCATAAAGTGCAAATTACAATACTTCTACCGATTTTACATTCCTTTCCTTTCGTCAATACTTAATATACATCCTGCATTTACCTTCTTGTTCCTTTATTATGCGAATTCTGTCACCACTGTACTTAATAACCTTTTATTGTGCGATTTCATTACTCCTCTTTCATATGTGGAACCAATGTTCATCAAACATTCTAATATTATACAAACGGTCTAGATATTCTCGTCTTTGCTTAATAAAATACGTTACATTCACTTCATTTAAGTGTGCCTAACTTAAATACATTTCATCTTGTACATTTCTTTCTTTTCTTACAAGAATTCGTTTCTTTACTGTTGCATTATACATCTCGTATTTTTCTGTACTGCAATATAGCGTTGTTATCCGTGTCAATACAACAGATTATTTTAAATAACGCACATCTTTCTTAATAAGTCTGGTTTATGACAATAAGTTCATTGTTGTTCACAACAAAACCGAACAATGACTTGTCTCTCTATACTACTTTCCAAAATACATCTCTGCCATAAAATTGTTTTTATATATATATCATGTCAACAAGGACATTCTGCTTATTCGGGTGTCAGAACTAACGCACGTTTAAAATATTCCACTATAACTATGCAAATACAAGCATCAATCAAATAAACTCGCAATCACGAAATATGACGACTATACAACCTTAAATACGTCAAAATCCTAATGACGACGTTCTTAAAATATTTATATAAACGTTTAAACGTTAATAACGGTGCTCCTCACTCAATTAACCTATTAAAATGGTTTAAAGCAAGTCTATCACTTTTGCCACACAAAACTAGGTCTGTTCAAGAAATCTACATTACTGCAATCTAACTACTAAGTATTCGTTGGGTGTTCTTTACCTTCTACCAAAACAGTTCCCAGAATCCAAATAGGACCTGTTACTCCCACGCAGCTGTCTCCGCCTTTCTGTAGAATGTCAATCAGCCGAGATACCGGTACCTGGAGTGGTCGCGTGCTCATGTGTCTGGATCCCTCCTGCTCGCTCCCTCTCTTCCCCCTTCGTTCATCAGCTGAGAACCCGTTCCTGCCGTCACCGTCCCCTTCTGGCTCGAATCCCGCGACATCTGCTTACACTCGGTGTCATTAGCGAGATCTTCTTGCGAACAGCAAATTCGAAGTTCCCCGTCGAATGGTTGTTGTTGTTGTAGATTATAGGTATTCCTTTTGATATTTAAGGAAATACCTTGCAGTCGTAGATGCGAATATGATGTTATTTGGTGAATCATGATGTTGGATTTTCACCTTCCTCGACAAAGCCTTAGTATGTGAGCTAAGTCACTGCTGAAATCCTCATGTTGCAAGTAGTTAGTTCCCCTTTATGATTTAGTAGCTTTCCATATCAATCGAAGAGTAATTCATATTAAATATCTTCGTTTACCCCAAATGCAATAACATCTTCTTAAAATTCCTTATTTCTTGAGTAATACTTGTAGATTGTAGACATACGTTTCTTCTTGTTGGCAATGGTGTTACCACTCTATAGTTTTCTCCGCTGTTTCAAAGATTTTCCATATATCTTCTCCTGCCGTAATTATTGGTTTTATATATTAATTGTTGTTTCTGCTTTCATAGTAATTGCTTCATTGGTGTTCATCTTCTATGTAGTCGCGCAAAAAAAATCTTCCCGTTCTCAATCTTGTATGTAACTTTCGCTGCTTCAGAAATATACGTCTTGTCGATTCCGAAGACTTGAAGAGAATGCCTCCTGCCCTGCTCTAATAGCGATTATAAAAACAGCGTTCTGGCATCCGACCTTGTAAAATCTTTCATCTTTAAATATCGGCCTCATCCTATTAAATCACAAAATATAATTTATACCATCAACTTTCATTTACCGTCAGCTTTCCATTTTTACCACATATTCTTTTCTATAAGTTATTTCCAAATATAATTAAAATGTTGGTGACCGCCAATATATAATATTGCTATTGGTTAAAAAGTGGTCACATGATGAACCTGTTTCATTTACGCGGTCAGATTTCCTTCCTGCCACGCTTCAAAGTCACCTTGGGCTCGTGCCATCCATAAACTGGATTTTCCCAATTGCCGTCTTCATAGAACTTGTCGTTCTGGCCAGTTTCCAATGTCTATAAATCTCATTCCTCTCCATGCTAATAAAATAACGTTTTTAGCCTACTTTTCACATTTTGCAAAAATGAGGAAAAAGTAGACTTATGAGATCGGGCAAATGTGTGTCTGTCTGTCTGTCTGTCTGTCTGTCCTTCTGTCTGTCTGTCTGTCCTTCTGTCTGTCTGGCTGTGTGTGTGTCCCCCCTATCAACTCCTAAACGGCTGCAGCAATCGAAACAAAATTTGGTAGGAGTAAAGATATATACCTGAATATCTCACGGCCATATTTGAAAATGATGTCAGTGCTACCAACTGCTGAAAAATCGCAATTGAAATTTGAGCTCTATGTTGGATATCTCGGAAGGTATGAATGGGAGCTATTTGAAAATTGGCACACGTATAGATAATAATATTGCAGTTTAATTTCCAGGAGGCCATACATGGCAGTGTTGCCAAAATGATTATAAGCCTGCTGATAGGTCCAATATTTAAATGCATATAACTTCTACACTATCAATTGGAATTCAACCAAATTTCGTATGTGCTATGTGTTCATAAACAGATATAACTGAGCGTATTCCTAAGATCCACCAGGGCTGCCAACTGTTAATAAATGCTCTCAATTTATTTTTTCCAAATACCAATATATCAGAAAGTATGCAAGACGACAACTTTTAACTATGCACACGTATAGTACCTGACATTCTGTATTAATTTGGAGTAACTTATATACGTCAGTGCTACCAACATGATTATAAGCCTGCTGAGAGTTTCAACATTAAATACATGTAGCTTCTATACTATCATTTGGATTTCAACCAAAATTTGTATGTGCTATTTGCACCATAACTGATACGACTATGCGTATTCTTAAGAGCAACCAGTGTTGCCAACTGTTAAAAAATGGTGTCTCTATTTTTGTTTCCCTAATATCAATATATCATAAAATATGCAAGCCAATAGCTCTAAAATTTGAACACGTATAGTACCTGACATTCTAGATTAATTTGGAGTAATTAATATACGTCAGTGCTGCCAACATGATTCTAAGCCTGCTGATAGGTCGAATTTTAAAATGCCTGTAACTTCTATACTAACAAATGGATTTCATTCAAAATTAACACAACAAGAGATCATATTATTGCAGATTATTTCTGACCAATACATGTATGTCATTGTTGCCAACATGATTTTAAGCGCGCTGTTAGATCCAATGTTTAACTGCATGTAACGTCCATGCTATCCATTGGACTTCAACCAAATTTTGTATTCTGTACCTTAAGAGATGGAAACAAGAATATATTCAGTCACCAGGGCTGCCAACTGTAGTTCTCTATTTGGCTACATTATGCCAGGTATACAGTATTTCGAACTAATTAGAAATTTCTATATTACCAATTTAATTTTGTCATTATTCTAGATAGATCCATATAGATTAATCAATGGCATGAATTTTAAATTTTAAGAAAAGTAGGCTCTTTAGTTCGTCACGGAACTTCTTGTTTTATTTCTTCTTATAACCAAGCTATTTATAAACAAAAACTCTTCCCATTTATTCTGGCAATAGCTGTAATCTTAATACACATTCCTATGCTGTTAGTTTTAATTTTCCAGCGCATAGCCTTCGCGCCTCCATACTTGAGAGCTGTCGGTTCGACTCCCGACCCCTGCCTTCACGTAGGTCCTTTTAAATATGGGTTCAGTACCAACCCGGTATTTGTGTGCAGTAGGAGTGAGAAACAACTTCAAGGATGACAGTGATTGATTGATCGATTGATTGATTGATTGATTGATTTCCACATCAACACTTAAGCTTAAGAGCTCCTTCACAGTAGCGCCTTACATACAATTAGATTAGGGCTTATAAAAATATACATTTCTTTAACATTCACAATATTAATAATAATAGTCTAACAATGATAGTAACAATAAGTCAGTAGTAATTAAATAATAATAATAGTAATAATAATAATAATAATAATAATAATAGAAAAATTATATACAGAAGAGTGCATACACATACAGTATCTGCCTGAAAAACAAACACCATATATTAATGTAGGTTGGTTGTCAGCTATTGTCCTCATGTTATAATTGAACATCAAAATAACCTCTTAACACCATGTAGTAATCCAATGTGAGAAATATAAGCCTACTGCTCCAAGCTGCAGTGCTTGCAATGTTGACGAACTTATATGGGCCTAAATCGAAGGTGTTGAAGAGGCGTGAAGCGGTGCAGACAAACGATTTATTGAACTTCGTGGTTCGGTGGATAGGAATCTGTAGTGATAATTTTTTTATCTATTTTCTTGATTGTAGACAGAATGCATTGGTGTAAAGGCATTGTAGAGATATACTGGGGTCTTGGTATTGAACCCGAAATTCACATAGCCACCACCTATTATCCGTACGATTAAAAGGATCGCAAAGGCTGCTGATACCCAGCTAGATAAACCAACAAATCCCCACTAGATGGTTAGCTAGGAACCCCTCGGTACATCTATATTTATTAAAACACGATAGTACTACTACCTAGTTACGTACAAAACTCCTACAATAAAGTATGGTAGGACGAGATTCTCGGAATCTCGAGGGTGAACGGTTTAAAATAGGGCGCCAGTACCTAACTAGTAGTACCACCGCAATTAATTATTAAATGAAGAGATCGTAAAGTTATATGAAAAGGAACTGGCAAACTAACATGTGTCTGTTAGGATTTATTCAAAAATATCAAAGATAAATAACAAAGTTAACAATTTAACATAATCTCACGCTTGAAAATATAGTTCCTCACCTGAATAAAATAATATTGTCTTCTCATAAAACAAAATGCACTGTGAATTTCGGTGCTAGGACGTATCTCTGTCCTTATTAAAGAGAAAATAATAATGTCGTTAAAATAGACGTTATGTCTATAAAATTTTCAAAACCTCGATCACTTATTGATCACACTGTAGCTTGAGAATCGATTAATCTCTTGAAATAATGCTACTATATACATTCTATAACCCTAAATGATACATAGTATTCCTTAATATATAACGTTCCTAATTACACTATAACTTAATAAAAATTATTAAAAATTCCAAATTATTATTATAATTACTATATTTATAATATTTGTCAATTTTATCTTGTCCAGCATGATATTCCTACTTCTGCTCTGATCCTTCTAGATCACAATACTTCTTCGTTACTACTCTCTCTATGTAAGATCGACAACTATCCTGTTAATATTTATTTAAATTGCCATGTCCATGTAAACAATTGAAACGATGATTTAAGTTGATTGCTGTTCAAATTAGTTACATTCATTAATAAAATGATAATAGATGATTAATATATCAGACTTCGTGGTTAAATATCCTTATTAAATATTGTGGTTTGCAGTACTCGTCAATAAATCATACATCGCATTACTCATATGTTGTTCCACTATCAACACTATCATTTTATACATTATACAAATCGCTATTACACGTCGTAAACCTTTGAAATAATTATACATGGCATTCGTTGAACAAGTTCCTCAAATGTTGCGTTGCCTAATACGCATAAATCTTCTATCAATTTCTCATCGTCACAACTATGCACGGAATTCCAATAACAACAAAATAAAACAATTTGTACACACCTCCTGGAATGCATGAAATTCAGTAAGTCTACTAGCTATACACGACTGTGAATATAACTTTAAAATTACAATATACTCCTCTATCGATTATACATTCTTCCTCGTGCCTGTAAAATACCATTAACTTGTTCTATATTTCAACGCTAATTCTTCTTATACAACATTTCATTCCATTGCATACACTATAGCGATTCAATTGTGATATTACCATGGTTGTCGTTTACTTTCAATAAAAAAACGTTACATTTTAACCAAATACACTTAACATATTTGTCTATATATATCATCGAGCTAATAAAATATAAATTCATATCCTCACTTTCCTGGTTAACATTCACTGAATAAATGTTTAATAACATTTTATCTACCATCTGTCATAATACTGAGTCGATGTATCAATTACATCTCGTAATACATTTGTATTTTACGCTTGCATAGCGTTATCAACTTTCCGTTCTTACAATGAACTCATATTTCTCTCTCATTACAATTCTTTTATATTTGTCAACAACTTGTTGCTTTCTCTCAGATAAACAGTGACGTTCACTATTGAACTAGTCAATTGTTTATTGCAATTCCTTAGATTTGAATAACTTGAAAATATGTTCGAGAACATAAAGTACTGATACATTCCTTTAAGTTTCGAATAATAAATACTCTGAAATATTTTAAATATTATGATTCTTTCAAAGCATTATACAACCTTTCTCGATAAATCTTTAAAACATTTAAATGCAGCATTAAATAAAGGAGATGATGAAATATGATGAAATATAATGAAGCATTCCACAATCTATAAAACGTATTCACTCATATCGAAAATTTATTCACTATTAAAATAAAGCAGACGAGGGATCAAAATAAAAATGTACGCAACATCAAAATCGACACACGGTGACGTTAAAATATTACTGACTTAAAATGACTGAAATATCAATTAAAATAGACTAACAAAACTAAGAAAAATATAAAAATAAATGGTCACATATCTACAAAAATGTTTGTCAAGTCTAGATATCCATCACATGGCAAACAACTACCAAATATATCGTAATCGCTCAATTACCTTCTGCCCGATTAATTCTTGATAACCTGAGTTATTGATGAACAGCTGATGTCTGCATTCCTCTCTACACATTCCCCGAATGCCTGCGAGCGAGGCGGGAAAGGGGCCTGCCTGGTGCTCTGATCAGCTGTGCCAGTCCGCTCCATCTCGAACTCTCGTACGCCAGGAGTTGAACCATTACTGCTTCCTCGTCTCGTACAGTGGAACTCGTACTGACATCTCTCATACGCTTCTGAATCAGATGATTCTGTCGTTAATCTCTTCGTTCGGCTGCTCTCTAGAAGTCTTCGGTGAATTGATATATTATTGCGAAAATATTACGATCATTCCCTGGTGGTATCGGAAGCTCGAGTAGTTGCATTGCTCTTTGTGACATCAGTGGACTGCGGTTGGAATTGCGGTACCACATCTTCATGATTCTTCGTTCGTCTGGCTAAGTCACCTCTGGCATCCACATCATCGGTTATAAGCTATTTCCCCATCATAAATTTAGTAAGCTATGTCTCCTCCTGTAGTATTCCTACTAAAATATCCTCGCCGACTCAAATTCAATAGCATGTAGAATAATTTGGAGAATATGTTGACGTATAAGTCGAAGATATTTCTCTGTAGATCCGTCGTAATATTCTGTGAATTCGTAATATCGTAAATAAGCGTCTTCTATTATCACAAGGCATCGACTTTCTTGGCGCTGGCTAAATGATGTATTTATTTTGATTGTCAATATAATCTTCTCGTAGCTTTAAATTGCAAGTCTGTCTTGCAGTGCAGAATATTCAACGAAGCTCCTTCTATTAGCTTGACCGTAGGAAGTCTCTCTCCTTCCGTCAACTTGACTATGCTCGTAGACCTTAATTTCAATGTGTGTCGCAGCTCAAATTAGCACGTCTGTCCACTCCAATACTTCGGAGTGTCGCTCCAAGTCTGCTCTCTTTAATTTAGAAAATGGCGTCTTAGCGCGCAAACAACACTAGTTCACTTTATAATTAAACATCTCTTCATTGAGCTTTCACCTTAAAATACAATCTAATCCAATGTGTTTTATTTCCAAGTGGCTTCGTATTTCCATACACTAATTATTTATAGTTGTTCTATTAAGTAATTATAATTAGATCAGCGTCATACGATATTAATTATCTGATTGGGGTAGCCGTGGTCACATGACTTCTTTGTATACTCGTGTCAACAGTGGTGTCGCGTGGCTTGGGTTGCTCCCTGGCACGCTTATGGAGTGTCGTGAGCAACGAAGTCGCTTGTCGGAAGACTCTCTCCCTCTCTGTCTTACAATTACAGAAACTGTTTCCTGCGAGCGAAACTTGTCAAGGTCTCGTAAAAGTGTCGTTTCGCAGCTCAAACTAAATCTCATTCAACCCATGTTAAAAATATTCATGTTTACAAACATCGCATTTCTCTTTTCATTTTATGACTTTATAAAACCTCGGAGCGAGTCCACAGCTCCTGGCTGCATCCAAATACATGTCGGTAGTGCGAAAAGTATACTCGTTCCCTCAAAATGGATTCATTCAAATGTTACGTAAATCCAGGTTCGATCCTCGTCTCCTGTTATAAATGAGGCTCTATAAATACGGGTTCAGTATGCAATATCTAATGAGTCAGAATGGCAACTGATAGCTGTCTGCGCTCGTGGAGTTTCAGCCATTTCAGCTGAACGTAGTAAGGTGTGATATGTTCATCTAACCTTACATCCAGAATGTATTGACACCGGTATTACCAGTCGTCAGATGAAATGGCAACACAACAAAGCTATGTGTGAGGAAAACGGGAGGGTTAAGTGATATAGCTGTGATGCAATTATGAATAAAATTATGTATGACATCCTAGAGGCACATATTCTTCTTAGGAATGATTTTCAGCTATTTGGTTTATCAATGTAAATTTTGAAGAGAGTGAAGAAATGGGAGGAAATTGTGTTTGGAAATTGATTTGATTAAACGTGAAAACAGTAGCTCTATTGACTGAGGAAATAGTTCAGCGATGTCTGAAAAGAAAGAGGGCATTGTGAGTAAACCGGTCGAGGTCGATCTATGGATCGTCGAGAAGTGTCTAGTTCAGCGCAGTCCACGGGACACTTGAGTTCAAGGCCATACGCGGGACCAGACTGGTTCAGCGCAATACACAGGACAGTTCGGTACGATACCGGTAACGGCACAGTTCACGCCGATGTTATACGCCGAGCGAACGAGCCTAAGGCTATGTGTAGAGAATATTAGTGCAACACTTTACACGAGGAACTTGAGTCCGGTCTTATTCATTAGTGGTATAACAAAGTTAGTACACCGGGAAGTTGTTTGAAATACGTCACGCTGCAAAGGACATTAAATTTACGCAGTACAACATTAAGGCTGTGTTATCTTGTACGAACTTATATCGAGTCGAGGCATACGTAAATGAGGCGTTATCAGAGTCACAATTCATTTCTGTAAGGAACACGAACAATATAACCGGTGAATGTGGAAAGAAATTCAAAGCAATGCTAATCCTGAGAGTGTAATAATATAAACACGACAGCCACTTCACGGAGCAAACAAGCGAGCGAGGTCTCCAGTCAAACAAATGAACGCAGGCAGGTGAGCGACCTTGCTGAACACATGTTTCGACAGCGGTAGGGGGTGTGTATGTGTATGAAGTACAGAATGGCGAGCGTACAACATTACGAGAACATTTGCGAGAAGCTTTGAGATCGCAGTTTGGATTTGTGACATTCTAATAAGTAGCTGCACTCATAATTTCAACTCTAAACGAAGACACGTTATATGAACGCTATTAAAATGCATTTTTCGGACAGTATGGTCATCAGTGACGAAACGTGTGAATATTACGTCATGAAGAATCAAAGCGTCATGATGTCAGGCTAAACTGGATGAGATGGGAGCCGTAAGAGCGATGTGACGAGGGGCGCAACGCCATCGACATCATGGTTCGAGGAAGGCGACCGTGGGGGCACGAGATGAGTAGAAGACCGAAGAGGAAGGTCCATTTGGAGACATGGAACCATTCTCGGAGAAGGCTACAACATCGAAGGTCTACTCACCAGTCAAATTAAGATGAAGAATGAATTACGATATATTTCAGTAATTATAGTGCGTTACGCTGATGCGGATTGATTAGCAAGTAGGAATTAAAATTAGGATTTATTGTGGACTTATTATTTAAATTTTATGGAAGTTCAGGTCACTAATTCATAGGACAAATTCGATTGGAACAGGAGAATTAAGATGATGTCGAGTATTTGATCAGCGCTCTATTAGGCCATAATTTTCTGTAGAGATCTGGTAGGAATTTCAGTATACGATAAGGTTAAATGACAGGATTGAAACCAGTTTACAATTTCTCAGATTAAAGATTACACTACTCTAGTTTTTGCCCACAACACATTAAATTTAGAGAGTAGGATATAGTAGAAGCAACTTATGGTAATATTGATGGAAATATTATGTGGATAATTAAATAAAATTATTGTAAATGAATGGAATAATTGTATGAAATGCTGATATAAGGAATATTGAAGTAATCATTCTCCATATGCTGGGGGTTGCAAATATGTAAATGAGACTATGTGAAATGAATGTCGTAGGTAAAGAAAGTCGATGTCAATATGGATCAAAGTGAATGAATAAACCAAAAACAAAAACTTCGTGAAACTCTAAGGAGTCATTAATTGAATTATGAAGGTTATTAATATCGTGAAATAATTTGTAATATCGATATTTTGTTGAAGTGAGGCTGATGGTAGTGTAATGGTGGACAAGGGATAATTTTATGATTTGATTAAAGAGTACAGGTATGTAACTGAATGAAAGCACGCAGTAATTTCCAGATAAAATGCTTATATTTTGTGTGCAAAAGTTGTTTGCATTTCTGTCCAGTTAGAATATAATTGTGCTGTAAAGAAGTGATCTAGCATGGTCATGGACTAAATACCCACAACACATACGAGATTAACATGGAATGGTTTTACAACAGTGTGGGAAATAAGGAAGTTGACTATGGAAATTGATTAATTAATGCAAATATTCCAGATGAAACATTTGATATTTTTGTTAGGTTGTAACAGGCAATAAATGTGAATTTTAACTTAAATCCAGTAACTGATTCCATGATTTAACGTAAAAATGGTGCAGAGAAATGATTATCGATTTGAACAATTTTCACACATTAACGATTAGACATGAAAGTGACAGACACGATGAATATGATTTAAAGGAGGAGAGTTGTAGATTATAAATATGTAAATTGGTACCATTTGGTGAAGGAAGAAGCGAACATCCATAATTATTTGAGGTTCAATTTAGGTAGAAGGAGATCATAAAAACTTAATTACCGGTACTCTTTTTGACTTTGGAGAATTTTCATAACCCGAAACCTTCTCACAAATGAACATTTTTAAAAGAGAGGTGAATAAATGTGTGTGTAAAAGTTTAACGACAGGATTAAGATTATTTGAAGGTCTCTGTCAGTTGATTTATATGTAAAAATAGGGTGCGAGGATATTTTTGCCCCAATTAAATTAGATTTCATTGAACAATTTAATATTTGTTTCTTGTTTTGCACCTCAAGCAGTAAGGTAGAAGTGTCTCCAAGCTTAGGTAGCCATTTATTTCATGTGTTTTGAATAAATTTTGGATGTGTTTTATCTTAGTCAAGCTGAATTCTATAATTTTGACGTCGCATGACCTGAACGATTATCGAAATGGTTTCGGAATTCTACCCAGTTAAACCGAATTCCCGTTAACGCGCTTGGATAATTTGAATCTCGTCCTTCCTGTGTTTTTTGTTTCTTTCTAAAATTATTTCGATCGATCAGGGTTTTTTTCTTTTTCGAGTCGTACCAATGACATGCCGAGGATTGTGGTGTTAAGCCGGGCCACCCTATCTGAGGTCTGATAATCGGGTACAGTACCAAACACATGTATTCTGATCTCTTTGTAAAATGACATTCTGTGTTTCTGTTAAATCACTGTATACAGCAGGGCCATAATCAATTATTGGAAAAATGAGAGTTTGGACGAACAGCTTACGTTTGTTAGGAGGGGGTGTAAGAAACAGTTCATTTCAGGAGATGCATAGTTGATACAACCTTCTTTATCACATTAGATGATTGCTCTGCCCACGATAGTGTTCCATCAAATATCACTCCGAGATTATTGACAGTGTTGTTATATTTAATATTAGTATCTAGTACCTTGATAGGTAATAGTGAATTAAAATCTATTGAGTTTAGAAGTTTTGCATATCCAATGGATATAAGTTGTGTTTTAGATATGTTCAAGTCAAGATTTTGATTTAGGGCCCATACACAAAGGCTGCCTATGTCCTGATTGGACAGATTTATATGATCGCATGCAGTGGTAGGCATGAGGTGATAATAAACTTGGAGGTCATCGGCGTAGATATATAAACAGAACTATTTCGGAATTCATTAGAAAGATACTTTATGTAAATCGAGAAGCATAGTGGACCTAAGACAGATCCCTGAGGTACTCCACTTTCTACCGACTTGCAGTCTGAGGAGGAGCCATCTGTGAGGACCACTCACTGTGTATGCCTGAAAAGGTAGGATTTGGACCATGAATGAGCACTCCGAGAGAAGCCAAAAGGTTTCAGATTTGCAAGAAGAAAACTGTGATTTATACAGTCAAAAGCCTCACAGAAATCGAAAAGACATAAGATTTTAAGCTGACACTTGTCCATAGCTAAGCTTATATCATCGCTGACCTTCAACAATGCAGTAGTGGTACTGTGCCCCTTGGTGAGAATCGAACCCATTTCTTCTCGTTCTCCCTCATGAAGCTGAGTGCACCACGTTATAACCCTCAGACCATAGACAAATCCTTGGTGTAATCAGAAATCTAACATTTAACTGAGGAGTGATAACTTAGAAAACTAGCCACTACACTATTAGATGATCGACCTTGTAACCAAGGAGTGACAGCCTAGAATACTAGCCACTATACTATGAGGTGATCGACCCTGTAACCAAGAAGTGACAGCCTAGAATACTAGCCACTCCACTATGAGGAGTTCGACCCTGTAACCAAGGAGTGACAGCCTAGAATACTAGCCACTACACTATGAGGTGATATATCCTGTACCTAGGGAGTGACAACTTAGAAAACTAGCCACTGAACTATGAGGTGATCGACCCTGTACCTAAGCATTGATAGCCCAGAATACTAGCCAGATGCTAGGCACTACACTATGAGGTGCTCGAACTTCTCCTTAGGAGTGACAACTTATAATCCTAGGCACTACACTGTCAGGTGATCGAACCTGTAGCTAGGGAGTGACAACTTAGAAAACTAGCCACTGAACTATGAGGTGATCGACCCTGTACCTAAACAGTGATAGCCCAGAATACTAGCCAGATGCTAGCCACTGCATTATTGGTTGATTTGACCTTTACTTTAGGAATGAGAACTTAGAATACTAGTCACTACACTATGAGGTGATCGGACCTGTACCTTAGGAGTGAGAACTCACAATACTAGTTACTACACTATGAGGTGATCGGACCTGTACCTTTGGAGTGAGAACATAGAATACTAGTCACTACACTATGAGGTGATCAGACCTGTACCTTAGGAGTGAGAGCTCAGAATACTAATCACTACACTATGGGGTGATCGAATCAGTATGCATAAGCAAGTGTACAGGAGTTTGGAAGCGTAGCGAGACAACTGTGGTGTTGTGCAAGGCACTAAGTCCTCTTCAGACCGGATCTGAAATCCTTGGCAATGGAGAGCCATGAGTAGAAAATGCCGCACCGGACGGGAATTATACTGTAGTTTGTGTGCTAGACCTGAACGAGCATCCACAACATAGAGGCAGGATCCACAATACTTAAATGTTAAAAGATATTAACGTTGAGACTATATTTGGGTTCAGAAATATTATTCAAAGGAAGGTAGCAACATTTTATTTTAAACATTGTAATTCTTCCAGTGTGATGTGCGATTGAGTCTTCAGTCTTTGGAATGGTTTGATGCAGTTCTCCGTGCCTTCCTGTCCTGAGCTAATCGGTTCATCCCTACACAGCTACCACATCCTACATTCGAGGCAATCTGATTAACATATTCTAACCTTGGTCTACCCCTACAGTTCTTGTCCTCGACCCTTCCTTCCATAACAAAGCTTGCTATTCCAGGGTATCCAAGTATGTGCCCTACCAACCTATCTCTTCTCTTCATTAGTAGTCGCCAGAAACATCTCTCTTCTCCCACTCGTCTTAATACCTCTTCATCTGTAACTCTATCTACCCATCTGATCTTCATCATTCTCATGTAACTCCACATTTCAGGCGCTTCAACTCTCCTCTTTCCTGCTGCACCAATAGTCCAAGTTTCACGACCATAGAGCGCCACGCTCCAGACAAAGGCTTTCAAACATGACTTCCTGATACCTAAATCTACACTGATGTCCAAAATTAAAGCAACAAACGGAAATGTTGCAAGGTTGCATTTATTTTGCCATAAAACAGTATAAATAGGTGATAGTAAAGTAAAAACAATGTAAAGAATACAGAAAGTAAACCACTGCAACATGCAAAACAGTAGCCAAAAATGGTCTTCGTTTTTTTTCAACTTCATGGATTTGCACACACATTCCGACAGTTGGTTAATGCGCTCAGTATGGGGTGTGACCATCTCTGGCAGCAATACAGGGTCATCGAAAAATAATGCCAACATTTCAAAACATTATAGCACCGAAACCCTTTATGTTAAACGTGTAATTCATTCACTGAACGGCAGCTGGTTAAAATAAGTTTTGTTTTGGAGGGGACGTGCCCTTGCTATGCGCACACTAGATGCGCAGTAGCCAAGGTCGGCCGGGGGCGCGTGCACCAATGACTGCACCGCCCGACAAACTGCACCTGATTACAAAACTGTAATTCGATGGTTTAATCAGTTTAAGGAAACAGGGACTGTAGAGAAAAAATCTAGGCCAGGCTGACCACCAACATCAGCATTGAACGCACGCTTTCCCAATGACTGGATTGGTACGTGCAATCATTTCAGGAGTAACTGTCAAGATGGCGGCAGAAATTCGCTCCCGCAGGTGCTCCTAATCCCGAATTTTTTCTTCATACACAATGTTTTTAATGTACCCCCAGAAAAAAAAATCCAAAGGGGTGAGGTCGGAACTTCATTGGCGCGCGCGCCCCCGGCCGACCTTGGCTACTGCGCATCTAGTGTGCGCATAGCAAGGTCACGTCCCCTCCAAAACAAAACTTACTTTAACCAGCTGGCGTTCAGTGAAAGAATTACACGTTTAACATAAAGGGTTTCGGTGCTATAATATTTTGAAATGATGGTATTATATTTCGATGACCCTGTACAGGCCTGACAACGGCATGTCATGCTGCGAATGAGGTTATAAATCCCTTGCTGGGGCAATAACGCCCTTTCGCCCTGCAGAGCAGCTCGCAAGTCTTGGGGAGTGGTTGGTGGATGCTGATGTAATGCAACTAGTCTCCCTAGTGCGTCCCAGACATACTCTCTGGGATTCAAATCAGGAGAGTGAGCAATCAACACCATGCGTGCAATATCTTTTGTTTCCAAGAAAACATCAACCACCTGTGCTCTGTGAGGTCGGGCATTATCATCCATCAGTTCGAAGTCTGAGCCCACAGCTACTCGCAACAACCGAACATGAGGCCCCAAGATCTCGTCACGATAGCTGACCTTGCCTATTCACCCGTACAATTTCCCAAAGAGGTGTTCGGGTAGTCAACATAATCCTGTCCACACCATTAGGAATCCTCCTCGATATCAGTCTCTTTCCACAATGTTTGGGTTCAGAAGTCGTGTTCCAGGGTCTCTTCAAATGCGAATCTGTCGAGAATCACTCTCCAGACCCAACCGGGTCTCATCTGTGAAAGGACCATTGACTCACTGTTCGACCGTCCAGTTCGCATGTTGATGACTCCACTCCAGACGTTCCCTTCTGTGCAGATGCGTCAGGGTTACACATACAGCTGGTCTACGACAATAAAGGCCACTCTGCCGGAACCTTCTGTACACTGTTTGCCTCGATAAAACTGTTCCAGTAGATGCTGTGAGGTCAGATGCCATTTGCCGTGAAGTATTACGGCGGTACCGTCGTGCCCTTGCTGCCAAATGACGGTCCTCTCGATCTGATGTCACACGTGTTTGGCCCAGGTCTTCGATAGATTTTTGATCTCGACACACCGTCGGCATATCCGAGAAACAACAGAACGATTCACATTAAGCTATCAGGCCACATCACTTTGCGACAGTCCGGCTTCCATTTTCCTAAGGCCCTCCACCGCAGAGGGTCTTCTAGGCGTATTCCCCGTGCCAAGCGTACACCTTCTATGCCAGTGTACACAGCGAGTGTTGATGTGGAATTACGCAGTAAACACAGCCCCGTTTGACAGATGCACGGACGTCATCATTGGCATGGTCGTACGATAACAGGAATGCCGTCATCCGTGCAGAACACGATTGTACGGAAATTTGTTGACAGTTTGTCTGATTAAAACACGAATTAGCCACAGGTCCGAGAAATAGCAGTTTGTTGCTTTAATTTTCGACACCAGTGTATATCCGATGTCAAAAGATTCCTTTTCTGTAGAAATGCTTTCCATCCCTGAGCCAACCTACTTTTTATATCTTCTTTGCTTCGTCCGCCACTGGTTATTTTGCTTCCAAAGTAACAGAAGTCTCCTACTTCCTTTAGCTTTTCATCTGCAAATTTAACGTCCATAGGGGTTTCTGATTTATTTCGGCTGTATTCCAATATTTTTGATTTGCATTTATTAATTTTCATCGTGAATTCTTTCCTTAAGACGGAGTCCATACCATTCAAAAACTCATTCAAATCCTCTGGCGTGTCAGCTGAAATGACGATATCATCAACAAATCTCAGAGTTGAAATTATTTCTCCTTGAATCTTCACTCCAACTTTAATTTTTTCTCCAATTTCCTTTATTGCTTGTTCAATACAAAGATTAAAAAATGGGTGATATGTTGAAGCCTTGCCTTACATCTTTCTGAATACCAGCTTCTCTCTCATGTCCTTCAGCTCGAATGACTGCTGTCTGGTTTCTGTATAGATTGTAGATCACCCTCCTATCACTGTACTCTATTCCAATCGTTTTCAAAATGTCAAACAATTTAGTCCAATCAACGTTATCAAAAGCCTTTTCTAAGTCTACAAATTCCATGAACGTTCTCTTATCTTTCCTTGTTCTACCTTCCAAATTCAACCTAAGACTTAGTACACTTACCCTTGTGCCTACATTTCTCCTGAAACCAAACTGATCTTGACCCAACTCCGTTTCTATCTGTCTTTCCATCCTCTTGTAAATTATTCTAGACAGGATCTTTGAAGCGTGAGTAATCAAGCTGATTGTACGGTAATCTTAACATCTGTCAGCTCCCACTTTCGACGGTACAGGGATGATATCACACTTCATGAAATCAGAGGATACCTCACCTGTCTCATAAATCCTAGTCACCATGTGAAATAACCTGATCGGACCTTCATCACTTGTGCAGCGTAGCAACTCAATCGGTTTATCATCTATACCTGGTGCTTTGTTCCTTCTTAATTCTTCCAATGCTCTGTTAAATTCTAATCTTAATCAATTTTAGCTACAATAATCCGCTCATTCCATTGCTCATAATATTCTACCCGCTGTCCAAGTTTCCTACTCAATATGAGTCCTACTCCAGCTTGGTCGTTGTTTGATTTAGTGCTAATGGTCCAATAGTCGACTGACCAAAGTCCCTTTCTTCCTGCCAGCGCATTTCACTAATCCCAACCAAATCCAACCTCAACCTATCCATTTCCTTTTCCTTTTCAAAGTATTCTAATTTCCACTGCCTAGCAGACTTCTAACATTCCACGCTCCGATCCATAGAATGTCAGATTTCCTCTTTGTCACTTCTGTGATGTTAATCCCCTCTCTAGTAGTCCCCACACGGAGATCCGAACGGAGGATTAGTTTACCTACGGATTGGAATTTTACAAAATAGGAGGCCACCATCACATCATACATAGAGAGGTGCGAATCCTCGGGAATAGTATTACGGCTGTAGTTTCCCGTTGCTTTCGGCCGTGCAGCAGAACGCAATGTAGCCATTAATTGGCTAATGTTATCAATATCTTTATCATCTATACGACAAATAAAGAATTGATTTATTCTGAAAGACTGCTATAAATTGTACCGAACATTGAGCATATTTCAAATATGAAAATAAATTGAAACAAATTGGCAACAAGAAAAATTAAAATATGACTGAAATTGCAATGTATTAATGACTTCCATGATACCTTATCAGTATTTCTGACTGTTTTAATGCTAATCATGTAATCTTCAAGTACCGGAACGCGGAGAAACGCACGAAACACAATGTAGATGTGTCGGACAACCAACGCATTGGGCGAACAGTTTGATTGTTTACATTACGTCCGGTGTGCTAGCGATTCCAGCTTGACTCGGTCATACGCGCTGGCAGTTGAGACAGGCAGCCCAGCCAATAGAGGCAGAAGCCAGCCTGCCGGCGTACGGCGCAGCATAGCTGGCACGCCGAGCGTGCAAAACTTCGCCGCCCCTGAGCTAGAGGATATCCAGGTGATGATTCTAATAATCGGTGCCAGGGTGACAAACCCAGAAAAAAAAGATACGAGCCTTACAGTAGTCGCATATGATGTGTAACATCTGACATGTTATCCTACATGTACACTACACAGGTTGAACATTCTTAAAATGTTAATTTACGCTCCGTTTTCATACTGGTACTATGATGAATGTATGGATTGAATTGGAGATATTCTACTGTCACACTTGAGGCACAGCGGTCAAGCGGTTAGTCTCTCACCAAGGTAGACCGCGTTCGATTCTCGGTCAATACATGTGAGATTTTCGAATTCAAATGCCATGTCCGTTGGTTCACATTCCACGTAAAAGGGAGTTACCGTGGATCATGATCGTAAGATTAACGGTCACACGAAACCACAAGCTTCCTTCCTTCCTTTTACATTAATAATTCATAATAACAAAGTGAGGCACAGTGTCGACTGTACTCTGAAATACTGTGTGCACACTCCTCAGTACCGGTAACTATAACATTCAATATTCTCAAGGCGCTCATACAATTCGTCGTCAACACTCAAAACATGGCTTCCTACAATCATGAAATGACCTAGTCTCACAAATGATGAAAATACAGCTTTTATTCCACTCATATAACAACATTCAGTTATGCATTTAATATTTGACTACTCACCCACAGTTTGACAATAATGCCGCTTACTTAAATGTCATTTGTCGTCTTTATTTTATCATACACTCAACAACGTTAGTCTCAAGTTTTCACTTCCTACCCCATGTGATATTCAACCTTGAACGTGAAGCTTCATAAACTGCTCAATGACAAATTAAAGTCGGTGAAATATTTGCCACTGTGCTCGTCAAACCAGTGCCTGCTAAATACACTGCCTACTGTATTACCATAACATTCTCGCGCTACAGAGCACACACTGCCTTGTTTCCAATACACACATTTTCAGTTGTACAAAAATCACGCTGCCTTTGCATGGTACCACTGCCAGCTGGATCGGATCGCATCCCTCGCTAAAGCAGCCAGTGATCCAGCTGGCAGTGCGTCTTCACTTCCGTTCGATCCACTTCCGCCCGATCCACTTCCGTCCCATTTTTCAAAATCACTCCCACAAAAATAGACTATCCAACAACTGAGTGGAAAGATGTAACACATCAAAAAATACTGATATCAAAACAGTTCTTTAGGAATACTATGTAAGCTTTTAATACCTGGGATATTCCGGCGCTGACATACAAGTTTGCTCTACTAAGACGGTCAAAGACAGTACCGAATGACACTGATATAAATACAAGAATGACAAAGAGCAAATGCTGAGTATTTCGTCGGAAATCTACAATTGGGTCAGCGATATTTCCTCAATTTCAAGGAAACAAAGGCTGGACCACTGCCAGCTGGATCGGCTTGCAGTGGTGGATCGAACGGAAGTGTAGGACGCACACTTTCGCTCGATACACCACTGCCATCTGGCACACTTCCGTTCGATCGATCGAGCGGGCAGTGCATACTTCCGTTTTCCACCACTGCCAACTAGTACACTTCCGTTCGATCGATCGAGCGGACAGTGCATACTTCCGTTCAATCCACCACTGCCAGCTCGATCGTTCCGATCCACTTCCGTCCCCAATTTTCAAAAACACTCCCACAAAACTATCCAGCAACCGAGCGGAAAGATGTTCCACATCAAAAAGTTATGTTGTCCGGAATCAGCACAGACGAGCTCATAAACTGGGGACACAAAGCGCTAGGAGAATCTATCTTAATTTTGATGTACAACCCACAATCAATTGAATACGCGATTTGTGAAAATCTGATGACTTTGTATCATTTGTTTTTCAGGAACATACTTTTGTTGTAAATTTTGTAATTGTGTTATCCTGCCTCTCTGTTACTACCTCGTGATTAGTGTTATGGGTGTCCAAACTAGGGTTGGCCCTGATGTCTGTCCCTCATAGCAGCCATAGGCCTACTACTGTCGACCAAAGTATTATGTGCACTCGAGTTTGAAGGTTGTTTGTGAAGTAACCAATAGACCTACATAAAATCCAATAACATCATCATTTTCGTCGTTCTATTGCACGCTAGTTCATGTAGGTTTGGAATTTTTAATTTATATTTTAATATTTTTTGTCGCAGTTGGAGCACAAAAAGTGCACGTTTTTAAGCGTGTTTCAACCATGCGTCACATTTAAGAATTATTATCTCAAAAACCCGTCATCAGATAGAATCCAAATTTTAACACAATATACATTGGAATGCTGTATAACTGGATTATTAATTTCAAAATTTTGCGTGTCCAAGGAAAAAAGTTGTTATCATTTTTGTAAGGTAACTTTTTCTCGGCTCGGGGTGGTTGGAAAATGTAGTTCTTGGTTGCGATGTAATCCTTATACATTAAAAAGTTAAGCTGTATGACTGTGAAATACGTAAATTAACTCACTTATTTTATATCGGTTTGTATTTGTAGGCGAAAATAACACATCGCTCACCAGCTACCCGCTCGCGGGACAGCTGTACAGCGTTGCTGTGATGGAGCCCATCACTTCCGAGTGAGGCACGCCATGATGCGTGTTGGGCTCCATTTCGGCAACGCTGTACAGCTTTTCTGGGAGCGGGTAGCTGGTGAACGATGTGTTATTTCCGCCTACAAATACAAACCAATATAAAATATGTGAGTTAATTTACGTATTTCACAGTCATACAGCTTAACTTTCTGATGTATAAGGATTACATCGCAACCAAGAACTACATTTGCCAACCACCCCGAGCCGAGAAAAAGTTACCTTACAAAAATGATAACAACTTTTTTTCTTGGACACGCAAAATTTTGAAATTAATAATCCAGCTATACAACACTCCAATGTATATTGTGTTAAAATTTGGATTCGATATGATGACGGGATTTTGAGATAATAATTCTTAAATGTGACGCATGGTTGAAACACGCTTAAAAACGTGCACTTTTTGTGTTCCAACTGCGACAAAAAATACTAAAATATAAACTAAAAATTCCAAACCTACATGAGCTAACGTAAAATAGAACGACGAAACTCATGATGTTATTGGATTTTATGTAGGTCTATTGGTTACTTCACAAACAACCTTCAAACTCGAGTACACATAATACTTTGGTCGACAGTAGTAGTTACTGTAAATTGTCCAGCTTAGTACTTGTTCAAGCATAATATCTTCCCTAATTTTGTTTATTATAACAATTCTTTGTTTTGTGTATACTTTGATTTCAGAAATACCTACTTTTCGGTTAATTTCACAAATTGTTTCAAAGATTAGAGCTATATTTCAAGAGATACTTTTTGAACCGATATTTAGGCTACTGTTTTGTGTAGTCTATGTCTTAGAGCAGGGAGGGGGATAGTACAGCGGTCAAGCTGCTTGCCTCTCACCAGGGCAGACCGGGTTCGATTCTAGATCTAAGCATGTGAGATTTTTGAATTGAAGTATCCTGTCCTGTGGTTCAGATCCTACGTAAAAATGAAGGTGCCATAGCTCATGATCACGAGATTAAACGTCACGTAAAACTACAAGCTTGCTTGTCTTCGGGCAGCTTCTAGGTGGAGGAAGATATTAAAATGATTTTTAAAAGTACTATAGCCTACATTAGTCTACTAATATATAGCCTAGTAGTTGACGCTTTCCATTCTTAACGAGAATTCGTGTGGTGAATTTTTAGTGTGCTCTTTTATGTACACTGCGAGAAAGAGTTGTTCAAATTGAGAGGCTTGAAGATGATGGCCACTTAGCCCCGTGTACTTGGATGTGTGTAGAATTTGTCTGATAACCTGTGTCACTATCGTGTCTGTAGTAGTGTGCGTATTTGTAATTAAGTTGAGGATTTGGAAGGAGGCGGCCGTGACCTTACGTTAGGAATGATATTAATAAAAAAAAGAATGAACTGCTGCAGTTCGTAGATTAGGACCTAATGCCTCCGCCATGCTAAAACACGGCTACGCTACTGATGGTTATGTTATTTTGGGTCAATGCTTCTTAGAGCGTGTTTTCTTCCAGAAACATTGTCAATGTGCCAAGATATCACTTACTACCTTATCATACTGAACCTAATCCCATAGTAGACTATTACACGGAAAACAGCAGGGTTGCGACAGTACTAGTAACCGTTTCTTTTACGGTAACAATGAGTAACGAAAATGCTCGCTGGAGCAATCAATGTGACAAGCTTTTTTGATTTAATTTTGAAGTAACATTTTATTTTCATTTGTATGTTGTTAGCACGGTCGCCTCCGTAGCGTAGCGGTCAGCACGGTTAGCTGCCGCCCCGGAGGTCCTGGGTTCGATTCCCGGCTCTGCCACGAAATTTGAAAAGTGGTACGAGGACTGGAACGGGGTCTACTCAGCCTCTGGTGGCCCAAATGAGTAGAGGGGGTTCGATTCCCCCTCAGCCATCCTCGAAGTGGTTTTCCGTGGTTTCCCACTTCGTCTTCGGGCAAATGCCGGGATGGTCCCTACCGTAAGGCCACGGCCGCCTCCTTCCCTCTTCCTTGCCTATCCATCCCAATCTTCCCCTCCCTTCCCTCATGAGGCCCCTGTTCGCTTTGCAGGTGAGGCCGCCTGGGCGAGGTGCTAATCCCACCTCACCAGTTGTATCCCTTCCGATTAGAAGTTCCCAGCTCTAGGACACTGCCTGGATAGGCGGTAGGGGTGAGTTCCCTCGCTGAGTCCCTGGGAGCCACCACCCTGGAGGGTAAACACGATTTAAAAAAAAAAATGTTGTTAGCACTCTTTCCAAAGGAAACAGTAACAAGTATTAAAGTACTTTTTGATATACTGTTTATCCAAGGCTGGATTTTATCTCGGCCTCATCTTGCCCCTTACCTTGTGATATGTCTAGCCCCCGGGACTCAGGTGGCCTCTGTTTGGTTCTCATTAGGACAAGGTTAGGCAAGGATTTGAGAATGAAGTTTGTTGTTAATTCTTTAGGGGCATTGCGACGTCCGTCGTGGCCATACAGCTCCATGGATTTGGGTGCGTGTGTGTTGAATTGATCTGATAACCTGTGTTATTGCAATGGATTGTTGAGGATTGGTAATGAGGCAGCCGTGGCTTTATGTTAGGATCAATCCCAGCATTTTCCTGGAGTAGAAGTGGGAAACCACGGAAAACCACTTCCAGGATGGCTGAGGTAGGAATCGAACACACTTCTTCTCAGTTTTTCCGCACGAGGCTGAGTGTACCCCTGTTCCGGCCTTCAGACCAGAATTCAATATGTTTGCAGTGCCGAGTATGGAACCCAGGCCTCCACGCAACGAGGCGGTCTGAGAATGGGTCACTGGGTATTAGACTGTCACAATAATAATTTATTATGATCGTGCTGGGAGCTATATTTCGGTTTTGCCTTAGTAATCGAAATTTGATGTTTTACAGTCGGCCAGCACTGAGCCTCCGTGGCTTAGGCGGCAGCACGCCGGCCTCTCACCGCTGGGTCCGTGGTTCTAATCCCGGTCACTCCATGTGAGATCTGTGCTGGACAAAACGGAGGCAGACAGGTTTTTCTCCGGTTACTCCGGTTTTCCCTGTCACAATTTCATTCCAGCAACACTCTTCACTATCATTTCATTTCATCTGTCATTCATTTAATCATTGCCCCAGAGGAGTGCGACAGGCTTCGTCAGCCGGCACACTTCATATCCTCGCCGCTAGATGGGGGCTTCATTCATTCCATTCCTGACCCGGTCGGAGACTGGAAGCAGGCTGTGGATTTTTATTTTTCACAGTCGGCCAGCACTATTATGCCCGATTGAAATGGGTGTTTCCCTAATAATGAAAAAAAAACGAGCCTTACAGTAGTCGCATATGATGTGTAACATCTGACATGTTATTCGAATAATTCCTTATTACTTACTCGCATTTTTTAAAGAATGAACTCATAGTGCTACCTTGTGCTAGCAAATATGAAAGGATTCTCCAATGCATCTGCAATAGTGACATATACCTGCAACTGTATGCGGGAGCAATCCACTGCCTACTTGATGCGAACTGCGCTTTATACCGGCCAGTTAGTGAACCCATGCCAGTGGTGTTATTGAAAATGGGCTCTTATTGTCGATATAGCGCACTGCCAAGTATAGGCGCGATTAAAAATTAGGTGTGCAGTAGGTATATTAAATGCGCTTCTCCCAGTGATACGTTTAGACCAACGAAGTTTCAATTATTGTTAGTAGTCGGTGTTAATATACTGAATTCCTACGTTGTTTGGAGTGTTGGTTGATGCGATATAGCACTCGAGGTATCGGGTGTTAACATTAAATAAGAATACAGCAAAGGTATGAAGATTTAATAAATCGTAATTGTTTTCTGCAAATATGATATAATGAATATTTTCACACCAAAGAACGACAACTTGAAGATGATTCATTGTAGGAATTTCTTTAATGGGGCCTCCAAACCTTGAGGTAAACCGTATGCGATTTACATTCCACATAGTCACATGGCTTACAGTACGTTGTTGTACCGATCTTCGCCACCACGCTCGCTCATTGTTTCCGTCCCATCCACTTCCGTCTCTTTTCCAAAATCACTCCCACAAAAATGTCCAGCTACCGAGTGCCAGAAAATATCCAGATACCGAGTGGAAAGATGTTACACATCAAAAATATCTAGATTAATACTGATGTACACTTAAATGAGAGAGTCATAGCTATAGTTTTAGTAACTATGACTCTCTTATCTGAGTCTATAGAACTATTGTAGTGTATATCAATCTCACGTAAGTTTCTTTTAGGATGGCTGTTGGTGTATTTGTAATTCAGATGAGGAGGTGACCGTGGACTTCAGTTAGGAACCAATTTTTCAATTGGTACAATCGTATTGGCCGAATGAGAAACATCAAATTTCATTCATTTACTATATGATTTACATTTTACCGATTCATTTTGTTTTTCCATATTACTGAAATCCACTGTTCGATTCAATGGGGAAAGTAGGAATTTATAAAACAATTATTTCATGTAAAAGTAACGAAAACGTGGCGATGCGTTACTTTGGTACTTGTAACTGTAACGATAATGGATAAAGAAGTACCAAAACTTTGCCGACACTGGGAAAAGTGCACAAGAAACTAATGATTTAGGTTCTACAGTACTAGCGCCTTCAGTGAACTGAATCGAATTTATTATTAATGACTACTTGTATAGGAATGAACTAAGACGTTTGTTGAAATGCTATTGATATCAAATAATAAATAATGAATAATATATGTATGTCTACCCCTTATTATTTCCGTTTTCCAACGGGGTCGGGGATGAGAAGCGATGAAAGTCTTTGTGGCGATGGTTTTTACGTCCGGATGCACTTCCTGACGCCAACCTCATGAGAGGAGTTAATGTGAGATGAAATGAATGATGCTGAATGAAACTGGGCAGGGATGTGGAAGGAAGCGGCCGTGGCCTGGCAGAAGGTATCATCCCATCATTTGCCTGGTGTTGAAAATGCGAAACCACGGAAAACCATTTCAAGGACGGCCGACTGTGGGGCTCGAACCCACGCGTCTACCGAGTCAGCAGAGAGCTTGGCCCCATGACCTATGCTGCGCTTTAGCCAGCGTAGCCACTACTGTCGGTAAATAATGAATAATATATAACTTATAATAAATAATAAATACAGCAATGTATATCATATACTGTAATATATAACATATAATAAATAATAAATAATAAAAATAATAAATAACGGCCACTTCCTTCCCAATCCCAGCCTCAATTACAAACACATGCACTACTGTAGACACCACAATACCATTGGTTATCAGCCTAAAACAAATAATCTTCCTCCTTCTGCCTCACAAGACTGAGAGTAGGCTACCCCATTCCAGCCTTACGGCCATAATTACATTCCTTGCTAGAGCAGGGAATCGAACTCGGATCTCCGAGGTAACAGCCAATGCTAGTCACCACGCCACGAGGTGGAGTCGTGTCTCCGCCAAATGCATATTGTATTTTACTTTCACGTCCCCGATAGGGCGGAAGCCGTTTCTTAGGGCTGTGGAACGAAATGATGCGACTGCCCCCAATTCACGATCAACCTTGCTGATTGTATGTTCGTTTCATCATTTTCATCTTGACTCTCAGCAAATGGATGAAGCAAACTGAAAATTATCTATCAATAAAAGTGGCTGCGATAGCAATACCTGTATAATAAGAATGTATTGCAGCCGATAGGCCAAAAGAAGAGAATTTACATCTTACTGTACCCAGTCAATGATAATGTTCTTTTGGAGCACTTTGATAGGTGGTACCTGTCACATTTCTGGTTACACAGATCACATACACAGCTTTCGCTTGGGTTATGGTACGATTTTGTTGCACACACTCTGTGATGAAAACCGTGGATGGCGTGTCTCGTCACGACATGTCTCAGTTCCTGGTTTTCCTTCATCCAGTTCCTGTCCACCATGGCGCTTGTAGCGTAGAAGTCCGGATCTATATCTTCGCTCTTGGCTTTCCTCCTCTCCAGATGTTTAGAGTAATGTTCTGTAGCTGGTAGAAGCAGTTGCGTCCTTAGGTCTTCTGCGTAGTAGGTCTCCTTTGTTAGTCTATAGACCATTCTTGTTGGTGCTGCTTTTCACACTCTCAGTGCATTTTTGAGGAAGCGGGCTTTGATTCGTTCTATTTTTTCAAAGTCACTGAGTTTTAGACGTTCCCAGATAAGTTCTAATCCGTACGTTACTATAGGGGATATGGCGGCGTTAAAAAGTCTCATTGCTGTAACTAGGGACAGAGCTGGAAGGTTCTTTATGGCTAAGATTGCTCTTGTGGCTGCTGCAGTTCTTTCCTGAATATGGCATCTAAACGACTTTGTAGTAACTTAGTTTGCAATACCTGTATCAGACTGCATAGGCTGAATAGTCGGTAAGACAAACAAAAAATGAAGGAAAGAAACTGTCGAATTATTATTAGTAGACTACTCATTTTGTTGTTGCTCTTCTCCTTTTCATTTCCCATGGGAAGTGGTGCTCCGTGGTTTTCCCACTTCTACTCCAAGCAAATGCCGGGATGGTTCCTAACCCAAGTGCACGGTCGCCTCATTTTCCCCATCCTCATCTGAATACACACATTATTAAATTCACCACAATAACACAGGTTCTACACACACACTGACGTACACGAGGCTAACTGACCGCGATACCCAAGTCCTTCAAATGAAGCAACAAGAACCTCACACAACTATTTGCAATTTGAGAATACCGGGTGAGTTAGCCGAGGTCATTGCGGCGTGGCTGCTGGCAGTCGCTCACATCCGGGAGGCGAGGAGGTTCGAATCCCCCCGCCGGTAACCTTGAAGATGGTCTTCAGTGGTTTCCCATCTTCCTTCCAGGAAAATGTCGGGGTTGGTCCCTAACTATAGGTCACAGCCGCTACCTTCCAACTCCTCGTCGTTACATTCAAACCTTCCTCCCCAGACATCACTCCACACGTGACGGAACATGTAGCTCACCCCATGGGTGTTCGTCTCGAAGCAGCTACAAACTGACGAGCCGAACATGTGCTTGGACACCCCCGGCACTAAAAGCCATAAGCTATAAAAAAAGAAGAATTAACTTGGCTCCCCCGTGTAGCTAACACCATTAAAATACTCTGCCTGGATCAATCGAATCGAGGTAGACCTATAGTTTGAATTTCTGAATATAATTCTCCACTCCTTTAATAATATCAGGGGCAGATGACCTCAATGTTCTGCCCCTTAAAACCTCAATAATTAACTAATATTATCAAATGACTGTCTCCTATATGTATATAGGCTATCATTCTATTTTTGCTGATGTTTCATTTGAGGGGCTTGGACATGCATCATGATCATTTAGTCCCGTGTACTTGAGTGTGTGTGTGGAATCTTGTCTGATAACCTGTAATGGCTGTATTAGAGTGTGTATTTGTAATTCAAGTGAGGATTGGGAAGGAGGTGGCGGTGGAATTAAGTTAGGAACTATCCCGGCATTTACCTGGAGTTGAAGTGAGAAACCACGATAAACCACTTCCAAAATGGCTGAGGTGCGAATCGAACCCAACTCTCCTCAGTTCTGCCTCACGAGGATGAGTGTACCCCTTTTCAGCCCTCATACCGGAAATTACATTTCTTGGCAGATCCAGGAATCAAATCCGGAACTCCGGGGTGACAGCCAAAAATGCTAGCCGCTACATCTATCATTTTCTATGTCTGTATGTATGTATGTTTGTATGTACGTACTAAGCAAATATTGAGGCTATCCTGGGACAAGGTTGAAATTTACATTATGGCCATTTTCAGGATTAAAATAGGGACCGGCGAATAATCTTCAGCGAGGGAGCTGGGTCCACAAAAAGAAAGCAAAAGAGAGTGAAGCATTTAAAGTCCTTGTCTCGCGTGTTGAAATACAATGGTGCACATTTAGGAGATTCCCGTTGCAAAGGGCCTCGTTGGGTTCTCTAAAAGTTGTAAAAAATGAGCCGGTGTATGATCCTAGGAAGGGTATCGGCTCATTATCGGGGTGACCTTCCGACTACCATGTAAACACCTCGCCCCCCAACCTCGCTCAGTGGGCTGTCGGCTAGCTTTCTTGACCAAAGAGAGCGACAGGCAATTTCTGTGTTAGAACAAAGGCACAAAAGGTCTGTCTACCTGGAGAAAAGGACCGGTCGTTATGACTTCTATTACCGAGCTGTTGGTTTTGTGTGAGCACATCTCATCGCCGCTCCGTGCCAGCCTTGCATTATCTCCAAAACTTGGATGTTACGATTTGAGCAGAGAGTTCACTAACACCATTTTAGGACTTAAATGGTCAATAAATTAATTAATTGTATTTTTATTTTAAGATAACATTTAGGAAAAAGGAAGGACTTTGAGCTAGGTCGTGTAATGCACCAATAGTGGAGGCCATGTTGATGGAAGTTAGAGCATTAATTTGCATGAAACCCACAGAATGTATGACACTTTGATACTGCAACTTCTATGTACACAGTCTGCCTCGTTGAGCAGTGGCTAGCATTCTTGGCTGTCACCGCGGAGATCTGGGTTCGATTCCCGGCTCTACTAAGAAATTCAATTCTGGTGAGAAGCCTGGAACGGGGTACACTCAGCCTCGTGAGGCAAAAATGAGAAGAAACGGGTCGATTCCTACTTCAGCCATCCTGGAAGTGGTTTTCCGTGGTTTCCTAATTCCACTCGAGACAAATCCCGGCCGGGATGGTTCCTAACGTGAGGCCATGGCCGCCTCCTTCCCAATTCTCATCTGAATTACTAATACACATACGAATACAACCATCACAATAACACCGGTTATCAGACACCCAAGTTCACGAAGCTACATGACCACGTTGTCGCAAAGCCCCTAAATAATCAACAAAAACAACTCTATTACACTGTTTGTGCGTTACACGACCTAGTGGCTCAAAGCCTTCATTTCTCATTGCTGCCGAATGAACAATATTATCTACTGTATATGGAAATTCTACAGAAACTAATTATAGTCTATGATAATATTATAATCATTAAATCTGTTTACTGCAATAATTCACTGGTGTGATCTTTTTACTTGAGGGGCAGATGACGTCGTAGTTCCGCCCCTTAAAACAGCAATAATTAACTAGCTAACTAACTAACTAAGTAACTAACTTTTTACTTGCATTTACCTATATGATAACGCCCACACATTTCCCTACATAGCGTAGCGTACACATGCAATCTTCTTGGTGATAACGCGCTGTTGTGATGGAAGCCATGTAGCCAAACTTGTTAGCTCCTGGTTCCTCTCCATCATGGCGTGAGCTGTGTAGAATTCTGTCCATAATTCATCGCTTTTGTTTCTTCGATCTTCTAAAACCGGTGTGCTTTATCGTGAGGTTGCTAACTGCTAACCATGACGAATAGAATACATAGTGTTATCACAGACCGAGTTCAAGCGCTCCCCACTTTTGGTCAGCGCTAGCGGCTTAGAACACCAACGCTGCACAGTCAGCTGTTCAAAAATGAGATACGACGCGGCGTAAGTAAGCCTCTTTACGAACGTTGCGCTTACGGTGATTACAACAATTTTTTTGTTTGGACTGAAGAATGATATTGCTAGAGGGTAATGTATTCTATTCTATTTTAAAACCCTCTGTTAGTCGTAAAAAAATTAAATAAATCATAAAAATAATAATAATGAAACTTAATTAATAAAAATCTAGAAATTTGAGTTTTACACTTAGACCCTAAACTCAAAATAGAAATAAATGAGTAAATATTAAATTAATAAAAAATAAATAAATAACAAAAATAATATAAAAAATCTTAATTAAGAAAAAAAGTCAAATTTTTAAATTTACACTTAGGCCCTACTGGCAAAACCAAAATACTGTAAGTATGTAAATAAATATTAAATTAATAAATCAATAATAATAAAAATAACTAATTACCGAAAAAACTAGAATTTTGAAATTTACATTAAGGGCCTAAGCTAAAAATCGAAATAAATCAGTAAATAAATATTATATGAACATTAATCAAATAATAAAAATAACAAAATCGTATTAAATAATAATAAACTCGGTAAAATTTAATAAACCTGTCCTCTGCAAACTTTTGTTTGAGCCCTCACACGACTTGCTTCGATTATTGGTTCGGGAGATATCGACTATTTTAACTATTTTAACGCGGCACTGCATAACACGTTTGCCACCTTTGCATTTAAGCAAAAAGACAGTTTGGTTCACTGAAGGTTTTGATGACCTTAATAATGTATGAAGAGTTTTAGGCTACTAAGACAGGCTTCTTCGAAATATCACTTGAGTTCTCTTTCATACAAAGAACTTTCCAAACATACGATAAATGTGTCAGAGCTGCTCAATGAGCATTAAAAACTAATGAAAATCAGGTGTGATAATGATGTCAAAATATCAAAATAATAATTGATGGAAAAAATCCACAGCCTGCTTCCAGTCTCCGACCGGGTCAGGAATGGAATGAATGAAGCCCCCATCTAGCTGCGAGGATATGAACTGTGCCGGCTGCCGAGGCCTGACGCACTCCTCTGGGGCAATGATTAAATGCATGACAGATGAAATGAAATGATAGTGGAGAGTGTTGCTGGAATGACATGTTGACAGGGAAAACCGGAGTACCCGGAGAAAAACCAGTCTGCCTCCTTTTTGTCCAGCACAGATCTCACATGGAGTGACCGAGATTTGAACCACGGACCCAGCGGTGAGAGGCCGGCGTGCTGCCGCCTAAGCCACGGAGGCTTCAATAATTGATGGAACAAGCAAATTATATATGCAAGAACTTGGCTTCAGAGGACACGACAAAACCAGGAAATCATTAAATCCAGTAAATGTTTTTAAACTTGTGTCAAATAATGTACACGTGAAGAGCTGTGGATATTGTCAAGGAGCCTCAAAGACTAGTGCATAGGAGAAGAAATTTGTGACTATATTAATGTAGGTGTGACCGGAGTCTCTATTATTTTGCCTTTTTGTTGATGAAGCAACAGTGCTCTATTGTTGTCAGGCTGGTGGATTCTAATGCTGAGTGCTGCCATTCAGGAACGTTTTCTTGGCTCGTGTGATGGCAGTGAAGACAGGAATGCCGCCGCTATGATTAATGTGCTGAATGGTGCGCTTGAAGTACATCATAAACTAGTGGCTCTAACACATAATAGCGCTAAATGGCCTGCAAGCTTCAGTTTATGAAATCGCTCCTCAGGCGCTTTTCACTCATTGTTTGCACATTGATTGGATTTAGTGTTGCAGCGAATCTGTTCCCGCATAAAAACCGTAAACATATATTTTCTACTTGTCAAGACAGCTTTCATTAATCGGTCTGCAGAACGTATTGCACTTCTTGACTGTATTGTTGAAAAACGTATTGCTACGCACAGTGAAACCAGATGGAACGGACGACTAGGCCAATACCGCCCTCTGACGTCACGCTATCACGTGACTATGTTTACAAACCAGTGTTGTGGGCAGCCATGAGATGCTTGTGTGCGTTGTAGTTACGAATTTATTAGGCTTACATTTTCGATTACACCACTTAGAACAGGGCCATCCAGTCATTGCGCTCCGGGAGCGCGGCCGCGCTCGCGGAGCACTGGGCAGTCAGACTAGCGCTCCTTCCCCTACCACCACTACACTGTGGCAGTGAGGAGACGGACGATGTTCAGACCACGCTGGATACGTACGTACAGTCGTGCGGCCGACGGCTCTTGTGGGATTGTTGACATATTAATAGGGCTACTTTGTAATAACAAATATACCGCACATACAAATCGAATGGTACTCCGATGTATGGAATGTGCAGGGAACGAACACAAGTGTTAATTGAGAATATTGTGATTTATTCCAAACTGAAATGTGAACATATTAGAGAGGAAAATTCAACAACAAATTGTGTCCTTTTAAACACATTACATCTGTGTTGCCCTTTATAAGCTGTACAGGAAAATGAAATTTCCCATTCTGCTTTAAAGACTGCAGCTTCACCACTCCTTTTATCTTGTATGCTGTTCAGTCATGACTACTGCGAAACTGATTTACTTACACGCTGTCAACAAAGAGCATTGGACTAGCGACTGATGGATCAGCTGCACACTTCAGTGCGCTCAGCCAGCCAAGTTTCTCCCACCACTTCTGAAACTAACTTCCAACAAAGCGCTCGGAGCACTGGCATAGAGCGCGGCCAGAGTGCTAGCGCTCGGGGAGCGCTGTCTGGATGGCCCTGCCTTAGAATAATGGTTCAACATTGTGCAGTTCCCCAGTACAATAACAGATGTGGCAAGTCCAAAATAACGTTTCATTCCTTGTCATTCATAGATTGACTGTCATTAAGGAAATAGTGGCTCGTAAAAATGCGTCGTGCTGAAAGGAAATCGCGCATATAAGCCCACATGAGAGTATGTTCAGCCCATTTCTTACCTTTAGACTTTAGCCAGTATTGTCTGGAAGGAAATTTTTAAGTGATGATGCTGTGCCAAGCGTATTCCCGTTTACATCTCGACGAAATTGAACACCGCCACGTCGTAACATAAGGTGGCATATACAATACGCCTAGTTGTAAGACGATATTATCTACACCGTCTTTGTTGAACGCTTGGTATGATATGTTAAAATATTGGGCTAGTGTAGAAATAAACTAACGAGATTTATTTCTGATTAAAAAAATAGCTTCCTATTGATGAACACGGTGTCAGTGCAGTGCCTACAAAAAACAGGAAAATGGCATTTTATCTATATATATACAAATCAATGTAACGTGATAGTTTGTCTGTGGGTGGGTATGTATGTCTGCTATGCGTTCATATACCATTCGTCCGATTGCGATGAAACTTGGGTGAGATGTTGAGTACACTCCAAGGAAGGTTTCTGACTTAGTAAATCCATTTTACAATAGGTAGCGTACGCGTAGATTGAACAAATGAGCGACGATGCGCGAAGCATTTCAACAAAGTCCCGTATGTGTTCATATACCATTCGTCCGATAGCGATGAAACTTGGGTGAGATGTTGTGTACACTTACGTGAAGGTTTCAAAATTAGTGAATACATTTCACAGTAGATAGTGCACGAGTAGATTCAACAAATGAGCGACGACACGCAAAGCGTTTCAACAAAGTCCCGTATGCATTCATATACAATTCGTCCGATAGCTATGAAACTTGCGTAAAATGTAGTGCACACTGCAGGGAAAATTTCTGGCTTAGTACATCCACTTTACAATAGGCAGCGCACGAGAAGATTCAACAAATGAGCTACGTGGCGCGAAGCATTTCAACAAAGTCACGTTTGCGTTCATATACCATTCGTCCGATAGCGATGAAACTAGGCTGAGATTTTGTACGCACTCCAGGGAAGGTTTCTAGCTTAGTAAATCCCTTTAAAAATAGGTAGAGCACGAGTAGAATCAACAAATGAGCGACGACGCGCGAAGCGTTTCAACGAAGTCCCATATAATTTCATATACCATTCATCCGATAGCGATGAAACTTGGGTGAGATGTTGTGTACACTCCAGGGAAGGTTTCTGGCTTAGTACATACATTTTACAATAGGTAGCGCACCAGTAGATTCAACAAATGAGCGATGACACGCAAAGCGTTTCAACAAAGTCCCGTATAAAGTCATATACCATTCGTCTGATAGTGATAAATGTTTGGTGAATTGCTGTGTACACTCCAGGAAAGGTTTCTGGCTAAGTAAATCCATTTTACAATACGAAGCGCACGTTTATGTTCAACAAATGAGTGACTACGCGCGAAGCGTTTCGACAACGTCCCGTATACGTTCACATACCATTCATCTGATTGCGATGAAACTTGGGTGAGATGTTGTGTACACTCCAGGGAAGGTTTCTGGCTGAGTACATCCATATTACAATATGTAGCGCAAGAGTAGAATCAACAAATGAGCGACAACACGCGAAGCGTTTCAACCAAGTCCCGTATGCATGCATGTACCATTCGTCCGTAGCTATGAAACTTGGGTGAGATGTTGTGTACACGTCATGGAAAATTTCTGGCTTAGTAAATCCCCTATACAATATGCAGCGCACAAGTTGATTCAACAAATGAGGGCCGACGCGCGAAGCGTTTCAACAAAGTCCCGTATAAGGTCATATACCATTCTGCCGTTAGCGGTGAAACTTGGGTGAAATATGGTGGACACTCCAAGGAAGGTTTCTGGCTTAGTAAATACATTTCACAGTAGGTAGCACACGAGTAGATTCGACAAATGAACGACGACACGCGGAGCGTTTCAATACAGTCCCCTATGTCTTCATATCCCATTAGTCCGATAGCGTTGAAACTTGGGTGAGATGTTGTGGACACTTACGTGACGGTTTCTAACTTAGTAAATATATTTTACAGTAGGTAGCGCACGAGTAGATTCAACAAATGAGTGACGGAGCGCGAATCGTTTATACAAAATCAGGTATGCGTTCATATACTATTCATCCGATTGCGATGAAACATTGATCAGTTATTGTGTACCCGCCAGGGAAGGGGACTTAGTAAATCCATTTCACAATAAGTAGCGCAAGAGTAGATGCAACAAATGGGTGACGACGCGCGAAGCGTTTCTACAAAATCCCCTATTGTGTTCATATAACATTCATCGATTGCGATGAAACCTTGATGAGTTATTGTGTACACGCCAGGCAAGGGCTTCGACTTAGTAATACATTTCTCAATAGGTAGCGCACGAGTAGATTCAACAAATGAGTGACAGTGCACGAATCGTTTAAACAAAACCCCCTATACATGCATATACCATTCATCCGATTGCGATGAATCATTGATGAGTTATTGTGAACACGCCAGGGAAGGGTTTCGACTTAGTAAATCCATTTCACAATAGGGAGCGTACGAGTAGATTAAACAAATGAGTGACAGCGAAGAAACTTTTGAAAGTTGTTGTGCACGCTCCCACGAATGGTTCTAAATTAGAAAATCCATTTTAGGATAGCTTAGAGGCAGTTAACATGTTGTGTATCCAAAAGCACTTCAAGAAACAGAATTTCAACGCCAACACTTTCTTTGATTGGCATTGCAACGCATGCCGGGTACAGCTTGTTGGCTAATAATAATGAAAATAAGAAGATTTATGTAGGCTATAGACTTATGTGCTCTGTGGCCTCAAATCCAGTAGGCCAGTCAAAAACTGAGGAAGAAATAGGCTATATCTATAGTCTATATAGGCCTAGGCCTAGGCCTACTGTACATGCCAACATGTTTTATAATGCAGCTTACAAAAGGATTCTCTAATCAACTTGTAGAAAGACATCTCATGGAATTAGCCCTAGGTTGCTATTATCCTCTACAGCAGTAAATTGGGCCAAATGACCTCGCTGTTCCTCCCCTTAAAACAACAATTTCCAGCTAACTAACTTACAGCAATAAATTCAGACATAAATAAAAATGTACAGCTATATTTTAAGAGGCCTACTTATATGTCTGTGGAATTTGGATAATTGACAGAATTAAGACAACTCAATGGAAGGTTTTTTCCCCTTCCTGTTAGGTTTCGAGAATACCATGTTCAACACTGGTTCTGGGCCTATGCACTTTCACCTAGGTTTAACCTATGCCACTGCTACTCAACAGATGTGCAGTATATTTTGGCAGGAATTTTAGTGGCTGTAGTATAGCATAGCTTGTGTATGAGGTAAAACCAACACATTAGATGAATGCATTTCCTTAACTGGAAATAGTGGGTTACCGTAATATTAAATGCCTTCCCAGACAGCCAATTACTCTTAAATTGGAAATATTTACGTTAAAACGCACACAGTATTGCGTGAACAGTAGCCTACGATCTATGAATTTTTAAGTCGTAATTCTCTTCACAGCCATGAAAATAAAGTGGCAGTTGTTGTTTCATTTGATGGCTTGTACATACCATAAAACGAGGTAATACCGATCATTTTTCGGTGTTTTTATTGATATTTCCCATACCAATAAAACCATGTTTACGCAATGTTATATTTGAAATGTGTGACTCTTTCTCGTCCATTTGATAACAATAGAAAATCGAAGCAATGGAGTATATCGCGAGTAATGGAAATAAATCGCTGATCGGAATTACGCCATGGAGTTAGGTAGTTCCGATCATAGGTTTATTTCACTTGATTATCGGTGTTACACTATAACAGGGGTTACAACGATCAAATTTTACTTTAAAAAAATACAGAAACTACTGTAATTACAAAATTAAAAGATGCGCATTAAAAAAACGAATAAGAAAAATTAAAACTGCTTCACGCCTCTTTCGGCCAGCACCTTCACCTGTCCCGGGTCGTCACAACATTTGTTTTGTCATAGTTAATTATATTAGAGTCGGGAACTTCATCCAACGTTTCCCTATGATTATCATAATATTCCGTTACGATCTCCCTCGAAACTGCTGCTCTAACTCTTTTCGTGTTCTCTCCAATTCTCACAGTCAGTTCCGAGTTTCTTCTCAGAAATGCATGAACCCACTCTAGTTCTGGCCGATTGTCATTGAATCTCTTTTCCACTTTCCCTGCGTGGTTAAGGTAGCCTAACCCTGCACGATGTTACGTACTGTACATCTGTGTTTCTCAGTGGTAAACCCCACTTGGCACACAGGGCCATATGACTGGGTACTCGAGCGAGCGTGGGGATATTTTTCAGATAATCTATGTTATTGTGGTGTCTGTAGTAACGTGTGTAATTGTAATTCTAGGGAGGCCGTTGCCGCTTAGTTAGGAACTATCCCGGTATTTGCCCGGAGTAGAAGTGGGAAGTCATGGAACCCACCGCTTCTCAGTATTGCGTCACGAGGCTGATTGTACCCCATTCCAGCCCTCAGACCAGAATTAAATTTCTTGGCAGAGACGGGAATTAAACCCTATCCTCTGGGGTGACAGCAAAGAATGCTAGCCGTTGCATCACGAATAAAGTATTCTTCGAGGTTTTTTTTCCCTCTGTATAGCAAATTAGACAGCTTTAACAGTCATTAGATGACCTTGATAGGTACACCAAACATAAGTCATGCCTTCTTTCATTATTCTTTGAGAACCATCATCCCCCACGTATTTTGCAGCACAGTTCAAACTCAACGTTTTGAGGTGCTCTAACAACTTGGTCCATGCCAGCTCCTTTAGAAATGAAATTTCAATTTCGCACACTGCAACTAACTTATTTTCTACGAACACGGCGCCGTAACTATAAGAACATTCAGCGGTTTCGGTAAATATATGCACTAAATTTTACAACCCTTATCAGGACGCCTATATTGGAGGTATATTTGACACAAATTAAGATAGTATTGGCAACTGCAGGTCATAAACACTTCAAAACGGATAACAAACTGTCACAAGAGAACGTGCCTCCAGTCGTCTCTCGCACACACCACTACCTGCGCAGTCTGGGAGACACTTCAAGAACCACAGACCACGCCATTTTTATAATCGTCCAATTCAAACTAATCGTGTGGGAAGTCTTGAATGACACACCGGTAATCGATTCTTAGGGCTAAATACCCCGACATTTTGGTAAGAAAATATTTCAACAGATGGCAGCACAAGCGAAGCTATCTTTCTTCGGGTTTTCCCAATTAATTGGGGTCGCTGGAGCCAACCAGGCTTATTTTGGTTTTGACGGGGATTTATGGCCGGGTGCCCTTCCTGACGCCACGTGATTTTCCTGGTGAAAATTCCATCCCGCTGTCACCGGGATTCGAACCCCGGCCGTCCGAGTGAAAGACGAGCATTTAAGCCACTGTGCCATCACGCTTCCCACAGCACAAGCGAAGCTGAATCTATTTATTATTTCTTTCTTGAAGGGGAGCTCTGATCTGCGATCTGAAAGCTGCTATGTACTCTGTCTGATAGTAGAATTGAGATTAATTCATTGCTTACATTTTGTTTCCAAAAACAGAAAAGTTGCTGTTTGTTTTTCAAATATCTGATTACAATTCGAAAAGAAACGGGTAATACGAAAGTTGAGTTTTACTCACTGATTCCAAAGCCGTATCGAAAACCTAAACTGGTTGAATAGAATCGTCGGGATCACTTTGGGAATCTTGTGAATAAGAGTGTTACTGTACTTGCAACAAAAGGCGGGGTAGTAGAACAAGGTCGTGGAGAACAGGGTGGGGGAGAGGAGGGGAGGGGAGCGGAGCTCGTGTGATTGACAGAGCAATAACCTTACCCGACGGTATGGGATTCCTAAGCATCTAGTCCAATGTTGCGATTGACTGTGCTGGTTAGTTCTGAATTATTGTCCAGGTCTGGATTTTTCTGAGTGATCCTCTTATTAGCCTACTTTTCACATTTTTCAAAAATGACGAAAAAATAGACTTATGAGATCGGGCAAATGTGTGTCTGTCTGTATGTCTGTCCTTCTGTCTGTCCTTCTGTCTGTCTGTCTGTCCTTCTGTCTGTCTGTCTGTCTGTCTATCTGTGTGTGTGTCTACCCCTATCAACTCCTAAACGGCTGGAGCAATCGAAACAAAATTTGGTAGGAGTAAGGACCTATACCCGAATATATCACGGCCATATTTGAAAAGTGATGTCAGTGCTACCAACTGCTAAAAAATCGCAATTGAAATTTGAGCTCCATGTTGGATATCTTGGAAGGTATGAATGGGAGCTATTTCAAAATTGGCACACGTATGGATAATAATATTGCAGTTTAATTTCCAGAAGGCCATACATGGCAGTGTTGCCAAAATGATTATAAGCCTGCTGATAGGTCCAATTTTTAAATGCATATAACTTCTACACTATCGATTGAAATTCAACCAAATTTCGTATGTTGTATGTGTACATAACCAGATATGACTGAGCGTATTCTTAAGATCCACCAGGGCTGCCAACTGTTAATAAATGCTCCGAATTTATTTTATCCAAATACCAATATATCAGAATGTATGCAAGCCGACAGCTTTAAACTATGCACACGTATAGTACCTGCCATTCTATATTAATTTGGAGTAACTTATATACGTCAGTGCTACCAATATGATTCTAAGCCTGCTGAGAAGTCCAACTTTAAATACATGTAACTTCCATACTATCATTTGGATTTCAACCAAATTTCGTATGTGCTATGTGTACCATAACAGATATGACTCTGCGTATTCTTAAGAGCAACCAGGGCTACCAACTGTTAATATGTGCTGTCCCTATTTTTGTTACCCTAATATCAATATACAGTATCAGAAATTATGCAAGCCAATAGCTCTAAACTTTGCACACGTATTGTACCTGGCATTCTAGATGAATTTGGAGTAACTAATATACGTCAGTGCTGCCAACATGAATCTAAGCCTGCTGATAGGTCCAATTTTAAAATGCATGTAACTTCTATACTAACTAATGGATTTCATTCAAAATTGGCACAACAATAGATCATATTATTTCAGATTATTTCTGACCAATACATGCATGACATTGCTGCCAACATGATTTTACGCGCGCTGTTAGATCCAATGTTTAACTGCATGTAACGTCCATGCTATTCATTGGACTTCAACCAAATTTTGTATTCTGTACCTTAAGAGGTGGAACTAAGAATATATTCAGTCATCAGGGCTGCCAACTGCAGTGCTCTATTAGGCTACATTATGCCAGGTATACAGTATTTCGAACTAATTAGAAATTTCGATATTAGCAACTTAATTTCGTCATTATTTTAGATAGGTTCATATACTGTAAAATAATCATTGGCATGAAAAGTAGGCTCTTTAGTTCGTCAAGGAACTTCTTATATTTTACCAGTTCGTGGTTACGACTTCTAGTTTTCTATGTTGTTTCTCCAGTATTTAGTTCGATCTCCTTAATTAATTTATGTTTAATTTATTTTACCTGCAACAGTATTATTTATAGCCTACTTTTCACATTTTGCAAAAATGAGGAAAAAGTAGACTTATGAGATCGATCCGGGAAAATGTGTGTCTGTCTGTCTGTCCTTCTGTCTGTCTGTCTGTGTATGTGCCCCCCCCCCCTATCAACTCCTAAACGGCTGCAGCAATCGAAACCAAATTTAGTATGAGTAAAGATGTATACCGGAATGTCTCACGTCCATATTTGAAAATGATGTTAGTGCTACCAACTGCTGAAAAAACGCACTAGAAATTTGAGCTCCATGTTGGATATCTTGGAAGATATGCATGGGAGCTATTCCATAATTGGCTAACATGTAGATAACACTATTTCAGTTTAATTTCCAGGAGGCCATACATGTCAGTGTTGCCAAAATAATTTGAAGCCTTCTGATAGGTCCAATTTTAAATGCCTATATCTTCTACACTATCAATTGGATTTCTACCAAATTTTGTATGTAATATGTGTATATAAACAGATATGAATGAGCGTATTCTTAAGAGCCACCAGGGCTGCCAACTGTTAATAATTGCTCTCGCTATTTTTTTATCCAAATACCAATATATCAGAAAGTATGCAAGCCGACAGCTTTTAAACTATGCACACGTATAGTACCTGACATTTTAGATTAATTTGGAGTAACTTATATACGACAGTTCTACCAACATGATTATAAGCTTGCTGATAGTACCGATTTTTAAATACATGTAACTTCTATACTATCAGTTGGATTTCAACCAAATTTCGTATGTGCTATGTGTAACATAACATATATGACTATAAGTATTGTTAAGAGCAATCAGGGCTGCCAACTGTTAATAAATGCTGTCTATATTTTTTTACCGTAATATCAATATATCAGAAAGTATGCAAGCCAACAGCTCTATACTTTGCACACGTTTAGCACCTGACATTCTAGATTAATTTTTAGTCATTAATGTAAGTCAGTGCAGCCAACATGATTCTATGCCTGCTGATAGGTCCAATCTTAAAATACATGTATCTTCTATACTAACAAATGGATTTCATCCAAAATTGGCACATGATATCATAATATTTCAGATTATTTCTGACCAGCACACACATGACATTGTTGCCAACGTGCTTTTGCACGTGCTGATAGATCCAGTGTCTAACTGCATGTAACGTCTATTGGACTTGAACCAAATTTTGTATTCCGTACCTTAAGAGATGGAGCTAAGAATATATTCTCTCACCAGGGCTGCCAACTGTAGTGCTCTATTAGGCTACATTATACCAGGTATATTTCAAACTAATTAGACATTTGGATATTAGCAACTTAATTTCGTCATTATTCTACAGTAGATAGGTTCATATACTGTAGAATAATCATTGGCATGAAAAGTAGCCTCTTTAGTTCGTCACGGAACTTCTTGTTTCATATACGATAGATGTTCTATTTCGGGTACTTTATTCTTAAGACAGTATTTCTGGTAGAACAGATACATGTACATATAGGTACGACTGGTGGAGAGCATTACGGTCATGAAGCGCAGTTACTTTTACGTTTTTGTTGAAAAATTAAGTCAACACCAAAACCGATTATAGTGCGCTCCACTAAATCCCACGGGAAATTGCGACTAAGTACCAAGAAAAAGAAGCCAGGCCCTAAACACCTCTACACACCCATAAGATTTTTTTCCTGGCTTATATTTGGAATTATATATATATTTATACTTGCATTAGAGAATCCGTAATGCACTGAGCAATTTTGATTTCACTTATATTTTACCTGTACAAGCTGGATGACTAAACGTAACCCCGCAATCTGCTGGCTACATGGCTGAACAGCGATTGCGTGGTAGGCCTAGGCGCTTCATGGGCTAACGTGCCACGGGTGTATTTTTAGCCTACTTTTCACATTTTGCAAAAATGAGGAAAAAGTTGACTTATGAGATCGATCCGGGAAAATGTGTGTCTGTCTGTCTGTCCTTATATCTGTCTGTCCTTCTGTCTGTCTGGCTGTGTGTGTGTGTCCCCATATCAACTCCTAAACGGCTGCAGAAATCGAAACCAAATTTAGTATGCGTAAAGATGTATACCGGAATATCTCACGTCCATATTTGAAAATGATGTCAGTGCTACCCACTGCTGAAAAAACGCACTAGAAATTTGAGATCCATGTTGGATATCTTGGAATATATGCATGGGAGCTATTCGAAAATTGGCTAACATGTAGATAACACTATTTCAGTTTAATTTCCAGGAGGCCATACATGTCAGTGTTGCCAAAATAATTTGAATCCTTCTGATAGGTCCAATTTTAAATGCCTATATCTTCTACACTATCAATTGGATTTCAACCACATTTTGTATGTAATATGTGTATATAAACACATATGAATGAGCGTATTGTTAAGAGCCACCAGGGCTGCCAACTGTTAATAATTGCTCTCTCCATTTCTTTTATCCAAATACCAATATATCAGAAAGTATGCAAGCCGACAGCTTTAAACTATGCACACGTATAGTACCTGACATTTTAGATTAATTTTGGAGTAACTTATATTCATTCAGTTCTACCAACATGATTCTAAGCCTTCTGATAGGGCTAATTTTAAATGCATGTAACTTCTATACCATCAGTTGGATTTCAACTAAATTTCGTATGTGCTATGTGTAACATAACAGATATGACTATAAGTATTCTTAAGAGCAATCAGGGCTGCCAACTGTTAATAAATATAATATTTTATTTTTTTACCTAATATCAATATATCAGGAAGTATGCAAGCCAATAGCCCTATACTTTGTACACGTATAGCACCTGATATTCTAGATTTATTTGGAATAATAAATATGTCAGTGCTGCCAACATGATTCTATGCCTGCTGATAGGTCCAATTTTAAAATACATGTAACTTCTATACTAACAAATGGATTTCGTCCGAAATTGGCACAACAAGATATCATAATATTTCAGATTAGGCTATTTGTGACCAGCACACGCATGACATTGTTGCCCAAATGCTTTTACGCGTGCCGATAGATCCAAAGTCTAATTGCATATAACGTCCATTGTACTTCAACCAATTTTTTTATTCTGTACCTTAAAGATGTAATGGTTTTAGAGAGAACTGTATCTCGTTGAGGCAGCCAATCGTAATGTGTTTGAGAGAACTGAATCTTGTTAGTAAGAAAGCTCCTCTGTTGGGCGTTATTTGTAATGGGTTATGTTACATAGAATAATGTTAATATGCAATAATAAACTGATTATATGCAAAGGTTAATAATTAAATAGTCGCCCACTTTTGGGTGATCAAAATGAAACATTTAATTGTGTATTAATCTATTAGTGTATCTGTATTGTTGCCAGCTTCATAAAAAAGTACATAATGTGTAGTATTATATATAGCCAAGGGCGCCAGACCATTTATATATCATGATCAAAATAATATATTAAACCTCGGTTAAACAGAGGTACAGCATCGAAATTCCTATCTCCAGCCGTAGTGAAACTTACGTAATCTAACCTTACGATAATTAGTTCAGGAGTATGGTGTTGCCTTATAGTAATTTCTAGCTACTAAAGGAAACCAGTCAAACATTTGAATTTAAAAATGAATTTAATATATAAAAACAACAAGTGCAAAAAGAATAAAATACTAAAGATAATAGTAATAATAATAAATTAAATTAAAGAATCTACTGAATTTACTTGTATTATGGGTCTTGATTGGAAATTGGAGTATACTGAGTTAATTGAATAAAATATAGATTGAATTTAATAAGCATGAGAGCCTTCTGATTTGACTGGAGTAAAAGTGTTTAAATCGCTCACCGCATTGAAGATCATTGTAGTTGGATTGTTGCGTAGAGAGTTCCTGATGGCCCGGATCTCCCTCAAAGTAATGAATTTATATGTGGATGACGGAATAAATTCCAAAAATCATCCCTGTGAAAATAGCCTCGTACACAACCATGTCACAGTTTGATAAGACGGAATGTCTTATCAAATTCACATACTTAAATAGTCAACTGTCTAGTTTAACATTGCGTTACAGACTCCATCTCGCTACAAGTTCCACTCTTCTGCTCCAAACAGCACCATTCCCTCTCCTCCAGCAATTCAATAATAATAATCCATTTGGGCGGCCGTCATATATATAACGTTCCCAGGTAAGGCACGTGTCTATCCCCTCTTCTGAAGTTGCTAGGCAATATTAGCCCGTCTTTCACATATCAATAATGACAATACTTCTTTGTAACATTTCTCGAGAGGTCCAGCCCACCTTTTGTATAAAGTTGCAAAGGACTCATTCATCGGCCCAGCATTGTTAGTGGCAAGTCTTCATAGAATCCCTTCTTAGTATGATTTGTATACTGGTAGAATACTTGATGTGAAAGACATAAGTGTCTATTTATGTCATTTCCAAGAAGCGGTATATAAGCCGGCCTTCCGCGAACACCTTCTTCTTCTTCTCTTGTTCGTATTTTCTTCAGAAATAATATTCAGTCAAACGTCTAACTTATTTCAAATATACTGTGTATCGCTCCAAATCCTTTCAATTGCCATAATATTCTATATTACCGCATAATAATAGTTATAAACATATTAGTTAACATAATAACTAATAAAAGGTAAAATGTAAACTTAAAAAATATTGATAATAATAATAATAATAATAATAAATTATATAAAATTATTTCATTCTGGTCACAAATTGGGACCATCATAATTCGCCCCAGAGAATTATGATATATGTCAACAATCATATCACCATACTTCTCTTCAACACTTGTACAAATATGAAATATTATACCCTTCAAAGAAATTACACACATCGACAATATTATACTCTTCAAAGCAATTACCAACATAAAAAACTTATGCCCTTCAAGTTTTTTTTAAATCTCATCATTTCAGTCTTTCACTGTTCATAATGTCTTTTCTTTCTTCTTTACATAATTAAAGCGACCTGTAAACAATGTACATCAAAATACCCTTCACTTTTATATTCTTGTTTTGGACATAAGTCATCGTTGCACTTATGTATATTTGGGTGGCATACACCTTTGCTTTATATCTTGAGGACGTAGCATTCAATTTTCAGCCTGGTGTCGAACTGAATGCACTAAGGCTAGTTGGTGGGACTGCCAACTGATTAATTCACTTTATACTTCACAACACTTGGTATGTGATGCGAATAACCAGATCTACTCCAGTCTCTCAGGAATTATATGTATCTAGTAACACAGGCATATTATAGAAAAAAATGAAACTTTATTAGCTTAAGGCAACATCTTTCAGTGCAAATGTAGTGCGCTAATTTACCCCACATTTGTATATATATCACACTCAAATACACAAGCTTATAGCCGACAAAATACGCTTTATATTTCCTCTGTGCTCTTCAAGACACACAATATCATAGATCGGCGCAACACTTCGCCATTACCTGCTCGTTCAGACCACCATCATTCACTTAATATTAAGCGACTTTCCTTACTTACCATCAGTTATACTCCTATTACTCATGATACATATTTCCTTAAGGATCTCACATTGTAAGTGCCGTATAATCGTTTTCCTGCGTCTTCTAAGACATATGCGGAATTACCTATCCTCTTCTGCACAGTATAGGGGCCTTCAAAAATAAGGAAAAACTTCATTATAACTTTCTGAAGAATACTGGATTGCCTTGGGACTCGCAACAAGACTTTGTCACCGACCTCAAATTGATCCAGCTTTTTACCTTTTTGTTGGCGAATTCTGCGTTCAGCTGCTTTACCTAAATTCTTTTTCGCCATCTGGATAATGACATCCAACCTTGGTTCTTTTCCCACTGTTAATCCCAATATTCTTGCTAACTCATTTTGTGGCTTACTGCCAAAATGCACTTCATGAGGCGTCATTTTCGTGCTTTCGTGTTGGACAGCATTCAACCAAGTTTCAACTCTGCTAAGTTGCGATACCCAAGAGGAGTGTTTGTCATACACGAGAGCTCGTAACAAGCGATCAAGTTCCTTCATATTTCGTTCACAAAGATTCCCTTATGGATAGCGAACTGATGAATGGACATGTGATATCCCGGCTTCACGCATCTTGGTTTTCCAGTGTTTTGATGTGAATTGCGCGCCGCTATCAGTTAATATTTTGAGTGGAAGACCGAACTCAGGTATATATTTCTCTATGAGCAATTTTCTACAAGCTTTCCCGGTGGCCTTCCTTAAAGCATATAGTTTGACATATTTACTAAATGAGTCAACTATTACAAAAATGTGTTCATAGCCAAATTGACCTTTCACTATAGGCCCAAATAGGTCCACACATAGTAACTCTCCGGGTTTACTTGTGAGAACGGCCTGCATTTCGCCCGTTAAATATCTATTTGGAAATTTAGATTTCTGACAGAGGTCACACTTTGCAAGAATAGTCCTAATTTTTCTCCCCATTCTACACCAAATGAAGTTTTTTTGGAGTTCATAGAGCACTTTATTAGCTCCAAAATGCCCTAATTCCTTATGGATAAACCAAATAAGTTCCTCCGTTAAAGATTTAGGCACACAAATAGCCCATTTTTCTTCCCCACATTTCCGTGCTAGAAATCCGTCCAACATTTTGTATATGAATCTCCCAGATTCCACACACTCTAAATCACTTCCTTCTAACAATGACATAGGTTCACTTAATACCTTATCTTCTCTCTGACTTACCAACAGATTTCTTAACACATTTAAAGATTCTTTATTGGTAGGATCCAAGCATGCGCATATCAACACCCCTTGGTTTGCCTTAACAACTGACTCACTCTGATGTAAATTGACGTCTCTAGATAACATGTCTGCCAAAATGTTATCCTTACCTTTAATATGATGTATGTCGAAATCATATTCCTGCAGTGCAAGAATCCATCTGCTAACGCGGTTACTACTCAGTTTACATGTGTTAATAAATGCTAGGGCGTGGTGATCTGTGAAGATTTCAAATTTCCCGCCAAGGACATATATTCTGAATTTACTTAGGCTGTACACAATGCCTAGTAATTCCAACTCCGTTATGGTGTAGCGCTTTTCAGCGGCAGAAAGACCACGTGAGGCCAGGGACACAATCCTCAAATTGCCCTCCTCATCTTTCTGGCTTTGTACACCGGAAATGCCAATGTGGGATGCATCAGTCATCAGCACATATGGTCTGTCCTTTAAAGGGTACTTAAACACTACGGCCTTCTCAAATCCAATTTTGAGAGCCTTAAATGCTCCCTCGTGCATTTCTGTCTAACACCATTTATTACCTGATTTTAATAACTCACGGAATGGTTCCACCATACAGGCATACCTCATAATACATCGACGAAAATAATTGCACATGCCCAGATATGTTTTCAGTTCTTTCACATTCCTAGGTGATTTAGCATCTAAAATCTTACCTACCCTGCTTTCCTCAGGCTTCACAGCTTCCGCAGACACCGTATGACCAAGAAAAGTAATTTCCTTACGACAAAAAAATGACTTACTGAGTTTGAGAGTGAAACCAGCTCTCGCTAATTTCTTAAAAACCCGGTCCAGGTGCATTAAGTGCTCACTGAACGTCTCTGAACTAATCACCAAATCGTCTATGTATATAGTTACAAATTTGTCCATGTCACTTCCTAAAGCGATCGCTAGAGCTCTAATCAGTGCTGCAGAACTCCAAAAGCTACTCGACAGAATTGATACAGATGATTTTGAAAGGAAAACGCGGTTAAAGGCCTATCTTCCTTTTTTAGCGAAACTTGCCAAAAACTTGAACTTAAGTCAACACATGTAAACCATTGTTTACCTGGAAATCCCTGAACTAATTCCTCAATTGATTGAGATCTAAGCTGATCCACAGATATATGGTTGTTCAAATTTCGTGCATCTAAACAAAGTCTTACTTTCCCGTCAGACTTGGGAACAACAATTAATAAATTAATATATGGGCTAATCGAGGGTTCTATAATTTTATCCTGCAACATGCTTTCAATCTGCCTTCTCACAGCTTCCTGGAATTTGTAAGGCACGGGGTAGCGATGACCTACAAAAATACTGCGATCAAGCACATTTAATGAATGTTCGTAGCAATTAGCTAATCCAATACGGTCCTCAAATATATACGTATTCTCTATCAACACCTCCAATAGTTTATCCACTTTATTACTCTCTAACTCACTCTGTAATGCAGCTTTACGCAAGGTATCCTCTAGAGAATCCTTCGTCATCATACTGCCTAAAAAATGTAACAAATGAGGTTCCTTTTCAATAGATACCCCGACAATCTCACCAATAACCTTACTGCAAATATCGACTCCTTTAGTCGTTAATATCTCCTCAAGCGTACATATATTCTTAGAACCACCATAAAACTTACTCGAATTATTAAATGATATGATCACATTTTCATTCATCCATCTGAATTTAACATTACCCACCTTATAGCATAGCTGTGCAGAATGTTGCGACATCCAGTCCGAACCCATAATCAGTGAGTATACAAGATTTGGAATCACTAAACAAACATGAGTTCCAATCTTACCTCCTATTAAAATTTCTACAACCACTTGTTTAGAAATTATGTGAGATTTCTTGCCCACCGCAGTTAACACGAAAGTAGTTCTAATTGGAATTTCCTCAATTTTAATACCATTTTCCTTCCCATTATTATAAAATGCTGCACTGATGCAAGAAACCTGACAGCCACTGTCAAAAAGTGTATCGATACATGCCCCTAACACTTGTAATTTTAAGACTGAGTTAAAATTAATAACGGTAGGTTCTTTAGATACCTCCATAAATTCACTTAATAAATCATTACGGATATTTAGGTCATACGGTTCGCTCAAAATGGTGTAAGCTGGAAAAGACTCAGACTGACAACTTGACCTTACGTCACAGTCTGGTTCACATTTAAAGTATCGGTACCATTATCTTGGTTTTGTGTCTCCCCGTTATTTTTGTTGTGGTTCTGACGAGGGTTGCTGCCATTACCTTGATTTTCTTCTCTCTGCCTCCCTGAATTTCCTGCATTATTTCTTTAATTGTAATAACGCTGCCCATTGTTAGGACCTGCATTATTATCCTGATTACCATTGTGGTTATTATCATGGTTTCTCGTATTGCCATGATACTGGCTACGGTTATTCTGATAACCATCTCTACCTTGAAATTGCCCCCTGTTATTTTGAGCATATGAATTTTCAAAATTACGCCCCCTATTGTTGCCTTGAAAATTCTGGTGTTGTTGCCTGCCATTATTATTTTGATTCCTATTCTCATTCATATATCGACTATTCTGCTGTCCTGCAGGTGTTTCACCAACACTATTCCCTAGAGCATCAAATCTCCCTAATAATCTTTCTAACTCTGTGATAGTCGAAGTGCGTTGCATGCATGCAGCCTCTCTTATTCGGAATGGGAAATGCTTTATCATTAGCCTGACTATATCGCTGTCTTGTGTCATGCCATCTAGTTATTTGCAGATGATAACCTTATTCAGAAAATATTCAGTCATATTGCAAGTACTTTCAGGCGGATATATCCCACAAATAATACTTTCCCTTTTCTGGGCCTGTATTTCATCATTCCAATATTTTTCACAAAATTTATTTTTAAAATCATTAAAGTCCACTAAAGTGTTTTTATGAACAGAAAACCAGCTTTTTGTTTCCCCCACAAAAGCCTGATCTAATATCTCCACTACCATATTCCACTCTATCTGTCCTTCTAGTAGCCTTTCCTTGAATTTATTTTCTAATATAGTTATGAATTCCATAGGACATCCCTGCTCGTTAGAGAACTTAACTAGTTCAGTTTCCTTCATTCCACCTCCTGATACAATAACTCTACCCTGTATTCCCTCCTGCCTTAATTGCTTTCTTAACTTAATTTCAATTTCTGCTATCTTTTTATCCGCCACTTTTTCTACCATTTCCACTCTTTCTTTCAAATTATTCTCTTTTTCTATCAATTCATTTCTTAATATCTTCTGCTTTTTCTGAATCTCCTGATCATTTTCTGCATTTGTCAGGTGACTTTCCTCTACTTTCTTATGAAATTCTGACTGCACTTTCTTTATCTCTCCTCCCAATTCTGTTCTTACTTGTCTAGTTTCCGTCTGTACTATTTTCTCAAGATTCTCTCTTTGATTGACTAACTTTTCCTAAATTTTCCCTTCCACTTCTACTAATTTCAGATCTACTTCCTCTATGATATTTTTAGCCTTTTCTTCTAACACATCCTTAATTTCACATCTGATCTCCTGTTTCGCTCCCTGAATACTCTCCTGCAGCGTCCCATACTTTCTATTTAATTCCTCATTCTCCTTGACCATATTATCTAGCTTCTGATTAATTTCTTTATTATCTTTACATATCGCTTCTCTTATCTCCCTACTCATCTCCTGATTTTGCCTAGTTATTTCCTCTCTCATCTCCTTACTCATCTCCTGATTTTGCTTACTTATCTCCCTACTCATCTCCTGATTATTTTCATTGCTATCTTCTAGCTTCTTGTCTATTGCCTTGCTTATCTCCGGATTATGCTTACTTATTTCCTCTCTCATCTCCCTACTCATCTCCTGATTTTGCCTATTCATCTCCAGAAACATTCCCATGATCTCATCTAATTTATTTTCCGAAATATCCAAAGGCTTTTGTTTCTCCTTCCCTCCACTAGTCTCAGGATTTATTTGAGGATGTACCTCTATATTCGTCTCAGGGTTAACCTCGGGATTATTCTCAGGATTACTCTCAAGATTTACCTCCGACATCTTGGTATAATCCTCTACACTCTCAGCCTCAGTACCACTATCAACTTTCGTATAATTACCATTCTCGCCTTTACCCCTACTCCTCAATTTCCTTTGTTCCTCATCCGCCATCTCGAAGTACACCGTATAAAGTTTACCGTTCCAAAATTCACCTCACTTTCCCCCAAAATCAGTCACTAATAATACACTAATTCACTTCACTTTCCCCCAAAATCACTGACAATTTGCACTGAATTAACACTCACTCTTTCCGTAAATATCGTTAGGTTTTCGTGCCCCTACGTTGGGCGCCACTTGTAATGGTTTTAGAGAGAACATCTCGTTGACGCAGCCAATCGTAATGTGTTTGAGAGAACTGAATCTTGTTAGTAAGAAAGCTCCTCTGTTGGGCGTTATTTGTAATGGGTTATGTTACATAGAATAATGTTAATATGCAATGATAAATTGATTATATGCAAAGGTTAATAATTAAATAGTCGCCCACTTTTGGGTGATCAAAATGAAACATTTAATTGTGTATTAATCTAATAGTGTATCTGTATTGTTGTCAGCTTCACTAATTAAAAAGTACATAATGTAGCCAAGGGCGCCAGACCATTTATGTATCATGATCAAAATAATATATTAAACCTCGGTTAAACAGAGGTAGAGCATCGAAATTCCTATCTCCAGCCGTAGTGAAACTTACGTAATCTAACTTTACGATAATTAGTTCAGGAGTATGGTGTTGCCTTATAGTAATTTCTAGCTACTAAAGGAAACCAGTCAAACATTTGAATTTAAAAATGAATTTAATATATAAAAACAACAAGTGCAAAAAGAATAAAATACTAAAGATAATAATAATAATAATAATAATAAATTAAATTGGAGAATCTACTGAATTTACTTGTATTATGGGTCTTGATTGGAATTGGAGTATACTGAGTTAATTGAATAAAATATAGATTGAGTTTAATAAGCATGAGAGCCTTCTGATTTGACTGGAGTAAAACTGTTTAAATCGCTCACCGCATTGAAGATCATTGTAGTTGGATTGTTGCGTAGAGAGTTCCTGATGGCCCTGATCTCCCTCAAAGTAATGAATTTATATGTGGATGACGGAATAAATTCCAAAAATCATCCCTGTGACAATAGCCTCGTACACAACCATGTCACAGTTTGATAAGACAGAATGTCTTATCAAATTCACATACTTAAATAGTCAACTGTCTAGTTTAACATTGCGTTACAGACTCCATCTCGCTACAAGTTTCACTCTTCTGCTCCGAACAGCACCATTCCCTCTCCTCCAGCAATTCAATAATAATAATCCATTTGGGCGGCCGTCATATATATAACGTTCCCAGGTATGGCACGTGTCTATCCCCTCTTCTGAAGTCGCTAGGCAATATTAGCCCGTCTTTCACATATCAATAATGACAATACTTCTTTGTAACATTTCTCGGGAGGTCCAGCCCACCTTTTGTATAAAGTTGCAAAGGACTCATTCATCGGCCCAGCATTGTTAGTGGCAAGTCTTCATAGAATCCCTTCTTAGTATGATTTGTATACTGGTGGAATACTTGATGTGAAAGACATAAGTGTCTATTTATGTCATTTCCAAGAAGCGGTATATAAGCCGGCCTTCCGCGAACACCTTCTTCTTCTTCTCTTGTTCGTATTTTCTTCAGAAATAATATTCAGTCAAGCGTCTAACTTATTTCAAATATACTGTGTATCGCTCCAAATCCTTTCAATTGCCATAATATTCTACATTACCGCATAATAATAGATATAAACATATTAGTTAACATAATAACTAATAAAAGGTAAAATGTAAACTTAAAAAATATTGATAATAATAATAATAATAATAATAATAAAATATATAAAATTATTTCATTCTGGTCACAAATTGGGACCATCACAAAGATGGAACTATGAATATATTCAGTCACCAGGGCTGCCAACTGTTATGCTCTATTAGACTACATTAAACCAGGTATATTTCGAACTAATTAGACATTTCGATATTACCAACTTAATTTCATTTTTCTAGATAGGTTCATATACTGCAGAATAATCATTGGCATGAAAAGTAGGCTCATTAGTTCGTCACGGAACTTCTTGTTTTTTTTTAACTTCTAATACATAAGTGTAGGAGTACAAGATCACGAACCATTCAGTGTCATTTTTTTCCGAGAAACAAGTTCGACTTCAAATGAAAACAATGCGCTGTGTGGAAAGGTAAGACGTAGCGATTGTGAAAATGGAAAATTGGTTTCCGGAAATACTGACGACAGTCAAGCTTCATGTTCTCCAGTTGCAAGCGTTCTGCATAAATAACGAATTCCTTTGTACGTGCACAGAAAACGAAGAAAAGTCTCAGCAGATCTTGTGAATTGGCGTAGCCTATTGATCGAAAGAAGAGGTAAAGAACTGAAACGATGTTTCTTACAGGAGATGTTTATTGTCATTCAGAATTTCCGTCTTATTTTATGATTTTTTCCCTTAGGAAACTGTCATCAGTCAGACATCTCTTATCGACTAGTTCTACACTCCTCGATCAACCTACCATTGTGGTTGCACCTGAAGTTCAGTTGTGTCTGTTTCCTCTTGATTCATATAACACTAATATAAAAAGGTAGCCAACACACATTAATTTTAGCCTATAGTTTTACTTTCAAGAAAAGAAAACATCAAGAGCAATTTTTTGCACTGGATGTTATCATACTGTAGATTCATCGTTACTGATCAACAGTATCATGTGTACATACCACCAACGCAATCAGCTCACAGTTTTCTCACTTTGATTCCAATTGCTATTAATATTTCATCAAACTGCTAGTGGTACTGATGGTGGACTTACCGGTCTATTACTATTATTATTGTTATTATTACAATTATTATTCAGAGCAAATCTGACTAATTCATTACAATAATTTCCTGTATGTTAGAAATTGGTTTCTATAATTTAACCCTTGTGATCTTCAACCTATGTAACTACGTTACAATATGTTTACTTTTGCAGAGAATCGTTAGGAATCCTACTAATATGCCTTGCACATAACTTTTGCATGTGGAAACGGTGACATCAATATCATCAAACTTTCCGCACCTAGTAGTAATGGATCTTTAATCAATGTAAGTTTGTAATTTCCACTCTCATTTCCCTTATTCTGCACGGAATATGATCATACTGGAACCCTGCAAAAAGCTGAAGGGATTTTGTTTGGCAGAAAGTAAGCGAAAGAGAAAGCCTAGCCCTAGAGAATGTCAAGAACAGTGCCTTTCAGAAGAGAACAGAATGATAACTCTCAAACACTCGCATGATTTTTATTTCAATATCCAGGGAGAGTTTTTTTTTAATAACACAGCGGGAAATATGTTATTTTGTAGTATGGACGCCTAAGGACATTCACTTCGAAACAATAAAGCGAGGTGAAAAGTTCTGGAGAAAAAAAAATGCTTATGCAACTCATGTTCTGCTACGAGAAAGTCTTGTTGCCTGAGATCATTGATCCCAGGATGACCAGATCAATGAATACGAGTATAAGAGAACCTGAGGTGAAGAAGTAAAATACTGAGTGTGTGTAAATCATGAAACGTTATCTTTGATTTGAAAAAAATGAAGCATTGAGTTCATGAACAGGAAATAATTAGGTATAGTCCATACCGAGGTACTACGCTGTATTTTTGTTGTTTCTAGTACGCAGTTATCTCACTTGCCTGTGCAGACAATACGCAGATGAGAATATCTTAGGAACTCTAATGTACATAATAATATTGCTCTTGGTGTGCATTGTCATAATTTGTTTATTGTAATAAAATGTCCTACATAAATAAACTTTTATTATTACTTCCATGAAAATTGAACTATAGTGATTGGCCTCACTGTGTCGTTTCAGATCTCATGAAGAAATAAGGGAATTTGAGTCAAAAGAATCAAAGACCCATACGAATCACCACAATGTATGTATGTATGTATGTTTCTTATGCTTTTTTCACGGTTTGTGGTATTGTTAGGTAGCCTATGTATAGAAGACGATACCTAGAGTTGTACGTCAGCATCAGATGGTTTTTAGAATAGATTTTCGCAGTAAACCTGAACACGAACACATACTTTCCACTTTTTTTTCTAAAATATCAATAACGCACTAATTAATCTACAAACCAATGATATATTTCTATACAGTATTCAATTTTGCATCGAGTGAAACCAGTCGCTGCTCGGTGCGGTAAGAATTATGCCCTACAAAGTATTACTAATGTCGGAACAATATGTTTCTGTTCGGGAGTTTATCCTCAAATAACTCTAAAACAATTACCTAATGGGAATCCAGCGCTGTCAACATCTACCCTGAGTGTGCTTTCCACGGTTTTTCCAAACTCCCCCAGGTAAATGCCAAGATATTACCTTACTTGAAGTCTCAGGGCACCTGCCCCATCCCTGACTCTAATACAGTTACACACATAATCAACAACACGGGACTGATGACCAAGATGTCCCAAGCCCCTACAATTAATTATTATCAACTAGCAACCCGGCCCGGCTTCACCCGGGAACAGTTGTGAATGCATTACGTGATAAGCGCTTCTTTACGATGTCAATGAACTACGATCTATATCCGTTTTACGCTTCGGCATGATGGGTTAAAATCACTGACTGGACTATTAACTATATTATCATGGAGATGCATGTGCAACTAATTCTTGTCAGACGTAATTTAAGAATGGCGAGGTGCATGAAACACAAATCCCCGTTCCGTCCAATCTAAAAACCCTTATAGTGGACGATATCCTGAATATTGAGATGTGCTCTCGCGTAGGCTACGTTTTTGTAGAACTTTTCATGCTGAACAATTCTTACACTCATTGTAAATTGATATTATTAACGGTTTGCCCAGCGTAAGCTTATAAAGTGCACGTACGCCGGGATTTTTTTTCGACTTTTTCTCCGAAATCGTTACTGCTTGACTTCCTTTGGTCATTAATAAATTATTTTCTACAGAAACCTTCCTCGAGATATCCTTTACAGAATGGTGAAAACCGCATGAAAATCTATCCAGTGGTTTTCGATTTTACCCGTAACATCCAAGAATCGGGGACTTAGTTTTATAGCCTACTAAGTAGAGACAAGAACAAGAACAAGAATGTTTGAGGAAGTAAGGTATCTGTACTATCACATTGTGTCAACGTTACATAAGCGTGACACTACTATAATTTTTATTCACGGGCCGTGAAAGGCAATAAGTTATACTATAATTTTATTGCACAGATATTGTTCCGCGCCTGGGCACTTGTACATGTAACAAGAGGAAGACAACTTTTTCCTGTCGTCAGCTTCTTCTCTTCTCCCTTCGCCCACTCAGCGTGTTCATCATTTTCCTTGCGCAAGAGATCTTGTGTGGCCTCGCCGCTACCCCTACCATCCTTTTCAAAACAATTCCCAAACTAATGCTGATGATTCCATTCACCCGATTTCAGTTTTGGAAAATGCATTGGAATCAGGAAATAAATCTCCGTTTTCGTATAACCTGATTATTTCTCATATTTTAAGCAGAAATAAAAAAACTGCTACTAACTTTTTTGTTTTTCACATTTAGGAAAATGCATCGAATTTATATCAATTCTATTGCACTCTAGTATACATAGTGGTTTTCATATCGCAAATACGAGCTTCCGTTAATTTATATCAATTCTATTGCACTCTAGTGTACATAGTGGTTTTCATATCGCAAATACGAGCTTCCGATCAAGAGAAAACTGAAAAAAGAAATTGTCTTACTTTGGTGCTGCTACTTGGTGTCAGAATTACAAACTAAAAATCGGGACATTTAGCCTGAAGACTCCAGTGAAGTATAGGCTAAGTAAGAGAAGCCCATGGCTTCAAGGGCAGTCTTCTAGATTTCAATCATCCTGTGTGTTTCTTCAGGGACAGATGACCTCGTAGTTCTTCCCTTTAAAACAACAATAACTAACTAACTAACTAACTAACTAACGATGTGTTTCTTCTGAGAGAATTTCATAATATATTTCAATAGACGAGTTGATTTAGAACATTTTAAAAAGAAATGCAATGAAGCACAGTTCTGCAGCAATGCAATGCCGTCACAGAGTGTATTTCATGGATGAGAAATTTTTGAATGATTCTCAGTCGGTCACCAGGATTGTGCCCAATTATATTAGGTGGGCAGTACAAATATTTAAACGCCGCAAATCGATAGAAATATTATATGAGTGTTTTTTTTAGCGTATGGCTTTTAGTACCGAGAGTGTCCGAGGACATGTTCGGCTCGCCAGTTGTGTAGCTCCTTCTAGACGGACACCCAATGGGTGAGCTACACGTACCGTAGGGGAGGGAAGTTGGAATGTATGGACGAGGAGTCGGAAGGTAGCGGCTGTGGCCTATAGTTAGGGACCAACCCCGGCATTTGCCTGGAAGGAAGATGGGAAACCACAGAAGACCATCTTCAAGGTTGCCGGCGGGGGGATTCGAACCTCCTCGCCTCCCGGATGTGAGCGACTGCCAGCAGTCATGCCGTAACGACCACGGCTAACTCACCCGGTATTATATGAGGTAATTATCACTTAATTAACACTTCAACAACGGGGCGGGGTAATTATTTGGCTGACATGGACGCGATCCTAACCAGATCTTGGTCATCGACGGCAGATATGTTTACACTTATGGGCAAATATAATCACAATTATAAAATTACAAAAGTCTTCTTTATTCCGTGGAGAGATATGAGTGAATGCCAGCTAACTTTACTCTAGTGTGGATTAGATTTCTTAACCAACAGTATTACAGTAGACCATAGCAACTTGGCCTGATAACCTAGATGTTACGCCCCTTAAAGCAACAATTATCATCATCATCATCATAATGTGACCCTTCGACAAATGATGGTATCAGGGCCAATTAAGGCGAAAAAAAATGAAAGACTCTTATACCGTTGGGTTTGGAACAGGACATGAGTGCACGAAGTGAGGTCTACAGGAAGGATGGAAGAGAGGAGCCAACCCACGTCTCACTATAGTTGTGAGCCGCTGGGGGAAGAGCAGTTACTTTGTAAATGTGTAGAAACTTGATTCCATCATTCAAGAAGCCTACAACTTATTCACAATGACCAGTGTTTGTTCTTCGTTGCAAGATCTACTGTCGACCAAAGTATTATGTGCACTCGAGTTTGAAGGTTGTTTGTGAAGTAACCAATAAACCTACATAAAATCCAATAACATCGTAATTTTTGTCGTTGTGTTTTACGTTAGTTCGCGTAGGTTTGGACTTTTTAATTTATATTTTAATATTTTTTTATCGCAGTTGGAACACAAAAAGTGCACGTTTTTAAGCGTCTTTCGACCATGCGTCACATTTAAGAATTATAATCTCAAAAACACGTCATCAGATCGAATCCAAATTTTAACACAATATACATTAGAATGTTGTATAACTGGTTTATTAATTTCAAAATTTTGTGTGTTCAAGAAACAAAGTTGTTATTATTTTTGTGAGGTAACTTTTTCTCGGCTCGGGGTGGTTCCAAATTGTAGTTCTTGGTTGCGTTGTAATCCTTATACATCGAAAGGTTATGCTGTATGACTGTGAAATACGTAAATTAATTCACTTATTTTATATCAGTTGATATTTGTAGGGGGAAATAAGACACGGTTCACTAGCTAGCCGCTCCTGGGAAAGCTGTACAGCGTTGCCGAAATGGTGCCCATCACGCATCATGGCGCGCATCACTCGGAAGTGATGGGCTCCATCTCAGCAACGCTGTACTGCTTTTTCCGGAGCGGTTAGCTGGTGAAACATGTGTTATTTCGCCGTGCAAATACAAACCGATATAAAATAAGTGAATTAATTTACGTATTTCACAGTCATACAGTATAACTTTTTGATGTATAAGGATTAGAACGCGACCAAGCACTACTTTTTCCAAACACCCCGAGCCGAGAAAAAGTTTCCTTATAAAAATGATAACAACTTTGTTTCTTGGACACACAAAAAATTGAAATTAATAAACCAGTTATACAACATTCCAATGTATATTGTGTTAAAATTTGGATTCGATCTGATGATAGGTTTCTGAGATAATAAATCTTGAATGTGACGCATGGTTGAAACACGCTTAAAAACGTGCACTTTTTGTGTTCCAACTACGATAACAAATATTAAAATATAAATGTAAAAATCCAAACCTATATGAACTAACGTAAAATAGAACGAGGAAAATGTTGATGTTATTGGATTTTATGTAGGTCTATTGGTTACTTCATAAACAACCTTCAAACTCGAGTGCACATAATACTTTGGTCGACAGTAGTGCTCGGGGTGACGAGACTCTTCCTTCAGTGAACGAGGGATCCTCGCTCTGCGGAAGTTTGATTTCTGGAGTGTAAGAATAACTGAGGAGATTATTATATCCTTCACTCAGTAGTCATAGAAGTGGTTTTCCGTGGATTCCCAGGTCTACTTCAGGCAAATGATGCTTCCTTCCCAAACCTAGATTCAATTAATAGTGCACGCACTAGAACAGACACCTCATTGAAACAGTTTCTACACGCAGTAGAGGTAAGCATCACCGCCTTCTATGGCCTGTGGGTTCAATTCCAAGCTCTGCCATGAACGGAGTACACTCAGCTTCGTAAGGCAAAACTGAGAAGAGATGTGCTCGATTCTCACCTCAGCCTTCCTTGAAGCGGTTTTCCGTGGTTTCCTACGTCTACTCCAGGCAAATGCCGGAATGACTCCTGGCTGTCTCCATTCCAATCCCAGCCTTAATCACAAATATTATGTCAACAGCCAGTGAACGAGGTCCAACAGTATGACCCGGCTGGTGATTGTCAGTGATGATAGACTACTCCTGCTCAAGTATAGGCTACTACATAAGTTACGGAACTGTTATAACAATAATTATTATTTGGAATGGGGGACAATTGGTGGTCTCTGGTGTATAAAATGATTTGACCAATCAATCTCCAATTAGATCCACTGCTGCTTACAGTTTGCTGAGTATTCCACACAAATAATCTCCTATTATCTTCTACAGTGTATTCTGTAATTCGTCCTACGGTGTGTTTCATCAATTCAAGTAGGCCTCTATTCCCGGTTATGTCGATGGCAGCAATGACCACACCTAGAATGGCCTAGTGACAATATTCAGTAGTTGCAAGCGGTATCATTTACATTAGACTGATATTGGCTACTCGGACAGATTTATACTTGGAGTTAAATCGGAGTGAATGATACGGAATTATACCAGCCTAACGTCGTTTCCTGCGATGGAACACACAATTCACCATTCATCGTAACATTGGGATGTTTACATACTATAGCTACCGTAGTTGTTATTTCATTTGTGGAGCTTGAATCTTCAACCCTGTATACAGTATGTTACTTGGCTGAATTTGTAGAATGTGTTTGTTGACAGGAATTACTGTGGTGTCTAGAAGAGTGTGTATTTTAGATTGAGGCTGAGATTGGGAAGGAGACACTAGAAGCCATCGCGGCATTTGCTAGGTGTGGAAGTGGGAAACCGCGGAAAATTACTTCCTGGATAGCTGAGATTCGAATCGAAGCCATCTCTTCACAGTTCTGCTTCGTGGGGGTGAGTGCACCCCGTTGCAACCATTAGACCAGAATTAAATTTCTTGGCAGAGCCAAGAATCGAAACTAGACCTCTGGGGTGGCAGCCAAGAATACTAATCACTATCGGCGCTGTCGGGGAGTAGCCTACTATGAGCCTTAAGTCTGAAAAGTGATTTTTAGCCTATTTTCATCGACTGCGGTGGCTGAGAGCACTAACACGCTACCTCGTGTCTCGCTAGCATCGGGAGAGCGTGGGTTCGAATCCCACCTCGACCGTCCTGGAAATGGTTTTCGTGGTTTCCCATTTTCAATACCAGGCAAATGCCGGGATGGTTCCTTTCAATAGGTCCATGGCCGATTTCCATTCATAATCCCTTCCCTGTCCTGAAAAGAAAAAATAGCCTACATGGCCATTGGCTGCATAAATAAAATTAAAGCGAATTTGAAACATTTAAATAGACTTTTCTCCCAATTTAAAAATCTGAGCGCAGTGAACCAGGGTAGAGAAAATGTTTGTACACATTGTAATGCACTGACATCTAATTAAGTTCAATTATTTACAGAACTTCAAGATGGTGGCTGTGCGAAATATTAAAATTAAGTTTTCATTTCTTAGGTCCTACTCAGGCGGTCAAAGTCAAGGTTTGAATAATGAAATAATTGTCAACCAATAGTACCTAACGTTATGGCCTACATATGTACAATTCCAACATGGTGACCATTCGAAATATTTAGACGGTTCTCAATATCTACTAATCTATGACAGCAATCAAACTGAAATTTTATATGTTGATAAAGGATATGAACATAAGTTCACCTATTGGACTATCAATAACCTGGGTAGCACAAATCCAACATGGCGGCGACTCAAAATTTGAATATTGAAATGGACGTACAGTATCTCGTGATTTAACCAACCAAGAGCAGTCAAATTTAGTACGGTAAAGGCTTATACAAATTTTAATCCATCGACATCATTATTTCAATTGTTGTCACAACCCCAAGATGGCGGCTGTGCGAAATTTTCATATCTTTAAATTATTTGTTGTGTCCTATTCATGCGATTGAAGTTTGAATAAAAACCTACGAAATAATCTGCATGAAATAATACCTAACTCTATAGTCTACATATATAAAAATCTAACATGGCGACCATCCAAAGTATGTAGAACGTTCTCAATATCTACGAATCTATTACAGCAATCGATCTGAAATTTTGTATGTTGATAGAGGCAATTAAATAAGTACTGTGGATTATATGAAAATAGTCTATTTAGCCTAGTTGTTCACAGAACTACTTGTTCTTATAGCCTAACAACGTTAGCAGAGAAGATATCCAAGTAGGCCCTACATGGAACAGGCAGAAGACTGCGAACGCAGTGGAAACCAATGGTGTGTTTGTCATCCCCAGTTATCTGTTAGCATCAGTAAACGTTAACGACGATGACGATTTAAAAGTGGTGATTTTGAACATCTGCTCAACAGTAGCCTACGTCGACTGCTTAATTGGCAATAACGTAATAAGTGTGATGTCATCCTGCCACCGTTTGTTACTAACATCAGTGATCCGTTGACAAGACGAGAATGTTGTATAGGCCTAGTAATAATAATAATAATTTCGTTTAAAGAAACCAGGAGGCCTACTTGATGGACGTCGCTGTCCCGCTTACAACCAAATCTGAAAACTCTCCAGGCTGAAAAAAACTAAAAAAAAACACAAACAATTACGCACATTTGCTGGAGGAAATGACAAACCTATGGGGACTAAAATGCGTGGGAATTTTACCAGTGGTGATCTCTTCCGCAAGAGTTGTTACCAAAGGCGTTGGCAATGGCTCTGGAGGAACACCTGATTGCCAGGGTACTGGGGGCAGTGTTGCTGGATATTTGACATATTGTTAGGCTATTTTTATCGCAGTAAGATTGATGGTGAACTCCGAATCTTGTAGACTGACTGAGTTGTAGCCTACTATATTTATGAGAAATGAAAGATAAGAAGAAGAAGAAGAAAAAGAGGAGGAAGAAGAAGTATGTGAGAAAGTCCTGATGCGAATTGGTATTCTAGAAACAAAAATCCACGACAGATTTCAATTTTGATCAATGGAATCTGAGCCCAGAAGACGGAGAGGACCTCTAACAGAAGCTCGAAAGAAAGCACTGATTGGTGGACTCAAGAAATACTGGGAGAATGTCAAGGCCGGTATAAGAACACGATCAAGACACACAGTATGAAATTGATTGTTAATGTGCAGTCCATAGAGGCTCAATTCAAATGTAGATTGTAATTATAATAATAGCCTAATATTAATTTGCATTTAACGGTACGGTAGTTGTGATCACACAGGCGCGGATTCAGGGGGGGGGGGGGGGGGGGGCACGGGGGTCATGACCTCCCCAAACGGACACCAAATTATTTTGCAAACTCAAAACACAACAACCAGACAAATAAAACTTCTGAAAAACAGTTTTGGTCTGGTTTTGTACGTTTTGGTTATTTTGTGATTGCGTTTTTAGTGATACCATTTTTCTTAACAATTTTGATTCTCTGACCCCCCCCTCCACCAAAGCCAAACTCTAGATCCGCGCCTGTGATCACATCATTTGCTTGGACTCCACAGTGGGAAAGCGGGAGGGGCTGGAGGTGGAGGTCATCAGCAATATAGCGCCAGAAAGAACAATTGAGCTCCCTTAACAAGCTAATTGGATGCATTACACTTCAATTTCATACTTGATTCTGTTTTACTGGTGAATTTAATCCGATACTTGAGCACTTTAGTCGACGTCACAATGCAACTATTATAATGAAATTGACCCTGCAATGGCGTAAAAATGGATCAACAGTTCGCACAGTAGCTTTAGAAAAGAATGATTTGCCCTGTAATGTTTCTCTCAAGGCTGGCATGCAGTACGGCTGGGTGCTCGGTTGGGCGGTGGAGGGGTGGGGCAGGGGGTCAGGAGAGGGGAGGAGTGAGCGAGCTCCCATTTTATTACCATAGTAACCAATTGAAATGATCCAACCAACATGCGGTCCCTATATCGAAATGTACCTCCACGCCCACTACGCTTTCCCTTGCCCCGTGCAGCCAAATAACCCTTTAAGGGTCTTTAACGGCAGCCACTCCCATACATGTGTGTTACTAGGGAACTCTCCCTACGTAATTTGATTTGAAGATTATTTTGATCACATCTGTGCGCAGGGTGTGGGCTCTAATTGTAGCTGGAATAGAAAATCATTGGCTATAAAACGTAAACTAGAGACTCCTTCCAAGTAAGCTGGTCTGATTGGTTCCGCTCCGAGCGTATCTCATGCCAATTACTTAACAAATTAGTGTTCCTAATTGCATTGCGTAATGACTTCCCTTTGTGACAGGCACACCTACGTGCGTGAGAACGGGACAAAATAGCCTGTGTCGTAAAGGCCTAGTACTGAAACACAAGCAGGCTGCCTTTCTGGGCCACCCTTCAGGGCAAGCGCCCTCCAGCCAATCACTGGACATTTTATAAAAAGAAATATTTTAAATTCACCATAGGTGCATAAATCATAACAATAACAAGTAGTTCCGTGACGAACTAAAGAGCCTACTTTTCTTAAATTTTAAGATTCATGCCAATCTATATAGACCTATCTTGAATAATGACGAAATCAAGTTGGTAATAAGTTACTAACATTTATAAGTACTACAGTTTGAAATACACCGGAAATAGTGAAGCCTAATAGAGTAACTTACCACAGTTGGCAGCCCTCGTGACTCTGAATATATTCTTAGTTCCATCCCTTAAGGTATAGAATGCACATACAACATTTAGTTGAAGTCTAATGGATAGTATGGACGTTACATGCTGTTCGATATTGGATTTATCAGTGCACGTAAAATTATGTTGGGAACAATGTCATGTATGTGAAGCTCAGAATTAAACGGAAATATTACGATCTAATATAGTGCCAATTTCGGATAAAATCCATTTGTTAGTATAGAAGATACATGAAATTAAAATTTGAAATTATCAGAAAGCTTAGAATCGTGTTGGCAGCACTGAGGTATAATAGTTACCCCAAATTAATCTAGAACGTCAGGTACTATACGTGTGCAAAGTTTAGAGCTGTTGGCTTGCATACTTTCTGATATAGCCTATTGATATTAGGATTTAACAAAGAGAGAGAGCATTTATTAACAGTTGGCAGCCTTGCTGGTTTTTACGAATACGTACAGTCATAACTGTTATGGTACACAAGGCAAATACAAAATTTGGTTGAAATGCATTTGTTAGTATAGAAGTTATATGCATTTAAAGACTGGACTTATCAACATGCATAGAATCGTGTTGGCAGCACTGATGGATATATGTTGCGCCAAACTAAGGTAGAATTTCAGGTACTATACGTGTGTAAAGTTTAGAGCCGTTGGCTTGTATACTTTCTGATATATTGATATTAATGTAGAAACATAGAGAGAGCATTTATCAACAGTTGGCAGCCCTGGCGGCTCATTAGAATACGTACAGTCATATTTGTTGTAGTACACATAGTACATACGGAATTTGGTTGAAATTCAATTGATAGTATAAAAGTTACATGCATTTATATTTATGGACCTATCGGCAGACTTAGAATCATGTTGGCAACACTGGCATGTATGAACTTCTGAAAATTAATCTGGAATGTTATCGTCTATTTGTGTGCCAATTTTGGAAGAGTTCGCGTCCATAACTTCTGAGATATCCAACATAGAGCTAATATTTCAATTGTGATTTTTCAGCAGTTGGTAGCACTGACGTCAATTTCAAATATGGCCGAGAGATATTCAGGTGTAGGTCTTTACTCTTACCAACTTTGGTTTCGATAGCTGCAGCCGTTTAGGAGTTGATAGGGGGGGGGGGACACACACACACAGCCAGACAGCCAGACAGACAGACTGACAGACAGAAGGACAGACAGACAGATACACATTTTCCCGGATCGATCTCATAAGTCTACTTTTTCCTCATTTTTGCAAAATGAGAAAAGTAGGCTAAAAATGCAGTCTTTTGACTGCTTTTATGCAGCTCTCCATACCTCCCTGTCCTGAGCTAATCGTTTCATCTCTACATAGCTACCACACCCTACATCTAAGGCAGTCTGTTTAAGATATTCTAACCTTGGTCTATACCTTCACTTCTTGTACTCAACCCCTCCTTCCATAACTACGGTAAGTTTGCTATTCCTGGGTGTCTGGGCGTGTGTCCTACCAACCTATTACTTCGCTTCATTTACAGTCACCCGAACCATCTCTCCCCACCCACTCGTCAGAATACTTCTTCATTTGTTACACTATCTACCCATCTGATCTTCATCATTCTCATGTAACACCACATTTCAAACGCTACTGTTCTCCTTTTTTCTGCTGCGCCAATAGTCCAAGTTCCACTACCATAGAGTGCCAGACTCCAGACAAAGGATTTCAAAAATGCCTTTATGTTCGACCCTGACTATTATATGTCAGAAAACTGTATCATATTGATGGTCATTATAACACTATTTTTCATTAGGAAACAGTTTCTTCCACCAATCAGAGCTCAAGAAACAGTTGTTTGACTGATTAGGTGAGGATAGCAACGCACCTGCGCTAAGTTCCAAGGCCTTCTAATTTACAATTTCACTGCCTGGCCTAGTGTCATAGTGGGGCAATCGAGGAGGCCATGATCAAATACAAGGTATTCTGTGCGTCCCATGCGCTCTGTTCAGTACATAAAACTGGCGAAATCTCGATAGATATTTATGAATATTTATGTTCGAACATAAAATAGTTAAAATAATTGTCGTCGAACATAAACAGTCGTATGCAACGAGCCTATAATGGCAATAATTAAGACACGAGTATGTTTATAAAACGAGCGTATGCGAGTTATATAATTTCCGGTAATTTACTATTCTAATACTCAAATAATATTATTTGTTGTCAACAGACTGGTGTCCTATAAATCGCGCCCAGCACGGTCTCTACCTGGAGTAATACCCTTTCACAAAATGATTGCCGGCGGTCGAGATGGGAACTATTCTCTGTTTACTTGTGCCACACGTCAGCCTGCTTCGTTGATAGGTACAGTTGCGTGAGTAGGATATGACTCAGCTTCCGTAGCCTCAGTCATCGTTTAACTGTCCGTGGTGACATGAGCTCCTATGACGCGCAATGCTGCTTGACGTATGTGCAGAATGCACTTTGTCATCGCTGTGTTGCCCTCTTCGCCCCGCGGGGCAGCTGCTAACATAAACAACAAACACTGGCGCAGCCACGCTCAGCGGCAATCAAATCTTAAATGGGTAATAAAACTATTTGTGGCTGATACGGACTAAACCATTGGTCTGGTCCAGGGCCATCCAGACAGCGCTCCCCGAGCGCTAGCGCTCCGGCCGCGCTCCAAGCCAATGCTCGGAGCGCTTTGTTGGAAGGTAGTTTCAGAACTGGTGGGAGAAGCTTGGCTGGCTGAGCGCGCTGAAGTGAGTAGCTGATCCATCAGTCGCTAGTCTAGTCCAATGCGCTTTGTTGACAGCGTGTAAGTAAATCAGTTTCCCAGTGGTCATGACTGAACATCATAACCTACTAAAAAAAAAGGAGTGGTGAAGCAGCAGTCTTTAAAGCAGAATGGGAAATTTCATTTTTCTGTAGGCTACAGCTTATAAAGGGCTTGCCAAATGTTTAGTGCGCAACAGAGATGTAATGTGTTAAAAAGAACACAATTTGTTGTTGAATGTTCCTCTCTAATATGTTCACATTTCAGTTTGGAATAAATCACAATATTCTTTACTTAACACTTGTGTTCGTTTCCTGCACTTTCCATACATCGGAGTACCATTCGATTTGTATATGCGGTATGTTTGTTATGGCAAAACAGCCCTATTAATATGTCAACAATCCCACAAGAGCCGTCGGCCACACGACTGTACGTACGTATCTAGTCAGCGTGGTCCGAACATCGTCCGTCTCCTCGCTGCCACAGTGTAGTGGTGGTAGGAGAAGGAGCGCTGGTCTGACTGCCCAGTGCTCCCCGAGCGCCGCCACGCTCCCGGAGCGCAATCACTGGATGGCCCTGGTGTGGACGAAATCATTGGTCGCTACTTGGTTAGATGACTGTCTGGACGAAAATTACTGATTGCACTACAAGCAAGAGGGTCTGGGACGTTAGCCCCAGGTTAGGTTTGTTTTCTATGTAGAACATAGGCCTATTGTCACGAGGACACTTTCTAGACTGGGCGCGATTTACGCACATTTCTCAGTGGGCGCTATTTTCCCTGGGTGCGATGCTCGTACAACCAACAGATTTCATGCTGTTCTTGCCTGAGCCAACCGACTTTTTATATCATCTTCGCTCCGTCCATTACTAGTTATTTTGCTTCCAAAGTAGCAGAACATACGTGTGGCCTCCGTAGAGGTCTCATGCAGGCCTTTCAAGTTCACCAACTGAGATGACCTATGCATCTTGATGAAAATGAACTGAATGAAGAAGACTTCACAAGCACCCTGCTCCCGGGTCAGGGGAATTAACTCTTTAAACTTTAAAGCCCACGATATTATTATTATTATTTATTTATTTACCAAAAATTGTGCCTACAATTTATGGACAGCAGATAGAGAAAGGGCAAGCCCCACATACACAGCAGTGTCTCCATCTCCGTTCATTAAATCTATACAAATCTGAAATGTTACATTATACAAGTTACAACTTTACATTTGCTATATACACATAATATGCTGTACATGACGTCTATATCATACAATTCATAAATAAAATGGAGGATACAGGCACGTACGCAGACATTTACACGCTCACACACCCACACATACATATATACTGTACATACATACATACATACACGCACGCACACACTCCCACTCACTCACAAAGTTACATTATATATAAATTCAATTTACATGGGATTTTAGTCCCTTTAGAGCCTTCACTTTGCGGCAAAATTGTCGTGGAGGAAGGTCTTTTATTTCACGAGGTAGGTCATTCCAAAGTCTAGCAGAGTGATTGTAGAACCCAGATTGATAATCTGTTGTCCTAGCGAATGGAGGAACGAGGGTGACACCCTGTGCTCTATGGACTGAGCAATATGACAGCTGACGGCGGTGAAATGGGGACAATATAATGGTGCAAGCTAGAGATTTTCGGAGAAAGGTGAGATCTATTTGGCTACATATGGCATTAATGGATGTTAATGGTTTTGTCAAAACTTTGTTACCCTGTTTGTAAATGAGTCGCTCTGCTCGACGTTGGACTGCACTTAACTTCCTCATGTTTTCCACGGTAGTGGGATGCCAGGCAGGAAGTCCATACAGAAGAATGGGCCGTATCGTGGAGAGATACACCGCTCGGAGTGCACGGCTTCTGAATCCCAGAAGATTACGTCTTGCAAATCCTAGAATTCTAAATGCCTTACACCTAGATTCCTCAACGTGCACATTCCACTTCAAATTGCTGGAAATGTGTATTCCCAGCATTCGCAGTGAATTGCACATGGGAAGAATTTTGCCGCTCAGTGAAAGGCTTTGTGCAAAAGGCTGTCTGGCCCTACTTAGCCGGATATGTTTACACTTGTTTACATTCAAGGTCATATTATATTGTCAGGAGTCAAACCCGGGGCCGTCGGACCAAGAATTAATTAGTCATGCACGTTACTTCGGGTATGACGCCTGCATAAGACTTACAGTAAGCTCGAAGAACGAAGGTTTGGAATCTCGCCGCTGACAGTGGCCACCCATAGTGTGTTATTTTTATCTGGTGTTCCATCATTGACTAGCCCGCCTATTTCAAGTCTCGGAAAGCCTACTTGAAACCTAGTCCTCATATTATTAATACCGCAATGAGACAAATGTCACGAACTTAGGCTAAGTACACGAGACTGATGACGAAGATGTCCCTAATATGAAGCAACAACAACAACATATCCACATTGAAGAGCTTGCTAGCAGGGTTATTTGCCAATAGTAACGAGGAGTTCATGGTACAGCCTGTGAACACTCAAAGTCAGAGGTGTCCATACGGCACGCCGGCGTGCTTCTGGAGCGGACAGCCTTGCAGCGATGGTGGGGGAAGATTATATTATAGTCTGTCCCTCTCGCTCGCTTTCTCGTCTCACTCCCTCCCTTACTGTCTTCCCTGTGTTGTGGTTGATCGGTTTAACGTCAAACGGTATTGACGGTACTGTAAATATTAAAACGAATTCAAACAAAACGAAAACAGGGGGAAAAAATAGTCGAATGTAACCGAAATTGCAATGCCTTAAAATGAGTTCCAGGATAACTTGCTATTTCTTTTCGCATATTCCCCAGTTTATTTACCCCCCAGGGACTCACATCTAGTGGGACATGGGTTGGCGAACACGGGGCCCCAGCTGAGTCAGGCATTGCTTCCACTTACTTGTGCCGGGCTCCTCTCAGTCTTCATTCCTGTCGACCTCACTTGGTCAACTCTTGTTCTCTTCCGACCCCGACGGTATTAGGGTATCCGAGGCCTATGGAGTCTCTTCTTTTCCCGCCTTAATTGGCCCTTGTCTCATCTTTTCTGATACCCTCCTTCAGGGAGGGGTCAGCCTTCTTTTACTTTTCATGTTATCTCCTGCCTTCTGCTCAAGGCCCTCAAGGAGGCATGGTGTATGTAGCCCCACCACTTCTGGTGCACCCTAGATATTGCTACACCTCCAGGGGCTCACGGCTGGTGAGTTCGGGAGTTGGCGACACCGAGGGATTCCTGAGCTGGGTCCGGTCCCCCCCTTTATACATTACCTGTGGGGTGGACCCTCTCCTCTTTCACTTTCCTAACTGCCTTTTTATGGCTCTCCTTCCTTCCAAGTCCCTCAATCCGCTTTCTTCGAGGCTTGAGGGCATTTCCTTTCCTCCTGTCCTTTATTTGCCTTATTCTCCTTTTGTTTTCCATTTCTTCTTCTAGTAGCCTATATAAGTTACTTTGCACACTTAATTCCTGCCGCTCCTTCCGGAGCATAGGGCCTTGGCGAAATTTCTCCACGCAGTACGGTTCCTGGCCATTCTCTTCACTTGACTCCAGTTCTTGTCCACCTCTGCGACCTCGCTTCCTGGCGCCTTGAGGATTCCAGTCTAGCGCCGCCCTCTCAATAGCTCCGTCCGGCTTCCTTAGTGTGTGACCAATCCAGCGCCATTTCCTCTCCTTGATCTGGATGCTAATCGGTTGTTGATTGGTGATGGTCCAAAGATCTTCATTTGAGATTATGTCCGGCCACCTCACATTCATGATGCGACGCAGACATCTGTTAATGAACACCTGTAGCTGGTTGTTGATCGGTTTTGTGACTTTCCACGTTTCACAGCCGTAGAGAAGAATCGACTTTACGTTGCTATTGAAAAGGCGGAGCTTGGTCTTCCTGGAAATGTTTCTATTTCTCCAGATGGGGTAGAGCTGGACAAAGGCACCATTTGCCTTCCTGATACGGCTTCGAACATCTTCCTCTGCTCCCCCATCATTTGTGACTATACTTCCAAGGTAGAGGAAGGACTCAACTCGCTCAATGTCCTTTCCGTTGACTGTCAAACTAGTCGTGATGTCAGAATTGATCCTCATCTCTTTGGTCTTGTTGGTGTTGATCATCAGTCCTGCACGTTCTGCTTCTCTCTGCAACCTCCCCAGCTTATCTTCTATGTCTCGGTACCGTTGTGCCATAAGACAAATGTTGTCTGCGAAATCCAGATCTTCAAGCCTGTCATTTATACCCCATTGAATACCCCTCTTACGTCCTCCCATTACCTTCATCATCACACTATCCAGGACCAACAGGAACAGAGTGGGGGAAAGGACACACCCCTGTCCCACTCCGGAACTGACCTTTATCTTTTCTGTTAATTTGCCGTCGTGAAGAACCTGGCACTCATACCCTTCGTACATCTCTTCCATGATTCTGATGATCTTTGTTGGAATTTTATATTCCTCGAGGGTCTTCCACATGATTCTTTGATTTCCGGAGTCGAAGGCTTTCTCGTAGTCAACAAATGTGAGGTAAAGGGTATTCCGCCACTCCACACTCTGCTCCAGGATGATTCGGAGGGTGTTGATGAGATCCACACAGCTGCGATGTTGTCGAAATCCAGCCTGTTCCTTCCGAAGCCTTTTTTCTACGCAGTCTTTTATACGATTCAGGATGACTCTCGCCAGCACTTTGCTTGGAATGGACAGCAAGGTGATACCCCTCCAGTTGTTACAGTTTGTGGTGTCCCCTTTCTTCGGCAACTTGACTATCAACCCCTTCTTCCAGTCGGTTGGTATTTTCTCCTCCTTCCAGATCTTCTCCAACAGCGGGTGCAGCAGATCGATCGTAATATCCAGGTCTGCTTTCAGTACTTCCGCTGGGATATTATCCAGACCTGGTGCCTTCCCGCATTTCATCTGCTTCAACGCTGTCCGTATTTCGCCCCGAGTTGGGGAGTCGAGGCTGATGCTTGGGTCACATTCTGCTTCCTCTTCATCTTCTCCTTGCTGCTTACTTTCTGGTCCTCTATCTCTATTAAGAACCTCCGCAAAGTGTTCTCTCCATCTTGTCAGCTGCTGTTCACACGTCGTGAGGTTCTCGCCCGTCTTGCTCTTCACAGGCCTAGTTTTATTAAAACCTTTCTTCGAAAGCATCTTTGTGATGCCATAGAGCTCCTTAACGTCCCCCCTTCTTGCCGCTTCTTCTGCTTTCTCCGCCTGCTCATCAATCCACCTCCTATGATCCTTCCGTACACTCCTCTTTACCTCCCTGTTTGCTGTTGAATACTTTGCTTGTGTGAGAGCCTTCTCCTGCCTAGTCTTTCAGGTGTTGAGCTTGACCTTAGTCTCCTTCCTATAATTTATCTTGTCCCAGGTCTGATCGGATATCCATTTTTTCCGCAGGTAGTTCTTGTACCCGAGCTGCATCTCACTGGTTTCCACGAAGATATTCTTTACCTCGCTCCACACAGTCTCCACGTCCTTCTCTGTCTCGGAGTCCAACACCTGGAATTTATTTCTGAGCTCCAGTTTAAATTGGTCCAATCTCTGCTGGTTCTTAAGCTTGCCCACATCAAACTTGATGTGCCGAGTGTTAAACTTTCGGCGGACTGCGACGATCTTCATGCAGAAATTGGCAACCACAAGATGATGGTCACTACCAACGTCCGCTCCTCCCTTGTTCCTAACATCTTCCAAGCTTCTTCTGAACCTCCTGCTCACCGCGATGTGATCAATTTGATTTTCTGTGACTTGATCAGGAGACACCCAGGTGACCTTGTGGCACCGCCTATGAGGAAATACCGTGCCACCCTTCACCAAATCCTGACTGGCGCAATATTCCGTAAATTTCTCCCCATTGTCATTCATCTCACCAAGGCCATGTTTACCCATGATCTGCTCCAAGCCCTCATTGTTTGAGCCCACCTTCGCGTTGAAGTCTCCCATAACAATGAGAATGTCCTTCTTACTTGTTTGTCTTGTGACGTCTCGCAGCATTTGGTAGAATTCTTCCTTCTTCTCTGGCTCCGATTGTTCTGTAGGCGCATAGCATTGGATGATGATCACATTCCTGATCTTTGTCTTGAACCTAGCAAACATGAGCCTACTAGAAATTGGCTTCCACTCCATAAGGCTTCTCTTTGCATTTCTGTTGAGCAGCAACCCCAATCCATCCCTGTGTTCTTCATCATCGCCCCCAGAATAGAGAACTGTAATTCCATCTGTTGTCTGTATTTCACCAAATCCTGGCCACCTCACTTCACTCAATCCTAGGATATCCAGCCCATAGTTCTTCATCTCCCGTGTCACTTGTTTCAGTCTGGTTTTCTCCATCAAGGTCCTCACATTCCAGAAACCGATTTTCGTAGTCCTCTTCATGCCAAAAGTCGTCATCAGGTTATCCGTCCGGTTTTGTAATTTCGCTTCAGTTTCCGTAATCAGTTTATTTAAGAGGAGCGAGTGATTAACCCACTGCCTCCGAGTGCCTTGGAGGGGCTGCCACCTTAAGCCTGAGGCACCAGGCTGATTTTCTGTCAGGGTTTCTTCCCTTAGCCTTTGAAGAACCGACTCCAAACTACAAGGCAGCAGTTGTTTTACCAGAGCCCCGTTAGCCGTAATTTCTTCAGGGTTCCTGTAGGGTCTTCACAGCTACCGTAGCGGTTTTGAGACACACAAAGTCCCCACTGTACTTCACCCCTACAGGCAATCCCCTACTTAATTACGTTGCCAATCTCCCACGACGAGGACGAGGGGTTGGATTTGTGGGAGACCTATATAAGTTAGTAGTTAGTTTTAGTTATAGTTTACATTTCATTATCATCTTCACGATCACCCAAACCATTAGGGGCCGATAACCTAGATGTTAGGCCCCATAAAACAACAATTATCATCATCATCATCATCATCATCATCACCAGTTTATTTGTGCCAAACCTTTGGACGGTGCACTTCCCATGTCGGTATTTATAAAGAAGGATGGAATGATGCAAATTTCTGGACGTAGATTCACAAATTTCTTGGTTATTTCATAGTATTTTCCTGTTACAGTAAAGGTTCGTGCTGATTTTGTCTTTGTGTTTGGGATTCTAACTCCTGATCCGATATCCTTTACATTGTAAATTTTCAAATCTTATAATTCATGTCACTTGCGTCCGACATGTTTGATTCTGCATACAAGGGCGTTGAGCGCAGGTGCGAAGCTATCCTTACCTAATTGGTCAAACAGCCGTATCGTAATGCAAATCTTGAGCTCTGATTGGTGGAAAACCTGAATCATAATGAAAACTTGAACTATAATGAGCCTCATTATGATGCAGATTTCTGGCTTATAATATTTACATTTCACTCTCCGTGGCTTAGGGGGCAGCAGCCGGCCTCTCACCGCTGGGTCCGTGGTTCAAATCCCGGTCACTCCATGTGAGATCTGTGCTGGACAAAACGGAGGCAGACAGGTTTTTCTCCAGGTACTCCGGTTTTCCCTGTCAAAATTTCATTCCAGCAACAGTCTACACTGTCATTTCATTTCATCTGTCATTCATTTAATCATTGTCCCAGAGGAGTGCGACAGGCTTCGGCAGCCGGCACATTTCATATCCTCGCCACTAGATGGGGGCTTCATTCATTCCATTCCTGACCCGGTCGGAGACTGGAAGCAGGCTGTGGATTTTCATTTTTCAATATTTACATTTCACTATTGTCAAACATAAATAAAAATTACTTTTTTATTGTGTACAGTTCGCAATCTTATTGCTTACTCTCCCAACGTTCCCAATTCTGTGAGACTACTAGCACCGGCGTCTGTTGGCTGGTTAAGTTCACTAGAGGTGGTGTTTGTTGAATGGTGGAAGAACACCAGTGGTAGTATCTGCGCCAATATGTTACTTTTACGTGCCATAAGCGTTCCAAATGCTCTTTGGCCACAATAGTTGTGACCAATTATTTGGAGGCCTGGGAATAGAATACTTCCCACTGTCATCTGTTTTGCAAAGGCAGCCTATGTAAGGAGGAAGCTTGTAGTTTTGCGTGACTGTTAATCCCACGTTCATGAGCCATGGGAACTCCATGTTACGTGGATTACGAACCATAGGACGTGATATTTTACTTCGAAAATCACCTGTATTGACCGTGAATTGAACCCGGCCCGCCCTGTTGAGAGGCAAACATTCTGACCACTGAATATCAGGCCCTCTGTTAGAAATTAGGCCTGACCCTCAATCGTGGTTTATGAACTTTTGTCGATATAGAACGTGCCAAATACCTCTTGTAGCTGCTATATTTCAGGCATCTTTATGTAGGCAATTCTGAGAAACACAGGGCCTGAGAACACTGAGCAACATGCTATTACTTCGTATCTGTTTAGAAACTATGGGTGTTACGTTGTGTTATATTATTTACGCTACCCACGTATCTGCAGGTTCTCAACGTTTAGTGAATAAATCTCACTTCGATGACAAATCAGGGTTTATTGCAAGGCTGCTCAACATCATAGCACTGTACAATCATTGCATAGGAAGCCATGTAGCTCTTCTGTATTGTTATGCATTATCGAGAAGGAGACCGCTACAAAAAGACAAATGAACATCGAGAATCGATAACATCACATCCTCCCACCTTGATTTGGTGCTGGACAAATCAAAAGGTACAAAATGAAAAATACATAAAATACAGCTAAAATACAACAAAATTAACAACAATTTTGAACAACACACTGAGCAATCACATATCAATACATAAAATACAGCTAAAATGCAACAAAATTAACAAACATTTTGTACATCACATCATCACATCTCTTCCTCCCACCTTGATTTGGTGGTGGACAATTCAAAAGGTACAACATGAAAAATACATAAAATACAGCTAAAATACAACAAAATTAACAATTATTTTGTACAACATCCTGAGCAAGCACAAATTCAATTTTTCAGGCACTTAGATTTGCCTTCCACTCCTGGTGCTCCTCGGTACTCCTTCTCTTGAGGAAGGACCAGATGCTTCGGCAACCCTATCGATGCCTTTTACCCCTTTCACCCATCCAGCAGAGACTTCTAAAGGATAAACCCTTTGGATAGGTCTAAGGAAGGTAGACGTTGCAGTCTGCAGTCGCACAAGGCGAGTAACATTGTCCTTACCAGGCAAAATCAGACGAACCCGTCCCAATGGCCAGTCTATTGTATGCGTTTTGCATTGTCACTCCCTATTAGGACTATGTCCTCTAATTTCATTTCACTTTTGTTTCCTTTTACTTGGGACTTCTGGATTAGAGGACCTAAATACTCTGACCTAAATCTGTTGTGGAGATCTGTCCTTATCTTCTGCCGATACTGCAGCCTCTTGTTCCGGGAATTTCCCTCAACGATATCACAATCTTATACTTGCGTTTCGGAGACATCATGTAAGAACAATGCAGGTGATAAGGGATGTAGTTCTCCATCAGTCTCTGAAATATAGGTTAATGGTCTTGAATTTACAAGCGATTCTGTGTCGCAGAGAACAGTGCTCATTTCTTCGTAGGAAAGCAGAGCCTTACCCAGAACTTTTCGTAGTATCTGCGTCATAACTCAAATCAACATTTCCCAAAATCCACCCCACCGTGGAGCTGCAGGGGGAATAAACTTCCATTCAATTTTCCTATTGCTACTGCACCGAACAATATGATCCCAGTCAACTGATTTGAGCTCATTTGAAGCTCCTATGAAATTTATACCATTATCCGAGTAAATTATCGCTGGTCTCCCACGGCGAGCAATAAATCGTCTAAGGCCCTGCAGGAAGTTTCTGAAGACAGTGATGATAACAGTCCGAGATGTACTGCCCTATAAACAGCACAAGTAAATAAGGCAATCCAGGTTTTGGCACCACCTTTCAGATAACGAAGTCCAGCCAGGTCAATGGCAACCACTTCAAATACGGCTGAATCTTTGATTTGGTCTTTTGGCAAAGGTGCTGCGGGGCGGGGGTTCAAATTATGTCCTACTTGCATCAAACAAATTACACACCTTGACAACAACGGACGGTTTTCCTGGCGTTCATGATCCAGTATCGCTCCCTCAAAATATCAAGGAGGGTCTGAATCCCCACATTTGAATTATTTTTCTGTTCATTCATAATCTGTCGATACACTACAGGATGAGAGGATGGCAGAATGGCCGGTGCACAAAAATACTTGTTAGCTTGCCTGTTGACTAGTTTTGTCCTCACCTAAGAATTCCTTCTTCATCCTTGAATACCTTTAGGCTACTTAAACGTCTGTCATTTTCTGAAATGAAAGTTTCCTCTTTTACAAGTCTGATTACTAATTTTTCGGTCAAGGATATTTCTCCAGCTCTTCTCATTGTCTTCTTCTCGGAATTATGAATGAATCTCTTCATCCATCCAACCATTCGAATCATCTTATCATAGCTCGAGAAATATTGACAGTACCAACTGAGACCATGGTATTTACATTGTTCAATGTGCTTATCCTTAGGATTGTTGCACCAGGAACAGTTCAATGACTCCTTCACAAGACAACTCACTGAGTGTGATGATTCATTTAGTTCTTGGGTGATCAGCTGTTCATCTACTAATATATCTCTCCCAAGGGCCACTCTTGTACAGGTCTCTTAAGCCAGTCTGGTCCCTCCCACCATTTCAGTGTCAATAGTTTATCTGCCTGGCATCCTCTTGAAGCAAGATCCGCAGGGTTTTGACGACCAGGCACGTGCTTCCACAATTCGGACTGAGTCAGATTACGAATTTCTTTTACCCAGTTGTTTACAAATGCAGTCCAGTTATCTTGCTTCTGGATCCAAGTCAATACTGTGGTAGAGTCTATCCAGAAATGCAAGTCAGAATCTTTCAAATCAAGTGCATCCAGCACATATTTACATAAACTGGCTCCAATCAGTGCGGCAATTAACTCCAGTCGGGGTATGGGAGCTACCCTTGCCTTGGCTGCCAGAAGACATATCTTAACTGAACCATTGACCACCTGTCTTCTGAATACCATGGCAGCATAAGCTAGCCCAGTGGCATCGCAGAAGGTGTGAACACTTACACCTGAGTTGTCTGTAATATAATGGAACCAACGTGGGACTTTCGACCCTTTATGAAGGAAGAGGCCTTGGTACCATGACAAGAATTCCATTATAGTTGCTGTATCAACTTCCTCATTCTAAGATATCCCATTCGTCCATAGTTTTTGCAGCAACAGTCTAGGAATTAACAATACAGGGATGTCTATCCCTATAGGGTCAAAGATCTTCTGGGCTACTGAAATAACTGATCTTTTCGTCACCTCACCTAGCACAAAATTACCCAGCCACTCTAACTTCAATGACAACGTATCTGAACTCTATCCCACAGCAAACCTAATACCTCAACCTTTGTAGGCCAGGCAAGGCAATTGTGGTTGGTCTGCTATCTCCTTAAATTGAATTTACCATCGTCCATTACCTTACTGATAAATTGATTTAATTCAGATACAGATTCAGTACCAGTTACCACATTATCAATATAGAGGCTTCGTTTCAGTTCAAGCATAACCTCATTGTCATAAAGTGAACTAAGCATGGCTTGACTGATATGATAGTCAAGAACTGCACCCAAGATGAAAGGGCTACATTTCAACCCGAACATCACTCGCTGATGCCGAAAAACTCTAACCTTCACCCTGTCATCCTTATCCCACCAGAGGAAACGAACAATGTCTCTGTCCTCGTGTCGAATACTTATTTGCAGGGAGGCCTTTTCTATATCCGCTGTTACCCCAAACTTGGCAATTTGAGTAATAAGGAAGGAATAAGCTCAATAAGGTTAGCGCACTGGGCGCACTCTTGTAGTGCTGTTCTCCTTAACGACAGCTCGATGAGGTAAGCAGTGCCCATAATCATCCAGTGACTGAAAGGTACCTTTCCAATTATCCCCGAATGTTCGCACTCAGTCAAAACTGCATTGTATGGACTAAACAAATTGCGTTCATGTAATTTTCGGCTTGTGGACTCGCGTCTCCTAAGTGCCAAATCCCTGTTACTTGGAAGAGGTAAGTGATCCTCCTTCCACAAAAGGGGCACCTCGTACCGCCCATCATCATGTCTGACAATACATGTCAGAAAATTCAATCGAATCTCCAGATCGCTTTCTCCTTTGGACTTCTGAGTGGCTGAGTCTGATAAAGCAATGACATCTAATCTCCACAGGTCACTAAAATCATTAATAAGTAGTGAAGTTACCTCCACTGCCAAGTTACTCGAAGTCTGATATGGAAACTTTCCCATCAAAGTCCATCCTAGTTTAGTTTCAATAGCTACTAAGCCTGAATCCAATAATTTCAGTTTCCCTGTCAATAACTTACCAAATGCATCTGCACCAATTACCAAGTCTACCTCCTCCTACATCTGTTGGAGAAATATTCCCCTCCGCAAGTTCCTCTAACCAAGGTCCTTTCTCGACAGAAGGAATACAATCACATATGATTATTTGATCAAGTGCTTCCAAATTACATTGCAATTTACCATCTAAGCTTTGTAGCTCTAGATTGTAACACAGATGTTGCTTCAAATTAGTCTTTACACCACCAAAAAGGCCATGTTTAATTTTTCTCCCCTCAGTGGTTTACAACCTAATTTGTCCACCATTTCTTTTCGGATATTTGACCTCTGAGAGCCTGAATCAATTAATGTTCGTACAAAGATGTAACACCTAGTACCTTTGATGTTCACTATTAGGGTCTGTAACAGAACATGATGATGTGTGGTGCTCTTAAGGGAGGTTGCTTTCTGCTCACCCTTTTCTTGGTTGGGGTCTGAATTAATTTTAGAATCATCTTTATTTCGAATACTTGGCACATCAGGGCACATTAACACATTATGATTCTTACCACAAACAAGAAATCTCACAGTTAATTTGCATTTATTTGAACAATGACCCCTTTTAAAGCACCGAAAGAAGCCATCCTTATCTATTAACACCTTTTGTTTTTCAGGAAAGTTCATTTTCTGAGCCTTAAAACAATTGGAACCATCGTGTCGTCCATTACAAAAAATACAATTGTATTTCCTATATTCTACACCACTTGTACTTAATAACCCAGCAGCAGTGGCTGTTGCAGACTTACGGCATGTTAGTGCAGTCCGAGTACTACAATCATCCTTAATACCAAAACCTGCCACAGTCAAACTGATCCTTTCTTCTGATTCTACTTGCAGCTTTAGAAATTGCATTATGTTTTCCTGTTTTTGGAGTCCCCTGTAGTTGCAAAATTTGGGCTTCTTTGCCAAGCCCTGAGAAGTTCCACAGGTAAACAGGACTCAACTAGAGGGTATAACATAGCAGCACACTTGTCAGTGTTTATAATGAACTTATTTGGGATTCCAAACTGTCATATAAACAATGAGCTGGAATCACTAACAGAAGAAGCATTCTTAAACTCTAATGTCAACAGCTCTCTAATATAGACTTCAACAAACAAATCGTCCCTGGCAAATCTGCTTTTCAAACTTTCTATTGCTTCGCAATAGTCTTCACCTGTAGGTGGAAAACTTTCTACTACTTCTCTAGCACGCCAACCTTTCACGGTAGCTTGCACTAAATACTGAAAATTATCTTCTGGTACAATATCTGGGTCTTTATCAATTTTGGTGTCAGTTGGAACAAAATTGTAACCACTGTCGAACGTCGCCGTCAAATTTTCGAAGTTCCAACTTTGGAAGCTTGAACTTTCGTCTACTTGCCATATCAGCACCTACCACTGGTAGTACTCGCTGCATCAAGTAGGTTCGTTGAGGAGGTTAATATTTCACTTACACTTATCTCCATGTCTAGGAACTGCCGTTGATATTCGTCAGCAATGCGGCACTCATCCTCCAAATCCTCCTGCCCAAGGTCAATTTTGAAACTTAGGATCTTGTCGTCTAATGAAAGCAAACTCTTAATTTTTCTTTTTAGCAGGGAGAACGAAACTTGAACCTTTCTTCTTTTCTCCTCTTGGTCTACGTTCTCGATCTCACTTCGCAGAACGTTCAATTGTCTGGTAAACGCTGCACGAATAACCTTCCTAAACTTCAATGAACGTTCCAAGTCCAGTTCCATGATGCTATGAAAGACTTCCTTGGAGACACAATATCGTCAGAACACGCACGCGTGTCCTGTCACGGTCGCCACAATGTTACGTTGTATTTATATTATTTACGCTACCCGCGTGTCTACAAGTTCTCAACGTTTAGTGAATAGATCTCACTTCGGTGACAAATCAGGGTTTATTGCAAGGCTGCTCAACATCATAACACCGTACAATGAGTACATATGAAGCCATGTTGCTATTCTGCATTGTTATGCATTATCGAGAAGGAGGCCGTTAAAAAAGACAAATGAGCATAGAGAATCGGTATCATCACATCACAATAGGGATGGGGAGGAGTTGGAACCAAACTTCTCTCACTGTTATGATGTACGCAAAATGTCTTGTTAAAATCAACCGTGAGTACACTAGCGGGGAAAATTGTATTAAGTTTAAGCAACTACCGTATATTCTCTTACACAAAAGTAGAGATTTGTCACAATTGTATCTGTAACGTCGTTACTATGTTGGCAAGTAACTATAACATCTATATCATCCGTGAGGTATTATTTCTCTGGTGCAATTCTTGGATGTAACGGGTAATCTCGAGAACCACTGGATGAAATTTGATACGGTTTTCACCATTCTGTAAAGGATTTCTCGAGGAAGATTTCTGTTGAAAAACATTCATTTATGACCATTGAATAGAAACGAAGAAAAACCTGCCGTCCATGCACCGTTAAAAATATCTATGTAAAGCATGTACGGTACTAATAGTGTAAGAATTGTTCAGCATGGAGAGTTCTACAAAAAAATCCGCGACAGCATCTTTAATATATCACCCACTGTAAGTGTTTTACGTTTTCATTTCTTCTAACAATCTCCACTCAGTGGAAATTTAAATTACTAGCTTTGGAGCGAGTTTAAGAACTAGCGAGAGAGCTAATCACCCCAGTTTCGGTCACCATCAAACTGTTGAGTCGTGTCGAGTTAAGACTTCAGAGAAGAGTTGGTGTTTGAGTTTCGCTGCTCACCTCGCCTTTTCTGAATTGCATCTGGGACCTGCCGTCCGTGTGCCTTTTAAGCTTACGCTAGGTAAATCATTTAAGATACCTGGCGAGGCCAGGGCGGGTTGATTGTTAAGTACATAAAATAATATAATCCCCCCCTTGTGCCTCCTTATCAAATACATTTTCGGTAATGCTACATGCATACATACCAAACGCTCATTCTTCAAATAATATATTCTACGCAGTTGGACAATTTTAACAAAAATATTTAAATATTTCTTGGTATAAAACACTTTTACTAAACATATAATCCACTCATTTGCCGTCGGAAGTAATTGCTCCCGGACCCCTCTAATGAAATGTAGTCTATTCTGCGAAACGAAAAATAATATTTGGATTTTCAAACTATTACTGTGCCCAAATCCAGTTGTCCAGATTTGAGAGCACAGGCCCAGATGCTAAGTCCAGAGCAATGGTTTTGAATAGCGAGCTCCCAATGTTCTAAGAAGCATTTCGAAGCTTTATGCAGCCTACAGAAGGTTAAGTGACGTAGCAAGTTTTTCATAGTCGAGCCTATATTTTGATAAAATATTTCCCGATTGATTAGAAACATGGGACTAGCATCAGATTACTGGCACGGAAAAGGGAAGAAGAACGTGCTATATTTCAAGAAAATCGAACCAGCGAAAGCCGAGATATGAGATGTTTTAGTTTTGAGCTGATATCTCACAGTGACGTCAGGAGTCCGCCTAGAGAGTAAAAAACGGCCGCGGACCATGGCATATAATGTTACTACTACACAGTGCCCAGTCGCTGTTACATCGCTGTTTCGTCGTGAAGATAATCTACGAGCACATGGTTGCCATATTCTATGTTACGCTTATAACTAGCACACGGTTGTTAGGACTTAGTGCGATTCAACGACAGTAGGCTACATGGTTACTGGACTTCAAAAAGTGTTTGAATTTATTTCAAGTGAACTTAGGATTCTTCATAAGTTATCACTCAGGCGATAGACTTTTGTGGCAGAACAATGGTAACTATAACTGCTACACGGACATATGATAGACTTTGTCTATATTTTTTTCCACAGTCCACAAATATTTAAACTGGATTATTTTTATAACCAATGGCCAGAAGCAAGCTTTTGTCTTGGTAACTATTTGACCAACCAAGATAATAAGTCAGTACTTTTCAAATACCATTCTTGCATGGTTCAGTTCATTTAGCTGACATGGGGAAACCAGCTGTGCCTAGCATGGTCGGGAGAGTGAGAAGCTCTGCTCAGGGACTTGAACATCAGAACTTGTACCGGTGCTGAACAAGATTGTCAGAGTATTGATGGTACTGAATGCATCACAGTTGGGTCATGCTACATCTGGTATTTTGCATCATGGATCAATTCGATCTTGCCCCTGTCAAGAATATTACTTCAGCTGTTGAAGCAGCTAATATGAACAATTTTCATCAAGAATATCAGGCAACGAATATGATTACCGCTATGTCTGGTTAGACATCTTGCGGGTATACAATGGAGGCCGATACAAGAATTTAAGTACGTTGTCCAAATGGAGACAAAAGACTGAAATGATCTGGTTTTGACCAGATTATCTTCAACATCAAGATCAACAAGAATGTAAGCTACAATTTGCATTATTTTTATGCGTATTTAGCTGGAATTTCTCATTTTTTCTAGTCTTGCCAACACATATTTTTCTTCGATATTTTGCTGTTGCAAGTATTTATGCGAGACATGGGAAGCCTTGTTCTGAGCAGTTTTTACACTCAGACATGAGGATTCAATTATTTGAATCAATGGACGAGCATAATGAGCATTTATTTGATTTTGATATTTTTTCTAATCGCGGTTATCAGCCGTCGTAACTGTATATTTAAAGATAAATTTAATTTGAGGAATGGATATTTATCCATATTTAAAAAGTCGAGTATGATATTTCTCGAATAATTTAGCAACATTAAATTCAGTTGTGGAATTAATAATAATAATAATAATAATAATAATAATAATAATAATGCTGACTTAATAATAATAATTATTATTTTCCATTCTTTTTGAGATAATAATAATTATGATTTATATTTTCTAATAATCATATCATGTAGTGTGATTTATAGATTGGATATTTAAACAGTTTACTAGATCGGATATTTGTTTTTCCGAAGGCTAGTAGTTAACGCACGCCCACATTCAACTAACAGAATAATTCAATGGAAACATTTTACACTTGCATTATGCAGTTAAATCTTTTGGAAGACACGGAAAGTAATGATACGGGAAGCAAACAGAATGTATTAAACAGGGCTTTACTAGAGTTTGTATAAATATAATTCATTATGAGCAACGTCTTTTGATAGAATGTTTGACCAGAAATAGACACGTGAAATTATTAATGATTAAACTGATGGTAAAATTACAGTAAACTCATTGAGGAGCTTACTAGCTTATAAATCTTCCAGTTTGAGTAACGAGCAAAGGCTTGATTATTATGTATAATTTGGGAAGAATGTATTGTGTGTGGAAATAGTTAAATGTGCCATTCTGATTTTGCAATTAAGTCGCAGGAATGAGGTTCTTAAAATGGAGCATCAACCATATTGTGGGTTGGATGACTTTAAAATATGTCGGGAGTTGAAATATTGTTACAAGCCACACTTTCATCGAATTTATAACCAAGGGTTATTTTATGGAGCCATCATGATTAATTCACAGCATATCCACGTGTTCTAAAAATATTTCCTAGTACTTGTTGATCCGGATTTTGTTATTAACATTTACCTTTCATTATGAGAAGACTTTACCGTTGTCTAATGCTAATATTGATTATGTGAATTTTGACACATTTAAATAGAATGGGCCGATGCTATAAATAAATTAATACTGTTATTTAATGAACAGTCACTACAATTTAGAGGATATTTGTGATCGTAGTAAAAATATAAATATTATGTAAAATAATTAATTGATTAACATTTTGACATTCTGTCAAAGAATAGCAACAAATGCTATTTCTGTAAACAATTTTCTAAATAATATTTTCAAATGATATTTGAATGTTTGAATGGTTAAATTAATATTTAAAGATTTGATGTCTTGTTAATAATAATTTTTGACCATAATTGATAATTGAGTCAAGAACTCAGAATAATTATTTTGGATCGAAAACAGATGGTACAATAAATTTTTCTGTCTATCGAAGTTCTTAGAATCCATGCTCAGATGTCCATATAAATGGATGTTGTGGTATGCCCATTGTTATGACTTTATAATTGAACCAATTTAGAGATTTTGATTCTTGGAAAAGTGTTAGTTATTTTCTGCAACTATTTGAACAACAAAAACAAAGTTATTTTTTCTACATCGAGTGAAACCATTTAATTTCAACAAGTGAATACTTAAAAGTTAGGAATCAGGCTGGACAATTTAATTTGCACTGAAAAACCTACGACTGTATATAGTGCATTTGAACGAAGTCAACAGGACTAACAATCTGGCTTTCGTTTCAAATATTTAGTGTTTATGTGTTGGTAAATCTGTAAATTTGTGTACATAATTGTATGATCCGTCATGCATCAATAATGCTATTCTGGCATTAGTTCAGTCAAATTTTAAACATTTTAATAAAATGAGATAATTTTACGAATTGTGTTATTTTAGAAAATCTCCTTCTATCCTTCTTGTTGCATCGAGCCGAAAATCAGTAAAACAATTTTTTATTGTGCTATTGTAGTCACTTTAACCCTTATGGCGCCCTGGGATGTTTAGATTCTCGTGCTGACTGATTATTGGTGAAATGCATATGTGGTCGTCCGGACTTCGGTCTAAACGGGCACATTACTATGATACGAACAGCGATTTGCACATTGTTTGCTGTTTGTTGTGCCAACCCTCCCCGGTCTCTAATTAAATGTTTTGCATAAATAAAAGCTAGTTACCCATATAGATTGCACCCCGCCCAGTCGTGTTGACCGACTGAAGAGTCTTTATAGACAACAATGAACGAATGGCTTCAACTTTACATTTCGAAAAGAAGATACATTATTGAACAAGTAGTTCCGTGAAGAACTAAACCCTATTTTCATATATCCTATATACTTATGTTAATTGCCACTAGCAGCATACTAAATTTCAGTTTGATTGCTGTAATAGATCCGTAGATATTGAGAACCGTCTCAATATTTCGGATGGTCGCCATGTTGGATCTTTATATATGCAGCTCTTAGAGTTATGTAATGTTACATGAAGATTATTGTGTACGTGTAGTATTCAAACTTCAATTGCATGATTAGGACATAAGAAGTTAAAAAGAGATTTTAAAATTTCGCATAGCCGCCATCTTGTGGTTATGGAAACAATTGAAATAAATTAGATGTCATTGGATTACCATTTGCATAAGGATTTACTGTACCAAGTTTCACTGCACACAGATGGTTAAATTGCGAGAAACGTCCATGTGAATATTTATATTTCGCGTCGCCGCCATGTTGGATTTGGTATCACCAGATTATTGAAAGCCCTATAGGTGTACTTATGTTCATAGCCCTTATCAACATAAAAGAATTCTGTTTGATTGCTGTAATAGATTCGTAGATATTGAGAACCGTCTCAATATTTCGGATGGTCGCCATGTTGGATTGTTATATGTATAGGCCATAGAGACATGTACCATTAAATGAATATTATTGCGTAGATTCATTATTCAAACTTTCACTTCGATCGCATGATTACGACACAAGAAATAAAAACTTAATTTTAAAATTCGCACAGCCGCCATCTTGAGGTTATGTAAACAATTGTACTAAATTAGATACGGGTGCATTACAATGTGTATAAACATTTGCTGTACCAAGTTCCATTGCGATTGGATTATTAAATCGCGAGAAAGGTTTATTTAAGACTTTCAAATTCGTTTTGTAGTTAACAGGTTTTTGAAAGTCCCATAGATGAACTTTCAGTAGTGCCCCTTATCTCCGTACAAAATTTCAGGGTAATATTAGTAATAGTTTCAGAGATATAGAATGCCGGTGAAATATTTCGCACTGCTGCCATCTTGAGATTATATAAACAATTGAACGAAGTTAGATGACGGTGCATTACAATGTGTATAAGCATATACTCTACTAAGTTTCATTGCGTTAGGTTAGTTAAATCGCGAGAAACGCCTATTTGAAAGTCGCAACTTCGCTTGAACGCCATGTTAGTTATGTAGTTACCAGGTTTTCAAATGTCCCATAGTTGAACTTCTAGTAGTTCCCTTTATCACCGTACAAAATTTCAGTGTGATATCGGTAATAGTTTCGGAGATATTGAATGCCGATGAAATTTGTGGTGTTTGAAGCCATATTTTCAGTGTTGCCTTAGTAAACAAGAGTTTAGTGCTTTTCAGTCGGTCAACACGAATGTACCCAAAAGAGATGGGTTATGCCCTAATCCTGAAATAAATTACATGAGATTAATAAAACACTAGGATGACCAGTTTCGATCGTCAAGCGATCATCATCAGATCCATTACACTTAGGCTACAAAATCTATGTTTGAAATACAGGTGAAAATATTTACAATATGTACAATTATTTAGTTGCAGTATTGGTACTGCAACTGTCAGTGTATGCTAAATGCAGTATATAAGTTAGGTGAAATGCTAAATGGTGATAGCTATCCGTAGATTGTACTTTAGAGAGATTATATGGTTGTAAACTATGGTTAAACTATAAAATTTTAGGCTAACTACTTATCTGATTGTCTTCCGTACAACAGCTACTCGCAGTTTTCGTGCTCACTGGAACTCACTGTGCGGTAGTTGAACCATAGTTTACAACCATATAATCTCTCCAAAGTACAATCTACGGATAGCTATCACCATTTAGAATTTCACCTAACATATATACTGCATTTAGCATACACTGACAGTTGCAGTACCAATACTGCAACTAAATAATTGTACATATTGTAAATATTTTCACCTGTATTTCAAACATAGATTTTGTAGCCGAAGTGTAATGGATCTGATGATGATCGCTTGACGATCGAAACTGGTCATCCTAGTGTTTTATTAATCTCATGTAATTTATTTCAGGATTAGGGCATAACCCATCTCTTTTGGGTACATTCGTGTTGACCGACTGAAAAGCACTAAACTCTTGCTGATGAAATATTTCGCATAGCCGCCATGTTGGATTGGTGAGACGTAAAATAATTTGAAGAGTACGGTCGGGGTCGGCCAAAATGGTGCTATGACCATACCGTGTTTCATTGAGATCGCTCCAGCCGTTTATAAATTATTAGGGGGGTGGGGGTGGACACACACACATACGCACACACACACGGACAAAATGTGATCTCATAAGCCTATTTTTTCATAAAATGAAAATAGGCTAAAAATATATGTTACAATATTATATGAATTAATTGAATATTTGTTTAGATGCAAAAATACTAGCAATCAACATTTTCAGGGGTGAGGCAGCTCCGCTTTGCAGTCACAATGTTTCCTGCACTTGAAAATACTCCTTCAGCGCTGCTGGTGGTCGTGGGGATGACCAAGTATTTTTTCGCTAGTTTAGCGCGCCTTGAATATATTGTTTGATTCATTTTCCACCAGTGGAAAGGATGAGTGTGCAATTCAAGTGGTGAAATCCCACATTAGGCGTCCAGCTCGTGTTTTGCAATATTAGCAATATTTACGCTACAGCTACAAGATATCCTATTTTTACCACGCTTTTTATAACTGCCCTATCATGAGAACATTGCGTTTCTTATCGAACATGCCTAAAAGTTGACTTTAGACGTACCTTCGTTCGCAGGGCGTCACATTTGTATCCTCGGGGTGAACTTAAGTAAAATGAAACCTCAAAGCAGACATTGAGTAGTGGCTAGCATTCTTGGCTGTCAGAACGGAGTCCCGGTTTCGATTCCCAGCTCTGCCAAGAAATTGAATTCTGGTCTTAGGGCTGGAGCAAGGTATACTCAGCCCGGTGAGACAAATGTTGGCCATCCTGGAAGTGGTTTTCCGTAGTTTCCCCAGTACTACTCCAGACAAATGCGGGGATGTTACCTTACTTATGGCCACGGCCTATTCCTGGTACAGACATCGCAGTGACACAGGTTATTAGACAAGTCATACTGATTAATCTACTAATCGTTATAATCACAATCTATTAATCGTTATTTGTCGATTTTTCTGTGTCATTTGATCGATTAATCGATTAAAAGTACCGGCCCTTAGTGTAATTCAAATATTTTGAAATATGTAGTGATTGGGAATGTTTTTCTCTTTCTTATTTCTTGTGTCGTAATCAAGCGATCGAAGTGAAACTTTGTTTAATGAATCACTACTATAATAGTTATCTATAATTGTTTAGGGTACATTCAGAACAATTCAGTATTGTGACTACGCGATATAATTCACTTGTACCCAAAATACCGGTATCCGAAACTACCTCAGCAATCAAAATGAAATTATGTATGGCGTTAGAGGACAATTATACATGTGACGTTTGAACATTGTAAGTACAAAAACAACATGGCACTTACACAAACGTCAAATTGCTTTTCTGGTGACCAATCAATCCGGCCGTAGTAAACAATGGCACAGCAAATCTATACGTAAGGCGTAAAATATTTCGCACCAAATGATTTTCAATTATTTTCAAAAATTTAGAATGGTAGCAGTGCGAATTTTAAAAAATATTTTTTCTTATCCTACGTAGGCGATCAAAGTGAAGCTTCGTATAATGAACCACCATAATAATCCTTACCTACTGGCGCTGAATTCTCTAGTTTACATTTCACAAATAAGAAGCTGGATATATGATGTTCTTTAAATGAGTTCCTGCGACTCGCTACAGAAAGACGCCATCTCTACGGGAGAAGTCATTATTAAACGATACTGGTATTTTTACAAATTCCTCTATTGTAGTGGTGGTGGTTGGGATTAGTTTGATGGGTGGAGCATCGAGGTCATAGACCGCAATGCTTTAGTATAGGCATAGTAAATTATAGGGTAGATCATACGCAGGTTAATGCCTGAAAAGGGACATCTCTTACTAATGTTCTATTAAAGCGTTCGTTGGGAAAGGTGATAAACCAGTACCATGAGCTAGATATTCCTGTCCATAGTTATTTAGTGTGGTATTCATGTATTGTAGATAGCGCCTCATCATATGACCTTGGGCACATATGTTCCAGTGTTGGAGGTGTTTCGATGCGAGGTGATATTGACCAACGATGACATCTTTGGTTTAAGACTAGTAAAGCACAAGTACCATAGTAAGACAAATTTGCTATCTTAGGGTGAAAATGTTATGTTTAGTTTCCCAATACTGTATCACAATGTAGGTCAGGTAGGCCTACCAAAAGTCCATCACATGGACAATATTTAATTGAGTTTTGAGATGAAGAAGACCAGTAGAACAGACTACATTAGTCTGTTCTTCAAAGAAGTACCTTCCCCTGGTGTGTAAATTTAATGTATACGTAGTAGTCTAATCATTTTCACAATCATATGACCTCAGCAATCACCATCACCACATTAACACAGGTTATCGTACAGTTACCTCACGAGCCCAAGTCAACCACAACAGCTGCCCAATTTTGTTGTACTGTATAATGAAAGGAACAAATAAATTTACTGTGAAAATTGTTGTTGTTAACTCATTTAAGAGGTTTGGGACATATTGATCATCAGCCCCGTGTTGAGCTTGTCTGATAACCTGTATTCCTGTGATGACTCTAGCTGTAGAGGGACAAGGTGCCCCGAGACTCGAAGTAAAGTATTATCCCGGCATTTGCCTGGAGTGTGAGGGAAAACCCGGGGGAAAAGCATACTCAGGATAGCCGCTGCAGCACCGGGATTCGAACGTCCGATATCTGAACTTGCTGCAGCTTCCCTCGTGGCCGTGGTGCACGATTTAACGCGCACGGCTACGTTGCGGGGTGTGCGTTAGATCAAGGAAGTAATAGGGAAATGATACTATAGTATAATATTTCTGATTATAGCTCCATGGTTCAGCATCACTGTATATCCTACACGATTGTCATCATCTACTGGATTTGCATAATCCGTAATAATAAACGCGTTTCCTGCGAGTTCAAAGAAGACTGAAGCATCAAATTGACTGAATTGCATCATTTGACGGAACGAAGTATCGCGTCAAACAGGTGATTAGGCGATACTACTTTTCTGTCAGAAGAAATAATAGTCACTGTAGGCGTACAGTGTGTCATGGAAATTCGTATGCCCCCTATATCTTATTGGCGTTGTCTCCGTGGTTGGTGTCTTGTTAGCGCCTCACTCAATCGTCAATCTGTGAGTTGAAATAGCAGACGAAAGTTCCTTTACTATGGCGTAGCTAGGAACTGCTTCTGGAGGGGGATGAGCTGAATCGAAATTACATGATTTGGATGGGTAGGGTTCGAACATAATGAGACATGGTCAATTAAAGCAATTATACTGTGTCCGTTAGACAGGAGTATTGGGGGACCGCTGACCACAACAGCCATCTCAACATCAACATCCGTAGAACCCATACCTCTGAGAGGATAGAATAATTTCTCAGACTAGCCCGCATGGGACAAATGATCTCGGGTAGTATCGGAGTTAGTTGGAAACAGAAATGTTATGAACTAGCCCAACAAAACACACCCTCAAAACTGCAAATCTAACAATGAGAAGTCCAGACTAAAATATTATCATAACATTTATTGTAAAACTGACAAATCCCTAGCCTGCTTCGGAGGGTGAAAATATTGTCTAGTCGGCAATGCTAATGAAAAATAAATAAAATTCGTAAGCTCAATCCCTCGCGAAGTCCTAATACAAAATATTTAAGTGACAAGCCAGCTAAGAATGTAACAGAAAATAAGTCCCTAAGCAATACAATTAATCAATGAAAACTAGTAATAGTTACAACCTGATTCTACGGCAAAACAAACCAAGTTAAGCGTTGTCAATCGATAAATGTGTCATTTACATTTAAAGCACCAATAAGCATAGCTATGATATAACGGTGTAACTTCCAACATTTACTTTTACGTTAACAATTTTTAGCTAGTCCTATATAACGTTAAATTATAGGCGTGAAGTGCCTATCTCAATAAAAAAGCAAAATCATAAACAAACTGGATTTCTATCATAAAAAACCAATTATCTAATTACACATAATATAAAAGGAAAACTGTCATTCATTTAAACATTGCCCCAGGGGAGTGCGACAGGCTTCGGCAGCCGGCACAGTTCATATCCTCGCCGCTAGATGGGGGGCTTCATTCATTCCATTCCCTGATCCGGTCGGTCGACTGGAAGCAGGCTGTGGATTTTCATTTTCATTCATTTTCATTTCATACAAGGAAAAAACAATCAATCCACACAAACACTCCTACTGGTTCCGCACTTTGCGTTCCTACCTGCGCAAATTAACTACTGTTAGGAGCTAATTGTCATCTAGGTGTTGGTAAAGAAATTAGGTTGGTGACAGCGTAGTTAAAATTACGACTTATACCACGTAATTGACAATTATCTATGTTTCCAAAGTTCTCACGTAAATTGCAATTCGTCGTCTTAACAATCGTGTCAGCTGTTCTAGGCTTGTATCTAATTATCCGCCAGTAAAAAACTAGAAGAATTGGTTATTTCACTAAGTATTCATGTTAAGATTTTCATGTATTATTTAAGTACGCGATTATTAATTTCCATGTTTAATTTGGAAATTTTCTATGACATGATTATTATTATTCTATTGAGTTTTATTCATTTATCCCTCAATGTGTATTTATAGTTTCTTTATGATCATAAGGATGCCTGACATTGAGAAGCAGAAACCACTATCTCAATTCACGTTAGGAATATATGCGAGCAAAAGCTCACTTCCAAAAGTTTACACAACAGTCTCCAATAACACTCACCCTCTTGGCAGAAAAACATTCGTGGCTCTACTGCTCACGATAATATCTCGTCAACAGTAAGGAAAGTCATATCATCTGTCGTAAACAACATTATAACCTTAATATGAAAGATCGTAGTCAGCTCCAATATCAACTGTTTTCTGTAGACACAACAATAAAGCTGCCCTAATTTTATACATCTCATTTGGTCTTTACAAAAGAAACTGGTACGTGATCAGCTGCTTTCAGCTCTAGAAATATAATGAATAAACCTCGAGTTTATCTCTTCATAACAATTGTAGTTGTAAATCTCACATGCATATTTTACTATCATTCTTAATAGACAGCTCTGACCGTTGGAATCATGGAAACATGATATTCCGTTCCCTTGAACTAATACCCTCTGACATTATAAAGTCTCCTTCAAATTGTCATTTTACGTCGTCTCAATGCAGTCGAAACAAATGTGAATATAAGCATCTATGTATACTTAGCAGGCGTGCTTGCTCCCAGCACAGGCTACAAAAGCAGGTTCTCAAAACCTCACGTTACATTCACAGCCTTCCAAATTGTTCTTTCAATGCTAACCAATTTACCTTGCTACTTCACAAAGCAGTCTCTTGCTATAACAAGTCCAATCATCATTTAAAAACAGCATAAATCTACGTAATATCAACGCCTTGTTGTGTGGCGAGTCCAAAGCTTACCAAATTACTGAATATTCCAAATTGTAGTCAAGCGAACATGTGTAACTTGCTTCTTCCAGCAAATTCTCCAAAATGATACGTAGAAATTCCATATTTAGAAGTACTCTCGTACGGCTAGCTTTAGCGATTCAAATAATCTTGATGATATTCCAAATAGTAGTAAAGCGAAGATAGAAACATCACTGGACGAGATGATGTGAACTGATTCGATGAATATTTTGGCTACAGAATTTAACATTGCTTCTGCATCGTGCTTCACAGATACTAATGAAATGTGCGTGAAAATTCCACGAATTATCAGTTCAATCCATTTATAAGTAAGCGCAGTTTTTGGAAAATATTATTCAACTTGTCGCACAGATTACATTTTGTTGATAGGAATAACGATCCCACAGTTTCGTGGTCACATTCTGAATTTACGAAGATTATCAATGCACCATGTGCGAGTCCTCGTTCGAACCTCTGGTCATAAAAATGCCTAATATATGTCTTGGTCACAATCGAAGATTCCGTTCGCCACAAAATTTATAAACACTCTTTAATCTCACTGATTCCGTTGTGTCTGAATATAAGCTCAATGCACCTCGATTCAACTTACTTCACGATTTTCTTCACAGACACGGCAAAGCGTGGTGACCACAATACGGTCTCAGAAACGAGTAATGGCGTCATACTTTCAGGATATCTAGCTGGACTAATACATGATTCATCTGGCGACTCTATAAAACATTTCGCTTATCTGCGATGTTGAATTCCTTTTGAAAATTACTAAGAATCCTAGAAAAATCCCATAAATCTCAAAATCTCTTCCAATCGTGTAACAAATATTATTAAATTACAGTATACAGTATTTTAAAAATCGTAGCAAATCTTCCTGAGGTGGCTCATTTGATGAATCAAATAGTAATTATGCACTTTGGAGTTGAACTAATTGGATTGGCATGAGTTTAAAACTGCTCCAGTCCATTCTGACAGGAGCGTTTCTCGATGTGATGAAAAGTGGCATCGAACATGAGCCATACGATCTCATATACCTCCTCCTCGAGCAAATAAAAATTTCGGCAGTACATTTTTATTTTAAGGGTCCACCAAGTTATATTCGATGGTACTGTTTCAAGTTGGATGCATTACACATGCCGATGCGCTCGTTCGTGTTAAAGTCATTAACAGCATAGCTCCCATTGTCGTAGGCATCTATTATGTGGTGTGACCATAGTAGGCCTACAAGGATATGAACTTGTGATACACCCTCTCCAGAGATCTTGATATCCCCTGTCTACATATGAGGACTAAATCCCCACATTTAGTGGTCATCTGAAACGTTTGTTTCGCTCTCTTCTCAGGTGTTTTTCAGCTTATCTAGTGAGTTTTTCGCGCGCAATTTCGATTTTTCTCGGATGCGATGGTTGAAGGCAAGGTATTATAGTGTTTGTGACCTCACAATCGTCATCATCGTTGGCGTTACCCATCGTTACAACGTCCGATGGCTGAAATTGTATTGTGTTAGTCTTCATGTTAATTATGCTTTCATATAGACTCATGAAGTCAGCGCCTAGAATAGCCTCATGTTTGACGTCTTTCATGACCAAGAAATTGTGGTTGTAAATGTGACCTCCAATTTGTAACGAGCATAGCACCTGAACTCTACATTTCGCTGTACAGTCTGGGATCACGCCCCGTACTTTTATTGTGGATACTGGTAACTCAGTTACGTTTCCCCTTTATTTTAGTTGTGAGTAGAAATCTGTGGATAAGACACTGACCATTGCATCTGTGTTGACAAGCATATTTGCAGGCATTTTATTAATTATGGCAGCAATGACGGACAGATTCGTCATTCGTACATCGATCATCAATCGTCTCTCCTTGTGTAAATCCTCCTGTACAGGTAGTCAAGTAACACCTCCACTGACACTCTGGGGAAGTTCCAAGTTCTTAGGAAGAATTACAAATTTGGCGTTCTTTGATACACCAGAGGGCCCTGATCGATTTCTATCAGGCGTCCTCTCGCGTCTATTCGGTGACCCTCACGAATTATTGGCACGGTCCTCCTCTTCGTGCCTTCCTCGCAGCTGGCGAATAAACTGCTGACTCTCATATACACGAACTTGCCAATCAGATCTATGTGCAGGTCTCGGTGATGATTATTATTATGGTTTGCACCCAAACCTCCGCTGTACCAGTAGTCGCGTCTTATACTTCCTCGGTTCGGGTTGTTTAGGTTGAGATTACTCCGCCGCCTGTCCTCCATTTGGTTGTTGTGGTTATATCTATTTTCAAAGCGTCTCCCCCAATGGCTTCGATTATCATACAGCCTGTGACGATCATTATCGGAACTTAATTACACTGGAATGGCCGGCGATATGGTCCTATCTGCTTCGCTGAATATTGCATTTGCAGAGACTCTCGTGCAGCTGGCGTCTGCACTACCTTGGCCACTGACGTCACATAGATTTCGCGTGTTTCTCCACGATGTCCGTGTGCCGTAAATTCCTCACTTTTGTTATCTAAACGTGTCAGCAATTGGTCGCATTCCAAAAACGTAGTCAGTTTGGCAGCAATGAGGATTTTCTGCACGTCAGGCGGGTATTGTCTTGTAATGGTCTTTATTAATTCAGTTTCCGCTAGCGGAGGCTGTAAATATTGACGCTTCGCTAGCTGGACCGTGAAATACTGGGCATATTTAGTTGGTTGTGTTAAGACATACCACTTAGTGTACATTTCAGCGGGAATATTTTGCTGAATGCCACTTGACCAGTATGTCCTCTATCAGCCGTCCTTAAAATCAGCAAATGTTCGAAAGAAATAGCTGAACGCTCTGTACCACACGGCTGCGTTTCCCAGGAGAAGCTTTGCGACTACTCGAAGCTCTCGATCAGTCGATACCATCGTATTTCTGAGATATGCTTCCACGTTTCGTATGAATTCAACCGGAGTAATGAGTCCAGAGCCAGAAAAACGATGCGTTTTTTCCTCCTGTCCTCGGACAACCAGAATGTTTCCTCCTTGGTGTGTTTGAAATTGGGGAGTGTCAAACTGTAACCTCTGCCAACTAGGCTGGCTTCCAAATTCGGGACATTCTCCCTGCTCCCTTGGCGGTTGAGTTTCATTATCTGGCTTTGGCTGGGCCTGTATTTTAGCCACTAACCTACGCTGTAATTCGTTAATATCGGGGATTGTCATATTCGGTGTCTATCCACTCTTGAGTAGGTTGACTTGGAGCTCAATCCGCTCTATCTTGCCTCGCAAGAATGCGTCAAACTCGTCTACAGTGCGTTTAATTAGTTTCTTGTTTTGTGTAATGCCCACTAAATCGTGGTTACCTCTTTCTCTATGTGGTGCCTCAAAAAGTCTACATTCCCCTTAAGTCGGTCTGTAACGTAGAGCTCGTTTCACCAAGTTCACCCTTCATGATGTCCATGCCAATCTTGCGCTCTTCAGAAGTGGTTTCCATCTCCTCCTTCAGCTCATCAACTTTCAATGTGAATTCTAGATTGATCTGCTCAGTACTCTTGCTGAGTTTGCCTCTGATCTCTTGAATGTTTTGTGCGTTAGAGATCATCTCGGCCTTCGTCGCCTCGACGGTCTCCGCAACTTTATTAACCTTAAGTTGACAGTGACAGCAATGCTTCGCTTTAGGTTGAGTCCCGTGTTTACTACGTCTACTTTCTGCCGGAATGTTTTAACAAATTTGTTCACCTCCTCGAAATGGTTCTACAGTTTATCAATCCTGGTGGCCATCAAGTCGTTTGATGTCTTCATGTCGTTTATTATCTGTTCTATACACGAATTCACTTCAATCCGGCTGACATTCAGTTCAGCCCTCGTGTCCCGGCGATTTTTCTCTAATCCAGTATTTAACTCGGAAATGGCATTATCTAATCTAGTATTGACAGAATCTAAATTGACATTTAGTGTATCTAGGCTAGCATTAACCTCAGCTCTCTTAGCTCGGACGTCCATTCTGACGGCATCAACATCAAGTCGAACCGCAGTCATACCATCAGTAATGGTATCTAAGCTGACGTTCTCTTCCACTCTCTGATTAACAATATTGGTCCTAACTGCAGTAAGGCTTGCTAATAAATTGGCATTTGCCTCTGCCCTGTTAGTCTCTAAGTTGCCCCTGACCTCAGCTAGTGTAGTATTGACATCAACCATGTCAGCTCTGATAGTGTTCATAGTTGCAGTTGTCTCGGCCCTATTGGCTTCCAAAGTGGCATTAACATTGTCCATTGCAGCATTGACCTCTGCCCTATTAGTAGCCATATTGGCTTTTACAGTGTCCAACCTAGCTCCCAAGATGGCAATTAATTCCCTCAGCAGACCCTCATGGTCTTCTCATTCTCCATCAAATACTATATTTGGAGAGAAAGGGAGATACTACATTGCTTCCCACACACATAGACAAGCACAAAGTAGGGTTTTTGTGGAAGATTTGTGACCTTTAAATATATTTCGAAAGTAACGCTGGACTTGAAAAAACTAACTGAATTTGGATCCCAAAACCATCAACAAAGTAATCTAAAATAATTTACATTTACTTCGGAAGAGGTAGCAGCAAAGTCAATATTCTCAAATTAATTTTACAATTTAATGTTACCTCACCCTAGGATCTAACATCATTAGATTAATGCCATGTGACCTACTAATCAGCAGTACAACTTCCCAGTTCGTCACTCTCCTGTTAGATCGTTTTCAAAGTACCAAAATTATCCTCTGAACATTCCAAAATGTCACCACGAGCTCTCAAATTCGTTGCCAACAAGATGGGCGCAAAAAGAAAATATAAGTAGTTAGCTGCCCGTTAGACAGAAATATCGGGGGACCGCTGACCACAACAACCATCTCGAAACCCCCATCCGTCGAACCCATACCCCTGAGAGGATAGGATGCGTTCTCAGACTAGTGCGCACGGATCTAATGATCTCGTGTAGTATCGGTGTTAGTTGAGAGCAGAAATGTTATGAGCTAGCCCAAGAAACACAGCCCCAAAGATGCAAATATAACAATGAGAAGTCCAGACTTAAAATATAGTCATAAAGTTAATTGTGAGAAAATATCGGCTAGTCTGCAAAGCTTAATAAAAGTAATAATTACATTCTTAACCTGAATTGAAGTTAATCCCTCACGAAGTCGTAATACAAAATATTTAAGTGACAAGCAAGCTAAGATTGAGACACAAAATGTAATATATAATATTATATATAAAATATAATATAATAATCAATGGAAAATAGTAATAGTTACACCTGTAGCTACGGCAAAACAAATCAAGTTAAGCGTTGTCAATCGAAAAATGCGAGATTTACATTTAAAAACACCAATAAGCATAGCTAGAATATGATGATGTCACTTCCAACATTTACTTTTACGTTAACAATTTTAGCTAGTCCTATCTGACGTTAAATTACAGGCGACAAGCGCCTATTGCAATATAAAGTAAAATTGTACACAACTGGATTCCTATCATAAAATAAATCATCTAAACACACATAATGTACAAGGAACAAGAAGTTCCGTGACGAACTAAAGAGCCCACTTTTCTTAAAGTTAAGATTCATGCCAATGATTAATCTATATGGACCTATCCATAATAATGACGAAATTAAGTTGGTAATATCGAAATTTCCAATTAGTTCGAAATATACCTGGCATAATGTAGCCTAATAGAGAATTACAGTTGGCAGCCCTGCTGACAGAATATATTCTTAGTTCCATCTCTTAAGGTACAGAATACCAAATTTTGTTGAAGTCCAATGGATAGCATATACGTTACATGCAGTTAGACATTGGATCTATCAGCGCGCGTAAAAACATGTTGGCAGCAATGTCATGCATGTGTTGGTCAGAAATTATCTGAAATATTATGATCTATTGTTGTGCCAATTTTGGATGAAATCCATTTGTTAGTAAAGAAGTTAATGGTATTTTAAAATTAGACCTATCAGCAGGCTAGAATCATGTTGGCAGCACTGACGTATATTAGTTACTCCAAATTAATCTAGAATGTCAGGTACTATACATGCGCAAAGTTTTGAGCTGTTGGCTTGCATACTTTCTGATATATTGATATTAGGGTAAAAAATATAAACAGCATTTCTTAACAGTTGGCAGCCCTGATTGCTCTTAAGAATACGCATAGTCATATCTGTTATGGTACACATAGCACATATGAAATTTGGTTGAAACCCAATTGATAGTATAGAAGTTACATGTATTAAAATTTGGTCCTATCAGCAGGCTTAGAATCATGTTGGTACCACTGACATACATTAGTTGCTCCAAATTAATGTAGAATGTCAGGCACTATACGTGTGCAAGGTTTAAAGCTGTTGGCTCGCATAATTTCTGATATATTGGTATTTGGATAAAAAATAGGGAAAGCATTTATTGACAGTTGGCAGCCCTGGTGGCTCTTAATAATACGCTCAGTCATATCTGTTTATGTACACATAGTACATACGAAATTTGGTTGAAAGCCAATTGATAATGTAGAAGTTATCTGAATTTAAAAATGGGACCTATCAGTAGGCTTAAAATCATTTTGGCAACACTGTCATGTATGGCCTCCTGAAAATTAAACCGAAGTATTATTATCTCTATGCGTGCTAATTTTGGAATAGTTCCCATGTATACATTCCAAGATATCCAACATAGAGCTCAAATTTCAATTGCGATTTTTCAGTAGTTGGTAGCTCTGACATCATTTGCAAGTGTGACATTGAGATGTCCTGGTATAGATCTTTACTCATACCAAATTGGGTTTTGATTGCTGCAGCCATATAGGGGGGGGGGGGGGGCACACACACAGACAGACAGACGTACATTTTCCCGGGTCGATCTCATAAGTCTACTTTTTCCTCATTTTTGAAAAATGTGAAAAGTAGGCTAAAAATCAATCAACACAAACACTCCTACTGGTTAAGCACTTAGCGTTCCTACCTGCGCAAATTAACTACTGTTTGTAGCTAATTGTCATCTAAGGGTTGATAAAAATTAGGTTGGTGACAGCTTAATTAAAATGACGACTTATGGCACGTAATTGCCAATTATCTGTGTTCCCAAGGTTCTCACACAAATTGAAATTCCTCGTCTCAATAATCGTGTCTGCTGTTCTCGACTTGTATTTAATCATCCATCAGTAACAAAATTGGAAGAATCGGTCATTTCACTAAGTGTTTAATTTTAAAATGTCATGTATTATTTAAGTACGAGATTAGTGGCAAAAATGAAATTTATTGGCAAAAACTACTATCTCAATTCATGTTACCAAAATACTTTAAAAAAAAGGTCACTTCCAAAAGAGTACCCATCAGTCTCCAATATCACTCGCCCAATTGGCGGAAAAACATTCGTGGCTCTACTGCTCACGAGAATAATCTGGTCAACAGAGAGAAAAATCATATAATCTCCGGCCAATAACCTTACAACCTTAATATGAACGACCCTAAACAGCTCCAATATCAACTGTCTTCTGTAGACACAATAATAACGTTGTCCTCATCTTATACATCTCATTTGGTCTTTACAAATGAAAATGGCAAGGGATCAGCTGCATTCAGCTCTAGAAATATCATGAATGATCCTCAAGTTAATTTCTTCATAACAATCGTAGTTGTAAATCCTACATGAATATTTTACTATCATTCTTAATAGCCAGTTCTGACCGCTGGGAACATCATATTCTGTTCCCTCGAACTAATGTCCTCTGACATTACAAATCCTCTTCAAATTGTCATTTTACATCGTCTCAATGCAGTCTAAATAAATATGAAAATAACAATCTATACTTATCAGGTGTGCTTGCTCCCAGCACAGGGTATAAAAACAGGTTCTCAAAACTTCACGTTACATTCACAGCCTCCCAAATTGTTCTTTCAATGCTAACCAATCTACCTTGCTACTTCACAAAGCAGTCTCTCGCTATAACAAGTCCAATCATCAATTAAAAGCAGCATAAATCTACGTAATATCAACGCCTTGTTGTGTGGCGAATCCAAAGTTCATCGAAATCACTGAATATTCCAAATAGTAGTAAAGCGAACATGTGTCATTTGCTTCTTCCAGCAAGTTCTCCAAAATGATACGTAGAAATTCCATATTTACCAGTACTCCTGTAAGGCTTGCTTTAGCCCTTTACATAATCAAGATGCTATTCCAAATAGTAGTTACGCGAAGATAAAAACATCACTTGAGCAGATGATGTGAACTGATAGATGAATATTTACAATTATGCATTGTCCTCCCAATGCTACCAAGGTTATACCGTTTGTGATTCTGCCAAGAGTAATGTGACCAAAATGTTTCCAAATAAAATTGTTCTGAGTACTGCTATGACTTATACTACAAACAGATTGCCTGCATGCCAGTTGTGTATCAAGTGTGGTCATACTCTGCGACTAATCCAGCAAAAGACTCTACCATACAAGATGTTTATTCTGAATTACATACTGTCGTCGTTATGCTTTCAATCCTCCATTAAGCCTGGGCTCGCCTTCCCGGATTTTCCCAATCGAATTCTTTTGCGCCTCATGGTATGGGCGTTAATGCAGGTGGCTCCCCATGATGATGTTTCTTCTCCATTGAACTCTCCATTGAAGCCAATGCGCTCAGTCATTGTGGTTGTACTTCGCAAGATGAATATTCCCTAACCACTGATTTTAATTTTAAATACCAGGAAAATAACAACACTCCCGTTTTATGAAGAGCACCTGCGCCTCTTAACTGCGAGAGCTAAAAGTTCAGGCAGCTTTAACCTCCCTATTAAGGCTTCCAAAAGGATGGCAGGCTATATTGGGTTTCACGGCCAGCGAATTAAAACTCAGCAATTTTTTCTAGGTTTATGCCGTGTCTTATGTGGGGTTTCGCCTTGAACGCCAAGCTGGCTCATCAGCGGGCTCTTGGTGTTCGCACCCGGTCCCCCACAGGGGTAGCTAACTGCGCGCTACCTCCCTTTTTATGAAGCGAACCTGCTCCTCTTAACTGCGAGAGTTAAAAGCTCAAGCAGCTTTAACCTCCATATAGGCTTCCAAAAAGATGGTATATTAGTTTTCACGGCCATTTAATTTAAACTCAGAAACTTTTCTAGGTTTATACCGTGTCTTGTGTGGGGTTTGGCCTAGGACCCCAAGCTGGGTCATCAGCGGGCTCTTGGTGTCCACGCCCGGACACCCACAGGAGTAGCAAACTGCGCGTTACCTCCCATTTTATGAAGCGCACTTGCGCCTCCTACCTGCGAGAGCTAAAATCTCAAGCCGTTTTACCCTCCCAATGAAGGATTCCAGAAAGGTATTTGCTCTCGCAGTTAAGAGGCCCAAGTGCACTTCATAAAAAGGGAGGTAGCGCGCAGTTCACTACTCCAGTTGGGGTCCGGGCGTTGATACCAAGAGCTCGCTGATGAGCCAGCATGGTGTCCTAGGCGAACCCCCACACAAGACACGGCATACACCTAGAAAATTTCCTGAGTTCTAATTCACTGGCCGTGAAAGCTAATATAACCTACCATCTTTCTGGAAGCCTTCATATGGAGGTTAAAGCTGCTTGAGCTTTTAGCTCTCGCAGTTAGGAGGTGCTGGTGCGCTTCATAAAAAGGGAGGTAACGCGCAGTTCGCTACTTCTGTGGGGGTGCGGGCTCGGACACTAAGAGCCCGCTGATGAGCCAGCTTGGTATCCTAAGTGAAACCCCACACAAGACACGGCATAAACATAGAAAAATTGCTGAGTTTTAATTAACTGGCCGTAAAAGCCAATATACCATCTTTTTATTATTCTCTGTCGCACAGATTACGTTTTGTTGTTAGGAATAACGATTCCACAGTCTCGTGGTCACTTTCTGAATTTACGGACATTATCAGTGCACCATGTGCGAGTCCACGGTCGTCCCATAGGTCGTAAGAATACCAAAAATATGTCGAGGACACATTCGACGATCTTGTTTGTCACAACAATTTATAAATAATCTGTAATCTCACTGATTCCGTTAGGTATCTAAATATAAGCTCAAAGAACGTCAATTCAACTTGCTACACGATTTCTTCACAGACACGGCAAAGCGCGGTGACCACAATACTGTCTCAAAAACGAGTAACGGCGACTTCCTTTCCCGCTATCTATCTGGACTAATACTTGAGTCATCTGGCGACTGTATAAAACATTTCGCCTTTCTGCGATGTTGAATTTCTCTTGAAAATTACTAAAATTCGTAGAAAAATCCTACGAATCTCAAAATGTCTTCCAATTATGTAACAAATAATTATACATTATTTACGTTTTAAAAATCGTAGCAAAACTTCCTGTGGTGGTTCATTTGATGTATCAAAGCATAATTATGCACTTTGGAGTTGAACCAACTGGATTGGCGTGAGTTCACAACTCCTCCAGCCCCTTCTGACAGTAGCGTATATCGATGTGATGAAAAATGGTATCGAGCATAGGCCATACGGTCTCAATACGATCCCTAAGTTTCAAAACCTCCTATCAACAGTTTTTCGTTAAAATTCGATACGTTTCATTTGTGGTTAACAATGTGCAAATAGGCTACTCGGAAATTAATATTTTGTTGATATTAAATTATAAAGTCCAGTTTTCGTCGCGAGATTGTGTAAATATTTATGAACGACAGTTTACAATTTAACGCAATATTATTCACTTTTCAAGATAACACCTACTCGGATAGCCTGCGGACAGACAAGTGGTGTTGGTTTGGAAAGGGATAAACAGCTGATCATTTGCTCATTCAGTAAGTGTTAAGTTAGGGTAACACGACTGTAATTAAATGCCTTCGAGTTAGTAAGTATAAACGTACGTGGCCCAATCATTTGTCATCAATCCGAAGATTTATTTTATTCGAAATTATAAACTTCAATAAATTTAATATTTTATTATTTAGCTCTGGGGGAAAATTGATCCCCTAATCACCACCCGTAGTTACGCCACTGTCTTACACCATCATATGAGGAAACCTAAGAATAAAACTTCACTGACCTAAAGGACAATGGTTTTCTGGCAAAGGAAGGCGTTTATGGCTGGTAGTAGAAACATTAGCCGAGAAGTGGAAGACATGTTTTGAAGTTGAGGCTTCAGTTCAACGCTTTCCCCTAAAATCTATTCTCAAATGAGTTGCTGAGATTGACTACGCACGATAGACATTACAGGTGAGGCCGTATCTTCCGATCCTTCTGTCTGACGCAGAAGTGGTTGGGAAAATTAGCCTAATAATTAATTGTAAGATCATCAGAAATTTATATTATGTTATATTATATTCGCTAAGAAACAGTACGAAGCATCAATACACTAACAAAGATGTAGGGGTATGCAGACATCACGGCCGTTTAATTTAGAGGTTTGGCACATCCACTTCATCAGCCCCGAGTGTGCGTGTGTGTAGGTTTATGAAACATGTCCGATAACCTTCGTTTTTTGTGTGTATAGTTGTGGCAGGATTTGGAAGGTGAAATAATAACCTCAAATATTAAAACAGTCAGGTAGAAATTTAACCTTTTACTTAAACTGAAATATCTTGGGAAAGATTTCTACGAAGGTGGATCAAAAAGTTAGTTGCACTAATGCGCTGCAGCAGCGCGCTGTGTGTCGCAAACGTGGACACAGCGGAGAAAGGGACAGACACTGCCCACACATCTGTTAGGCAGGTCGCTGTGGTGTCTCGTCTTGTATGGTGTGAATAGTGGCCAAATGCAATGGCGCGACGAGTGGACGTTCACTCCAAATATGAGGTGCGTGCGACAATCCGATTCCTATGGGCCAAAAGAAAGAATTGCACGGACATTCATCGTGAAATTAGTGCTGTGTATGGGGAGCGGGCCATTTCCCGGCAAGGAATCGTAAAGTGGTGTCAGCAATTCGAAGCCGGACGCACGGATATCACGGACGAATATCGCGAGGGCAGGCCCGCAACGTCCAGGACCCGTGCAAATGTCTACAGTGTGAATGCGATCATTAGACAGAACGGTGGTCGACGTTTCCAGACCGATGAGGAGGTGAAGGCCGCTGTCTCCGTGTGGTTGTAGAACGCTGGAGGAACTTTCTATGTATCCGGTTGTGCATTCACAGAAATGTTTGGAGTCTCTTGGAAACTACATTATGTGGAAAAGTGACGTTACATTGTATGTCATTATAGGCGTGTTGCTGTTGTATAGGTGGTGTAATAAATGGCCATAACTGGGAAGTGCAACTTATTTTTTGATCTGCCCTCGTACTACGACAATGTTTGGTATCTTACAATTTAATACACGTGACGCATAATCGACTGAGTCCCAACTTAATTGATGTCATCCGTGTATTAAAATACGTAATTGCGAATATTCATTTCATCAAGGTCACATTTCACGTTTTCCTAAAAATTTTCATATGTATTTGCGCTACGATAACGTTTGTTGTTTTAAAAAAATCACGTGCGCATTATCGATTGAGTCCCAACTTAATTGATTCTGACATCCGTGTATTGAAGAAATTGCAAATATTCATATCTTCAAAGTCAAGCCCTGATAGAAGTTCCACTTTTAAACGGCAGATGGTACACTACGCCCCAGTGATGTAGAGAGGCACTGTAGTGATGTAATGGCGGACAATTTCTGATTTCCAGCCAAATACATACAAATAGACCTAAGAATGTATAATCACAATAGCAGTACAGCTATTACAGACAGATTTCGTAGGAAATTATCAAAGGCATATACTTGGCGATATTAGGTACCGTATCAGAAGATTATGCATGCAATTAAGACCCATTACATAGCAATATTTTAAACGAATTATGGTGATCTAGGTGTTAGTATCCTTAACACACATTGATAGAACGAAATTTTGGTGGTTCGAATCCCATATAAGAGCCTCTTTATGCCTACCAATTTTTGTTTATTTTTTATGCTTGGTATTACATTACATATTATTTAATTATAAGATACGCGTTTATATTCAGTATTAGGAATCATTTGCGTCTTATAGTCTATTCTTGGTTCCTGCCCACTGCGCTCCGGCTATCAAATGGCCTCTTCTTATATATTAATATATGCTGTTGTTGTTGATTCTTTTAGGGGCTTTGCGACATCGTGGTCATGTAGCCCTCTGCACTTTGGTGTGTGTGGATTTTGTCTGATAACCTGTGTTGTAGTGATGGCTGTATCCGTGTGTGTATTTGAAATTGAGATGACGAATGAGAAGAAGGTGGCCGTGGCATTCACCTGGAGTAGAAGTGGGAACCACGGAAAGCCACCTCGAAGATGGCTGAAGTGGGAATCGAACGCGCCTCTTCACACTTTTGCGTCACTAGGCTGAGTATACCCCGTTCCTGTCCTCAGACCAGAAGAGAATTTCTTAGCAGAGCCAGGAGTGCTGGTAATAATAATCTTGGTTTTACGTCCTCTTTAACTATTTTGGCTTACAGAGATGATAGGGTGCCAGAATTTTACTTCGAACAGGATCTTTAACGTACCAGTACATCAGTTAAGTTTGTCGCTTCACAATTTCGTGGTTAGCTTTGTTGTGTTGTAAGCTAGATCCCCTCCGATATTCATTGCAATAAATTACATGTGGTTCTGAGATCTGGATGGATTTCTGGGATTCTGGACATGTTTGTAAAATGACCTCTGGGTTTTAGTAAAGAACAGGATGTGTTCCTTGCTTAAGGATCTAATTTTTTTTTTTAGTCGTTTACCCTCCAGGTTGGTGGAACCCACGGACTCAGCGAGGGAACTCACCACTATCGCCTCTACGGGCAGTGTCCTAGAGCTGGGAACATCGAATAGGAAGGGATACAACTGGTGAGGTGGGATTGGCCCCTCGCCCAGGTGGCCTCACCTGCAAAGCGAACAGGGGCCTCATGAGGGAAGGTAAGGGATGGTGAGGATGGATAGGCAAGGAAGAGGGAAGGAGGCGGCCGTGGCCTTGAAGAAGGTACCATACCGGCATTTGCCCGAAGACGAAGTGGGAAACCACGGAAAACCACTTCGAGGATGGCTGAGGGGGAATCGAACCCCCTCTACTCATTTGGGCCACCCGAGGCTGAGTTGACCCCGTTCCAGTCCTCGTACCACTTTTCAAATTTCGTGGCAGAGCCGGGAATCGAACCCAGGACCTCCGGGGCGGCAGCTAACCATGCTGACCGCTACGCTACGGAGGCGACTATTTAAGGATCTAAATAATTTTTAATTTCTCTTTAAACAAGCAATTTCACATCCTGCAGTATTAGTCAAATTACAATTTCTGTTTCTGGTGCCTTAGTAGACCATTTCAAAATTAGACTTTATAGGTAACATTTTTCAGATGGGACAAGTATAACATTATTAATGGTTGGCACAGGGGTTTCATCATTCAATTTATTTTGGTTTCCATCCGTGATTGGCATGGAGATAATCATAATCATTCCGTCGTACAGCATAAGGACTTGAGTATTTTACATTTTTAGGTTTTCATACTGATGATATTGATCAGTATTAATCATACTTTGTGTAGGATAGATTGACAAAAAATGTTTGACTATGTTAGTTAAGTCTTTTATTGAGAAAAGTTTTACATTTGTCTTCTCGTGAAATGAGAGGCTAATGGTTTCTTGAAGCACTCGCACAATTTTTTGGAATTAGTGATGCACAGTAACACGTATTGGATGTTTTGTAGTAGATTTATCTTGAAGTCTTCTGTTCGAAGTATACCTTGAATAGTCTTCATATTTTCATTAACATAAAATGTTTGAGCTATAGAATTTGTAAATGATACTAGTCTGTTTATGTGTTTAATTTCATTAGTATGGCTTTGTTTTAAAGTGTCTAATTGGCTTTGTAAATTAACTTAATCATCCCGGTCTAGATTGCCAGAGATGAACTTAATTACTTTTCCTAGTCCGTTTATGAAACCTGGTTTAGTTCTCTTAGAAGTATTGGGTATTAGTTTATTTAATTCTTTTTTGTATCTTTAGTTATTTCAGTTAGTTCATATATCAAACGCGGAAAAGTGTTATTACTCATTAATACTAGGCTGGAGATAGTATCACAAATAATTTTACATTATTCTTACCAGAAGCAAATTTACATCCTGCAGTATTTGTCAAATTACAATTTGTGATTCTGGTGTTATAATATAAACACACGTAAGATTGAGTGTCCTTAATACATTGTACAGTAGGCCATTTCAAAATAGGACCTTGTAGGTGATATTTTTCAGGTGGGGCAAGTAAAACATTATTATTGGTGGGTAAAGGTTACATCATACAATTTGTATTGGTTTCCATCCGTGATTGGGATGGAGGTAATTATAATTATTTCTTCTTCCAGCATAAATAAGGACTAGAGTTTTTTACATTTTTAGGATGTCATACTGATGATATAGATCAGTATGAATCATACTCTGTGTAGGGTAGATTGATAACAAATATTCGACTATGTTAGTTAAGCCTTGCCTTGAAAATATTTTTAGCCTACTTTCGATTTTTGCAAAAAATGAAAGTAGACTTATAAGATCTACACAGGGAAAAAACATAAAACATTGTGTGTCTGTCTGCGTGTGAGTGTGTGTATGTGTATGTCCTTTGGTATATCTGCCCCCCCCCGCCCCTCCCCCCCCCCCCTCCTATCAAATCAATCACGGTGAAAACGAATTGAACCACCTTGGGTAGAGAGGTAGCACTAGTAACGGAGAACTCAGTGTCATGTTGCATATCGCCACCATCATAACAAAAAGAAATGGTGCCCACCCAAATGTTCTGAGCTTAAATCAAATTACGACTAACCTAATCGTCCGATCTCTACCAAATTTTGCAACAATATACCTTAAAGTGGGAAGCGTCTTTTGCCCAAACTACAAGGTCATCAGGCAAATAATATCAATATGGAAGATGTATGAATCATGCAAGTATTATAGCCAAACCGTAACTTACGATTCAACAAGGCCTGGCCTTACCAAATACACTCATCGTACATAGAGAGGTTTAAAATGTCCTCGAGACGTGACCGGTGGGACATTAGCATTTTAAAATACTGTGGAATATGTAACCGCAGTAGTGAGTAAGAGTTTAGGCTAACCGTGCCATATCGTGCCTGTCCGTGCCGTCTCGTTGGGTCAAAATGGTGCTATTGCTTGCTCTTAAATGCACATATTTCCGTAACTTCGTAAGTTTATATCCTTTGAGGAATGTACTGAACAAAAAATACTTATTTAGTATCAAATGATTTAAAGAAACGGCAGAAAACGCTAATGAAATCGTTGATTGCAAGGCATAATATCAGTGAGTTATACTAAGCCAGTTGTTAACAAAGCATTTGTGTACGGCATCTGTGGCGTAGTGGTAGGGACCAGGATCCATAGTCTGGAGGTTCATGGATCAAATCCCAGCGGGTTCAAATTACTTTACTTCGATTTTTTGGATTTATTGATTTATAACTACTCACACTTTATAATGTTAAGCATATATAGTGTGTATTTGCAATCGAAGATATTATACATATACTTATAACACCACATATTTCAACACTCGACTACAGCGATTAAAATTCGTTGTACTTGATCCGCTGTAGAGTCTATTGTTGTTGTTTTCTTGTTGTTCATTCTCTAGGGGTTTTGCAGCATCATGGTCTTGTAGCCCCGTGTACTTGGGTGTGTGTAGAAGTTGTCAGATAACCATTTTTGCTGTGATAGATAGATAGATTTATTTTGTCTGGCAAGATTAGGGCCATTGGGCCCTCTCTTCCATCTAACCAGATTTTACAATTAATACATTATTACATTATTTGCAAAACTTAACAATGGTACTTAAATCTAACAGGAATACATTTCAGATTTGATCACAATACATATAATGGCAGGTAAGCATGGCGTAGGATAAATTATTGTAATTAGTTAATTATAGCGAAAGTAAGGAAATAATAGGGAAACACAAACACTAATAACACAGAACCTGATGATGATGTGATGATGTTGATGATGATGATGATGATAAGCATCATGGATGAGTTATTACTATAGCCTAATATTGATTTTGCAATGCGCATTTAAAAGGATGTAAGAAAACATTTAGGTAACTAAACAGAAAATAAATAAAACGTAAATTAGAAACACGAATATAACTCAGCATAAGGATTCAAATATTTGACGTGTTGAGTTCAGGTTTCATTTCTTTTGTGATATGTACAGCTGGCATTGCTGCCTGAAGCTAGACGGGGTTGCTCCTCTGACAGAGCGCGGCAGGTTGTTCCACAGTCGTGCAGTAGAAACTACGAAGGAGTTAGTGTAGCGTACCGTACGGTGTATTGGTATGAGCATGAGTGAATCATTTTTTGACCGTGTACCAAGACTATGTTCGTGTGAGAGGCAGTGAAACTGAGAATGCAGGTAAGCTGGAGAGGAACTTAAAGAGTATTTGTCGGAAAAGACATAAAGAATGAAGATCGCGGCGTTGATTTAGTCGCAACCAGCTGAGTTGTTCGTACGCAGGGGTGACGTGGTCGTAATACCGTAAGTTGCATATGTAGCGTACACAGGCATTTTGTGCTAGTTGGAGTTTGTTTTTAAGAGTAGCAGACAGGTCATTGTATACCACATCGCAATAGTCAAAATGAGGCAGTACTAGGGAGGAAACAAGTCGTTCTTTTAACACGCGAGAGAAAATATTCCCAAATCATCTCAATGAATTCAGTGCGGAAAATACTTTTCTAGAGACGTTGTGGACTTGCTGCGTCCAAGAGAGTTGTCCGTCAATTACCACGCCCAGATCTTTGACTGATTCTCGGAATTCGATTGGGGAGTCGCGCAAGCGTAAGTTTGGTAGGGTGGGATTAATTTTTATTTTACGGAGAATTTTTGGGTGGGAGATTATGATAGCTTGTGTTTTTGTCTCATTGAGTCGTAGTCCATGTGAATTGGGCCAATTACAAATTTCAGTTAAGTCCTCATTGAAAGCTTTGATTGCTTGCGATAGTCTTTCTGGTGCAGCATGCAGATAGAGTTGTACATCGTCAGCGTATAAGTGATATTTGCATTTAGTTATCGATGAAGTGATATCATTTATGTAGATCGAGAAGAGAAGGGGTCCTAGAACTGATCCCTGAGGGACTCCTCTCACCACTGAGCGCCAAGAAGACATTTGATTTGAATTACTTTTAACGCGCTGTTGGCGCCCATGTAGATATGAGTCCACCCATTGGATACTGTTCATAGAGAGATGAATTTTGAATAGGCTAGAGAGTAATATGTCATGATCAACAGAATCAAATGCTTTGCTGAAATCAAGCAGTGCTATGATTGTTGCTTGCCCACTGTCCATAGCCTTTCTTATGTCATCCGTGACCTTAAGTAGTGCCGTAGTAGTGCTGTGATTTTTCCGGAAGCCAGATTGGTGCTCATCAAGGATGTTGTGCGCTTGCAAATAGCAGGAGAGTTGTTCGTACACGATAAATTCGAGAGATTTGGAGATGGCAGATAATATGCTCACTGGGCGATAGCCACTCACGTTTTTGGCTTGTGTGTTTTTATGGATTGGAATGACAATAGCCGCTTTCCATAGCGATGGGTACGTACCGGTCATTAACGAGTAGTTGAATATGTGTGTAATTGTGGGAAGTATAATGTCAATGATTCGTTTGAATATTTCTATTTCTATATTGTCGATCCCTTTCGATTTTGATTTGATTCTAAGAATGGCACGTCTGACTTGTGACGGGGTGACATGCGAGAAGTAGAATTTTTCTCTGTTGGGGGTGGGGGTGTTGTAGTTGTTGGTGAGAGTTCTGTGTTTTATGTCTGGGTTGACAGAATGTCCTGTATTAGTAAAATAGTCATTGAGTGTGTCAAGAGGTAGATTAATGGGGTTGTCATTTTTTCATTGCCTATTCCCATGTTTCTTAGTTCATTCCACGCCGCAGAGGGTTTGATATTACGCTCGAGCAAGTGTATTATGATGTATGTAGGCTTACTAGTGTGTGTACTTTTATACGAGGAAAGATTTGGGTTGGAAGCTGTTGTTTTTGTTGTTTCATTTGAGATGCATGGACATCATGGTCATTTCGCCCTGTGTACTCGGGTGAGTGTTGAATTTTTCTGATTACCTGTGTTATTGTGATAGCTCTATTAGTTTGTGTATATACAATTCAGATGAGGATTCAATCAATCAACGTATAATATACGTATAGCACGTTGTATTTCAACAAGCTACTACAACCAACATTCAATTATACTCCTTGGAAAGGACGAAGAGTTATAACCATACCCATGCATTTAGGAGAAAGTAGGCTGTCTGTTATTTACTGAACAGCTTGTTACATTTCTCTTCTCGTGAAATTAGAGGCTAATGGTTTCTTGAAGCACTCGCACAATTTTTTGGAATTTGTTGTTGCACAGTAACACGTATTGGACGTTTTCTAGTAGATTTATCTTGAATTCTTCTGTTCGAAGTATTCCTTGAATTGCCTTCATATTGTCAATGTATGTCTATCCCCTTATTATTCCCGTTTCCAACGGGGTCGGGGATGTGATGCGATGACATTCTACGTTGCGGATGTTTTTACGGCCAGATGCCCTTCCTGACGCCAACCTCATGAGAGGAGTTAATGAGAGATGAAATTAATGAAGATGAATGAAACTGGGCAAGGATGTAGAAGGAAGTGGCCATGGCCTGTCAGATGGTACCGTCCCAGCATTTGCCTGGAGATGAAAATGGGAAACCACGGGAAACCATTTCAAGGACGGAGCTCGAACTTATGTCTACCGAGTCTGCAGATAGCTTGACGCCATGGCCTGTCGGTGCCTTCATATTGTCAAACACATTATTTATTTCATCATAACATTTTTGAGCAATAGAATTTGTAAATGATACTAGCTTATTTATACGTTCAAATTCATCAGTGCGGCTTTGTAGTAAAGTGTCTAATTGACGTTGTAAATTATCTGAATCATTCTGGTCTAGATTGCTAGAGATCAACTTAATTATATTTCCTTGTCAGTTTATGAAACCTGGTTTAGTTCTATTAGTTGTATTGAGTATTGGTTTTTTTAATTCTTGTTTCGTATCTTCAGTTATTTCAGTTAGTTCATATATCAAATGAGGAAAATCATTATTACTGATTAATACTGTATAAGGCTGGAGACAGTATCATCAATATGTTTATTCGATTCTTTTAAAGTAGTAAGATTGAAATGTAACATGAATTTGTGATAATTTTTGATTACCACTACAGGTCCCATGGGGTTGGCATAACATCCTGGCATTGTTATGGGTCCGGTGTAGATGATGGCATATCCTGGTGGGAATCTGAAATGGGAAGACATTTCTTTTTAGGTTTAATGTCACAGAATTTTCTGACATGGTTCTTGCCATTCTTTATTTTGCAGTATAGTCGGTTCTCTTCAATTTTCAATTTTAGCCTTCCTATTTCCTATTTCTGGTTAGAGAGTCTAGGACATATACAGTTTCACTATGATAGGAGTGTTCGAGATTGGAATCTTTTGGGTTGGGATTATTCTCATTTAAGATTTTCATCTGGCTTCCTTGTCTCATGGTCGAACGTCTTATAATATGGGCCAAATGGAGTATTGAATGGTGGCTGTTTGGTTGTGGAGTGTATCGAAGAATTATAGTTTGTGATTGTGATAATTATGAGTTGCGAGATTGGAGAGAATTTATAATGATCTCTCGAGATTCTTAGTTTTTCGAGAAGAGTTGAATTCAGTCTCTCTACTGGAGAGTTAGGCGAGGAATTCAGAGGTGTGGTAGCATGGTATCCAATATTGGTAGCTTTACAGTATTCTGTAATTAGACTTTTCTCAAATTCTCCTCCCTGATCTCGGGTAATCATTTTTGGATAACCATGGTGTGAGAAATATACTTGTAGTTGATTCAATACGGCCATGGCTGTGCCATTAGGTAGTACATAGGCTAGTCCATATTTTGAAAATACACCTAGTATGGTTAAAATGCGGTTTTGTTCAAAGTGGAAAGTATCAATATGAATCTGAGCAAATGGGTGGTCAGCTGTTATAGAATTTAGGTTGGGTACCTACCCTGTTTGCCATCTCTTGATGAATACAGTACATTTGCATTTGTCAGTTGGCACAGGCTAGAGTAAAAGGTGGCTTTTCACCGATGGCTCAGTCTCACTCATGGCTGTGATTATATGGAAGCTACTGAGGTATGGGTGGTGCTTAGTAATGGCATTCGGAGCACAGTCAGTGCCTGTGAATGCTGTGAAAGGTTCAACTCATAGAGTTAGGACTACTGTTCTGACTCAGTGAGGAAAGCAATGGCAAACTACCTCACTCCTCTTCTTGCCTAGAACGCCTCAAAGTAGCGCTGCCTTGGGTTTTTGTGGGTATCTACTCAAATAATGTAACGGCGGTACTTTTTGAGGATCCAACCAGCCTTCGGGCTGACTACCTGACACACACCTCGTTAGGGTGTCTTTCATATGTTTTCCTCTGACATAAAATACGTTGGTTGATTAGATTTCTAATTTGTTCATTCAAGTGTGGTCAATAGTACTTGGTTTGAATGTGTTCAAACGATTCTATGATACCATTGTGATTTATGGAATGATATTGTAGGATTAAGTGTTTCTGTGTTCCTGGGCATTCAATGTCCTCAAGAAATGTATTTGTCCTGATGATTATTAATTCTGACGCGAATAATTCCTGGTATGTTCTAATGAACGGATATTCAAGGGTTACATCATCAATGTGATTGGCGTACTTGTTTGGGGTGTTGGTTATATTAACTAGGTGCTTATTTGAATTTTGTTGAAGTTCTTTCTACGTTACTATCATGATGTACCGTGTGTATTTCTTGAATAATTTCTGTTCAAGAAGTTTAGGGACATTGCCATATTTTACGATAATTTGATTTTGGTTTTGGTTCAAAATACGTCCTGATGCTTTTAGTGAAGATAGGTTCTTCCTGATTTGAGTGCAAGGTTTCATTGTGAATTTCGTCTGGATATTTGGCATCTCCGGGTATGGCTATATTAGAGACTGTTTCGTCGTTTACATTTGCTTGTATTCTGGAAAATGCATCTGCAACGTAATTGGTCTTTCCTTTGACATCTTTATGTCAAAATCAAATTTCCTAGCTTTATATTTCAGCGATAGTGTCTGGAACTGGATCCTATAAGGTGAAAAACATTGTAGTGGACGGTGGTCACACTCTACGTGGAAGTGTCGTCTTACTACTTACTACTTTCTATTATGGCAAGTTTTGTTATAATAAGCAATAGGATATCCTTTCTGTACGAGAACACTTCCTATGAAAAAATCTGAGCTATCTGTGGTTAACACAAAATGTTCTTCAAAATTTGGGTAAGCTAAAACTGGAGCATTTGTTAGAAGGGTCCTTGAGGTATCGAATGCGGACTTAATTCGGGGTTCTCTACATCGATTATTGCTCCTTTCTTTAGACAACGGGTCATTGGATAAGCTATCTTAGCAAAGTCTTTCAAAAAATTCTATTGAAACCTGCCAGTTCTAAAAACTGTATAATTTCTTTGGTCACTTTGGGAAGTGGATAGTCCCTGATTTCTCTGATTTTTTCGGGATAAGGTTTTACTCCAACCTGTGAAACAAGATGACCATCTTCAATTTCTCCCAATTTCTGCAACACAAGAGCCAAATGTTGTTTATGTTTATCTAAGGATTCTATATATATGATATCATCTGTATATACAAAACATAATTTGTAAAGAAAAGGACGAAGACTATTGTCCATTACGCGCTGGAATGTGGCCGGTGCGTTACGTAAGCCAAAAGGCATTCTCTTGTACATCAGGTGTCTATTATCTATGGTGAAATTCGCCTTTCCTATAGATCTGGGATCCATTTCAATTTGATGAAATCTTTGAGCAAGATCTAGACTGGTAAAATATTTGCATTGACCTAGTTTATCTAGAATTTCTTCCATGCTAGGGAGAGGGTATTTGTCTTCAATTGTTTTCTTGTTTATTTGCCTAAGACAAAAACCAATCTCCATTTTTTCTGTCCAGAAGCATCAGTCTTCTTGGGCACAATCCATAGTGGATTACAATAGGGAGATTCGCTATGGGTGACTATTCCCTTGAAGAATATGGTTTTCAACTACGTCACTTTGTATTTCATTTAGTGCGGGTGGATAACAATAAATTATTTGACATACCGGATCCTCATCGGTAGCGTGGATAAAATGCTTTACAGCATTTATGAACGTTAAGTCACAACCTCGATGGTGAAATACATCTGAGAATTCGGAGCATATTTCTTGTATGACACTGTTTTCAAAATCGTTCTTATGTTGTGTGCGGAGATATTCTTGAATGTCGCCATCTACAATGTAGTTTATTTCCAGTGGCTGTATAGTGATATTCTCTAGTTACTCAACTAAAATCAGTCCTCTAAATTCTCGTCTAAGTTGTGTTTCTGTGAGGTATTTGATCTGGAAGATTTAGGCATGTAGCATTGTATCTGAGAAGTACATGCCACCATATATAAATGTTGGAGCATACACATCTCCTTGCTCGATGTTGTGGGTTGACAATTCACTTGCTTATTACTCGAGTGGAAATAGAATGGTATGTCTTTGCTGGCTAATGCAACTAGGTTCAATTTGTAATCTATTTTAGCATGTAGTTTGACAAAATCATCTGTTCCAATTAACGCATCGAAATAATCGTCCCATTGCATGACTTGAAAATCTACGAGAGTGTCAGTTTTATATTCTGAAAGAATTGGAAATTGTATGTCTTCTTCGCCTATTGTGTCCGAATGAGCTGATTGTATATAGAACGGTTCTTGGAACAAATATTCTCAAAAGCGTTAGTGTGCGACTGTCGGATTCATTATAGAGTTACAAGCACCACTGTCTATTAAAATGTTAAAAACAAACAGAGTGCTGAATGGTAATTTTGGAGCATTTCTTTTATTATTTCAGTCTTCGCTGAAGATGACTGAGCCAAATGAGAATCCTGACTTTGTTCGTAATACTCATACTAATTTTGACCATGTGATGTGTAGACTGTGTCGTATTCTAACTCGTGTTCGGGTGATTGTGTTTCGTGAAAATATCCTGACAATTGTGGCCCCTGAAAGTATTCTGGTGGTACATAGTCAAAATCGTTAGTTTCCTCTGCGTGCATATTTACATTCCCTTGGGTCGTTGATACACCAGACATAGGTTTTGGATAATTTCGGTTATTATGTGTGAAACGTCGGGCTATGTTATTTGGCGTAGGGTAAGGTCGATTCATTGGCTTAAACGGTTGTTGGTTCTGTGGTTTGAAAGTCAGTGTGTTCGGACCTTGAAAGGGTTTGAAGTTTGGTTGTAGGTTAGGATTCTTGAATTGCTGATTAGGTTAGTTGTGGAAAGGTCGTGTTTGAGGAAAGTAGTGTTTTTTGTGGCCTTGAATACGTAAACGGATTGTGGGCAGTATGGTATATTGGTTGTGTCTCTTGACTGAATCTGTTATATGGTGTCTGCGGGATGGTCTGTAATTGGTATTGTTATTTGGAGGGTGTTTCGGTGTTCCTCTGAATTGATCCATGTAATTCTCGTGTGCTCGATCGTTATCGTAAATCCTGCAGTGTCTCAATGCGTGACGTAATTCTGTGACTTGGGCATGACGCAGGTAGGCTCGGTACGGTTCTATGATACCAGCTTTGAAAGTGCTTAAATTCAAACCGTCTAATTCTCTTAACTTTACTTCTATGATCTGATCCCTGTGGATTAATTTGCATAAACTCTTATATTGAAGGACTAGAGCGTCTAGTCTGTCGTGATAATCTGTGTAAATCTCACTTCTCTTTTGTAAGCAGTTAGAGATTTCTTGAATTACCAATCTTAAACGTAACAAAATCTCAGAATTAACTTTTCTTTGAATTTTTTATAGTTAGAGTTTGCATCAAGTTCTAATATACTACTAGATTTTCCTTTCAGTTTTGACTTGACAACATTAAATAAGAATTCATTAACGACGGCAGCGGTGGGAACTGTACTCTTGTGAGTATATAGGAAATCATCACATCTCACAATAATGTAGACTAGACTGCAAGACGTACTTCCATTAAATTTCGGTAGCAATTGAATTTGAGCGTTCTCAAATTTTGATAACAATTCGGTCTCAGGCATTGTGATTTATTTTAATTAATTAATTGAATAGTTAATTGATTTATTAATTTCTTTTTTAAATGAATAATTGACGATTTTGTTTATTTATTATCTTTATTTCATATTTATTAATTCAAAAGAACGATGACATGCGAAAAATCCCGTTTAGATTTTCACAAATTCACTTACGTTTCAAAGGAAAATAGTATTATTTATTTGTTTATATTTATTTCAAATGAAATGAGAATTACCCTTTCATTTGAATGATAACTGATTATTACTGCATTTGTTTAGTTTAAAGAAATGAACTATCCTGTTACTCGCAATATGTAGGCATTACAATGAGATATTTCAAATGTAACTTAATGGCAGGAAATAATTATCAGCTTGGACTAAATCTTACTTGGACTGTTGTAGTCGGTTGGTTTTCTTCGGCGTTGTCGAGCAATCGAAAGGCCCCTAGTGGAGTTGTCGGTTTACTAGTACGGCAATGGTGATCGGTTGCTGTCGAAAGGCGCTTCTGGAGCATTGTCGGCTTGTTTCCACCCTTTAAGCTGGTGTAGTCGGTTGTGGTCGAAAGGCCTCCAGTGAGGTTGTTAGTCCACTCCTAACTAGCTGGCTGGTTCAATTGAAATAGATTACTTCAGTATTTGCGGGAAGATAACTGACCAGTCGGACGAGTAATGAAAGGCGATTCTGGATCGTTGCCAGTATACTTCTTCCAACTAGTACGTAGATCTTGTGTCGATCAATTTATCTATCCTGGACGGGCCCCTAGTTAAGTTCGTCACTTAACAATTTCTTTGCTTGTTGTGTTGTTAAGCTACGTCCTCTCAGGTTCTCCATGAGTCTGAGTGATGTGTATTTCGAATAAAGCGAAGGCAAGTAAGTATGGTAATTATTGGCCGACTAGTAATTAGAACATTTGAATTTGTTCACATTATATATTGAGCCCATAAGGCTTATGCCCGATGCTACTTTTTATTCAGGTCATGTTGGACTACAGTCAAGATGGACTACACCAGCTTTGAACTTGCTCCAATCTAATTTTTATGACTCGAGATGTGGATATTCATGCTCTGAGTACAGGAAATAACTATTACAAAAGGCCCCGGAAATAATTGATACATTTATTTAATTTACGGATATTATCTACACCATTGGAATGCACTTAACATTATAGGGTTTATTCCAGTATTTTGCGTCATTTTGAAAATATAGGAACAGTATTTTCGCGATTTAGCGAAAATTGACATTTTTGAAGTCGAACTAAGGACTTGTAACTAGCACATGGTGCGCGAATTGGAAATCGAGAAAGTGCCACGAGGTGAAAAAAGTATTCCATCGGAGTAAAAATAATAATCCTTATTACGAGTTAACATTATTTCTGGAAAAAATGTATTTTTACGTGTATGATTTCGCTGATTTTGAACAACTTTTGAAACACATGGTATTAAATTCTGTGAGCGGCGTTATACAAATAGCGTCTAGAATCTGTGTCGGAAGTGGAAAGGCAATTTTGAATAATATCTGATAAAACGTGTAGAATCCGTGAAGAAATTTGCGAGTACAAAAAATAAAATTAATTCAGTAGTAGAATATTATTTCAACGACATGATCAACTTAGCTACACCAACTGACCACATAGCTGCTATGCTTACCAAATTTGAGTTGGAAGTCAGCATAGAGTAGACGAAACTGTTCGGGAGACGCTAATTTTGAGAGCCACACAATGAAACGCAGGGAATGGCATTGGTAAGCTCGCAGAGCTGACTTCAGGTCCAATTCTATTACCGAGGCTCAAACTATGAGGAGCCGACATCTACAATGATGTGAGTTTTTGAACTATTTTTCTGTTAAAGGGTTGAGTGTTGTAGATTAGACTAAGTGACCGCACTGACTGCAAAAATGATAGGTAGGCATCTTTTTTTAGAATGGAAGCATTATATTCATTTCGTTTTGAACTGCGAAGGTCAGCCAGTAATTTTATCTTTGGTTTCATGAACTTTGTAAATAGCACAGGATCTGTGAAGGCTTATAAGAAAGCCATGAGGGCAATATCATAGCAAATTTTCGAATTGTTTGACACTGCAGAAGTAAAGCAGTAGTTTTCTCTTTGAGTTAGTGTGCTTTGGGAAGCATAGCACATTTTAGGAAGGCTTTGGAAACCCGTGTGTATTTGTAAATAACCGAGGCGAGGCGAGCTGCATAAAACTCGTTCCATTTATTTCGATGGCTGGAGACTGTAGGGAGAGACTGCTATGTTAGTTAGCCAGCGAGATTTAGATTCTTTTCGTATACGTGGAATTAGGGGCTGTGGTGTGAGCCGATACTTGAAATCCTGTTTAAGAACGTGTTATAAATACATACCTGCCGAAAGTAGTGGATCTTTGCTTTAATTTTCATGGAACTATTGAGACGACTGAAATGACAATGAGTAGAGGAGGCTTTGTACACGCTAGTGTGTGGTTTCGATGGTGTGATATTCCACGGTTACATCTGCTAGGAGCTGATTATTAAAGCTTGTATTAGAACATTCACGGATTGTTAGGAACGTCGATTATGTTAGGACGTTTGAGGAGAGGGTTAACCATGATTTTTGAAACATGAATAAAAAACCAATGGTAATATTCTTTTTAGACTTTAGAAAAGCTTACGAGAGTATAAATAGAGAAAAGCTGTGGGAGAAAATGGAGATGTTTTGAATACCAAAGAAAATTATAAATCTTGTAATAGTAGCATTAAAGGGGACAAAAGGAATAGTGAAAATGGAAGGAGAGTACTCAACAGCGTTTGACATAAACACAGTTTTTTTTAGCGTATGGCTTTTAGTGCCGGGAGTGTCCGAGGACATGTTCGGCTCGCCAGTTTTTCGTAGCTGCTTCGAGGCGGACACCCAATGGGTGAGCTACAAGTACCGTTGGGGAGGAAAGTTGGAATGGAAGGTCGAGGAGTTGGAAGGTAGCGGCTGTGGCCTATAGTTAGGGACCAACCCCGGCATTTGCCTGGAAGGAAGATGGGAAACCACAGAAGACCATCTTCAAGGTTGCCGGCGGGGGGATTCGAACCTCTTCGCCTCCCGGATGTGAGCGACTGCCAGCAGTCATGCCGTAACGACCACGGCTAACTCTCCCGGTAACTCAGTAGTAAGACAAGGAGATAGAATATCACCACTGTTATTCAACCTAATTGTACAGGAATCACTGGAAGTGGTAGAAGCAGCAAAATAGGGAATCGTCTTAGGAATGAAAATGAATATATTAGCATTCGCAGATGATGTAGCAATAATTGCTGAAAATTCGTAAGACTTAAAAGGACTGGCAAAAAAGTTCTTCAAAAAAGCAGGGGAAGTTGGAGTAGAAGTGAATGATGAAAAAACAAAATTCATGAAGGTAGAGTTAAATTACAAGACAAGAGGACATGAAACTTGACAAATTTATAACCATGTGTTTGAAGAAGTAGAAGAGTTCAAATACCTGGTGACTCTAATAAACAATAGAACCGAAGAAGAACAGGAGTTAGAAGCGAGGATTAAAGCTGCATCCAGAGCATCATATTCAGTTAACAAACTACTCGCATCCAAATTGTTATCAAGAGATACCAAAATACGAATATATAAAACTATAATTAGACCAGTATTACTATGTGGTGCTGAAACATGGAGATAAAGCAAATGCACGCAGAGAAAGATAAAGGGTTATGAAAATAAAATCCTCTGAAAGAATTTAGGATCAATTTGTGAAGCAGGTGAGTGGCGAAGGAGAAAGAAAAATGAACTTAAGGAGTTGTATAAAGAACCCGATGTTGTTGCGGAAGCTAAGACAAGAAGGCTGTGATGGGCTGGCCACATTTATAGAAGAGAAGAGGGATCTAAACTGCGAGAAGTGTGTGAGAAAAAGCCAGACGGACGAAGACCTATAGGCAGACCAAAAAAGTGATAGAGTAACCAGGTAGCCAAGGACATCCAGCTACTAGCAGCGCGAGAGGAAGATGTCAAGGGCAGAACGAGGTAGAGGAGGCTACTTGGCGACACCAAGAACTGACTGCGGTTTGTGGAGCCAGGAGAGTAAGTAGTAAGTAAGAATAAGAATAAGATCCCTTACCATTCTTTTTATGATGACCAGTTGTATAATGTAGGGCTGTGATAATGTTGTGTCTGTAGAAGACGGTATAAGAGTTACAGCCGACGAGTTTCACTCATATGAAGTTTATACTAGTTGACAGTGGAAGGTTACCCTGCCGACCACGAGGTTTACGTGAGCAATAGAGCCACATATTTCCACCGCTAGGGGAGTGTTATAATGGTCATTAGGCAATTAAAATCACCGTGATGGATTAAAAATTATACTAAATATGATCATAAAATCATGTGATAGAATTTCTTCACTATTGAATTATATGAATCATGTGACTGATTAAGATGTGGAATGTTTAACCTGTATGATTATTAAGTGACCATTACACTTCAAACTGGTTATTGATGCATATTAGTCACACTATTTAGGGCACGATTTTGAGACGACGAGTTGCATTGCTGTGATAACTTGAAGACACAGGCAAGAGCAATAATGCGAGGTGAGACGTGGTTTTTACTACTCAGTTTCCAACCTAATTTTACTCACACCTAGATGCCAATTGGACACAATCAGTGATTAATTTGCGTAGGCAGGCACACAAATATTGTGAAAAGCAGGAGTGTCATTGCTTATTTATTAGCCTATATCGTGTAACATGTGTGTATTAGGACAATGTTTATTTTGTTAGTGTACAGTTGTGCATATCATTGATTTTATGTGCGTGGACGCTTAACGCCTACAGTTTTAACGTAAGTTTGGAATAGGTGATGAATTAACGTAAAATTAAATGTTAGAAGTGGCTCCTTCATAAGTTAAATATATTTTTATTGTTGCCATTAAATGTAAATAGCATATTTTTCGATTGTCGACGTTTAGATTTTATTGTTTTGCAGTAGATTCAGGTTGTGATTATTATAATTATTCACTATTTATTGTAATGCTTAGGGAATTGATTATTTGTCACATTCTTAGCTTGCTTGCTTGCTTGCTATTAATAATTTTGTGAACTGGACTTCGAGAGGTATTAGCTTGAATTCAGTTTAGGGATTTCATAGTTTCTTTTTATTATATCAGCGGACTAGCCAAATTTTACCCTCCGAAGCAGGCTAGGGATTTGTGATTTTAAAAATAAATTTTAGTGAAATTTTACTTAAGCCTGGACTATTCATTGTTAGATTTGCTGTTTTTGGGAAGTGTTCCTCGGGCTGGTTTCATAACTATCTACCTTTCCTACACCCGTACCAGAGATTAATTTTCCCGTCCGGGGCTAGCCTGAGAACACATCCTATCCTCTCAATGTGTGTATATGCTGGATGGGGGAGTCGAGAGGGCTATCGGCGGTCGATGGTCCCCCGATATTCCTGTCTGACGGGCGCAAAATACAAGTCTTCAGGCGTGATGCCTGACAGCCAACTAAATCAGTTGGTAGTTCTTAGGTCAAGAGAAATGTTTTCTCTGGAGTCCAGGGTTTTATGTGCAATATGGCAGTCACGTGTCAATCCCCGGGTGTGATACATTACATTCTTACTGGATATTTACCGGGAAAGTGGGAGACATACGTCACAACAAAGTTGATTGGGTAGGAAGTGGCTTGTGGTGGCACCGGGAGTGGGGGACATAAATCACGGGAAGATTTGGGTGGACTCTGCCAGACACGATGATATGTATCAACTTGTTGGAAATATACTAATTTCGACTCACCATAATTGACTAAACGATGTACAACGGTTTGTTGAAACTGCATGACAACTTATTCCGTATAATAATAATAATAATAATAACAATAATAATAATAATAATAATAATGTAACTTTTAGAAGCTGAATTCATCAGTATCAGTGGTCAAGGGTTCTATTCAAGACAAGGGATATAACTCATCTATCGAAAGGGTTCCTTCACATTTAGGCACCTTCAAACGCCAACTGACTGCGTCAGGATTTGATCCAGCAACCTTAGGCACAACAGGAGATAATTTTACCGCTGCAGCACGCAGGGAAAAGAGAAACCCTCGGCATTATGACAAGAAACATCTGAGCATTTCCCTGGGTTTGAAGAGAGAAACCACAAGAAGGCTAAGAGTGGGATTCGACTACTGGTTGCACAAAGCCACGATTTAAAATATAAAGTTTATACCTATCAAAATCATATTTGTGTAAGTAAACTCAAAACTGAACATGGTGGACAACAATGCTTCGTTAACTGCAATGAAACATTTGATAGAAATGTATAGGTCTAGAGTGGTATATATAGCCTAGACATACATCAACTACTCTACTTTCGTCTAATTATTGAGTATAGACTTGTTAGGAGTTTGCAAATGTTCCATCGTAGCCTTGTTAAATATAGGCTAGAAGTAACAGGACGGGAAATAGAAATGTGCAGTTTAATTTTATTCCTGACTCCATTCCCAAAAATTCGGTTAGATGACTTCAACGGTTATGTTTCCTCAGAGAATATCCAGCATCATACTCTCAGTAATGCATTTCTGTCCTTTATTATTGCAGTGATACCAACCGTAGCAAAGGAGATATGAATAAATTTCAACTTGACAAGGAGTTGAAACGAAGAAGCTGTAGCTTTTTGCCAGAAGATGAAAATGTGAAGTCTAGGAGAATTACTACAACGACGGCTGACGGTGGGGCTCTAACCTGGTCTTTTCCTGTTTCCAGATGTCGCTTTGCGCATTAATATAATTAGTTAAGCAATTCGGTATTAGAATATTCATGATAAGTAGCCGTGTTGTTGCGTTTAATTGACTTTCTAATGCACAGCATGAGTTCTCTCCTTGCATGAAACCCTGATCCTAAATAATGAAATGAAAATCCACAGCCTGCTTCCAGTCTCCGACCGGGTCAGGAATGGAATGAATGAAGCCCCCATCTAGCGGCGAGGATATGAACTGTGCCGGCTGCCGAGACCTGACGCACTCCTCTGGGGCAATGATTAAATGAATGACAGATGAAATGAAATGATAGTGGAGAGTGTTACTGGAATGAAATTTTGACAGGGAAAACCGGAGTACCCGGAGAAAAACCTGTCTGCCTCCGTTTTGTCCAGCACAGATCTCACATGGAGTGACCGGGATTTGAACCACGGACCCAGCGGTGAGAGGCCGGCGTGCTGCCGCCTAAGCTACGGAGGCTTTCTGATCCTAAATAATTATAATAATAAATATTAAATGAAATGAAAATCCACAACCTGCTTCCAGTCTCCGACCGGGTCACGAATGGAATGAATGAAGCCCCCTTCTAGCGGCGAGGATATGAACTGTGCCGGCTGCCGAAGCCTGTCGCACTCCTCTGGGGCAATGATTAAATGCATGACAGATGAAATGAAATGGCAGTGGAGAGTGTTGCTGGAATGAAATTTTGACAGGGAAAATCGGAGGACCCGGAGAAAAACCTGTCTGCCTCCGTTTTGTCCAGCACAGATCTCACATGGAGTGACCGGGAGTTGAACCACGGACCCAGCGGTGAGAGGCCGGCGTGCTGCCGCCTAAGCCACGGAGGCTTACAATAAATATTAAATAATAAATAATAATAATCTAACCTGGTTCTAGCCAAGTGCCGGGTCAGGGATGATGTTCCATCTAGTGCCGGTGGACGGTGAGACCTTCGTACACCTCCGTGGCAATGATAAATGAATGATGATGGAATAATACTGGAATGGAATTGACAAGGAAAACCAGATGAAACCTGTTGCACGTCCACCGTGATAAGCAAAATGTCACATTCACCAACCGATTTTTGGACCCCGGATGCAGCGGTGAAGGTCCATCGTCTAACTGCCTGAGCCACGGAGGAGCCAACGATATTGGTCGATCAACTCGTGGCTGTCATCCCGGAAGTCCAGGATGGTTCCTAACCTAAGTCCACGGTCGCCTCCTTTCCAATCCTCACCTTATTACATATTACACATATTACCGTGATAAGTAAAATGTCACATTCACCAACCGATTTTTGGACCCCGGATGCAGCGATGAAGGTCCAACGTCTAACTGCCTGAGCCACGGAGGAGCCAACTCGTGGCTGTCACCCCGGAAGTCCAGGATGGTTCCTAACTTAAGTCCACGGTCGCCTCCTTTCCAATCCTCACCTTAATTACATATTACACATATTACTACAGATACCACAATAATACATGTTATCAGAAAAAATAAACAAATAAATAAATTAATTAATTAATTAATTAACAAATAAATGAGTAAATAAATGTAAAGTAAATATAAAATAACTGTACGCGCACCGAAGTACACGGGGCTGAAATGGCCACGATGCTCAAGACCAAAAATTAAACAACCGCAACAAGAACTCTAATAATGATCGACTATGTGGCACAATCAGTTGGCACTTGAGGATGGTTAAATATGATGAATCCCTTGTCAGCGGGAAGTACAGACACTTGAAAAATCCTAGAACCTTGACATCCGTGAAACCACAGCTATTCAATGGAACGCAATGCCCGAAATATTTCAAATAATAATAATAACCAAACAATAAAAACAATAATAATAATAACGCTAGCTACTTCACAGCTCTGGAACAGTAGCACCTGCGGATGGATGTACTGTCTGCTACAAGGCGTTTGAATGGGTTCCGTTTTACTCCAGTAGGAAAAACAGGCGTAACTTCACTGGGTGTAGACGTTTCTAAAGGCGTCCAATCAGGAGGGCCAGACCATCAAGTTTTGCCAAACCGTACTATACATAAAGCCTTTGTTTTGTTTCAATGAGACATCTTATTATCCTTGATTATGGAGGGGATGGCGACATATGTGTGATTATCTCTAGGGCGGAACGTAGCTGGCGCCACCACCCAAAGTACAGAGAACGCGGCAATAATTACATCGATATGGTAATCGTGTGAAATGCACAGTGGGTAGCCTATAATTCCATGGGCTTCTCCTTTTTGCTCTTTGCTTCAAATCTATTGCTGTTTTACCATACCTGCATATAATTAGGTCTGCATTAAAATCCAGGATTAGAAGTTTAGCAGGCAACATACAGAATAATATTTTATCTTATAAATATTAAGGTACGATGGAAATACGGAGAAGTGTTTAGCCCGAGGCTTTATTCAAAGAGTACCATTTATGTTATATTTGGTGCGGAATATCGTATTTCTGTATGTAGGATAAAACCGCATAGGTTCATTCCTTAGAAATATTGGGTTACTAAAGTTAATCATATGAATTACTACTTACCAACCTAACAGTTTTAAATATATTTCTTTTTCATTTTCCCTTCCCCTCACGGCCTTCGTGTATAAATTACTGGATGCCCATGGATGATAAGGTTTAGACTGCCAAGTCCATTCAACGCATATAATCATAATTTTACTAACCTTTTTCAATGTTATTGCCCTATCATTGTTTCAGAACGTTAAATGTCAACTTGTCAGAGACACACTCAACATCACCATAAGCTATATTCATGAATTTAATTTCACTTTCTTTTTAATTTAACGTACGTTTAAATTAACTTCGGAGACTGCGTAGCCCAATTGGTAGAGGCGCTGAGCTTCTAACTGAAAGAGAATGGGTTCGATTCCCACCCAGGTAGTGGGCATTAGAAACAAAACTACCACGTTGAGAAACGCAAACGACTCAGCCTACGAGAAAAATTAGTACCAGGGTAATTCCTGGGAGCAAAGGTGGCCGGGCATGGAGCTGATAACTCCATGCTATCTCGTGCCGATGTCACGCAGGGTAGAAGACAGGAAGTCTCTACTGTACCTTCCGCTGCCCCAAAAACCTCCATGGCCTGTATGGAGTTGGCTTTTCTTTTGCTTTTAATTCTCTAAGTAAACTATACTGTATGTAGTTTTAGCTTGAATTATCACCAAATATTTATGAACGTAATGCTCTTTTTTATTTAACTTTAGTTAAGTTTCACATTATCTGGTTTTTAGTTTGAATAATCATCATATATTTGTGAATTTGATGTCCTTTAACTTAAGTTTAGTTCCACATTGTCAATTTTTTTTAGTTTGAATAATTATATCAAATTATTTGTGAATGTAATGTCTTTTAACTTTAGTTTAGTTTCACATTATTTGGTTTTTAGTTTGAATAATCATCAAATTTGTGATTTGTTTTGTTCTTTTAACTTAAGGGGCCATCCACATGTTTCCATGTCGTGTGACTCACGTGCTATTCCGTGCTAATTTCTTCCATATTCTAGAAACATGCTGTGATTGTACCATATTCCCAGAAAACAATCAAGGCCGTTGTTGATGTTTCATCTAGAGGCTTGCTATATCGTGGTCATCAACACTGTGTAGAATTGGTCTGCTAACCTGTATTATTATAGTATTTGTAGTGCTGTGATTATTTGTAAGTGAAGCAAGAATTGGGAAGAAACCAACCACCCCAGCATTTTCCTGGAGTAGAAGTTAGGAGACCACGGAAAAACACTAAAAGAATGGCTGAGGTGGGAATCGTACCTATTGTACCTCTTATAAGCTTTGTCTCACCAGGCTGAGTGAGCGCCGTTCTAAATCTCACACCAGAAGTGAATTTCTTAGCTGAGCTCAGGGGCGATAGCCATGTGCCCATGTTTGTATTAGTCTGATACCCTCTATTATTTACATCACAACATATATTTCAATATCACTCTTGGAAGGTCTACACAAGGCTTGCACGAAAATATGTACGTTTTATTTTTCGTTTTTGTTTTGGAGGCTCAGGGAGGTCATACACCAATTTATTCCTGATTTATTTTACACAATATGTTTCCTCGATGGTCTTGAAATGTTATTAAGGAAACTCGATATACACTCCAGGGACAAAATAGAATCTACTGTATTTCATGTCAAAAAAATGAATTGAAGACTGGGAAGTTTGGTGAGGTCAAGAGGGGGGTATAAGAGAGGTCTCACTGGAATTCCTGACTAAACGACACTTCGGATCATGACACATATTAGGAAATTGATATATTCTTTCAGGGCACTGCACTTATATAACTTTAATCCTCAATCATTAATCCCGGTAAATGAACTCAATATGTTTCCCCCATGTTCTTTAAATTATAGTTATGGGAACTCAATATGCCCTCAAGACACAAACTAGCTTTTATTTATGTAAAACATTTAATTAGAGACCGGGGAGGGTTGGCACAACAAACAGCGAACACCGTGCAAATGGCTGTTCCTATCATAGCAAAAGTTTGGAAATCGAAATATTATTCTTCGTTGCGCAGAATAGGCTACATTTCATTAGAGGGGTCCAGGAGCGATTACTTCCGACTGTAAATTAACGGATTATATGTTTAGTAAACGTGTTTTATACTGCAAAATATTTAAATATTTTTGTTAAAATTGTCCAATTGCGTGGAATATATTATTTTGAAGAATGAGCGTAGGTATGTATGCACGTAGCATTACCGAAAATGTATTTAATACGGGGGCACAGGAGGTTTCAATTATTATATATACTTATCTAGCAACCCACCCCAGCTTCGCCAGGTATCTTAAACGGTTTATATAGCGTACGCTTTAAGGGCGCACGAACGGTAGGTCCCAGACGCAATTCAGAAAAGCCGAGGGGAACAGCGAAACTCCTAACATAAATAGTCTACTCTTCTCTGAAATCTTAACTCGACACGACTCGACAGTTTGATACTGGCCGCAGCTGAGGTGACAGGCTCAATCGCTAGCTCGTAAACTCGCTCCGAAGCTAGTAATTTAAATTTCCACTGAATGGAGATGGTTGGAAGAAATGAAAAGGTAAAATCACTTATATTGGGCGATGCATTAAAGATACAGATATGCTGTGGCGGACTTTTTATAGACCTTTTCATGCTGAACAATTCTTACACTCATAAGACATTATATATAGATATTTTCAACGGTTTACCAAGCGTAAGCTCGATACGGCGCACGGACGACAGGTTTTTCTTCGACTCGATGCACTGAAATCGTTACTGCTCGACTTTCTTTGGTAACAAATAATGTTTTTTTACAAAGCCTACCTCAAGAAATCCTTTATAGAGTGGTGAATACCGTATCAAAATCCATCGAGATTCTCGAGATTACCCGTCATATCCATGAATCAGGGACTATGTTTTATACTTTGAATAGATTAGTATGTATTGTGTCATTTGAAAGGTCTAAACGAGTATTACTAAAGGAAATGTGCCCTGTTGTTTATGGGGGGTAGGGCGCGGTGCGGCGGTCCGATATTAATTACTCGCTAAATTGACAAAATATATTCTTTTACAGATCCTGTTTTCCTTCAAATGGCTGCCCATTATATTTTCAGGACATGAACTAGCTCCTGTTTCATAAGTGGCGGGGGAGTGAGTTCAAATTAATTTTGCACACCGGTACCACAAAATCACATGACAACTCTTTAAGAAATTTTGTTATCAAGATTCGTCAAAATTGTGGGGGTGTGAGAAATAGTATAACGGTATACCCCACGGCGTAGCCATGCTCGTTAAATCTTGCACCACGGCCACGAGGGCAGCTGCAGCAAGTCCGGAGATAGGTGGTTTGAATCCCGGCGCTAACAGAGGCTGTTGTGAGTGTGATTTATCCCTGAGTTTTACCACACTCTCAGGTACCGTACTTCAAGTGCCGGGTTACCTACCCCATCCCTGTCTCTACTATAGCTACACACTACTACAATCATCACATAAACACACGTTATGAGACAAGCTCAACACGCACCAACTACACGGGGCTGACGACCCAGATGTCTGGATAGAACTTGGCATGACACTCCTATGTATGCTCTAGGGCCTAGGCTATAGGGGATGAACAATATTCAAGAAATGCTCTTAGAAATAATTATTATACACAGTAGGCTACTTTGAAAATTAAACAAAAAACGGTTAAACCACCAGTGGTCGCTAGAATGAAAGTTGCGCATTGAGCAAAATGCTTGTTTATATATTATAATACATAGCAACTGATTTCATTCATAAATGTATTTGCAGATTACTCGAACATTTCTGAAACAGTATAAAAAAAAACTGACAAAATTTAGAATTAAAGTTTTTCAAATTTATGTAAGTGGCGAGGTGTTTCCGTTTCTTTTAAAATTAAATACAGTTAAAGCCGGGAATAATCTGAAACTGTTCAGTCGTAGCACTAGCTGCATTCACTTTCACTATATTCGCTCTCGAACAAACCGCATGGAGTTCCACCAAACCAAACTAATAGGCCATGAATTAACACACTATAGTAATTGCACTTAACTTTAGTTTACTTTACGTTACTGGTTACACTGTAGAAGAGCGTGAAAATGAGTCCATTCTCCCCTCAAAGCTTCTGTGGGAAGGTCATCATTTCTCCATCCCTGTATTTTCACAAGGTTATAGAAGTGCATGACAATGAGCCCATCCTCCCCTCAAATCTGCTGTGGGAAGGTCATGATTTCTCCATTCCTGTATATTCACAAGATAATAGAAGCACATGACAATGAGTCAATCCTCCCCTCAAATCTGCTGTGGGAAGGTCATCATTTCTCCATTCCTGTATATTCACAAGATAATAGAAGCCCATGACAATGAGCCCATCCTCCCCTCAAATCTGCTGTGGGAAGGTCATAATTTCTCCATCCCTGTATTTTCACAAGATTATAGAAGCGCATGACAATGAGCCCATCTTCCCCTCAAAGCTGCTGTGGGAAGGTCATCATTTCTCCATTCCTGTATATTCACAAGATAATAGAAGCCCATGACAATGAGCCCATCCTCCCCTCAAATCTGCTGTGGGAAGGTCATAATTTCTCCATCCCTGTATTTTCACAAGATTATAGAAGTGCATTACAATGAGACAATCCTCCCCTCAAAGCTGCTGTGGGAAGGTCATCATTTCTCCATCCCTGTATTTTCACAAGGTTATAGAAGTGCATTACAATGAGCCCATCCTCCCCTCAAAGCTGCTGTGGGAAGGTCATCATTTCTCCATCCCTGTATTTTCACAAGATAATAGAAGCGCATGACAATGAGCCAATTCTCCCCTCAAAGCTGCTGTGGGAAGGTCATCATTTCTCCATCCCTGTATTTTCACAAGATTATAGAAGTGCATGACAATGAGCCCATCCTCCCCTCAAAGCTGCTGTTGGAAGGTCATAATTTCTCCATCCCCGTATTTTCAAAATGTTACAGAAGTGCATTACAATGAGCCAATCCACCCCTCAAAGCTGCTGTGGGAAGGTCATCATTTCTCCATCCCTGTATTTTCACAAGATTATAGAAGTGCATGACAATGAGCCCATCCTCCCCTCAAAGCTGCTTTGGGAAGGTCATCATTTCTCCATCCCCGTATTTTCAAAATGTTATAGAAGTGCATTACAATGAGCCCATCCTCCCCTCAAAGCTGCTGTGGGAAGGTCATAATTTCTCCTGCCCTTTATTTTCACAACGTTATAGAAGTGCAGGACAATGAGCCCATCCTCCCCTCAAGGCTGCTGTGGGAAGGTCATAATTTCTCCACCCCTGTATTTTCACAAGGTTATAGAAGCGTGTGACAATGAGCCCATCCTCCCCTCAAAGCTGCTGTGGGAAGGTCATAATTTCTCCATCCCTGTATTTTCACAAGATTATAGAAGTGCATGACAATGAGCCCATCCTCCCCTCAAAGCTGCTGTGGGAAGGTCATAATTTCTCCATCCCTGTATTTTCACAAGATTATAGAAGTGCATGACAATGAGTCCATCCTCCCCTCAAAGCTGCTGTGGGAAAGTCATAATTTCTCCTGCCCTGTATTTTCACAAGGTTATAGAAGCGTGTGACAATGAGCCCATCCTCCCCTCAAAGCTGCTGTGGGAAGGTACACCGGTGCTCAAGGTCAAACAAAAGCTAATTTTCAAAGGAAAGAATTCAGACAAGTGTTGGACCGTTACATAAATCACAAATATATTTTCAACAAATTATGTAGAAGTTCATATAATAGAAGCTGTGTATAAAACCCACTTAATGAAAAGTCTCTGGTTCAAATCCCACGATTGGCCACCACGATCTAAATTAGCAAACTTTAAGTAAATCACCCTCCTAATAAAATGTTCATACTATGATTAACAGCATGCCAAAAATTAAAATTAAGAATTTTATGCTTCCAGAACTAATGGGAGGATTGAGACCACTAATCCATTAGCCGGTGTATGTGGGCTTCAATTCATAAATCGGATCATGCATCAAATTGATTTATTGACAACTGTCAAAATTAAAATTAAAATGTAGATCGTTACGTTTACCACACAATCGTTACGTTTTTGTGAGGCAAGGATGGACGTAGTCTTCAGAAAACCTTCAAAGAAAGGAACAGCTCGAGAAGTAGCCTATCTCCATTCCTAAATGAAAAATCAAGGTGATTGTTTATATTGTAACCTTTTATTCTCTCATGCCTGACCCCCTCGTGATGCAGCAGCTGGCAGTCTTGGCTGTCGCCCTGGAGGTCAGGTTTCGATTCTCGATTCTGCCAAGGAATTATAATTATGCTGTGAGGGCTGGAGTGGTGCGCACTCAGCCTCGTGGGGAAAACTGAAAAGAGGAGGGTTCGATTTCTACCTCAGCCATACTGCAAGTAGGTTTCCGTGGTTTCCCATTTCTCCCTCAGACAAATGCCGTGATGGTTCCTAACTTAAGACCACGACAGCCTCCTTCCCAATCCTATTCCCAGTATACTAATACACACACTAATGCAGCCATCGCAATAACACACGTTATCACACAAATTCCACACACACTAAAGTACACGGGGCTACACAATCATAATGTCGCAGAGCCTCTAAAATAAACAACAACAAATCTCATATTCCAGGAAAAACATCATCACAGAAACAGATTGCTATTTCAAGAAAGTATATCGCATAGGTTGCTATTTACAGTCTCATCAGTACATCGCGTCGCAGCGCTTCTCTCTCGTGATTGTGACGGTCACATTGCACTTTTCCTTTTCTTTCCTTCTTTCTTTCTTTCTTTCCTGACGAACAATGCTTAATATTTTGCCTCTTGGTGTATAAATGCACTAACTATGAAGAAATTGGCAGGCTTAATCCACGACGGGTATTTTTAGCCTACTTTTCACATTTTGCAAAAATGAGGAAAAAGTAGACTTATGAGATCGGGAAAATTTGTGTGTGTCTGTCTGTCTGTCCTTCTGTCTGTCTGTCTGTCTGTCCTTCTGTCTGTCCTTCTGTCTGTCTGTCCGTCTGGCTGTGTGTGTGTGTCCCCCTATCAACTCCTAAACGGCTGCAGCAATCGAAACAAAATTTGGTAGGAGTAAAGATCTATACCTGAATATCTCACGGCCATATTTGAAAATGATCTCAGTGCTACCAACTGCTGAAAAATCGCAATTGAAATTTGAGCTCCATGTTGGATATCTTGGAAGGTATGAATGGGAGCTATTTCAAAATTGGCACACGTATAGATATTAATTTTTCAGTTTAATTTCCAGGAGGCCATACATGGCAGTATTGCCAAAATGATTCTAGGCCTGCTGATTAGTCCAATGTTTACGTGCATATAACATCTGCACTATCAATTATATTTCAACCAAATTTCGTATGTACTATGTGTACATAGGCAGATATGACTGAGCGTAATATTAGGAGCCCCCAGGGCTGCCAACTGTTAATAAATGCACTCTCTATTGTTTCTATCCAAATAGCAATATATCAGAAAGTATGCAAGCAGACAGCTTTAAACTATGCACACGTATAGTACCTGACAGTCTATATTAATTTGGAGTAACTTATATACGTCAGTGCTACCAACATGATTCTAAGCCTGCTGAGAAGTCTAATTTTAATTCATGTAACTTCTATGCTATCATTTGGATTTCAACCAAATTTCGTGTGTGCTATGTGTACCATAACAGATATGACTATGCCGATTCTTAAGAGTAACCAGGGCTGCCAACAGTTAATAAATACCGTCTCTATTTTTGTTACCCTAATATCAATATATCAGAAAGTATGCAAGCCAATTGCTCCAAACTTTGCACACGTATAGTACCTGGCATTCTAGATTAATTTGGAGTAACTAGCATAAGCCTACGCCAGTGCTGCCAACATGATTCTAAGCCTGCTGATAGGTCCAATATTAAAATGCATGTAACTTCTATAATAACTATTGGATTTCATTCAAAATTGACACAACAATAGATCATATTATTTCAGATTATTTCTGACCAATACATGTATGTAATTGCTGCCAGCATGATTTTACGCGCGCTGTTAGATCCAATGTTTAACTGCATGTAACGTCCATGCTATTCATTGGACTTCAACCAAATTTTGTATTCTGTTCCTTAAGAGATGGAACTAAGAATATATTCAGTCACCAGGGCTGCCAACTGTAGTTCTTTATTAGGCTACATTATGTCAGGTATACAGTATTCCCAACTAATTAGAAATTTCGATATTACCAACTTAATTTCGTCATTATTCTAGATAGATCCATATAGATTAATCATTGGCATGCATCTTAAGTTTTAAGAAAAGTAGGCTCTTTAGTTCGTCACGGAACTTCTTGTTAAACGTTCCGGAAGTTCACATTTTCGTATGGGTTTTCTTGCCTGCCTTTGGTCAATTGACTGTCTGCTCTGGATATTTGTTGGGCGAAAAATCCCCGACTTAGTTATATTGGAGAAAAGAATACGCACTGGTAAGGTTTGAACTGTGAACATCAAATGTTGCAAATTTCTCGCTCTTTACTACTTGTCTTGAGCGTAGAATGTACGGTACGGTCCAAATCAACACGTGCACCATTTCTTTCATTATCCTTAATTGTTTAACTACAGTACTTGTGAAGGTTAGAAAATTGGTCTCCTTCATTGGTAACATGAAGTCCATCAGCCACCTACACTTATTCTTCCACACATGTTCAGTTAAATTATGCACAATTGCCTTGTTGCGTCGTGAGAGTTTAAAATGAGGCAAACATCGGGACTTGAATTTGAATCTCCCGCATCACTCGCCAATTACATCCAAGATTGGCAATGAGATTTCCTTTGTAATTTTTTTAAATTAATAGATACTAATACAGGCAGGCAAAAAACCTGCTGGTAATCAGATATTTACAAATATCTCAATTGCTGTCCAAAATGTTCCCGTGTTCCCTGAATACAATATTCATTTTCTCCTGGCAAACGCTCAAACTTCTTCATTCCGTTTCAATACCCATGTTGATAAAACAATATTTAGCTAAATTTGTTTTTTGAATTTTGGGCCTTATTGTGTACCTATATAATCTGGCTCATGCATTCTGTCTCGTAATTCATACCAAGACGGCTGCCCTGTGTACCGGAATGCTTTTTACATCTCCTGGAGTCCTCTTTTATGTTTTCTGTGATGAAGGGATTCCCTACCCAATGACTTGAACACGCCAGAGACACTGTCATTTTGCAGCTTTCCTTTAAACCATCTCCAATTTATTCGTTCGAGTTCATTGGTAGAGGTTCTACACAATAATGGCGTATTCCAAAATCAACCCCACAAGACAATTACAAGCCAATACTGCTACCCTTTATAATTCTCATAACGTAATATAACGACTTTTGTGTCCTATTAGCAATGTTCTTACCCTAGTTTATTCAAGGTGTTCCCGAGATAGCTGTATGACTGGAGTAATATAGTTCCCTAATCTGTAATCAAATAGGCCTATTGTCCTTTTTCTGCTGTTAGTGAAAGACATTTACTTCTTTTTCTGCACTTACCCTAATGTTATTTCAGATGCCCGAACATTCATAGCACTCCAAGTCATCAAAAAAATTAAAAATACCTTAAGTGAACATAATTTGATGATATTCACCTAATTAAATATGCCATACAATTATTTTGAAAAGTGAATCAACGTGTATAATTAGCCTAATCGCAATTCACTTACTTCCCAGGTTAGTATAAGTGCGGTAAATAATTGTTAAATGGTCACGTTACTGTGCCCGACTGAAGAGTGAATATTAGATTACGTTGTTGATTATTTAGGGGCTTTGGAGCATCGTGGTCATGTAGCCCCGTGTACTTGGGTGTGTTTGGAATTTGTCTGATAGCCTGTGCCACTGTAATGTCTACACTAGTGTGTGTATTTGTATTTCAGGAAGGATTTTGCTAGGATGCCTCAAGTTAGGTACTGTGCCCTTTTATGAGGGATGAGTCTGGTTGTTTTTTGGAACTGGTCATGTTTTGATTCAAAGAGCGCGCCGGCTGGTGATTGAAGCACTCGCCTACTTGAGGTTGAAGACAGCCATATAGAAGTCAGCCGAGTGAGGACTCGTGGCGCTTACGGCCGAGCATGGAACATCGCTAGTGTACAAAATATTAAGTGGTCGATTCACCGAATCACTGAGGGAATGTTGAATTTAATTTTCTACGGTTTTAAAGAAGATTTCTATGTAATACGATAAAGCATGCCAAAGTTATGAGCAATTATATGTATACGATACGCAGATGGGAGGTGCAGGGGCCAACAATGGGAGGAATAAGCGGCGATATAAACCCAGGACCGCAATGTATTTCAATCCTTACCTCCTCCTTCCCAGACTCCTCCTAATGTCTGTCATAATCCGCTTCAAGCTTTTCTTCATCACTCACCTCGCCACATTTCCTTTTATACCGACGCTTCTAAGCGATCTCATGGTAAATTTACAGGTGCAGCGGTTTACGCACCTACCCTTGCAAATCTTCGAAATTCCCCTTACCTTGTGATATCTCTATTTTCACTGCAGAAGCCATTGCAATTCGTCATGCCTTACACGTCATCAAACAACAGTCCATTAGACAAGCTATCATCTTATCTGTTGCTCGCAGCGTTCTGTTTGCTCTCCACTTTTTCTATTCCTCACAGCACTGGTACATACTTGCCATCCAAAAATTATCTTATGAATTATTCCAAGCCAATTTTGGCATCCTCTTTGTGTATAACCCTGGACACGCTTCTGTTCCTAGCAATAAAGCAGCTGCCTCACTAGCAAAATCAACGATCCTCAGCCACGGCACCCAGTATAATATTTCTATCCCTTCGAGCTGCTTTCTCCTAAAATCTAAACAACATTTTCGCCAATCTTGGCAAGCTCAATGGGATACTTCCTCTCGGACCAAGGGCACGTATTATTATCGCCTCCAATCACATATCCCTACCACACCTTGGTTTTCTTCCTGTACTTACACGCGTCGACATATAACTACAATAATACGTCTCTGATTTTACCACTCCCTCAGCCCGGATAAGCTGTTTAAATTTAAACTTCGCGCCACTGATAGATGCGACTGTGGTCTAGCCATCGGTACCATCCAACATCTGTTCTTTCAATGTCCTCTCTTCGAATGCCCCCGTTTATGCGTTTATCGCGATTTTCAACTCGGCTACACCTTTCCTTTGAACGTCACTTGCTTAATTCACACGCCGAAATTCCAATTGTACGTGCGATCGTTTCCTTTTTAGACGACTGTAAATGACATTTATAACTTCCTATTCTATTCGCTTATCTGTTGAGCCGGTCTCACCCGGTTGTAGTATCTAGGTCGCCTTGGCGGGTCACTAGGCGTGAAGCTATTGCACCCTGTGTTTTGTTTCCTCTCTTATCCCTGTTTTTCTTTTTCTTTGGACTTTTACACAACATTCGCTTTCCTCCGGTTCGTGTATCATGCGTGTTTTTAATTTAGCTCATACTTCCAATCACACCCGCTAGGTACAACCGACGACAAACGCTGTTTTTCATTCAACCTGATGACTGGGTGAAGAGTTCCCTCAGGTCAAAAAAATCCGTGAAAGAAGAAGAAGAAACCCAGGACCGAGGTTGGAGCTCTTGTCTTGTCTTGTGTCTTGCATCGCCTGAGTATCGAGCAAGTTCATCGTGTCGTCAGAATAGTGACTCAGCTGTCTGAGGGACCGTATCTTTGCTGCCGGTACGAGATCTAGAGTTTTATACGATATACAGCCGATGAAGTTGGGGACTACTGCCTAGTCAGTATGACAGGGAGAATATCCCAAGCCCATCGTTAGGAAATGATAGATGGGGCCAGTCTACGTGACAGACATACGCTAGACAATATCTATTACCCATAGTTAGCTAGTCTACGACAACTGGAGCCAGTCTGCTTGACTGATTCCGGCGGGAGAATATCCCTAGTCCAGACAAAAATTTAGCCGTCATAGTGGGGCCAACTACGCTTGCCGTGTTGTCGCGCCAGTTAAAGACAGTCACATGTATGTTAAAAGCAGACGTATGAAGCTCTACAGACAGAGTATCACAACTTGCGTAAGTGGAATTGTGAGTGTGGTAAACCACAAACTGTTTTCTCGATTTTCGCGGTAGCACAAGCTACGAGTGTAAAAGTGTACTGGACGATATACCATGTTGCCGAAATATATTTACCATGGCACATATTGCAAACCGGATAGCGGAGACTTAGTGATGGTTCACTGATGTCTGCAAGTTGAGATGGCAGATTGATGACGTGGACGTGTCATTGGAGCGGAGCCATGTGCTCAGAGGTGAGCAATACTATAGCATATTCAACTAGTAACCAACAACTGGAAGATGGAGTCATCGTATTAACACAACATCGCCGATATGTCAGCTACAGCATCTTTAAATTTTATAATAGCTAGTGTTATGAATTTGCAAATCTATATACAACCCTCTCTCTGCTTATTTAGAAAATCACAATGAGTAGGAGTTCCGCCAGGAAGCGATTTGAATTTCTGAGTAATAAGTTTGGGATTTTACCGTGGCACTCTATATTGGAATTATTTATGAAGGACGTTTTGGAAATTGCTGCTTTATTTCAAATCTACGTGTGACAGCCCGATGTGTCAACGATTCAATATTTTGTCACGATTTAAGTTTACTTAGATAAAGATCCATTTAACGTAATCATCTGGAGAATAATCGACTTTTATACTTATGCTTATAGCTGGACTTAACCGTTAGGAGTAGATGTTAATAATTAATAATAATAATAATCTCAGAATAAAATATCGTAAATTCGATTTTTCTTTGGTTAATGAATAATTGATACTAATAATAATAATAATAATAATAATAATAATAATAATAATGTGTTCTTATAATCTGACTAGGAATCCAAGTGATGGTAACATGATGTTTCTAGAAACCTTAGATTTGATATTCAGTGTAAATATTAATAATAATAATTTGATCGAATATTTCTCTTATAAGATAATGATTCATAGTGAAATTCAAGCTTTTTTTGATGATTTAATGAGTTAATAAATTAGCTAATAAAATCGGATGATAATAATGGAAATATGGAGTTAAATAAGTGCACAAATATTTTTGGTGACGTCATGAGGATTAAGTTTTCGTGAACGGAAGGCTATTCCATTCGAAAAGAGACCATTTATAATTTAGGGGAGATTTTGTGACGTGGAGCTATAGTTAGAAGCATGAATACAACAAGAAGAAATAAAATAAAACATAATACTAATTATGTGACGGTATAGTTTAGTGTTTGAACTGCATGTTGCATGTATGTGACATGGCGCAGTAATATGAATAAAATATAATGTTGGAGCCATCGGAACTGACTTATATTACTAAGGGTGATATGTGAAAAAAATAAAGAATTTTATGTGGCAGTGTCGAGGGAATGATTTTGCCCTACGCTGTGGTTAAAAAACAGGACAGACATTGTGGTCGCCCCATTAAATGGTAGGAATAATATTGGTTAATCGCCCCATAGTAACCACCATTAGCCGTCATCAGTAGAATTCATATATTCATGTGCTGAAATTATACTCACCCTTTGTTGATAATATGTTCTTAGAGCAAGTTGGTAACTTTGAAATAAATATTAGATTATTAGAAGCCTTCCCGAATGCCATGACGAGTGAAAAATATATATTCTGGCAATTGGTGCATTGAATATTGTGAGTATAGGACGGATTATCCAATTTAAAGTTAAGTATTAGATTAGCTAGTTATGAGCCTCCGTGGCTTAGGCGGCAGCACGCCGGCCTCTCACCGCTGGGTCCGTGGTTCAAATCCCGGTCACTCCATGTGAGATCTGTGCTGGACAAAACGGAGGCAGACAGGTTTTTCCCCGGGTACTCCGGTTTTCCCTGTCAAAATTTCATTCCAGCAACACTCTCCACTATCATTTCATTTCATCTGTCATTCATTTAATCATTGCCCCAGAGGAGTGCGTCAGGCCTCGGCAGCCGGCACAGTTCAAATCCTCGCCGCTAGATCGGGGCTTCATTCATTCCATTCCTGACCCGGTCGGAGACTGGAAGCAGGATGTGGATTTTCATTTCATATTAGATTAGCTAGTTAAAGATCCGATACCGTACTATTTTCTGAATTGTATTTTGTTAATTGAAGCAGTGATGTGAATCAGAACCGACAATATTCAAGTCGATACAAGAAACATTTGATTATTATATTAATTTGATCCATTATGGATAAGCCTGGAGTGAATTTAAATATTTACATATTCTGAATATCATGATAATTTTTCTGAATGATTATGTCAACTGATATAACAGCGATAAATTTAAAGGCTAAAGTTGTTAAATTATAAGATGATTATTGCCATCATGTAGAATGTTGGTAAAAGGAGTTTGACAATATGAAAATAATTCCCATAAATATGAGTAAATTTAAATTACCATTAATAAACATGGAAAATATATATTTCACGGACATGAAATGCATAGCTTGGATGAGTTTTTTGAAAATGTGGAAAAATGTAAAGATGAATCATGTAAATTTTTGAGCGATGAACAAAATTCAGATGTCAGATGGGATTATCAACGAATCTGTTCATCTTGGAAAAAGTGTAAATAATTAATGAGTGTAAATATTCAACAAAAGTGGATAACAGAATAAACTGATAAATGGTTACCAGTTACCTCGTAAACCGATAAATTTCAATTATCGCTGTGTGGATACAATTTGAGTGATTATTTATTCGTGTCGATCTGAGAGGTCAAGTATTTTTAATTGATATATGCAAATTAGATAGGAACCCAGGGGGAGTAGGATGTTTTTTCTTTCAGGATTGTTTTTGTTTGGTTGTTTTCTCCCTGTGGAATGAGTATTTTAATTAGGATTCTATGAGAAAGAAAATAGAATGGAATCTCATATTTTAAAAACTGTGCCATTTATGTTATTTCATGTTCTATTCTTCCCCTACTGTTGTACGAGTTTTGGATCAGCTATGCTAGTTTCAATTTGATGTTTGCCCAGATTGACCCTGAGATGTTTTTTTGAATCTCGTGTTGAGCTGATTTCAGAATCCATACATGTGTGGACGTTGGACTTAGGTCTAATGGGCACAGTACCATCACTGAATTTCCCTGGACTAGAAGTGGGGAAACCACGTAAAACCATTCCCAAGGTGGCTGAGGTGGAATTGAACCCGACACTTCACAGTGTTGCCTCACGAGGCTGAGTGCATCCCGTTCCAGCCCTCTGACCAGAATTAAATTACTTGGCAGAACCAGGAATCGAACCCGGGCCTTCGCTGTGACAGCCAGGAATGCTACCACTGCACAATGAGGTGGACATATTAGATACGAAAATAACACTGAAAAAATGGCTTTTGAAATTTATGTTGTTGCTTACTTCAGAGGCTGCGACATGGCGGTAATATAGCCACGTTTATTTGTGGGCGTGTGTGTAATTTTTGAGATAACCTGTGTTATTGTGATGGCTGTGTTGTGTGTGTATTTGTAAATTAGGGATAGGATTCGAAAGAGGCGGTGGAGGTGACCGTGGCCTTAAGTTAGGTAGTAGAAGTGGGTAAACCATGGAAGATAACTTCCAGAATGGTCGAGATGGGAATTGAACCCTCCTCTTCTCAGTTTTGCCTCACGAGAGTTGTGATACAATGGAACTTCGGCGCCACTTGACAAATACCCCTAAAATAGGAATCAAAAAATGTCGTATGATGTCATTTCGACCCTACGATAAAAACTACCCCTACCACGGGCAATATAGTGTTTTGAGTTTCAGCAACCTTTCATCCTCCAAGTTGTAAGCAACGGGTTATAATATACGTTCAAATAACTAGTTTCAACTACCTTCCATTGGGGATGTACCTATAGGAACACAAGTAGTTCCATGAAGAATTAAATAGCCTATTTAGGCTACATATATCCTACTGAAGTTAATTGCATCTATCAACTTACCAAATTCGAGTTTGATTGCTGTAATAAATCCATAGATATTGAGACCGTCTAAATATTTCCGATGTTCGCCATGTTGGATTTATTATATGTAGCCATAGAGATATATACAATTACATGAAGATTATTGCGTAGGTGTATTATTCAAACTTCAATCGCATGATTAGCAAACAAGAAATAAAAACAAGATTATAAAATTTCGCACAGGCGCCATCTTGTTGTTATGAAAACAATTGAAATAAATTAGATGTAAGTGGATTAAATTTGTATACGCATTTACCGTACCAAGCTTCACTGCGCTCAGATCGTTAAATTGCGAGAAATGTGTATTTAACTATTTAATGTTCGCGTCGCCGCCATGGTGGATTGGTGCTCATCAGGTTATTGGAAGTCCCATAGGTGAACCTATGTTCATAGCCTTTATCAGCGTACAAAATTTATGTTAGATTGCTCTCATAGGTTAGTAGATACTGAGAACCGTCTAAATATTTCGGATGGTTGCCATGTTGGATATTTTATAAATATAGGACATAGAGTTATATACTATCAGATGACGATTATTGCGTAGGTTTATTATGCAAACGTTGACTTTGACCACATGATTAGGCCACAAGAAATAAAAACTTAATTTTAACATTTCGCACAGCCGCCATCTTGAGGTTATGTAATCAATTGAGCTAAATTAAATGTCAGTGCATTACAATGTGAATAAACATTTGCTGTACCATGTTTCACTGCGCTCATATGGTAAAATCGCGAGAAAAGTCCATTTAAATGTTACAATTTGCTTGGCCGCCATGTTCGTTTTGTACTTAACAGGTTTTCGAATGTCACATTGGTGAACGTCTAGTAGTTCCGTTTATCACCGTGGGAAATTTCAGGGTGATATCAGTAATAATTTCGGAGATATAGATTGCCGGTGAAATAATGCGCACAGCCACCATGTTGTAGTTGAGAGACATAATAAAATTTGGAGAGCATGGTCGGGGTGGGACAAACTGGTACTATCACCTTACCAAGTCTCATTGATATCGCTCCAGCGGTTTAGATTTTATTAGGGAAACGCACACACATACGCACACACGCTTACACACACGGACAAAATGTGATCTCATAACCCTATTTTTCATAAATGAAAATAGGCTAAAAACGGGTCATACTATATTTCAGCTGCCTTTCAGGGTCATCGGCTCGAGATTTCCGAAAATAGTGGATATCTCCCGAACGAGTAGGCCTAATCGGAAAAAGTGGTGTGATGGTTCAAAAGATAGTGGGTCAAGCCCCGATTCTCGAGGACAATTTCCCGATTTTGTGTTAAGGGCCTAAGTGCAAAACTCGAATTTGATTATTTTAAATATTTATTTATGGTGAACGTTTACAAGGGCAGGTGGGGTGATCAGAGGCTCCCACATAGTAATGAAACATGGCACCGAGCATTTGCGACAGGGTTGCCGAGCGGTCTATCCCAAAATTCTCTTAAATCTCCCAAATTTCCGTAAATTCCTCAAATTTATCCACAATTCCCTAAAATCCTCAGATTTACCCATATTCCCCAAAATGCTCCACAATTTCCCAGAATTCCCTAAAATTCCCCAAGTTTACCCCAAATTTCCTTAAGCTCACTCATGATTTCCCCCAAATCCACTAAAATTCCTCAAATTTACCCAAACAATTCCCAGATTTCTCCCAATATCCCAAGATTTCCCACCAAATTCCCAAGAATCCCCTAAAATTCCCCAATTTCCCCACCAAATTTCCTAAAATTCCTCCTGGCGTGTCTTAACAGCTATCATTACTAAGAGAGCATCCGGTGTTTCCCGACCCACTGTTCTTAATCAGTACATAAAAGTCATCTGACGGTTACCCACCACTCTCCACACGTCACACGGTGCCTGCGAGCTACCTAAATTTTCTCCTGACGTGTCTTGACAGCTATCATTACTATGACAGCAGCCGGTGCTTCCCGACCCTCTGTTTTGTAATCAGTACATAAAAGTCATCTTCTCGTTACCCATCGCTCTCCACCCGTCACACGGTGCCTGCGAGCTTCAAAAAATGTCCCAAATTCCCTAAAATTCACTTTCCACGTCAGCTATCTTAGGCGTATGTCCTCCATTGTATCTACCTACCTATTCCACTTACCTACCACCTACCTACCAACCTAACACTTACATACCTACATACCACATAGCCTACCTACTATCCTACCTACAAAGACACCTAACAACCAACCCCATACCTACCTACCACTGTGATTTTGTTTGTTCGTTCATTTTACGGACTATACACCTCGACACTATTTGCTTACTCATTCTTTCAATCTGAGAGAATACACAGCCCAAGTATTTAAAACGGTCCACCTGCTCCAATGACACTCCCCCTACCTGGCATTGTATTTTGTCACGATTATTCACTACGACAGGGTGGCCGAGCGGTTTACTCGTATCCCATAATTCCGTCTAAGAATTCCCTGAACTACCCTACATTTACCACAAAATTCCCAAAAATTTCCCAGATTTATCCCAAATTCCCTTACCAAATTACCTACCTACCTTCCATCTCCATATCCTTCCTACCACTAACCTACAACATACCAAACCACATACCACCTACCTACCTACAACCTACATACCTACCATCCTACCTACCCAAACCCCCTTCTACCCCACCCCCAATGATAATATTAATAAATATAAAAAAAAAAAAATACTAACAGTAAGCCTTGCATGATTTCTCGCGCCCAATATTTCGCCCCAGAATTCCCCAAAAATGTCCCAATTTTCCCCCAGATATACCCCAAATTTGCTAGATTCCCTAAAATCCCCCAAATTTTACATAATTACCTAAAACCCTCCAAATTTACCAAAATTACCTAAAAACCTAATTTACCCAAATTCCCTAAATTACCCCAGAGATCTCCGTAATTCCCTAAAATTCCCTTACCCACTTACCTACCTACCTTCCTTCCATCTCCATGCCATCTCCTAACTACCATTTACCTACCTACCACCTATTTACCTACCTACCTGCCACCTCCTAGCCAAGTCCTACCTACCACCTACTTACCTACCTACCTTCCACCTCCTATCCAAGTCCTACCTACCGACCTATCTACCTTCCTACCTACCTACCTCCCATCTCCTAGTCGTGTCCTTCCTACCACCTACCACATACCACATACCTATGCATATACCACCTACCATCCTTCCTACTTACCCCCTACCCCCACCCCTACCCCACCCCAATAATAATAATTAATATTATGAATTAAAAAATAGTAAATAATAATAATATTAATAATAATAATAATAATAATAATACTAATACTACTACTGCTACTACTACTACTACTACTACTACTAATAATAATAATAAGCAGCCCTGCATGATTTCTCCGCCAATGTTTCCTCCCAAGACATCCCTAAACTACCCCAGATTTACCCCATAATTCCCTAACATTCCCCAAATTTCCCCAAATTTCCTAAATTTCCCCAGATTTCCTAAATTTCCCCAGATTTCCCCCCTACCCAGAGGTCCCCTATAACTCCTCAAATTTACAACAACAAAAAACTAAAAAGCCAAACTTACCCATATTCCCTAAAATTCCCCAGATCTCTCCAAAATTCCCTAAAATTACCAAGATTTACCTCAAATACCCTTCCTGCTTACCTAACTACCTTCCACTTCCTAGCCATGTCCTACCTATCACCTTCCTACCTATCTACCTAGTTATCCGTGAGTGGCGCAAAACAATGAGTGATGAAGGAGTCGAAAATGGAATCAGACTTGGTCACAAGAATAAGAACCTATCAATTGACTGTCTAGCCTTTGCAGATGACCTTGCGGTTTTTGCAGATTCGTTGGATACGGCCAGGAAACAGATCAACCAGCTTCAAACACAAGCTGCAAAGGCGGGCCTCCTGATCTCTTTCGAGAAAACAGAATTTATTACTAACATCAAAACGGCTCCAAAACATATTGAAGTGAATCATGGGAAAATCAAGCGGGTTGTGAAATTTGAGTATCTTGGGGAATGGATAGACCCTAAAATGTCCGAAAACGAGGCTTTTGCGTCACGCTTGAATAAAATTGAAATGGCTTACCATCTAACTAAGAATGTGTACAACAAAAGATCTATATCCCTGAATGCAAAACTGAAGCACTACTGCACGGTCATCCGGCCAGAAGCTTTGTATGCAGCGGAATGTCTCTCCATGAATAGAAAAGGCATAATGGAAAAACTAGAGACCAAGGAAAGGAAGATATTGAGGAAAATCCTGGGTCCAGTCAAAGAACACGGCGAGTTCCGAAGACGCCACAACCACGAGTTGTACACTCACGTAGAGAAAATAACGGACGTGATGAGGAAAAGGAGGATTTCTTTTTATGGACATATAACCCGAATGAAATCAACACGGCTATCCAACAGAATTTTTGCTTTTCTCCGTGAGAAAAAGACAAAGGGGGCCTGGTTCAATGAAGTAGAGAAAGATCTGTTGGAGACTGGGATTACACGTGAAGATATCCAAGAGCGTGGCCCACTTAGGGAGAAACTTCAGAAACATCGGAGTTTTCAACTTAAGCCGAAGCTAAAAACCGGGAAGGCGTGGACGACAGAGAGAAAGGTGCAACATCGATTGCGAATGAAGGAGTACTGGGCTAACATTAAAATGCAGAAAAACAGTTGACATGACGTGGTCCTTAGTTGGCCGTAACGAAGGAATAATAATAATAATAATAATAATAATAATAATAATAATAATAATAATAATAATTAATAATATTAAATAATAAGAATAAAAAATAATAAAAAAAACCAATAATAATAATACTAAACCCTGCATGTTTTCTCCCGCCCAATGTTTCCCCCCTAGAATTCCCTAAACTACCCCAGATTCACCCCAAAAATTCCTAAAATTCCCCAGATTAACCCCAATTTCCTTACCTACTTACCTACCTATCTTCCATCTCCTAGCCATGTCCTACCTACCACCTACCTACCTATCTACCTACCTACCTTCCATCCATCTCCTAGCCATGTTCTAACTGCCCATCTACTTACCTACCTACCTTCCACCTCCTAGCCATGTCCTACCTACCACCTACCTACCTATCTACCTACCTACCTTCCATCTCCTAGCCATGTTCTAACTGCCCATCTACTTTCCGACCTACCTTCCACCTCCTAGCCATGTCCTACCTACCACCTACTCACATACCTACGTGCTTACCAACCTACATACGCACATACCTACATACCTAGCACCTACATACCTTTCTACCAACCAACATTCTATCTCCTAGCAGTGTCCTACCTACCCACCTTCAATCTCCTAGCTATGTCCTACCAACCACCTACCTACATAGGCCTACCTACCTACCTTCCATCTCCATCACATACCTACCTACAACCTACCTACATACCACATACCAATTCACATACCACCTACCTTCCTACCACACACCTACCTACCACATCCATACCTTTCATCTCCTAGCCATGTCTTACCTACCCAACACCTACAAATCTACCTATCTACCTACCTACCACATACATACCTACAAAGAACCTACCTACCACCTACCTACCTACCTACTTACCTACCTATCCACATAACTACCTACCCAGCCGCATACTTACCTACCTAGGATCCCACGCAGGGTTCATCAAGCTCATGTAGTTGTAGAGACAAGTTGATACTTGTCTTGGGTCGGGAAGCATGATATTCATGGAGGAGGAAGAGTAGGGGTGTTGAAGGGAAAAGATGGTAGATTTGCCTAGACACCGTGTCTAGCAGAGATGAGCTTGGAGAAATTACTACCTACATAAATAGAAATTGAAAGCACCACACATCTCCTTCTCTAACAGCCAAGCATTGCCTTAGATTGCCGAAGCTTAAGGATTGGATTAGGAGTGGGGGGGAGTTAAGAGTGGGAGGTGGGTAGCAATCGTAAACCTTCGGCAATCTCCGGCAATGCCACCAAGACGGCTGCAAGATTCCCCTAGGATCATGGGATGTACAATTGGTTTGTCAAAAAAGCGACCAAGGAAATAAGCGACCAGGGAATAATGCGAACAAATAAGCGACCAACCAGGCCATATGCATGATGCGGCCAACCTATGTGCGCGAGGTGTCGACTGGGGAAATAAGCGACCATCATGGAATGCACTAAACTATTAATAACAACGGAACTTATCCACGTGTTGGAGTACTTGTAGAAAGCGAAAAATGTAAACATGTGTGCTACATAAGAGACATTTTCAATCTAAGTTTGTTTTTCAATCTAAGTTTGTAATGAGTCATGCTAATTTAGACTTGTTTAAGAAAGGATGGGTTTATTGTAACTCCGTGTGGTGGACTGGCCATTGGGCATCTAGAAACTGAAAAGCCGTTTGCAGAGTTGAACACCTACAATGACTATATTTAATGGTGACTCGTTTGCTAAAATCGAGAATATTAAGTTTTACATAAAGACTCAAAAAGACTATGGAAAAGAGTCAACAATTTATAAGCAAGACAATATGGATCTACTGTACGGTAGTAAAAACACTGGTATGCAGGAAATCAAAGGAAAAATGAAATTCTCAGGTTACTCTCGGTTAGAAGGTTTGGAGGAAGGAGCAGAACTAATTTTTAATGGAATGCTGGGTGGTATGTAGGTAGGTAGGTTGTAGGTAGATAGGTAAGAGTTAGGTGTGTAGATAGGTAGATTTGTAGGTGGTAGGTGGTAGAACGGGTAGGTGGCCTATTGTAAGTTGGATGTAATCCAATATGGATTTAGACCAGTGGTAGGTAGGTATGTGGTGGGTGTTAGGTATCTCAGTACGTAGGGTGGTAGGTATGTGGTATATGGGAATTGTGCCCGTTAGGCAAGAGTTTCGAGGAACCATTGGTCATAAATAGCCCTCACCAGACCCTCCTCCAACCAATACACACACTGAGAGGGTGTATGTGTTCTTGGACAAGCTCCGCACGAGAAAATTAACCCAGGGCGTACCGGGAATAGCAGAGGTATGTTATGAAACCGCACATCCGCAGAAAAGCAAATTTAGAAAGAATTAGGCCAGACTTAGGTAAAAACCCACTAAATTTATTCATAAAAAGAAAACAGATCCCTAGCCTACTTCAGATAGGTAAAAATCGGCTAATTCGTACTAAACTGCCCTGAAAGAAGAATTACGTTCCTATCTAAAGTCTGAATTATTCCTCTTGAAGTCCTAATCACATGAAAAATTATAGCAATCAAACTACGAGCGTGACACGTAAATGAATCCCTACGCAGAACAATGATGATTAATAATAGTAATAATAATAATATCAGTAATAACATCAAGAATCTACTGCAAAGCAATAATTTCAGCGTTCATTTACATTTACTAGCAATAATAAAAATATCTAGGCTGTGATGGTGTCACGTTATTCATCTAGCTAGTCCTAATTTACGTTAGTTAAAATAGACGAGAAGCGTCTATGCAAAGAAAAACAAAACTAAGCACAATCTCTTCCTAACAAAAAATACAATAGCTAATACAACAAAACTATATGAGAAAGTTAATAAACACTCCTACAGTTGCACAATTGGTGCCCCTAACTGCTCACATTAACCATTGTTTGGGTTTAATGGTCCCTGAGTGACTGAGGGTAAGGTGGAAAAATTAGGTCTGTAACTGCATGGTATCATTCCACGTATCACGTTACATTATTATTAACGGCCGTGGTTACAGATTATCACGTCATTAATAATCATCGTCTCAAAATAGGGTAAAAGTCTAGGATGTATCTAAGTAAAACGTCGAGAAGCAAGTTCTGTATGTATTGGTCGAAAAATAAAATTTAAAATTGGCATTCATCATGTTATTTAATTACAGAGTTATTTATCATTGGTTGAGGTTCAACATTCCTAAAAGGTGCCTGTACACTGGAGAGCTTTCGCCCCAGCTAGAGCGTAGAGTAGCTCTAGCTAGGGCACTCTAAGCTCCTCTCCAGTGTACACAGGTGGTAGAGAACCCTAGCGGAGACTACTCTAAGCTCTAACTAGAGCCGGCTGGCTCTACGGTGTAAACAGTATTTGGGTGCCCTAACTAGACCAGTCTAGCTCTATTCGCTCGGTTGAATATTGGAAAGTGCTCTATGTAGAGTCAGTGGTGGATTGCTGGGGTTATTTGTTTGTTGTTAACTATAGTGTTTGAATATGGCTGAATTTGTGTGGAGTCGCGAAAAAACAATAACATTAATTGAAAATATTGAAGCCCATCCAGAAACTTTGAATTGTACTCGGAAAGAATACAGAGACAGAAATTTGAAGGCAAAGTCGTTTCGGGTGATCGCTTTTGCTGATCCTGGGGGTAATTTTGGCCAAAATATAATCATTCATTTTTGTTCATTCTTAAAATTTCTTGTACGCTTCAGAATCTTCTGAACATAACTCTTGCAATAATTTAGCGTGCATTCCCTCGTATTCTCTTTTTGATATCCAATTCCTCACCCACAACCCTTCTTTTCCTCTTCATAGTTTTCTTTTTTAACAAGGCACACACAACCACCGCAGATGCTAAAAGCTCTCTTGAAGACATTTTAACTCACAAAAAGCGCAAAAAACCTAGACTCACACTGCTCTCAGAATGTTTTAGGGCTGCTCCACCTAGTGCATTTACGATAGACAGTGTACATAGGTTCAGAGAGTGCTCTAGGTAGATTTGTCTATCTCCGCTCTACGAATGCTCTACCTAGGGAAAATTACTCTACAGTGTACACGCACTCAGTTTAGCTAGAGCGGTCTAGCTAGACTTGCTCTATGAAAATCACTCTCCAGTGTACAGGCACCTTTACAAATGATTATTATCAGCAGTTTAAGTTCAATATTATCCCCCAAGGGGTACTGCAATTAATTCAACAAATAAACTCGTATAGTATCGTGGTGTATCAAAAGAATACCATCTAATCACTCTCAAAAATCAGTGTAAGTCCGGTTCACAATCAAACATCATCTCATCTGCAACACCACAGCCTTTAGTGGTTGAAATAATCAACAATGGCTCGTCAGCCCAACGGTTAACAGGATAAAAAGCTTCCTCGGTTACCTCAAACACCAACTTCATAATACGAGCGATCCACGTCAGTTCAATCACATTGTCTCAAATAGACAGAACAATAACACCGTTCCTAAATTATGCAACAGATCAATCATGAAATATTAAAGGGGTATCTAATAATCATCGATTCTGTAGTTGAGTTCCTCCTCTGAACTTCCAATAATAATGTGCTCTTAAACACTATGCGAATGTATTCTCTTAATAGCTTCTATAAGCTCTAACCAATTACTTTTGTCCACCGAACACGCGACCTCGTGCGTACTATAATACCATCCTTTCAAACATGTCATGAAATCGTCTATCACTGCCAAAAATAAAACAAAAGATTCCTACACTCAGCTGTGTATCTAATAGTACATTATGCAACGAGCCTATAATGGCTATAATTAAGACACGAGTGTCTTAATTACCATTATAGGCGAGTTGCATACGACTGTTTATGTTCGACGATAATTATAACTTTATTATATGTTTTAACATAAATATTCATAAATATCCGTTGAGATTGTCACTAGCATTTTGTGATCGGGTGCTGCGCTCGGTAGAATATCTCTGATTTCCAAGCTCTCTGACCGACCGACACATGCGCTCTGTGTGCTTCAATGCCATATGTGCAGATTGAGCACCAGTATTCAGTAAACATTTCACCGAAGTCGTTTGTAACAACGCGCTGTGTAGAAATTGGATTTGGGGATATTAAGGTACAGTGCTATTTCTTGTCTCATATTCACCAGTTTATTTACGCGCACATATGGACGGTGCACTTTCGGTAATTTATATAGACATGTTGGATTTTGAGCGCATGCGCGAAGGTATCCTTATCTAATTGGTCAAACAACTGTTTCTTGAGCTGTGATTGGTGGGAGAAACTGTTTCATAATGAAAAATAGTGTTATAATGACCATCATTATGATATAGTTTTCAGACATATAATAGTCAGGGTCGAACATAAAAGTACATTATGCAACGAGCCTATAATGGCAATAATTAAGACACAAGTATGTTTATAAAACGAACATTTGCGAGTTTTATAATTTCCATACGAGTGTCTTAATTACCATTATAGGCGAGTTGCATACGACTGTTTATGTTCGACGATAATTATAACTTTATTGTATGTTTTTACATAAATATTCATAGATATCTGTAGGATTCAGTTAGTGAACGGGGCGTGCTGGCTTTGCTGACTGAACAGAGCGCATGCGTGGGGGTCAAGGCACTCCGGACGCAGAGACCATTCACTTTGCTTGGCAACACAGAACACCTATTGTTTACAGCGGATTTTGAGCGCATGCGCGAAGGTAACCTTACCTAATTGGTCACACAACTGTTTCTTCAGCTCTGATTGGTGGGAGAAACAGTTTCATAATGAAAAATAGTGTTATAATGAGCCTCATTATGATACAGTTTCCTGACACATAATAATAAGGGTCGAATATAAATAAGACTAAAGCTCATGGTTTGAGCTTAACCATCGTCTATCCTTGGGCTCCATACCTGCTTCGACCATCCACTCACCCACGGCATAGTAGAATTTATTCCATCTCACTGCATCGTGTACGTGAGTGAAGTTGGACCATGTGGGTGGGGCCGAATGCTCGTTCAGTCGTCATTTTTGGTTGGAATATTCGTAGCACTGATTTTAAATTAACGTTTCGTAATGTAAAAAAACAACACTGACTGCACTGTGCGGATGAATAACAAATTCCTTTCCACCTCCGCTTTCACTGATTCTAGGACGTCAGTTGTATAACATGTGCTCACTATTAAGTGTACGACCATGCGCACCGAAAAAATTGCGGAATCGTATGTCTGATGACTATAAATTTTATAAGGTTATTGTCATGGTACAATAGTGAATGATATTTCGTTGGTTGAATACTTCCATGTCCACTTTACGGTACTTACAATTTTCTCGAGACGACCACGCGTCTGACAAGTCCTCGGTTCCTTAACCGACTTGGACAAAAATGCAAATAAGCACAAAAAATTGGATATAACGCTTACAAATGTTCAATTATTTCTCACAGCACAAACTAGTTGCTGAAATATACTCGATTCCTGCCAAATACTGCAGATACAATTCTGATTAAATCACCACGTTTTCTCGAGTGTAGCGATGCACGCCTGCCTTACTCAAGGCTTCAACAAGTAGTGTGAATAAGGGTTGCCTCGATCTCATCCTTCACTAGGGTTTAAACCTAGAGTCATGTTAACTCCCAAAAATGATCATTCGAATATCTACGAGGTCTCCCATGGTTTCAATGTTTCCAGAAATCTCAACATGAATATTAATAATTTTCCAGTGTTCCCAAAAAATTCGTAGAAACTGGCAAACATATAAAAATCGGAAAATGCACTTCCTGGCATGCAGAGTCAAGCATGGGCTAGCCAAAGAACTTATATATCATTTTCCAACTCGGAAATACTGATACAATTCAGCTCACTGCTGTTCCGGTGTAATCTCCGTACAGTGGATCAAGATCATAATCGATTGGTAAATCAAACATGAGCATTCGGGCTCAGTATGTAGGAGTAAGGTTTGGTACGTAGGTGGTAGGTATGTGGGATAGGTACGGTAGGTAGGTAGGTAGATAGGATGAAGATAGATGACGTGGAAGGTGAATTTAGGGAATTTGGGGAATTTTAGGTACCTCGCAGGCACCGTATGACGGGTGGAGAGCGATGGGTTACTGGCAGATGACTTTTATGTACATATTACAAAACGGTAGGTCGAGAAGCACCAGATTCTGTCATAGCATTGATTACACATGCAGCTGTCAAGACACATCTGGAGGAGATTTAGGAGATTTGTGGGGAATTTAGGGAATTTTAGGGGATTCTCGGGAATTTTTTGGAAAATCTGGAGATATTTAGGGAAATCTGGCGATTGTTTGGGTAAATTTGAGGAACTTAGGGGATTTGGAGAAAAACGGGGATTTGAGGAATTTTAAGTAATTTGGGGAATTTAAGGGAACCTTGTGAAATCGTGGAGCATTTTGGGGAATATGGGGAAATCTGCGGAAATCTGGGGATTTCAGGGAATTTGGGTAAATTTGGGAAATTTTAGGAAATTCGTGGTATTTTAGGTAATTTTGGGACAGGACGATTGGCAACCTAGCCAGGAGAGCTAGGTGCTTTGTTTCATGACTATGTGGAAGCCCCTACCCTTGGCAACGTTCACCAAAGAAACATGTTTAATAAACTCGAATTCGAGTTTTGCACTTAGGCCATAAAGGCAAAATTGAAAAATTACTTGCCCTCGGGAATGGGGGCTTGACCCCTTATCTTTTGAACCATCACACAGGTTTCTCCGATTGCTCGTTCGGGAGATATCGACTATTTTTGGAAATCTCGGGCAGATGACCTTCATAAGTAGCTGTAAATATGGTATGATCCGATTTTTACCTAACGGTACACCCCTAATGAAAGGTAGTTGAACATGTGTATTTAAACATACAGTGTAACCCGTTTCTTTCATCTCTGAGGATGAAAGGTAGCTGAAACTCAAATCACTATTTTCCCCGTGGTAGGGATAGTTTTTATTGTAGGGTGGAAAATACTTATTCTGTGGCGATCGTACGACTTTTTACGATTCATAGTTTAGGGGTAAATGCCAAGTGACGCCGAAGTTCCACTGTATCACTACTCATGAGGTTGAGTGTGCGCCGTCCAGCCCTCTCACCAGAATTGATTTTTTTGTCAGAGCCGGGATTCGAACCTGGATCTCCGGTGTGATAGCCAAGAATGATAGCCACGAGGTGGTCTCCTGAAACTTATAGAGAGAGTAAAAGTCCGTATAGCACTGTTTGTATGCTCAGATACAATTGAAGGGCTTGGATAAAGAACGAGACAATTCCATTCTAGTTAATTTTGAGATAATGAAAGAAAACTAAATAGAAACTTCCATTGTCGTTCTGTTAACCTTTAATTTGAAATATTGGTAGAACTAGAGTGAAGATACTTTCCTGCATTGAGAGTAAAAGTATATCACACTCAAATTCTGTGTACGGAAATATTGCAGATGTTGGAACCACCTGATTCTTTCACCAAAAACATAGAATTATTATATTTCAGTTTAAAATAATGTAGATATTGCCAGAATTTCTGGTGTTGGGTCACTCAAGATGATTACATTTCAAACTATATTCTAATTAAGGAAAATATTTAGGAAGACTCCACTGAGTGATAGCATGCTTCTCTTTGTGCTTGCTTAGAATATTCCTGTTTTACAAGTTCATGAAGTGTCCTGCAAGTTTGAAATCTCATTCTAAGTAATCTGAACAACTACAAACTCCTGGAGCTACCTTCTTATTATTATTCCTCCATAAAATACATGACAAAACTGTGTGGTTTTTCTATGGTACGATTTGGTTCTTACACAAAAAAGTGACAGTCAGTCTGAAAGACTAGACTTTGTATCATTTTAAATGCTACAAATGATGAAAAATGCTTGAAAGGCTAGAAAATTATCTGCATAATACTTATCTTGCTTATCTTGTTTCAAATTACTCGTGAACGGCAAGTGCAAACCAAGAGCAAAGCAAGGGCAAGCGCGCGGGATGCCGCACGCTCACCAGAGCGCGCGGGGACTTGCCCCTTCCATCCAGTCTAAAAACACTTACAGTGGGCGATGTATTGAAGATAGAGATATGCTCTCGCGGACTTTTTTTGTAGAACTTTTCATGCTGACCAATTCTTACGCTCATAGTATATTGATATGTTTAACGGTTTGCCCAGCGTAAGCTTAAGAAGCGCACGGACGCCAAGTTTGTTTTCGACTTTTTCACTGAATTCGTTACTGCTTGGCTTCCTTTGATCATACATGAATTATTTTCTACAGAATCTTTCCTCGAGATATCCTTTCCAGAATGGTGAAAACCGCATCAAAATCCATCCAGTGGTTCTCGAGATTACCCATGACATCCAAGAATCGGGGATTTTTGTCTTATACTAACGAAGTAGAGATTGTCGGGGTTCACATGCACCAAGCGGTACTACGACGTCACACACCTCAGTGCATCTGGGTACATTTCGTCCCGTCACCGTAACGTAACGCCAGACCCCAGCGTAACGACGAAGTCGACAAGATCATTTAAAATGATAAAAAAAGGATGTTTCCTCTCATCACGATCGACGTGTAACTAACTCATTTTGGTCCAAGAGTTGGGCTATCTGGTTCCTTCACCAAGCCCTTCAATTTCGAACTACTTCTGTTAAGACTTTTTCAGTACAGTATAAGTAATATTCAATAAAACAGGATTGATTCGTTTTTTTTTTGGCACTGATGTTTTAAAACCATAAATTTACCTATAATAATCATAATCATGAGGAAATGACTGTATCGTACACACTGATCAAAATTGTATTACTTACAGGGAAGGCATACATAGAAATATATATTAAATGAAACAATGTAAATTATGCAAAGTGCTGAAAATTTGCAATATTGTTTGGAGCTTGTATCTAAATAACAGATATCAACTAGGCAATGGTTAATATTATTAGAGCAAAATAGGACACATTGCAAGAAAACACTACCGCGTTACATGTAATCATTGCATGATGCTTTCTGGTTGCAACATGCCCCAGAAATGGGTCCTCATTGGTTCTAAGGTTGCGGTATGTTTTGGCCAATTCAAATTGAAGGATACAATTCTTATTGACATCAAACACTTTTTTCAACACCCTGTTTGTAATGGATTTGGGCAGTTTTGCAAATTACATTTCCTTCCACTCTATGGATCTTTCCACCAACGCATGGTTTTCATCATTTTCTCAATTTCTCATATTTTGGAAAATAGTTATTTTGGTCGTTTTTCGGTTTCAATGGTGTTCATTTTTAATATGACCTTACTAATGTCAACTGGCAAAGAAGGATATCATTTTGTTGGGCTTTCTTTCTGATTCTGCTCTTCACAACACAGCTACGCACAGTGCTCTATTGTTTGATGTTGATCATGGGTGCTCATTAGTATTAATATTAATTCCCACATCCACCTCAAATAGTGACGAACATTTCTCCTCCCTTCTAGTGTGTGAAATATTCCAACTAGCATAAATATTTTATTCATCAAATCGCATAGTGGTTTACAAATGAATACTTGACTCGTCTATATTATATGTGCTTAGTAATAATATTGATAACAATAATTATAATAATAATAATAATAATAAACTGGTGTCGTTAAGTCAGGTGATCTTGGGACACTATTTCTCAGAAATTACTTTTTCCACAAAGTGGCTACTTATCAAAGCGAGACTCAGTTGAAGACCTCCATATTCTTGTAGGCATAGCAGTATCCGTAACTACAAGTTTCTGGCAGTTCGTTGCAACATTTTCTCATCCATACCATGTGTGCCTCTGAGATTGTCGGATTTCGGCAGTTAGAAGCATATGCAGGCGCAGCGTAAAAATTCATGTAGTTCCTTCCTTTGTCAAACCAACGTCACTGCAATTCATCTGGAATTACCAGTCGTTAGGACGCGTAGAATATTACCAAAATAGTGATCCGAATGTTGAGATCTGGACGAATTCACCAGTCATGCCTCCACATCAGGTTGGCCCAGCTGCGAGGCGTAATCGGCAATGCCTACTGCACACAAGGTTGTCGGATCGAGTCCTGATGCCGTGACTCGACACTTGGCAAAAACAGAATACCCATGTCAGTAAATTAACAAGGAGATAACGATTGTCATGCAAGATCCGTTCGACAAACGACTGGCTGATATCTGCCTGTGCACTGGTATGGGAATAGTGGCCAAAACAACCTCTATAGCAGCACGTAACTTCACTGGCGCTCAGACAGGAGGCAGTCGGCAAGGGTCGTTCAACATTCTACTGTACAGGGTGATTTATATGAACTGGGTGGTTTTCAAAACAGACCTGTTTCTGTCTGGTAGCAGACAGGAAGATGACATTTTGTTTCATATATAACGAAACTCAAGGATATTCACTTACCATAATAGCAGATTTTGGAAATGACCTCCATATTCCAACAGATATACTTACATCCGGCGCTATATGTTACTGGCAGTTCGTTGCAACGTTTCCTCATCCATGCCATTGATTTCAGTGATCATGTTAAGTCTGAAAATCCTCAATAGTTTGAAGTCGAGTTCGATATATTCTATCGTTAAGATAGCTCCACAGGTAATAACCTGCCGTCGTTAAGTCAGGTGGTTTTGGGGGTCACAAATTCTTAGAGATTACTCTCACCTCAAAGTGGCTACTGATCAAAGTGAGGCTCAGCTGATGGCTTGTATTTATCGTATCCAAGGAGAATAAGAAGAATGAACCCAATATTTGCCTTGACGAGGCTGGGCACCAAACCCCAACCCTCTGTGTGAGCAAGGGTTTCTATTAAGCACCGTATGGATAATGTTTGGCCCAATGCGGGTAATTTGAGAATTCACGTAACCTGTCAGATGGAACCAGGCTTCATCTGGGAAAACGTGATGTTTAGAATTCCAGGTAGCCGCACAGTAACGTTACCATATGCAGTAACGGACTCGATTCTCCTTATCCAGTTCCAGCAACTTGTGAATGAAAGTTATCTTGCACGGCCACAGTTTCTCTACCTTGGCCGTCCTTTGAGGTATTGGAATACGAATACCCCGGCTCCTGAGACAAACGATGTAACAATTTCTTAGGAGACCGAAGCAAGCAAGTCCGAACAAGTGTGCCAAACAAGAAGCGCGATGCTCAGTATCTCTCTTCGGATTGCGCACACCATACTCTCTCCTTCGCGTGGCAAAAATGGACTTAGTAAACCAATCATTTTTCAAATAAAAGACTACTGAGGGAATGTGTACTGCTTCTTGAACGGATGTTAAAAGCAAGGAACAAAATTGAGGTAACAATTGACGTCTACCAAATCATTGTTGACATAGATTGGTGAATCTCCCATAGTTTCGTTATGTATAGAATATAGTTGCATCTTCCTATCTGCGACCAAACAGAAATTGGGAGAGTTTGAATGCCACCCGGTTTATATAAATCTGGGGGTGGTTGACGTCTCTGTAGAAGCCATAGGCATGTGGTGTGTTCAATCGAGCTTCGCCATTGATAAAGAAGGATAACAACGCTCTTGACAGTTGAATAAATCGTGAAGGAACGAACAGCACTCCTGAGGCTACAGTCCACTGTAGGGAAGACAGTATACATCCATATGTCAACACAACAGTGAGAATAGTGGGAATCACCACTCGAGTAGGGCACTATACATACATATGCCAACACAACGGTTTGCTATTAGTTCTAAGTAGCACGTACAGGGCTGTGTTCCCTCATCAACGCTGTGGATGAAATAAAAAATAGTTCCATTCGGGGGGTGAAAATTCCATCACACGAGAACTTATTTAATAGTGCTACATGGACAACTCTTCCTGGTTTTGACCGGTAATATGTACCGTGTATCCACCTTCGCTTTTCCATATCACCATTCACAGCGGCACTTCCCAGACCTCTCCAACTATTATGTTACTACTTGATGCATTCGGCCTAGCTGCCATGACGCGTCCTATTTCAAGAGGACATTGTGCTCTGTAGGGTAATCCGCAATGCAGTATCAAAGCAGGAGAAGGACTATCGACCATTTAGTGTACAATGTGTTCTTGGAATCATAAAAGAGGTGGATAGATTGGTGGTATGGTCTACTGGAGTACTTGCAAAAGAAATGCAGCATTAAGACCTTGTATTATTGATGTAAAACATTTCATGCAATTAGCACCATTAAATTTTGAACATATCATACAATGCCGAGGAACTAATTCCATTAAATGATTGCCAGGAGTGTGGGAATGTGTACTTATTACCTTTGTTGGACCACGCGTTGAAGGGCTCTGGTAAACTTCAGTATGCACGGCCTGTTAGGTTTCTTCTGTACAAGAATCTTTATGTTCGTAGACACGAAGGTATACCATACGGTATCATACAGCGGCCACACACTTCGCTTCTCACCATGAACGATTGTGCATCTGAATCTGGCCGTGTTATCTTCACGGTGCTCTCTTTCTCTTAAACACTAGGCGGCCAGGAACTTCCAGGATCTCAAGTGTATAATTTTATATGAAATTGCTCCCATTAACCAAGAGAGAAGTTGTTGTGCAACCTTCTTTATATTCGTTGATCTTTTGAAACAGCATTCTCTGTGCTATAATTCATCACAAGTAACAAGATATTGTTCAATTCAAACTTCTCCAGCAATTATTAAGAGCGTGTCGGAAAGTGTTGTTGGGCTGTTACACTTGAGGAGTTTCAACAACAACAACAACAATAATAATGAAAATCCACAGCCTGCTTCCAGTCTCCGACCGGGTCAGGAATGGAATGATTGAAGCCCCCATCTAGTGGCGAGAATATGAAATGTGCCGGCTGCCGATGCCTGTCGCACTCCTCTGGGGCAATGATTAAATGAATGACAGATGAAATGAAATGATAGGGGAGAGTGTTGCTGGACTGAAATTTTGACAGGGAAAACCGGAGTACCCGGAAAAAAAACCTGTCTGCCTCCGTTTTGTCCAACACAGATCTCACATGGAGTGACCGGGATTTGAACCACGGATCCAGCGGTGAGAGGCCAGCGTGCTGCCGCCTAAGCCACGGAGGCTTAAATAATAATAATTAGGTAATTATATACTATAATTACCGTATTATTATAACCTGGTTGTTGCTATTATTAAAGTTATATTATACTTTATTAATTATACAATTATAATAGGTTATTACATATTATTATTATTATTATTATTATTATTATTATTATTATTATTATTATTTAAGTACTCTGATAGAGAGCAAATTAAGATACGTCATATCATTTTGGGGCAATCAAAACAAAACTTTAATTAATAATCTGGAAGATATCCAAAACAGGTTCTTTAAATATTTCACTGGTATCCCTTATTTTAATATTAAAGAGTTGTTTCAAATTACTTTACTGAATCTCTACTACCCTGATCCATGATTCAGGCATAAGGTCCCTCACAACATACACACAAGAGCCATAACAAGTACTAAATACGTCACCGCGAAGGGCCAGGTTCGATTCCCGGCTCTGCCACGAAATTAAATTCTGGTCTGAGGGCTGGAACGGGTCCTACTTAGCCTCATGAGGAAAATCCGAGTAGAAGGTGGGTTTGATTGTCATATCAGCCATTCTGGAAGTGGGATTCCGTGGTTTTCAACTTCTACTTCAGGAGAATGCCGGGATTGTTCCTAACTTAAGGCCACGGGCACCTCCTTCCCAATCCTCACCTGCATTACAAATACACACACCACTGCCACAGACACCACAATAACAGGTTATCAGACAAATAGGCCTACTACACAAACCTTAGTATACGGTGTGAAATGACCCCGATGTCGCAAAGCCCCTAATTGAATTAAGAACAACAACTAAATACATAAATACATTGTACCATCACCTGGATTGTCCAACTAGCTGCACGTCGCATTAAAACAAAAACATATTATTATAATTACTATAGTGATATAACTTATTGACGTTAACTATTTGTGTTTTAAATTATTTTCCATTAATATTTTTGTCATTATTACCTCTATTGTTAAATCAATTACAGTATATAGAAATATATTGCGCCCGTTGACGCATGTTTGCTCAGACGACAGAGACGAAAACTTATGCTGAAATGTAACTGAACATACCCTGCGAGCGGCGTTGAAGAAATATAGCTTATGATTATATTTTTACTTATTTTTCATATTCCAAAAATCAACTATAATTATAACCAAGTAATTCTGCATAATTGAAGTACAGCATACTTCGTAAATCGAAGAAAATATCAATTTACGCGGCCAGCTCATGTACTGAGAGCACGCCATATTTGGTAACACCAGTTCCTATTCGTCTGTGGAAAGTAGTGGTTTTGTAGCGGTTCTAGTACCTCCACCTCCACATTCCTCCACACAAGATGGCGGCGGTGCGATATCTCTCGAACGCATGGTCGGATTTTGACAAATGAGGTGTCATTGAACTCGGGCTGATACCCTCTTTCCTATGGGCAACATATTTCCATCCCAAAATAAAACCTACCCCTACTAGGGGGTGAAATTGTAATTTCTTTTTGAAAATTTCGCTTTTCAAGTGCAACATGTGAGAGTTTGAATGCTAATATGAAATTAAACGTTGTTCCGCAAACCAATAATGAAAGAGGGGCATGTCAGGCTTTGAGGCGAGAGCCCCTGTCATTGCTTACGAGTCCCTGTGGACGGGTCCTTGTTGGCGGGTCCCTGTTGACATGTCATTGTTGATGGGTCATTGTTGATGGGTCCTTGTTGACAAGTCCCTGTTGATGGGTCATTGTTGACGGGTCATTGTTGACGGGTCATTGTTGACGGGTCATTGTTGACGGGTCCTTGTTGACGAGCCCCTGTGGACGGGTCCTTGTTGACGGGTCCTTTTTGACTAATCCCTTTCGACCGGTCCCTTTGGACTGGTCCCTATGGACTGGCCCATGACCCCTAATGCTATGATGAAATTAAACGTTGTCCCACATGAAACGCATGTGAAGAACCGATTGCTGCTATGAATTAACACGTTTTTTTTACGCATGCATACTTGGTTTTTATTTGTAAGCGGGCAGGCTTTTTGAATAATGATTTATAGATGAGTTTTTTTTTAATTACCAAAAGATACAAAACTAATAGGTCATTAGCTTTTTAATATCTCATGAACCAATAAGGCTAGGGACTTGTATGAGAGGTCGTTGAACTTGAGGTGACATTCTGTTTTTGAATGTATTATTTATTTTTTGTCAAAACGGCCTAACTACACTTTTGTTAATATCTCGCTAACTAATAATCAGAGAGGGTCAAGTGAGGTGTCATGGGACTCAGGATGGTCAACCCTTTTCCATGACCAACGAATTTACCCAAAAGATCTAATACAGCATGGTCATTGACCTATGATTTTATAAACTAATCATCGGAGAGGGTCAAGTGAGGTGTCATAGGACTTAGAATGGTTAACCCTTTCCCATGACCAATGAAATTACCCCAAAAATCCAAAACAGCAAAGTCATTGACCTAAGATTTTATAAACTAATAACCGAATATCAACATGAGAGGTGTCATAGGACTTAGAATGGTCAACCCTTTCCCATGGCCAATGAATTTACCCAAAATACCCAATATATTAAGGTCATCGACCGAGACAAAATGGTCGCTACACACAACAAGCTTTAAATACTTGAGGCTAATAATCTATACACACACACACACACACTCGCTTGTTCTATACTAAACTGTGTTGCTGTCAGTGCTCAGACAGTAGGCTAATGACAAATTGCATTGCAAACAGAAATATAATCATTTCCGGTTGTCTAATGTTACCAGCTATCCATTTTTTTTTTTGTGTTGCAGTGGTAAGCAATTTTAGCTCTTGTACTGATGGTCTTAACACGATTTCCAGGCCTGAGGCCTAGAACGAGTCGAACTATGAAACAAGGGCATGGTGGTGCAGTGGTTAAGCTGTTAGCCTTTTCACCAGGGGTTCGATTTCAGGTTAATATGCATGTCATAAACATATTAAACAAAACAAAACAGAGATAAAGTTTAAAACTGATTACATTTGCGTCTTTTTCAAATTATTACTAGGATTACAAATACAAAGGGGAACTGGGTTTGATATACAGTTAATGCTGTCTATCACACACTAGACTGTAAGAAAGCCAAAAGAGCAAAAGGCGTAGGTAGAGCAGTGGTAAAATTGCTATATGTAGAGAACTACCTAGCAAAGCTATATCGCATAAACAGTGCAGGATAAAATCCAGCAATCAATTTTGTATCTTGTGGAACAGAGAAATGCACTTACGTGAGAAAATGCAAGTTCATGTGTAATATGACCTAACGCACGTGCATGATAAGAGCTAACAACTCACATTCTGTTTAGTTCGTACGTAACGTTAGGTTAGGGCTAATGCACACACCCTAGTACACGAGGCACATGCCATTTGAGAGCAGGTCAAGGGATCTAACTTGGTGGATGGATGTGTTCTAACGAGTCATTTGTAGTTGAATGAGAATAACACTTGTTCTTAAGATTTTAAAACTGAGGAGATGGTACGTACAGTAAGACGTCTTGTTATTTCCTGTGTCATATTACAGACATGGCAGAGAGCGCACAGTTCTGTTGCTATGACTAACGCTGCAGTAATTTGAAACCCCAGGTGTTCATAAAGACAATGGGTGATGATTTTACAAAGTTAGCAGTCATTGGATATTACACAGGTGTTCCTTCCGGTGTCATGTTGCTGACATGGCAGAGAGCGCACAGTTCTATTGCTATGACTAACGCAGCAGTAATTTGACACCCCAGGTGTTGATCAAGACAATGGGTGATGATCATGCAAAGTCAGCAGTAATTGGATACCACACATCAACATGGACTAAATCATAAACGTGTTGTCATAACCCGCAGAAACCTCATTTAAAGATTTTAGATTTTACATTTTAACATTTTACATTTTAACATTTTAGATTTTAGATTTGTTTTAATTTTACATTTTTTAATTTTATTTTACATTTTAAATTTAAGATTTTTAATTTTTAGATTTTACTTTTTTTACATTTTCCTAAAAGAGTAAACTACAAGGTCACATACCTAACCTCATTAAACCTAACTTTACCAAACCTAACTTAAGCTAATCCAAAGGCTAATGCACATACACAAAGTATATAAGGTACATGCAACTATCCTTATGCGAGTCTTACAGGTTACTGTACAACATGATCACTACCGCAAACGGATTTTTTTCATTTTGTTGTTTACACATATGTCAATTTTCCAATTTCCCATTTTCAGTTTTTTATGTCAGTTTTTAGTTTTTCAATGTCATAATATGGAAACATGGATTTTGCATTTTGTTGTTTACACATTGATTAATTTCACAATTTCCCATTTACAGTTCTTAAAATGTCAGTTTAAAGTTTTTCAATTTCATGATATAGAAACATGGATTTTCCAATTTGTTGTTTTCACATTTGTCAATTTACCAAATTCACATTTGCAGTTTTTTTAAATTTCAGTTTAATGTTTTTTTTTCTATTTGTCAATATGGAAACATGGATTTTTTACAATTTTTGTTTTACATGTCATGCAACTATCCTTATGCTAGTCTTATAGGTTACTGTACAACATGATCACTACCCCAACCGGATTTTTTTTTTCATTTTGTTGTTTACACATATGTCAATTTTCCAATTTCTCATTTTCAGTTTATTTTTAAATGTTAGTAATAAGTTTTTCAATTTCATAATATGGCAACATGGATTTTGCATTTTGTTGTTTACACATTTATCAATTTCACAATTTCCCATTTACAGTTTTTAAAATGTCAGTTTAAAGTTTTTCAATTTCATGATATAGAAACATGGATTTTCCAATTTGTTGTTTTCACATTTGTCAATTTACCAAATTCCCATTTACAGTTTTTAAAGTTTCAGTTTAATGTTTTTTTCTATTTGTCAATATGGAAACTTGGATTTTTCCAATTTGTGTTTCACATGTTCATTTTGCATTAGGAGTGGAGAGAGGTGGGTAGTAATTAAAAATGTGCAATCAGTGTCCATTTATGACAGGTCATTGTTGACGAGTCCTCTTCATACAACAGACAGTGAGTTGATGTTTCGCATGCATTACCTAAAATGTAATACCATGCAAGTGTTTAACATTTTTACAAATTAGTTTATGTGTGGGGTCTTATGTTGGGCATTTTGTGTTGGCTTATTTGACAAGTTATTTTGTCATTGCATTTAGTGATTTTTCTCTTGGTCTTGGAAAGTATATCAGTCCATTTTATCACAACATAATGCTTACTGCCATGTATGTAAGCAACAACAACAACACACTAAACTTTTTTAAAAAATATCTAAAGTACTCTAAGGTACTCTCAACTCGTACTCTTACCTCTATCCCATGCCTAGTCAAGAACATTATTTTTTCCAAAAAAAGGTGAATGGGGTAAGTAGACTATATGTTTAAACTTAAAAAAATCATATAAAGTCATATGTTAACTCTAACACCTACGTTTATCCCATTCTTAGTCGAAAAATATTTTTTTTTTTAAATTTTTTCTAAAAAATATTTGGAAAGTAGGCTATTTTTTGAATACTACTCATCCTATGAAGTCATATATAGACTCAAACCAATGGCTTTTATATCCTTAATCGTTAGAACAAAATATGGATTTTTTGATATTTTTTCCAAAAATGTTCATTTTTAAAAATGGGCTATATATTGGAAACTAGGAATTTTACAAAAAAGTGTGTTTGACATAAATGACAGGTATTTACCCCCCCCCCCCCCCTTCTACCCACAAACCAAGTCCCCAGATCTCTTGGACAAAATCCAGAAATGTTTTAATCTAATCCTAGCTAACCTCACCTGACGTGACCATACCTGTTTGTAAGCAACAACAACAACACATTAAGATTCCATGAATTCCAGAGTACTTTTAGATTAATTATCGACTCTCAACTCTTATAACTATGTCCATCCTACTCTGTCAGAAACACGATATTTCTTTTTTTTTTAGAATTTTTTTGCTCCATGTCACTACTGAAGTGATAATGGGTTTTCCGATCCTATCACTATAAATTCATTACCCCCGCTCTTATCTAGGTCTCGACAACAACCATGCCTATTTTTATTATGTCAGATGATGTAATGTTCGGGTGCAAAGTGTGTGCAAAGTAGGTGTAAAAGTGAGTGAAAAGTGGGTGCAAAGAGGGTGCAAAGTGGGTGCAAAGTGGGTGCAAAGTGGGTGCAAAAAGTGGGGGTGTAAATGTGGTACCCTATTTGTAATGGCTTATTTGACAAGTTATTTTGTGGTACCCTATTTGTAATGGCTTATTTGACAAGTTATCTTTCTCAATGTATTTAGAGGATATTTCTCTGGTTCTAGGAAAGTATCTCAACCTTTTTTATGATATCATAATGCTTATCGCCATGTTTGTAAGCAACAACAACACACTAAAATTCCAAGAATCCAAACTACTTACTCTAAGGTTAATGATTGCCTCTCAACTCCATTCCACGCCTAGTCAAAAACATTATACATTTCAAATTTTTGAAAAAAAAAGGTAAATTGGGACAGTAGGCTATATGTTTAATCTAAAAATCATATAAAATCATATGCTAACTACAACACCTAAGTCAATCCCACTCTCAGTCAAAAAATATTATATTCTTTAAATTGTTCCAAAAAATATTTGGAAAGTAGGCTATATTTTGAAAACTAATCATCCTAAAAAGTTATATATAGACTCAAACCAATGGCTTTTATGTCATTAATAGTTAGAACAAAACATGGAATTTTTGACATTTTTCCAAAAAAATTTCATTAAAAAATAGGCTATATTTTGTAAACTATGAAATTTACAAACAAAAGTGTTTAACATAAATAACAGGTATTTATACCCTCTACCCAATAAACTAAGTCCCAGGTCACTGGGACAAAATCCAAAAAGGTTCAATTTGGAAAGTAGGCTATATTTTGAAAACTAATCATTCTAAAAAGTCATATATATACTCAAACACATTTTCTCTAAGTCCTTTAACGTTAGAACAAAACTTAACACATTTTCAATTTTTCAAAAAAAAATGTCAATTTTCAAAATTGCCTATATTATGGAAACTAATAATTTTACAAAAAAGTTTGTTCAACGTAAATGAAAGACCTTTACCCCCTCTACGCCAAATAAATTGTAGGTGCCTAGGACAAAAACTGTGCAGTCGTAGCTTAACTCAACCTAACCTAACCCTACGAGGTGTGATCAAAAAGTTCCAAAATGGCTGCCGTAGCTTAACTTAACCTTTGATTGATCCCTGTTGATTGACCCCTTTTGATTGATCTCTGTTGATGTACCCCTTAGGACTGGTCCCTGTTGACTAGCCCCTTTGGACGGGTCCTTTTTGAAGGGGGGGGGGGGCATTTTTTTACGGGTCCCGGAGGACGGGTCCTTGTTGACGGGTCCCTGTGGGCGGGTCCCTTTGACATAATTTGGATAAAATGGATGGGCCAGTCCGTAGGGATCAGTCCAAAGGACCCGCCCACAGGGACCCGTCAACAAGGACCCGTCCTCCGTTCAAAATATAGCCTACTTTCCAAATATATTTTTAGAAAAATTTAAAAAAATATAATATTTTTCGACTAAGAATGGGATAAACGTAGGTGTTAGAGTTAACATATGACTTTATATGATTTTTTTTAGTTTTAACTTATAGTCTACTTTCCCCATTCACCTTTTTTGGAAAAAAATAATGTTCTTGACTAGGCATGGGATAGAGGTAAGAGTACGAGTTGAGAGTACCTTAGAGTACTTAAGATTTTCTTTGAAAGTTAAGTGTGTTGTTGTTGTTGCTTACAAACATGGCAGTAAGCATTATGTTGTGATAAAATGGACTGATATACTTTCCAAGACCAAGGGAAAAATCCACTAAATGCATTGACAAAATAACTTGTCAAATAAGCCAACACAAAATGCCCAACATAAGACCCCACACATAAACTAATACATAAGCTAATTTGTAAAAATGTTAAACACTTGAATGGTATTACATTTTAGGTAATGCATGCGAAACATGAACTCACTTGTCTGTTGTATGAAGAGGACTCGTCAACAATGAACTGTCAACAATGGACACTGCTTGCACATTTTTAATTACTACCCACCTCTCTCCACTCCTAATGCAAAATGAACATGTAAAACACAAATTGGAAAAATCCATGTTTCCATATTGACAAATAGAAAAAAAAATTAAAATGTAATTTTAAAAACTATAAATGGGAATTTGGTAAATTGACAAATGTGAAAACAACAAATTGGAAAATCCATGTTTCTATATCATGAAATTGAAAAACTTTAAACTGACATTTCAAGAACTGTAAATGGGAAATTGTGAAATTGATAAATGTGTAAACAACAAAATGCAAAATCCATGTTTCCATATTATGAAATTGAAAAACTTATAACTAACATTAAAAAAACTGAAAATGAGAAATTGGAAAATTGACATATGTGTAAACATCAAAATGAAAAAAAAAGTTGGGGGAGTGATCATGTTGTACAGTAACCTATAAGACTAGCATAATGATAGTCGCATGACATGTAAAACACAAATGGTAAAAAATCCATGTTGACAAATAGAAAAAAAAACATTAAACTGAAATTTAAATAAAACTGCAAATGTGAATTTGGTAAATTGACAAATGTGAAAACAACAAATTGGAAAACCCATGTCTCTATATCATGAAATTGAAAAACTTTAAACTGACATTTTAAGAACTGTAAATGGGAAATTGTGAAATTAATAAATGTGTAAACAACAAAATGCAAAATCCATGTTTCCATATTATGAAATTGAAAAACTAAAAACTGACATTAAAAAAACTGAAAATTGGAAAATTGACATATGTGTAAACAACAAAATGAAAAAAAATCCGTTTGGGGTAGTGATCATGTTGTACAGTAACCTGTAAGACTAGCATAAGGATAGTTGCATGTACCATATATACTTTGTGTATGTGCATTAACCTTTGGATTAGCTTACGTTAGGTTTGGTAAAGTTAGGTTTAATGAGGTTAGGTATGTGACCTTGTAGTTTACTCTGTTAGGAAAATGTAAAAAAAGTAAAATCTAAAAATCTAAAAATCTTAAATTTAAAATGTAAAATCAAAAAAAATGTAAAATTAAAACAAATCTAAAATCAAAAATGTTAAAATGTAAAATGTTAAAATGTAATATCTAAAATCCTTAAATGAGGTTTCTGCGGGTTATGACAACACGTTTATGATTTAGTCCATGTTGATGTGTGGTATCCAATTACTGCTGACTTTGCATGATCATCACCCATTGTCTTGATCAACGCCTGGAGCTTCAAATTACTGCAGCGTTAGTCATAGCAATAGAACTGTGCGCTCTCTGCCATGTCAGCAACATGACACCGGAAGGAACACCTGTGTAATATCCAATGACTGCTAACTTTGTATAATCATCACCCATTGTCTTAATGAACACCTGGGGTTTCAAATTAGTGCAGCGTTAGTCAGAGCAACAGAACTGTGCGCTCTCCGCCAAGTCTGTAATATGACGCAGGAAATAACAAGACGTCTTACTGTACGTACCATCTCCTCAGTTTTAACATCTTAAGAACAAGTGTTATTCTCATTCAACTACAAATGACTCGTTAGAACACATCCATCCACCAAGTTAGATCCCTTGACCTGCTCTCAAATGGCATGTGCCTCGTGTACTAGGGTGTGTGCATTAGCCCTAACCTAACGTTACGTACGAACTAAACAGAATGAGAGTTGTTAGCTCTTATCATGCACGTGCACAGGTAAACACTTGTGTGTTAGGTCATATTACACATGAACTTGCATTTTCTCACGTAAGTGCATTTCTCTGTTCGACAAGATACAAATTTGATTGCTGGATTGTATCCTGCACTGTTTATGCGATATAGCTTTGCTAGGTAGTTCTCTACATATAGCAATTTTACCACTGCTCTACCTACGTCTTTTGCTCTTTTGGCTTTCTTACAGTCTAGTGTGTGATAGACAGCATTAACTGTATATCAAACCCAGTTCACCTTTGTATTTGTAATCCTAGTAATAATTTGAAAAAGACACAAATGTAACCAGTTTTAAACGTTATCTCTGTTTTGTTTTGTTTAATATGTTTATGTCATGCATATTAACCTGAAATCGAACCCCTGGTGAAAAGGCTAACAGCTTAACCACTGCACCACCATGCCCTTGTTTCATAGTTCGACTCGTTCTAGGCCTCAGACCTGGAAATCGTGTTAAGACCACCAGTACAAGAGCTTAAATTGCTTACCACTGCAACACAAAAAAATGGATAGCTGGTAACATTTGACAACCGGAAATGATTATATTTCTGTTTGCAATGCATTTTGTCATAAGCCTACTGTCTGAGCACTGACAGCAACACAGTTTAGTTTAGAACAAGCGAGTGTGTGTGTGTATAGATTATTAGCCTCAAGTATTTAAAGCTTGTTGTGTGTAGCGACCATTTTGTCTCGGTAACCACTGAGCATTTTTGTGTTTTAGCTATCATCTTTAACCAATCAATTAAAGATAGTCTACTCTTAATTCTTGATATATCAGAGTTTGCGTACACCGTTTCTCATTTATTAACCCATACCTGCAACCTATACTCTCTCTATACTGCAGTTTGATCTGAAAACAAGTTTCAATGGTAAAAGACTTGTCAGCCACCATACATGTAGCCTACACTAATTCTTTCTCTACCTAGCTATGTTTCATCACGCATGGTAAACATCTCACATGCTCGTACCCGATTATTAGTTTATAAAATCTTAGGTCGATGACCTTAATGTATTGGGTATTTTGGGTAAATTCATTGGCCATGGGAAAGGGTTGACCATTCTAAGTCCTATGACACCTCACATGTTGATATTCCATTATTAGTTTATAAAATCTTAGGTCAATGACCTTGCTGTTTTGGATTTTTGGGGGGTAAATTGATTGGTCATGGGAAAGGGTTAACCATTCTAAGTCCTATGACACCTCACTTGACCCTCTCCGATGATTAGTTTATAAAATCATAGGTCAATGACCATGCTGTATTAGATCTTTTGGGTAAATTCGTTGGTCATGGAAAAGGGTTGACCATCCTGAGTCCCATGACACCTCACTTGACCCTCTCTGATTATTAGTTAGCGAGATATTAACAAAAGTGTAGTTAGGCCGTTTTGACAAAAAAAAATAATACATTCAAAAACAGAATGTCACCTCAAGTCCAACGATATCTCATACAAGTCCCTAGCCTTATTGGTTCATGAGATATTAAAAAGCTAATGACCTATTCGTTTTGGATCTTTTTGTAATTTAAAAAAAACTCATCTATAAATCATTATTCAAAAAGCCTGCCCGCTTACAAAAAAAACCAAGTACGCATGCGTAAAAACAAAAAAAAAACAAAAAAAAAAAAACATGTTTATTCATAGTAGCAATCGGCTCTTCACATGCGTTTCATGTGGGACAACGTTTAATTTCATCATAGCATTAGGGGTCATGGGCCAGTCCATAGGGATCAGTCCAAAAGGACCGGTCTAAAGGGATTAGTCAAAAAGACCTGTCAACAGGAACCCATCAACAGGGACTTGTCAACAAGGACCCGTCATTAATAACCCGTCAACAATGACTCGTCAACAAGGACCCGTCAGCAATGACTCGTCAACAATGACCTGTCAACAATGACCCGTCCACGGGGACTCGTCAACAATGACAGGGGCTCTCGCCTCTAAGCCTGACATGTCCCTCTTTGATTATTGGTTTGCGGAACAACGTTTAATTTCATATTAGCATTCAAACTCTCACATGTTGCACTTGAAAAGCGAAATTTTCTAAAGGAAATTACAATTTCACCCCCTAGTGGGGTAGGTCTTATTTTGGGGTTGAAATATGTCGTCCATAGGAAAGAGGGTATCAGCCCGAGTTCAATGACACCTCATTTGTCAAAATCCGACCATGCGTTCGAGAGATATCGCACCGCCGCCTTCTTGTGTGGAGGAATGTGGAGGTGGAGGTGCTAGAACCACTACAAAACCACTACTGTGGAAGAGACAACATGTGCATGATGGAGCACAAGTGAAAGGAAACCATGTGGCAGGAAAAATCTGCGAATAACTTTCTTATGGATAGCCATCATGGCATTGTGTATTAGTTTATGGATTGAAGACATTCACCACTACGAGAACTGTAAAATATTTTTATTATTATCCGTGGTGAAATGATGGACTTGTGCAAAGAAAACTTTGCGACCGCATGGTCTCATTCTCACTTACACACACATATTTCAGTGTTCTATAAACTGTGTATTTAACTAACTTTACAAATGTACAAAATCTACATGTATAATCTTTATTTGCCGGATGGGCAGTGATTTTGATATATTTTTTGTTAACATTTCCCTGTGTAAATATCAGTGCAAGTCACGAGTGAGTGTCGCACAAGCGACACAGGCTAGAGCCAGTGGCGGAGTGAAAATGGGTATTTTTTTTACCTCATATTAGCTGCAGTGCGCGACAGTTTTATTTAATTATGTGCTACATTTATACCAACGTTAACATCGCAATAATGGTAAACCAGCAGATCATCAGATACAACTCCAACCGCGCGATGGCATGTGATTGCTAAATCATGTGTGGGGAATTGGCGACGGAGGATGTCCAGACACAATGAAATGGTAACCTAAAGCCATACTCGAGACCGCATACAATATCTCATGGCGGGACTCGAACCAAGTAATGCTGAATCTGTAAGTCAAGTCAAATATTTATAGCGTATTGTAAGAGTGGAAAACAGTAGACTTAGTTTATTTGGTTTCATTTGTTTAGTGCACAATGCCGGTAGCTAATTATAAGACGCGTGTGGAAATAAATAGTTTTATTAAACATTTATAGAAGCCAGGAAGGCTGGATTTTCAATGTTCATTCGTATCATTTAAAAACAGGACGTATTATCAACTTTTATTTTGTCAGGCTGATGACAAATAAACTAGTTTGACAATGTTAAATCGAGGCCAAGGTTACGAGCCAATTTCACTACACAGCACACTCGATTCTAGGCAGTGGATTAATATTTTGTTTTAGAAGGCTGAGAGATTCTTGACATTATTACAAGTGGAATGCAGAGTTCCGTTACTCACATTTATTGGCCAGAACAATACTTGAAAACAGGTTTATTTATTTAAGAGAAGCCACAACGGCAATGAATGGAATTGTATTTTGTAACCAAATGAACGCAGGTTGGATTTATTCAGGGAAGGTGCAATGTTATAAACGCACACACACAGTTAGCTTGTATCAGAAACCTTTATGTTCATTTAAAGCGTTGTCAGGATGTGTTTTTGTACACATAATCTTTATTACCAGCAATTCAAACGTGTATCAATTAGGATTCCACACTTTTGTAAATTAAGAGTATTATATGAGTCGAGACGGTGGATGAATACTCCGACTTTGTTATTGTGATTATATCGTTGGTAATGAACTAACGAAAGTCGTACCAAAAACCGAAGGCGCCTGGATCAAAGGATCCGAAATAAGAGTAAAGTAATTGGTGAAGACATAGGATGTCTAATAAGTGTGATGAAATATTGGTGAAGACACAGGGTGTCTCGTAAACTATTGAACTATTGAGTTATTTGCTTAAGTTGGATACAAACGTTACCTGAATACACTGAACGCTTTTAAAGGTCCATAAACTGAACAACAATACTGGCAGGAATAAATAATTGTGTGAAACTCTATTAATAATCAAAAATAGGGTTTTGAAAACTAACAAATCTTATAATTCCCCCTGAATCTAAATAAAATGTATAAACATTAAAAATAGACTATTTTTCTGGACCAAATGTCAACACTTAGATATTGTTAAGCTATTGTAGATACATTTTGATACATTTTCACATGATTAGTCGACCACTAATTGGTGATGTGATAACTGAAGCCCACACATCAGATTAGTAGCAATATGAGTCGATGTATTTGTTTAATTACTATCGCATTTGCAGGCTTTCCTATATTTTCTATTTTCTTAACACTTTGACACTATGACCGTTTGTTACAAACAGTAACAAATCGAGTACGTAGGCAGTGCCAATTGCACAACCATAGGAGTGCTGAATTATTGTATGCATTTGTGTTGTATTAGCATAATTTTTTTAAATTCAGCAACATTGTGCACATAGCTTGATTTTCTTAGTAATAAACGCATCTCGTTTATTAATTAATGATTTTTAGGACTAGCTAAACACTTAACTCTAAATATAATTGTTAGAGATGGCACCATCATAGCATAGGACCAATTTTCCCCTTGTTACTAAATGTAAATGTTCTAGTATTTGTAAACAAGTAAATGTTGCATTGCTGTAAATTCTTTTGATGTTTGATCCACCCGTAAGTTATTTCGATGTAATTGCTTAGGGCCGATCTTACGTGCCATTCTCTTAGCTTGTTCATTTTGTCGAATTTTGTATTAGGACCATGAGAGCAATTTAGATGTTGTTTAGGATTTTTTAATATTTCTTTCAGGGCAGAATAGTATTGGACTAGCCGTTTGCAACTCTCATGCTAGGCTAGGGATCTATTCTGAATAAAATTTATTTGTGATTTGAACCTAAGACTGACCTCTCTTTCTTGTTTAGTTTTGTTATCGATGCATTCCTCTGAGATGGTTAAAGATCGAACCTCACTAATTCCCGACACCCCCGAGTGCAGACGTTTGTGCTACACCAGCCTATGAATGTATCGTCCCCCATACTTGTGTGTTAACTGGAAGAGGGTCACGGAAGGGTCATTTGAAACCGGTGGCTCCCCGAAACCTTCGGCCAGCGGGCACATATAGTACGTTGGCGCCCCACGTGGGGAATCGAAACTTGTGTTCGATCTCCATGATTCGTTTGTTGGTGAGGATTTTATTTTGTTAGCAGATGCAACAGATTAGTAACGAATCGAGATTTCGTACTAGTGTTTTGGAAGGCTACATGGCATTCTTATTCCAGAATTAAGACCATGAGGCTAGGTAACATTTATTAATGATAATAAGTTGAGGATTTGATTTGCAGTTATCCTAGTCTTGAGTAAATGTAAGTTTGTTGTTGTCTTGATGTCATTTAATTTTTACCAGAGGTTCAGCTGTTATCATCGAATAAATTTATGAAGGAATGGATTTTCTACTGTTTTCCAACTCAAATCATTGTTAAGGCATAGGAAGTTGTTAGTTCCCCGTATTTCTCCAATTGAAGATATTATGTCTGCGCAAGAGACAGCCGAGTTTTTGGCAATCTTGCCTGCCCTACTGCACAATCTGCAGGTGTCGATGGACAATTTGACACGAAATAATAATGACTTAAGGGCTGAGATGGCTCAAAACAATGAAAACTTGAGGGCTGATATTAACAATGTAACTGAAAATATCAACGTTGTTACAGAAAACATAAACACTGTCAGGGAAGATGTAAACAGTGTTAGGGCAGATATGAATGAGAACAGTAACAATGCTACAGCTACTCTGTTACAAACTAGTAACAACATTACTACCAACATTAGAGCTGATATGACACTGTTGAACACCAATATTAGAGCTGATATGGCACTGTTTAACAATAACATTAGGGCAGATATGGCACAGAATGTAGTTGAAGTGCGAGAGGACATTGCCAATGTTAAAGCCGAAATTACTGTCACAATCAATAAGGTTAGTGATGATTTGCGTGCAGAAATGGAAACCTATCGCACGGAATATCACGCACACTTAGAGGGAATAAAACAAGAGATACGCACAAATAGATCTGAGATAAATCAAAAACTCAAAGACGTTCAGACAGAGATGAACGATAACATCGAATCAGTCAGGAGTGAAGTCGCTAATGCAAAAGAAATCGTTAGCACTAGGATTATCTCCGTGGAACAGCGTATGGAAGAAGTTAACACGCACGTGGGTGTGTTAAAAGCTGATGTGGCTATAGTTTACTCTGGATTAAAATTAACTAGAAGCATAGCATTTGCCGTACACATGAATACTAAACGTGTAGCAAACAAAGTAGAGAAGGTGGAGGCTGAAGTCAGCAAAATAAAATAAGACTTAACTACAGACATTGAAGCGATTCGAGAGGAAACTCGTGAGAACAATCACAGAGCCAACCAATACGTAGCAAAAACATTAGACGCTTACCTTGAGGAACAGGATGGGAAACAGAAAGAATTCGATAATCGTATTGAAGGAAGATTTGAACAGATAGAATCACAGGTGAATGCTATAATTAATAAGCAACCTGAGAAAGTGTTAGAATACGCCGAATTGGATGAACGCATCAATCGTCTATTAAAACCTAATAGAGAGGGTGTACCATCTACAAACACTGCGACTAACATACCAAAACCGAATGTTCCGATGGAAAACCAAGGTTATAATCCATTTAGGACAACATCACAATTTGTGACACCGAATGCTAACATAACGCCGAATTATGGGCTGACACCTAACTTTAATGTCACGCCGAACTATGGTCAAACTCAGTACTCGAATATTGTGTATTTGAGAAGCCATGAAGATCGACCGGCAAAATTCAATAATTCCAATTCCGTTACACCGGTAGATTTTCTGAGAAACTTGGAGTCATACATGAGAGAAACTATGGTAACACCAGACAGGGAGTTACGGACTGTCGAAAAATACCTAGAGAACAGCCCGTTAACCTGGTTCAAGGCATTCAGATACTCATTCCACAATTATCAGGAATTTAAAGTAGCATTCCTTAAGACTTATTGGTCTTTGGAACGTCAGCAAAATATAAGGGCGGAAATGTACAATAAGAGGTACGCTAGTACTCAAACAACTAAGTACGCTACCTACTTCGCAAGTCAGCTTTCGAAATTGCAATGTTTGGAACCCCCTTTATCCGAATTAGAACTTGTCCAAACCATTAGAAGACAATATCCTATGGAAGTACAAAGGTTACTCATAGCGTCAGATGCAAATACATTTATGAAATGTGACGAAGTTCTTAGAAAACTGGATAGCAGTCACGAACAATTTGCACCTACACCTAAACATAGGAGCACACATGATGTAAATGTAACTTCAGTGGACAGAACCAGTCAGACTGTACAAACTACAGAAAATCGTCGAAACAAACAATCGTCAAAATCACGAGGGACCAGATAGAAGGAGAGATTTCCGTGATTATCGTAAAGACAATACACCTTATGCAAGGAATCGTCGATTTGACACAATCAACAAGAATTACCAGAACAGATATCAAAATAGAGCCAACAATTACAACAGCAATCGTCGTAGTAATAACAATAACAATAACAACGCTAATATCAACCGTGGTTATCGAGGACAGCCACGTGATCGCTAGGATCGAAATAACCGATACACTGATAATCCCAGGAGAGATTACAGACACAGTGGCGGTGACCGAAGAGAATATGATTCTCATTTCCAATACGATAATGATTGGAAAGGTAAGGCTAATGAAAGTCGACAATACATTCAGGAACGGAGAAGAAGAAATACAGAAGACGAAGAACCAGACAGAAGAAGAGATGGAAATAACAAATGTCGTGAGAATAACAGGAAAGTTATGACAGCTGATGTTCACAACATTGAGATTGAACCACCAGGCGAAGACCATCACATGAGTGATGAAGAATATGACAGGATCACTGACAGAATGGATCGTGCACGAAGTCAAACCAAGGATTGGTAATTGGCTGAAATAAAAATTGACTTCCACAATTTTTATTTACTTGACGTGGAGTTGTATGCGCCCGTTGACGCATGTTTGCTCAGACGACAGAGACGAAAACTTATGCTGAAATGTAACTGAACATACCCTGCGAGCGGAGGGAAGAAGTTGAAAAAATATCGCTTATGATTATATTTTTACTTATTTTTCATATTCCAAAAATCAACTATAATTATAACCAAGTAATTCTGCACATTTGAAGTACAGCATACTTCGTAAATCGATGAAACTATCAATTTACACGGCCAACTCATGTACTGAGAGCACGCCATATTTGGTAAAACCAGTTCCTATTCGTCTGTGGAAGAGCCAACATGTGCATGATGGAGCACAAGTGAAAGGAAACCATGTGGCAGGAAAAATCTGCGAATAACTTTCTTATGGATAGCCATCATGGCATTGTGTATTAGTTTATGGATTGAAGACATTCACCACTACGAGAACTGTAAAATAATTTTATTATTATCCGAGGTGAAATGATGGACTTGTGCGAAGAAAACTTTGTGACCGCATGGTCTCATTCTCACGCACACACACATATTTCAGTGTTCTATAAACTGTGTATTTAACTAACTTTATAACTGTACAAAATCTACAAGTATAATCTTTATTTGCCGGATGGGCAGTGATTTTGATTTATTTTTTGTTAATATTTTCTTGTGTAAATATCAGTGCAAGTCACGAGTGAGTGTCGCACAAGCGACAGAGGCTAGAGCCAGTGGCGGAATGAAAATGGGCAAATTTTTACCTCATATTAGCTGCAGTGCGCGACAGTTTTATTTAATTATGTGCTACATTTATACCAACGCTAACATCGTAATAATGATGAACCAGCAGATCTTCAGATACAACTCCAACCGCGCGATGGCATGTGATTGCTAAATCATGCGTGGGGAATTGGCGACGGAGGATGTCCAGACACAATGAAATGGTAACCTAAAGCCATACTCGAGACCGCATACAACATCTCATGGCGGGACTCGAACCAAGTGACGCTGAATCTGTAAGTCAGATCAAATATTTATAGCGTATTGTAACAGTGGAAAACAGTAGACTTAGTTTATTTGGTTTCATTTGTTTATTGCACAATGCAGGTAGCTAATTATAAGACGCGTGTGGAAATAAATAGTTTTATTATACATTTATGGAAGCCAGGAAGGCTGGATTTTCAATGTTCATTCGTATCATTTAAAAACAGGACGTATTATCAACTTTTATTTTGTCAGGCTGATGACAAATAAACTAGTTTGACAATGTTAAATCGAGGCCAAGGTTACGAGCCAATTTCACTACACAGCACACTCGATTCTAGGCAGTGGATTAATATTTTGTTTTAGAAGGCTGAGAGATTCTTGACATTATTACAAGTGGAATGCAGAGTTCCGTTACTCACATTTATTGGCCAGAACAATACTTGAAAACAGGTTTATTTATTTAAGAGAAGCCACAACGGCAATGAATGGAATTGTATTTTGTAACCAAATGAACGCAGGTTGGATTTATTCAGGGAAGATGCAATTTTATAAACGCACACACACAGTTAGCTTGTATCAGAAACCTTTATGTTCATTTAAAGCGTTGTCAGGATGTGTTTTTGTACACATAATCTTTATTACCAGCAATTCAAACGTGTATCAATTAGGATTCCACACTTTTGTAAATTAAGAGTATTATATGAGTCGAGACGGTGGATGAATACTCCGACATTGTTATTGTGATTATATCGTTGGTAATGAACTAACGAAAGTCGTACCAAATACCGAAGGCGCCTGGATCAAAGGATCCGAAATAAGAGTAAAGTAATTGGTGAAGACATAGGATGTCTAATAAGTGTGATGAAATATTGGTGAAGACACAGGGTGTCTCGTAAACTATTGAACTATTGAGTTATTTGCTTAAGTTGGATACAAACGTTACCTGAATACACTGAAAGCTTTTAAAGGTCCATAAACTGAACAACAATACTGGCAGGAATAAATAATTGTGTGAAACTCTATTAATAATCAAAAATAGGGTTTTGAAAACTAACAAATCTTATAATTCCCCCTGAATCTAAATAAAATGTATAAACATTAAACATAGACTATTTTTCTGGACCAAATGTCAACACTTAGATATTGTTAAGCTATTGTAGATACATTTTGATACATTTTCACATGATTAGTCGACCACTAATTGGTGATGTGATAACTGAAGCACACACATCAGATTAGTAGCAATATGAGTCGATGTAATTGTTTAATTATTATCGCATTTGCAGGCTTTCCTATATTTTCTATTTTCTTAACACTTTGACACTATGACCGTTTGTTACAAACAGTAACAAATCGAGTACGTAGGCAGTGCCAATTGCACAACCATAGGAGTGCTGAATTATTGTATGCATTTGTGTTGTATTAGCATATTTTTTTTATTCAGCAACATTGTGCACATAGCTTGAATTTCTTAGTAATAAACGCATCTCGTTTATTAATTAATGATATTTAGGACTAGCTAAACACTTAACTCTAAAGATAAATGTTAGAGATGGCACCATCATAGCATAGGACCAATTTTCCCCTTGTTACTAAATGTAAATGTTCTAGTATTTGTAAACAAGTAAATGTCTTGCTTTGCTGTAAATTCTTTTGATGTGTGATCCACCCGTAAGTTATTTCGATATAATTGCTTAGGGTCGATCTTACGTGCCATTCTCTTAGCTTGTTCATTTTGTCGAATTTTGTATTAGGACCATGAGAGCAATTTAGATCTTGTTTAGGATTTTTTTAGGATTTTTTTATATTTCTTTCAGGGCAGAATAGTATCAGTCTAGCCGTTTGCAACTCTCATGCTAGGCTAGGGATCAATTCTGAATAAAATTTATTTGTGATTTTAACCTATGACTGACCTCTCTTTCTTGTTTAGTTTTGTTATCGATGCATTCCTCTGAGCTGGTTAAAGATCGAACCTCACTAATTCCCGACACCCCCGAGTGCATACTTTTGTGCTACACCAGCCTATGAATGTATCGTCCCCCATACTTGTGTGTTAACTGGAAGAGGGTCTCGGAAGGGTCATTTGAAAGCGGAGGCTCCCCGAAACCTTCGGCCAGCGGGCACAATATATATATATATATATATTCTTGATAAGAGGATACGTGCAATCACCCAGCTGACCAAAATCCAAGCTGGATTTGTGAAAAATTGCAGCACAACAGATGCAATCCACGCCACACGGCTTTTAGTTGAAAAGCATCGTGAAAAGAATAAGCCGTTGCACCTTGCTTTCTCAAATCTCGAAAATGCTTTTGATCGCGTGCCGCACGACTTGATCTGGTTGACTCTCCGACAACATGGCATCCCAGAGTACCTTGTCAACTGGGTACAATTGCTCTACGCGGAGCCAAGATGTTACGTCCAAGCCGCCGCAGGAGCGTCGGAAAACTTCCATGTAACAGTTGGTGTTCATCAAGTTTTGGCCCTGTCACCATTGCTGTTCATTATGGCCATGGACACGGTTACTGCAGATCTACAACAACCGTTACCTTGGACCATTCTGTACGCTGATGACGTTATGTTGGCCGCTCAAAACAAGCTGGATCTCTAACATCAAGTCCAGGAATGGAGTGATCGTTTAAGTCAATATGGCCTGCGGCTTTACAAAGCTAAAACAGAATATATGACAACGGATGCTGGAGAAATCGGAACAATCCAAGTCGACGGCGATGATCTGCCTCGAACGACAAAATTTAAGTATCTTGGCTCTACGATAAGTGTTGAAGGTCGTCTCACCGAGGAGGTCAACATAAGAATTAATGCTGCGTGGATGAAGTGGCGAACAACGACAGGTGTCATTTGCGATCGCCAGATGAAAGGCCACCTAAAATCGAAGATATACCGCACTGTCATTCGTCCCGTAGCGCTTTATAGTACCGAATGTTGGCCGACCACGAAGGAAGCAGAACGTCGGCTAAGTGCCATGGAGACCAAGATGCTTAGATGGACAGCAGGCATTACTAGGTTGGATCAGATCCCCATTCAAAGAATAAGGGAACGATTTGGTATCGCAGAAATCAGTAACAAAATGAGTGAGGGTCGTCTGCGATGGTTTGGGCATATGTTACGGTCAGGAGCGGACACCATTGCAAAACAGGGCTACACACTGGAGGTCGCCGGGAAAAGACCAAAGGGGCGACCGAGACAACGATGGGCCGATACACTGCACAGGGATTTGAAAGGCGTCAACCTTCATCCGGACATGGTCCATGACCGAGTAAAGTGGAGACAGCGGATTCAAATAGCGGACCCTGCCACGAAGTGGGACAAACGCTAAAGCAAAAGAAGATATATATAAATAATTGAAAAGTATATAGTAACATCTATTTTGCATGTACTCATGTATTGATATACAATCTCACCCTCTCTCTCTCTCTCTCTCTCTCTCTCTCTATATATATATATATATATACAGGGTCTTTATATTTGCTTGGCAAGGATATTCTCGCCCACACGCTCCACCAGTGACGGCTCAGTTGCCGGCTGCCGGGCGTGCATATGTACGGCAGAATAAATAAATAAATAAATAAATAAATAGCCTTACAAATCCCATAAGGGCTATGGCCTCCTGCTTTGCAGGGAATTGCTCAGTTTTAACTCATCAGGTGAGCAGGTCCTGAGGAGCATTCAGGGTTATTCTTTCTGATTGGGCCTTCTATATAGATGTGCAGCTGATTAAAGATTAAGTAAATTATATTACGATGGCATAACATTCGCTACAACAATCTTCATTTCTGAGTCTGGCGATATCAAGGCCTCAAATATCCATTAGTATTACGGAAATCATAATAGCCATCAACGAATATCTGGGAGCTTCCCATTGCCACTAAGCACAAAGCTTACCCTGTCTAAGCACTTGAACAATGACAGAAACTGCCAAGTCTTCACTCTTCAGTAAAATCTACGTATATTGAACCGTTTCAAATAGGTCTTTTTAAAATGCAATACAAAACCTTACCGGTGGAGTTTTAACATCTAGTTTGGATGCAGATACCTATACACGTTCTTTAACATCCCACAAATAATTCACTATGTTGTGCACATGTGGTCCCGGAACGAATTAACAAGTGTTTCGCAAGATAGTTGAACCTTTTGAATTCCTTGTGATGCAGTAAGGTTTTTTTCCCTAGTGAACACGATGATGTTTCCTTAAAATTAGAGCGCGAGACAATGTTCCATTAATTATGTCCGCCATGCAAATGACTTCTCACATGTGCTACAAGTGTATTACTTCACTCCAGTATGAACAACAGTGTGCTTCTTGAGGTCACCGCTCTGTGAGAAGCCTTTATTGCACACCAGAGATATGTACCGCTTTGCTGCATGCCCACTGAACGGTGTCTTTCTAGTTGATGCATTGTTTTATTGGTCACTGCATGCGAGTCTCCCTAGGTCTTTCCACTCCTGCCTCATCTTCGCTGTTCTTGTCCATTGTTTTCCTCCCCATTTTACGAACCAGTCTGCCCATCTGATTCTTTGTCTCCCAACGTTTCGTCTTCCTGTTCTTGGGTCCCACATCGTCATTTTGTACGTCCATCGGTTAGGATCTAATCTCGCTACATGTCCACCCCATCTCCATTTGAGCTGGTCTGCTAATGTCATAGCGTCTTTCATGCCGGTTCTCCTTCTTAAATCTTCGTTCCGTATTCTATCTCTCAATGAGACATGAAGTATCTTCCTTTCCATTTTCCGTTGACATCTCTGGATCATTTGTCTTTGTTTCGATGTTAATGCCCAAGTTTGGCAACCATATAGTAACACCGGTATAACGCATTTTTCCAGAACTTCAGCCTTTAAAGTGTGTTTTTGGGTCTTGTCAGCCAGTATAAACTTTAGGGACCAAAAGCTCTTCCATGCTTGTCCTATTCTTCGTTTGACCTCTTTCTCCGAACGACTTGAAAATGACATGTTCTGACCGAGATATACATATTCTTCAACATATTCCAGTGTATCTCCGTTCACATTAATTGGGGCTTCTAACGCATTGGTCATCAGCTTCGTTTTCTTCGGGTTCATTGTAAGGCCCACTTCTTTACTTGTTTTGTCTAATTCTTTTATCATTTGTTCCAGCTCTTTCGCTGATTCAGCCACCAAAACAATGTCGTCTGCGAACCGTAAATGGGTTAGTCTTGTCCCATCGATTCTGATGCCATATTTTTCTTCCCAGTCTAGTTTTCTAAACTGATTTTCCAGCAAAATACGGCAGAATACAGTGCTTAAAATCAGAATCATGCAATTTTTTTCACCATGCTTACAGTAGATGCTGAAAATGTTCCCCATCCGCTGCCAAACATTATCGGCATCTCCTGATGAAGTTTCCAGTTACTCCGGTTAAGTTAGCTTCAGTAATAAAATAACGACCTTTACGTCTATTTTTATTGTTTATTGAACCTGTACGTTTGAATCTCTCAGCCAGTTGTTTTATTGTCCAATTTATAGAAATGGGTCTCCCTGGAAATTTCACTCGATTTTTTTTGTCTTGCCCTAGCGCACGATTTCCCGCACATTATGTACGTATTGTGCAGATATACTCGTTCACGTAACGAATATTTCACATAAGGCATTACAGCAGAATACACAATCACAATAAAACACTATACAATACGATATACAGTACACAGTAGCTTTATAAAACACCCAATTAGCTCGGAACTCACACGCCTACCGCAGCAAGAGCGTGGGAATACGGCTGGAGACCTTGCGCGCCATCCTGTAACAGCCGGCTATTGGCCGAGGTTGAGCAGAGTAGCCTTGCTAAGCAAAAATAAAGGCCCTGTATATATGTTGTTAATAATTTATTATTATTATTTTTATTTAGTCAATTTACCCTCTAGGTTGGTGGTTCTCACGGACTGATCCCTATGGACTGGCCCATGCATTTTATCCAAATTATGCCAAAGTGACCCCCCCCCCAGAGGGACCCGTCAACAAGGACCCGTCAACAGAGACTGGTTCGCGAGATATTAACAAAAGTGCACTTAGACCCTTTGTCAAAATTTCAAAAATAGATTAAAAAGGGGGCGTTAGCGAGATTCAAAAAAAGGGGGGGGGGCATTTTTTCACCCACTTTTGTACCTACCTTTGCACCCACTATTGCATTCACTTATGCACCCACTTTTTCACCCACTTATGCACCCACATTTGCACCCACTTATGCACCCACTTTTGCACCCACTTTTGCACCCACTTTTGCACCCACTTTAAACTATTATTTATAGTATTGAGTGAACTTTGCTAGAGATTAGTTCATGCTTGACAATTGATATGGAAGTATCATTTTCATTTCTCTTTATTTGTTACTCTATTTACCCTTTGGATGTTTATCATTCTCTTTTAATACACCGTTTCAAACACTTATAAAGAAAAGAAAAAAGCAAGTCCAAGAAAAAAAAATACTGTGGCTCATGACAGTGCATTGTTTACTGAGCAAAGTCTAACTCCTGTTAATGTAAAAGTTATGTTTAATCCATCTTTCACGTCTCAAGAGCCATCAATATCGCAGATTATGCAAGAGGTAGTGTTGTTGTTTTAAGGGTGGAACTAAAAGGTTATCTGTCATCGATATGCAGATAGTTTTACCAAAGAAGAATTATTGGTGCTCTCCAAGTTGTTCATTTATTATGTGACAGTCAATGCCGAGAAAGAAATCTGGCAACTTATACCAAAATCATGGACTCAAGATCCTGGATAGTCTTACCAAAGATGAATTATTGGTGCTCTCCAAGTTTTCATTTATTTTGTGACAGTCAATGCCGTGAAAGAAATCTTGCTACATGTACCAAACTCATGGACTCAAGACCCTGTGTTACGTAAATACCTATTATTTCTTTGGATTAAGCATGTAAAGAACACGACCTTTCTTATCGTCATAGTCATTATGCTTTAATACGTGTGGTGGATAAAGTATCGTTGAAAAGCTAAGCAACGTTTGACATCCTATAATGGCTCAGTGGGGGAGAGGTTGGCAGCCCTCATTGTGATTACTGCTATAAAAGGGAAGTTAATGATGAGTGGACATGAACATTGAAAAGGATTGAGGAAATGGTATTTCTTTGTATTCTATTTTGTAAAGCCATATATGTTGTGAAATAAAAACAAGGTTTACAAGATCACAATGTCTTTTAATTTTAAAATGGTGATAGCCATTTCTTTATTTTCACACATGAATATTTACAATTTCCACTTTTCATTTTTTTACATTCTTATTGTTTAGTTTACACATTCTGTACATTTTTGTTGTTGTGAAATAAAAACAAGGTTTACCAGATCACAATGTCTTTTAATTTTAAAATGGTGATAACTATTTCACTTTTTCACACATGGATATTTACAATTTTCCACTTTACATTTTTACATTTCCCTTGTTTAGTTCACACATTCTGTACATTTAAAAAAAAAATCGTAATATACAAAAGCAAACATTTTACACTAAAATGTATTACTTATCTTATTTTTACTAAACTACAGTAGCCTAACATTATACATTCTACTTACAGTTTTTTTTACAAAAAAATATTACAATATAAAACACACTACAAATATTACAATATAGTGATCATTAGACTTAAGTAAAGTAATAGTCGTCAATGCGACTGTTTCCCCAAGCAAAAGTATCAAATGTGTTGGGTATAATGAATCGTTTGTTGTCTTCATTACTTAAAGCAACTTTGTTCAGCAAATTGGTATGTAGCTGATGATTTTTACTTCTAAATACACTCATTTTCTTATATAATACAGGTGGGTTACTAACTATACAGTTTTTATAATCACTTATATCTAACTCTTTACTAACAACATTCTTTTTCACTCCTTTTAATTTTTTACTACTATATCATCAATTGTCATATAGCTGTATGATTTAGATTTTGTGCCTACAAAGGTGTCTATAATAACACCAGCACATTCATCCTTAAATTTCCCAAGAACCTTTTTGTTTACTAGAGGTAAATGGTAAATATTATCCTCGGGATAGTCACTTGTATCAAACCTATTTAGCTCAGTTTTGATATCCTCATAAAAATCATCAGTTTTAAACTCATAAATAAAAGAATCTGTGTCTGTGTAGAGTAATTTAGCATTATCAAGATAGTTTTTCTTTACATAATCATAGTGAAATTCATACATAAGTGTTTTTGATAATTCCAGAATGGTGTAACCCACATATATGGGTTTGTTGTAAGTTACTTTAAGACGATTCATTTGTATTACAACTAAATCCTCATGAATAATTGAACAGCTATGAAAGTTAGGCTTGCTTATTAAGTTGCTCGCACCATACCTTTTACCATCATTCTCCCTCTTTGTTATCAGCTTTACATCAACTCGTTTATCAACATTCTCCATTGTCTTTCCAAAAACACTATTATTCATGAGTTTATAAAAATCTTTTTCAAACGCGTTTGTTGACTGTGTTCTTAAATTATTGTTTAGATCAATATATGGTTTGAGCCATGCTGACTGATGAAATTGCAATACGCGATGAATTTTAGTTAATTTCAATCCATGCTGTAGACACTGTTTCAAGTTTCGATAATGTATTACATATTTACATTTATTATTTACATTAGCAATTAACATTTTTGTTCGTGATGTGATGTATGGAGATTTCATATTCTCAGGACAAAATGGTAAATCATTATGATCATCATGTAACTCTTTAGGTTACTCAAGATTTATCTCTAAAATATATCCTTTATCATCGTTATCATTAAGAGTGTCAACATGTAAGACATCAATTTCAGGTTGTGTCAGCCAGCGAAAATCTTTCAGTGGTAGATATTGACTCATAGCCCAACCATATTGGTTATTTGCATCGAGGTAGACAATATACTTTGACTCTTCACAAGGGTTGTAGCTAGGCATGTATTTATTATTCGCTTTAGAGTACCGTCCACTACATTGACTTAATCCACCTCGAATAGATGATTTTATAAAATTGATCATGTCTATATCAGTCATTAATTCTAAATTTACTTTCGTTTTTTTTTCAACATTGAACTGAAACTTAACCCAGGAGCTGTGAAATACTGACAAGGATCAAGGTCATAAGTTTTCATACAAACATTCCGAAATTTTTCAAAAACATCTGCTAATAACAACACATCTGTCTTCAAATATATGTCTGAAAATGCTCCTAAAGTTTGAATGTCAAACTGTGCCCATACACGTTGTGCATGTAAATATTCTTGATCACTGATATGACTTGTGTTTAAGGAACTGTAAAATGCATCTTTCGGTGGTAAAGAACACTCCTCAAGACGTTCCACACAGTTAATATATTCGTAAGGGAATATACCCTTTTGACAAATCAAATTAAAATCATCTTCTTTAGGAAAGACACGTTGAATTTCATGAAACTGATCTGATTTTAAATTACTAGCAAGCTTATCAAGACTACTCGGCATAAAGCGGAATGAATCTAAAAATCGTAGTTTTATCGTTTTCTTATTGTCAGTTTTGATGTATTTTGTGAACGATATGTATTGTTCCTTATTATTTGCAATCACATCAATTTTCACATCTGAAGCTCCAAATTCTTTAACGATAAAGTGGTTATCGTATTTGCTACCGTTATGTAGAATGACCGGAATGAATTTACTTACTCTATAATTTAAATTACATTCTTGGTGAACAGCACCACGATATTGTCCTGTTAAATGGTCATGATCGCGAACCCTGTCTGTATATAAACATTCACCACATATAAAGCAATTAGTTTCAGTTTCAAAATTCATTTGCTCAAATAAATTTAGTGGTTCCATTGGAATGATCGTATTTAAAATAGAGGATATACGGATGGCATCTTTCTCAAGCCTTTCCATAAAAACTTTAGGTGCATCAGGACCTCTATAGAGCTCAAACTTATTTAAAGAGTCATCATAACTACATTTAATATAATATGCAAAGCTAAAAGGTTCATGAATGTGAGTAGTGTTGGTAAAAGATTGGGCTGGATTCGATGAACATGTATTAAATGGTTTTAGCAAAGCCTCGAAGTCAGCATATATAACAAATGGTACTCGAAGCTGTTTCTCATAATCCTAAAATTTTAGAATGTTATTTTTAGGAGTCGGTAATACCGTACGAACATGATTACACCCCCATTTTTGATGTTGAGTTAGTTGATCCTCTTTTGTAAAATAGAGCAAACAGCCTTCACACAAACACTTCTTATGTTCTCTTTTTGATAGCTGACTACCGACAAGTCTACTTAAATGTTTTATCCAGCAATAGTGAGCATTTTCACCTTCGGTTATGTAAAGTAAATTTACATGAGCATCCTTTTTTTCCTGACTATAATATAGAGGACCAACTATACTCTTATTTTCAATTCCATAAACATTAATACTTACATTGTTCAGCTCTTCAAAACGTTGAATGTCTTTTATCGCCATAGAAAATTCTATTTCTTTTAAATCTAACACTGAAGAATAGTGAGTATAAGATGATGTTCTCTCTACATGCCCCACTGCTGAATGGAGAGCTGAGGTTACAGCCCACGCAAAACATGCTTGATCACTATTCAAAACATTCACAACAGCTCTCTTTCGTTTGATCCATACAGGTAAATCAATATATGATGATGCTCGAAGGGGGTTGTATTTATTCATGTTGGTTTCTAAATAAAGTACTTCAACCAACGCCCAGCCTGACTCCCTTTCCTGGAACTCTTTACTCTTCACAATGATAGCACTTGAAATATTTCGATACATATCACTAATATTAGTTGATTCGCTAACAATTATGTTTTTTGTATTAAAGGATTTGATATCCATAATTTCACCGTCACTCCCAGTTTTTACATAGAGTCCAAAAAGTTCAAAATTCATTTTAATTGTTTTATGCTCTACTAAAACATTTTCTACTAATCCAAACACAGTAGGTTAAACATTCTGTAAAAATGTTTCAATACTTTGAGTTTTTTCTTTACTATGAAGTCTGTAACTAGCAATTCGACTTTTAAACGCACTACCAATTTGTTGAATATTCCCAGAATTTCTTTCATGGCAAACGTTATTTTTATGTTGAATACTGCGTAAATGTCCATGAATGATTGAAGAAGGTATATCAATATTACATACATTACAATGTGTTATCGAAGGTTCACCATTCTTCTTTCTTTTTGTTGCACAACTATTTTCACAATCTTGAGAACGTTTACGCTTTTGAGCATCACATTCATTTAAAGGTTCCGTGCTAGTTGATTGTTTTACAGATTTCAATTCCTGTTGTTCTCCATGCACTTCAACCATGTGGGATTGATATCGCTTTACAGCAGAAAAACCAAGTTCGCAAACTGAACACGAAAATGGTGCTGAACTAACATGCATTAAATTTACATGACGTGCAAGATTATCTTGTCTGTTAAATGTGGTAGCACAATGACTGCACACAAACATTTTAATGTCATGTTTAGCATTTGCATGTCGTTGAAGGTTGTCAGGTCTTGAGAACTGTTTCTTACATTCACCACACTTGAACATGATGATCCCTTTCGAAATTAACTATAAAAGAAAGAAATCATAAATGTTAATAAATGATAAACAAAAGTACAATTTAAATAGTTTAATTATATTCCAGTCAATGGTTATAGCAGGGTATTTAAATCGATCATCTGTGAACTCCTAGCAAGTCTAACTTCATGTAGTTCTAACTGAGGGTTACTACATACCACTGTCACTGACACCTAGCGGTGAACATTGGAACTTGATAGCGTGGTAGAAACCAGCGGTCGCCAGTTAAGTGAGCTAAGTGTGGTGTCATAGCCAGTCTTAAAGTAAGTCTAAACTTGTAGAACATGTCACGTGATAGAAACCAGCGATCACCAGTTAAGTGAGCTAAGTGTGACGTCATAGCCAGTCTTAAAACAAGTCTAAACTTGTAGAACATGTCACGTGATAGAAACCAGCGATCGCCAGTTAAGTGAGCTAAGTGTAACGTCATAGCCAGTCTTAAAACAAGTTTAAAATTGTAAAACATGTCACATGATAAGGTTAAGTTAGGTAAAGTTAGGTTATGTTAGGTGAACTGAGGTTAAGTCTTTAAATATTCCCTCTGTCACTGACACCTAGCAATGAACATTCAGACTTAATAGAGCGGTAATCAAAATCTAACCTACAAAATTAGCTTTACACACCATGGTCAAGTAGTTCCATCTTTTGACTGCCAAATATACCATTTTCACTAATATGTAGTGGTGAACATTGGAAAATATCACTCTAACTGTTTAAAAGTTATTAGAGGGGGCACTTACCTTTTTATAATTTTTCAACTGCTGTCACTGAATGAACAGATTGTAGGAATCTGGTAACCTACAGGTACCCAATTATCTGTAAACAAATCAATCAATCAATCAATCAATCAATAAATACATTCCAATCAATAACTTCAACATCAATTAGTAATAAAAGACTACAATCCATTAATAATAAGTACTTACCTTGCAAAATAATTTAATGATTTTCTACCAAAACGGCTTTTTTACAACTCCCTTGTAAAATTTCAATCCGGAGGTAAACTAGTCCCCCGTTCGGATCTCCGGGTGGGGACTACTCGAGAGGGGGTTAACATCACAGAAGTGACAAAGAGGAAATCTGACATTCTACGGATCGGAGCGTGGAATGTTAGAAGTCTGCTAGGAAGTGGAAGGTTAGAAAACTTAGAAAGGGAAATGGATAGGTTGAGGTTGGATTTGGTTGGGATTAGTGAAATGCGCTGGCAGGAAGAACAGGACTTTTGGTCAGGAGACTATAGGGTCATTAGCACTAAATCAAACAATGGCCAAGCAGGGGTTGGCCTCATATTGAGTAGGAAATTTGGACAGCGGGTGGAATATTATGAGCAATATATTGAACGGATTATTGTAGCAAAAATCAATACTAAACCTACCTGCACCACAGTGGTACAAGTCTATATGCCTACCAGTCAAGCTGATGATGAGGATGTTGAAAAGGTCTACGAAGAAATAGACGAAATTTTGAGGTATATCAAGGGTGATGAAAATGTTATAGTAATGGGAGACTGGAATTCTGTGGTAGGAAAAGGGAGAGAAGGGAAGATAGTAGGAGATTTCGGATTAGGTGAAAGGAATGATCGAGGAAGCAGGCTGGTAGAATTCTGCACCGAGCATGAATTGGTCATAGCTAACACCTTATTCAATAACCACAATAGAAGAATATACACATGGATGAGACCAGGAGATACAGGGCGTTACCAAATCGACTTCATTATGGTCAAGCAGAGGTTTCGAAACCAGATTTTGGATTGTAAAACATATCCTGGTGCTGACATAAACTCTGACCACAATCTGGTTGTAATGAAATGCAGATTAAAGTTGAAGAAACTGAAGAAAAGTCAAAAGCCAAAAAGGTGGGCAATAGACAGACTGAAAGAGAAGGATGTAAACGAAAGATTCAAGAAGAGTATAAAGGAAGGACTAATGAAAAACCCTAAACAAACTTCAATTGCAGACAAATGGGCACTTTTGAAGAATGAAATAACAAAATCCGCAGAAGAAAACATTGGTAGGAAAGAAAGAATAGGTAGAAAACCGTGGATCACTCAGGATATACTAGAATTGATGGATGAAAGGCGGAAACACAAGAATGTAAGAGATGAAAAGGGGAAAACAGAATACAGACGTCTGAGAAATGAGGTTAACAAGAAGTGCAAGGAAGCGAAAGAAGAATGGTTGAAAGAGAAATGTGCAGGTATAGAAAATTGTCTGAAATTAGGAAAAGTAGACACAGCTTATCGAAGGATTAAGAATACTTTTGGGGAGAAGAAGACTAAGTGCTGTAATATTAAGGACACAAATGGAAAGCCTCTAACAGATAGGGAAGAAAAGGTTGAGAGATGGAAAGCTTACATAGAGAGTTTGTATAAGGGAAAGGAGATTGAGAATCATGTAATGGAAAGGGAGGAGGACATTGATGAGGATGCGAAAGGAGATTTAATATTGAGATCAGAATTTGATAGAGCTTTGGAAGACTTAAGCAGGAACAAAGCACCAGGCATAGATGATATACCGATTGAGTTGCTATGCTGCATAGGAGATGAAGGTCTGATCAGGTTATTTCACTTGGTGTGTAGGATTTATGAGGCAGGTGAGGTACCCCCTGATTTCAAGAAGAATGTAATCATCCCGATACCAAAGAAAGTGGGAGCTGACAGATGTGAAGATTACCGTACAATCAGCTTGATTACTCATGCTTCAAAGATCCTGTCTAGAATAATTTACAAGAGGATTGAAAGCCAGATAGAAACGGAGTTGGGTGAAGACCAGTTTGGTTTCAGGAGAAATGTAGGAACAAGGGAAGCTGTACTAAGTCTTAGGCTGATTTTGGAAGGTAGAATAAGGAAAGATAAGAGAACGTTCATGGCTTTTGTAGACTTGGAAAAGGCTTTTGATAACGTTGATTGGGCTAAATTGTTTGACATTTTGAAATCGATTGGAATAAAGTACAGGGATAGGAGGGTGATATACAATCTATACAGAAACCAGACAGCAGTCATTCGAGTTGAAGGTCATGAGAGAGAAGCTGGTATTCAGAAAGGTGTAAGGAAAGGCTGCAACTTATCACCCATACTTTTCAATCTTTACATTGAACAAGCAATGAAGGAAATTAGAGAAAAATTTAAAGTGGGAGTGAAGATTCAAGGAGAAATAATTTCAACTCTGAGATTTGCTGATGACATCGTAATCTTAGCCGACAAGCCTGAGGATTTGAATGAGTTTTTGAATGGTATGGACTCCGTCTTACGGAAAGAATTCATGATGAAAATTAATAAATGTAAAACAAAAATACTGGAATGCAGCCGAAATAAATCAGAAACCTCTATGGAGATCAAATTGGCAGGTGAAAAGCTAAAGGAAGTAGGAGACTTCTGTTACTTAGGAAGCAGAATAACCAGTGATGGACGAAGCAAAGAGGATATAAAAAGTAGGTTGGCTCAGGCAAAGAAAGCATTTCTACAAAAAAGGAATCTGCTGACATCGAATATAGATTTAGGTATTAGGAAGTCATTTTTGAAAACCTTTGTCTGCAGCGTGGCGCTCTATGGAAGTGAAACTTGGACTATTGGTGCAGCAGAAAAGAGGAGAATTGAAGCATTTGAAATGTGGTGTTACAGGAGAATGATGAAGATCAGATGGGTAGATAGGGTTACAAACGAAGAGGTATTAAGACGAGTGGGAGAGGAGAGATGTTTCTGGCGACTGCTAATGAAGAGAAGAGATAGGTTGGTAGGACACATACTAAGACACCCAGGAATAGCAAGCTTAGTTATGGAAGGAAGGGTCGAGGACAAGAACTGTAGGGGTAGACCAAGGTTAGAATATGTTAAACAGATTGCCTCGGATGTAGGGTGTCGGAGCTATGTAGAGATGAAACGATTGGCTCATGACAAGGAGGCATGGAGGGCTGCATCAAACCAGTCAAAAGACTGAAGACTCTAACAACAACGATCAGTAATAGAGCACTGTTCACTCAAAGCGAGTAATAAAGACTGACAGTAGGGAGATATATGACACCCCTCTTATATAAAATCTCATCGCTCGTGTCAGCAGTTTTTTGCAGATCATTGCAATTCCTTTCCCAATACAGTTGAGAGTCCAAAGTACACTATGAACATCTGTGTGGTATCCAATGACTGCTGACTTTGCATGATCATCACCCATTGTCTTAATCAACATATGGGGATTCAAATTACTGCAGCGTCAGTCATAGCAACAGCAGTGTGCACTCCCTGCCATGTCAGCAACATGACACCGGAAGGAACACCTGTGTTATATCCAATAACTGCTAACTTTGCATGATCATCATCCATTGTCTTAATGAACACTTGCGGTTTCAAATTACTGCTGCGTTAGTCATAGCAACAGATCTGCGCGCTCTCTGTCATGTCTGTAATATGACACAGGAAGTAACAAGTCGGTTTACTGCACGTACCATCTCCTCAGTTTTAACATCTTAAGAACATGTATTATTCTCTTTCAACTACAAATGACTCGTTAGAACACATCCATCCACCAAGTTAGATCCCTTGTATATTCACATGTATTTCGTCACTGTCCTTTCATATCGTTATCACATTATACTAGTGGGGGACTGGTGAACAACGTCAGTTCAACACACACAAATATAGTTAGGCCCTTTGACATAATTTGAATAAATACATGGGTCAGTCCATAGGGATCAGGCCAAAGGGACCGGTCCAAAGGGATCAGTCCAAAGGGACTCATCCACAAGGACTCGTCCACAGGGACCTGTCCACAAGGACTCGTCCACAAGGACCCGCCCACAATGACCTGTCAACAATGACCTGTCCACAAGGACCCCTTAGGTTGGGTTAGGTTACACTACAGCCACCATCTTTTAAAAAGCCCGCCCTCTTACCAAACCTATGAGTGGACATGTGTAAAAACAAAACAAAAAACTAGCATGTAAATTCATATTGGCTTTCCACCGAACACATGCACATTATGTAGAACAACGTTTCATTCCATATTAGCATTCAAACTCTCACATGTTGCAATTGGAAAGAGAGATTCTCTAAAAAAAATTAAAATTTCACCCCCTAGTAGGGGTAGGTTTTACTTTTGGGGTTGAAATATGTTGTCCATTGGAAAGGGAGTGTTAGCCCGAGTTCAATGACACCTCATTTGTCAAAATCCGACCATGCGTTCGAGAGATATCGGGCTGCCGCCATCTTGTGAGGAGGGTGAGGAGGAGGAGGGTTTTGAACCGGCTCAAACACACTACTTCCAGAATTGAGTCCTGATCGCACTATTTTATTTTAACTTTGTGATTAACACATAGCCTACACGGCTAGTGCTTCTTGCTCACGGGGAATCTTATTTAGCTGCGGGAAGAGCTCCACACGAACCGCCCAGCACAGATAGTTTACGCACCTCTGACGCAGCTGCACAAACTCTATGTGCAGATAACCTCGATGTTCTGCCACTCATTCCTCAACCGGGTGCGCTGGTCAGTGATTCCTAGAACTGCCAACCTGACACCTCCTCGCGAGTACGGTTCACGCAATGGTGTTTGGCCGGTCAGCTCCAGTTGGGCAGTCGACAGAGGATTGTCGGTGAGCCACAGGTATACGTGAATTGTCAGTTGTGCAGAAAGCAACGTACGAATTGCACATGCCTGAGGCTCACCGACTGCGCAAATGGAGCTGACCGGCCAAAAACCGTGGCGTGAACTGCAGTACCGATACTTTCCCCTCTCTCTCCTGACCTTCACTTCAGGAGGGTTTCAACAACAATGGTAATGACACGTGTGTAATTATAGCAAGTGAATTTTTGGAAACCCAGGCTGATTGACAAAGTCAACCATGCCCTTGGTTATGTGAGTAAAATGTACATTTTTAAAATTGCTTTTCCTCTGCACTTTAGAAGACGTTCTCAAACTTTGTTATTGCGAATGGACACCTGTATATTTGTGAAGGAATTTCGTAATAAAGATGACTACAATGAGCCAGAAAGACAATGGGTATGTGTCCTGTATAGTCATGAGGATAATCGCGTTACAATAATTAAGTGTGGTTTTATCATTTTAAATGATCTTGTCGACTTCGTCGTTACGCTGGGGTCTGGCGTTACGTTACGGTGACGGGACGAAATGTACTCAGATGCACTGAGGTGTGTGACGTCATAGTAGTCTACCGCTTGATGCATGTGTTCCCCGACCATCTCCACTTCGTTAGTATAAGACAAAAATCCCCGATTCTTCGATGTCACGGGTAATCTCGAGAACCACTGGCTGGATTTTGATGCGGTTTTCACCATTCTGTAAAGGATATCTCGAGGAAAGATTCTGTAGAAAATAATTTATGTATGATCAAAGGAAGCCAAGTAGTTACGATTTCAGTGAAAAAGTCGAAAACAAACTTGGCGTCCGTGAGCTTCTTAAGCTTACGTGGGCAAACCGTTAAAAATATCAATATACTATGAGCGTACGAATTGGTCAGCATGAAAAGTTCTACAAAAACGTCCGCGAGAGCATATCTCTATCTTCAATACATCGCCCACTATAAGTGTTTTTAGACTGGATGGATTGGGCACGTCCCCGCGCGCTCTGGTGAGAGTGCGGCATCCCGCGCGCCACACCTTGCTTTGCCCTTAGTTTGCACTTGTTGTTCGGGAGTAATTTGAAGCATGATAAGTATTATGCAGATAATTTTTTATCATGTAAAGGGTCTTTGGCTTCGAGCGAAGCGAGAAGCCTCCAGCCTTTCTAACATTTTTCAGCATTTGTAGCATTTAAAATGATACAAAGTCTAGTCTTTCAGACTGACTGTCACCTTTTTTTGGAAAAATTCTGTATGTGAGGAACATTCAAAGAACACAATAAGATACAGTATATTGCTGAAACAAATAGTTGGGAGCAATGGCGGGAAGGTACTCATAATTAAGAAAGAAAGGCTAAGTTGGACATAAACACGCTGGATGAAGCTGCTCGTATGAGCCGACTCAGATGGTGGGGTCATGTGAAGAGAATGGGGCAGGAGAGATTACCTAAGAGTTCGGCTGTATAGGGTAAGAGGAGCAGAGGTGGGCCTAGGAGACGATGGTTAAATTCAGTGTTGAAAGATTTCAAGGTGGGAGGTGTAGAAGCCCAGGAGGCCGCAGTGCTAATTGCTAATAGGGGATCATGGAGGCACTTCTTCACAAACAGAGGCTTGCAGACTAGACTGGACGCTGAAAGGCAAAACAGTCACAAATGCAAATGTTTGTAATATAATGAATGTATGTATGTACACTATGTGTGTATGTACTGTGACCGTTTGACGAACGTCCTACGACCACACAAGTGCACATCCGAACAACAGTCGAGCACAAAGACTCAAAAACATCTCGGGGTTAACAGTGAGCATTCTACAAAGGTGTATAATAAAGAAAAAGCAAAGCTCTGCTGTTCCCCAGATGCACACTACAGCAAGGATAGAAGGCATATTTCAAGAATCATGAATGACCACAGTATCAGTTAAGATAAAATTTGCATCAATTTAATTGATCCATTCAACCATCCTAATCGTTACAAGGGCATCCTCAGGAAGAAAACTAAAACACCACCTGGAAAAAATAACATCCTGCGCTCCCCCTGGGATCCTATACTATTTAATAGCAGGTGTAGAATAACGTTCCAAAAAAAAAATGCAACTAAAACGTCAACTTTTAAACATTTCATTGTGTTAGAATACCCATGAAATTAATAGTCCATCATGGTATTCTATTATATTATAAACGATATTTACAGTATTCAAGTTGTGTAGATCACTGATCGTCCTATCACACGTGAATAAAATTTTATTTCTGAAGTTCTACACTTTTCCATATTTCCAACCTATGGGATATTCTCTTCCATGAAACGAGAAGAAATTCCAAAACATACTAGAATTGTTAATTATACAACTTGATGCAAGTCAGACCAAGTCGAACAAAGATGGACCCATTAGAAACGTAATACCATTTATATTTCATTATTCCCACACAAGGAATATTCATATTAGAAATTATAAATTATGGATCTGTGATTTATCCTCGATAATAAAATAAATTATGGGATTAATTATTCAGTGACATTAATTGCAACTCAACCTTATTATTCCAACCAATTTCAAACACTTATGGATAATTCGTAGCTATTTCAAGATTTTCATCGGAACAAGAGGCCGCATTTTAAATGCCCCATTTCTTTATGCACTTTATTAATTTGGTTTATTCCTTGATATCACAATATGGCAAAATTATTAGGCATGTTAATCTATCTGCAGGTTTATATCATTCAACCAGAAAATATGTAATTATGGTTAGAGCAAATTAAAGTAGAATCTAGAATTCCACTGGTGACAAGATCTAGATAGCGGCGTGGGGCTGCAACAGCGGCACCGCCCTTCTTTTGAGTAATATGAGGCAACATCCTCCAAATTCCAACATTTCATTATATTCAACAACTATAATTCTTTTACATATTATTTTCACATATTAACTTCCATCCAGTCATATTTACTGTATTTAATGGATTATCATAATTATTAATGGGACAAATGCCTACGCGCATTCCCAATTCAACTCATCACCCTATCAGATTTATCATATGAATGTTATAAGTTACGATTGCATTATCAATCCAATGTGCATTAATTCATGTTTATTTCTCATATTTGTTTTAAAGAAACATCACCTAAACACTCCAAACTCATTCATTTATTATTATTATTAACATGAAATTCTCATGGATAATTACCATGTTCTATTTTTCATAAGATCCATTAAATTGTTATGAATATGCCTCCTTAATTCCCCATGTAAATTATCATACATGATCATTCCGCATTATCATTTTAAAGAAAATCCTTAACCACCAGAAAAATCGAATCATTTTACGATAAATGACAATCAGAACTCATCCAAGACGAATTGCATCAAAATGATCAAGAACTACATTTAAATAAACCAATTACCAATAAACTATCTCAAAACGATCGCTAAAATAACAATGTGCCATAAAAATATGCACGGAACTGTACAACAAAAATCAGGATGAAACTCCTGTCTAATTAGAACAGCCGGATGCCTTCCGAAAATATACTCATTCTACGATATGCCCACCGTGGATATGCTATCTCAAAAGAAATAAAATAAAATTCGAAGAGTGGACAACATCACAAAGATCCATGCTTATGTCCCAATATAATGCAGAAAATAAAGATCTATGGCATGTAAAACGATTCCTACATGGTTGAATGGTATAGTCTAAGGTCTGATATTCACCGGTACTAGGTATTAAGAATAGAATAAGGGGCTCACGTTCATTTCAGATGTTCTTGAAGAAGGTCCAAGTTCCTGCGGAATGCCCTTAGTCGGAGCATAAAATCCCACGCGATCCTTCGCACACGGAAATGTGTACGGCTCGACATCATGGCTCCACTGGTCCAAGTCCCAAGTATCCAGACGTCAGCATCCATCGTACGCCCAATTCATATTTAACGCACCATATTACTGGCTCGACTCATGGTAGATTTCAAAAGTTCATACCGGCGTCTCGCTACCATGACGTCCTGATCGGATTGTCTTAACACCATAGCTTCTGCTATGAAAAAGCACGTGTCTAATACTGTCACTGATTTTACGACAATCACCCGGTGTTTTAACGTCCCGAAATACTCCGAATAGTCACAGTAATGTTCCCGGTTACTTGATTGTAATCCTTCTGTAGTTATTGCAGTACGCTTACACACCTGTTTAGCCTTAATTCCAAGTCAATTGCTAGCCAGAAATCTACCCTGGTATGAGGTATTATATTCACATAACTCAAGTAAGGAGTTATTTCCAGCCCATATGCCTTAATATGCTGTGAGCTCTGGCCATACCCAACACAACCTTGCATTTACAAAAGCTTGTCCCATCTAGTAAAACTATCCTGAGCACATTTGAACAATGCCTCGTTTGTAGGCTAATTTTGGCTTCCTGGTCAGGTACTAGTAACTTGAGATTGATTAAGCCGCCCGCTTATGCACGGATTAACTGCACAAACACGACTGTGTCTGTCATAACAGCTGCCTGCTCGACCCTGCAGACCGTCAGGTGTTAACATACATAAGCGCATCGCCGTCCGCGCATCTCATCCAGCCTGCAACCAACGGCAGTGAAGCTCAACTCAGTCAGGCGCTCGCTTCAAATTCAAAATATAGCCGCGACAAAAAACAACATCTCCATAACCAGCAACTGACGCTCTTTCACACGGTTACATCCGCCCTACACATGGCCAAAAATAAAAATCCCCATTTTTATTTTGATGGTTCCTGTTGTTTTTTCGTCCTTCTTCTTATCTCGTTCTTCTAAAGTACATCTTGAGATTCGCTGCGCTGAATGTTCCCACGGTGTTACCAGATACAATCTCCACAACACGGTAACTACCATTACCTAAGCTCTGGGCTATCCGAAATGGGCCATTATACAAACTGGCAAACTTGGAATAGACTTTGTTGCTAACATCAGATGGAGTAGGCTTCCTGATCAATACCAAAGTTCCCTCTCTCAAAGGATCTCTAAATCTCCTTCCTCTAACCCTTCTGTTCCGTTTCTCTGCCTGTCTCCGTAATCTTCCTAAGGCTTCCATTTCACGTCCTCTCCTGTTAGGCTCTATCTCAGGAGGAATAGATACGATTCCGTCCCACGGTCGTATAGGTTTTTCTCCAAGATGTATTACTGAAGTAATATGCCCCGTGCTTTCATGTACGGTGGAATTAATCGAATTCATCATAATAGGAACCACATCCATCCATCGCCAATGTTCGTTTGCACAATAAAGACGACAAAACTTAGCTATTTCTGACATGAGTCGTTCGGCCGGGTTACTCTCTGGATGCCGAATTGAACACAATACCTGTGTGATATCCAGCTCCCTCATAGCATTCCTAAACTCCCAGGATGTGAATTGGGACCCATGGTCTGATAACAAAAATTCTGGTTTACCCGCAACGGGAATAACACATTCTTTAATCCTCTTGATTATATATCTGGAGTTCGCCTTCTGAATCGGATGGATCATGGTAAACTTACTGAAAACATCAACCGTGACCAAAATGTATCGGTTACCTCGCTTGGACTTAGGTAGAGGTCCGTAGATATCGGTAGCATACAACTCACATGGCTTCGACGGAATAATAGGCCTAGGTTCCTCCCTCAACAAATGCGTATTGTGTTTGCTGCGTTGACACAAATCACAGGTCCTGATGACCTCTCGGACAGTATTCCTCAAATGATCCCAAGTGAACTTCTCCATTATCAAACATACCACCTTGTCCACTCCAGTGTGACCTGAGCTTCTGTGAGCTAACCATATTATATCTTCCTGTAATCTAGGCGGAATTACTATTCGTAATTTAGTGTGTTCGGAATCAATGAACTTATATATGATGCCATTCAACAATACATAAACTCTAGCCATCCTTTCCATCCCTAGATATTCATCATCTGTAGGATCCATGTCCCTGTGTAGAAATCTGTAAATACTCCTCAAAGGTCCATATCGCTTCTGGGCTTGGGGTATTCTCTCAAGTCTACGCAAAGTATCATCATCTTCTTCAGGAGGGTTATAGGCAATACTCGAAGAGTAGGTTCCGCAACTCTGCTTAGCAAATCAGCCCCTAAGTAATTCCTTCCTGGTCGATGTTCAATAGTGACGTTAAACTGTTGCACGAATAATGCCCATCACAGACCCTGTCACTGGCGAAATTGGTCTTCAGTATAAACTCTAGTGCGTGATGGTCAGTTCTGATTATAATCGAATGTGCGAGAAGCAACTTCTTCCATGTTTCCAATGCATAGATGATCGCTAAAGCTTCTAGTTCAGTAGTATAGTAATTGCGTTCTGATGGTTTCAATTTTCCACTGATCAAGGATAAATAGTGTCGAGTGTGATCTTCATCCTCCTGGAGTAATATGGCACCTATCCCTATATTGGATGCATCCGATTCGATAATGAAGTTCTTCTCAAAATCCGGGTACTCCAACTTGACGCTATAAAGCATTAATTCCTTTGCCTTCTTGAATGATTCCTCACATAGATCGTTCCATTTACACTTATTATCTTTTTTAACAAGTCCTGTAGGGGTGCAACTATCTCCGTGTATTTATGGCAATGTCCCGCAAAAAACTGGCAAGTTCCCAAGAATTGACGTACATGCTTTACCCGAGTAGGTCTGGGAAATTCTGCAATGGCCTGAAGTTTTTGTTCATTTGGTCTATATCCATTCCCATCCAAGACATGTCCAAGATATCTAATCTCATTCTTAAAGAATTTGCACTTTTTCAAGTTAACTTTGAAATTTGCTTTCCTCAAGTCCATAAACAAATTCCGTAGATGAACTAAGTGCTGGTCTTCAGTCTCCGATGCTATCAGAATATCATCCACGTAACATATGACCGTATCCTTGACCGCATTACTTAGGTTCTGATCCAAGGCACGTATCAAAACTGCTCCTGAGGTTTTCATCCCAAACGGAAGTTTTCTAAAAACATAAGTCTGTTGTTCGAATAAAAATCCCGTAAACTTCTGAGAATCCTCACTTATCCTTACATGATGGTATGACGATGTCAAATCCACTGTAGAAAACCATTTCTTGTTTTTAAATTTCCTTAACAGATCTTTTATCACTGGAGGTCTATCATACTCTGGCAACAGTCTCGAATTCAATGACCTCGCGTCTAGGCATATTCCCAAATTTCCATCCGGTTTCTGCACCACCGCTAACGGATTTACATAGGATGTCACACACATCTTAATTATCTGATCTTTCTCAAGATCCTGAATGATCTCCTTCACCTTAGTCCTGTGTTTTTCTGGAATTTGGTACAGCTTTGCATGATATGGGCTATCATCACATACTTGAATCTTGTACTCAAAGTTCTGAATCTCTCCTGGTGTCGTATCAAAGACATCAACGAATTCTTCCAACAGGTTGGCTATAACTGGAACATGCTCAACTACTTCATTGGCGTCTTCACATATCTCTAAACCTTCAAAAACCTTGGCCCCTCGAACTTCTCCCACTGTGAATTTATCTTCCTCTTCGAAATGGACGTCTCCCGCATGATGGAATTTAATCGTATCAGATTCCATATCGATAACAGCTCTATATCTCTTGATAAAATCCGTCCCCAGAATCAAATCATGTGCAATGTCCTTCATAACGACAAAGATATGTTCAAAGACACATCCCCCAATCTTGACCTTCAAGTACAGTTGAATTTTACAAGTTGTGATCTTGTCTGGGATGATTCCCTGAATCTTGATTCCGGATACTGGTATATCCTCTATTTCCTCGGTCAACTTCCATATGGCGTACAACCTCTCGCTCACCAAACAAAGCATCGCTCCTGTGTCAATCAAAGTATACACTGGTTTTCCATACACCTCACACACAATAATGGGTAGCCTAGTTCTTGGTCCATACTCTTTTCCTTCCTGTCCTTCTTGAATCAAGTCTTCATCCTTAACTTCCCATTTCACGATTTTGGAAACATATTGTGTAGTAATTAGTTCTGTTGATTTCCTTGTTCCGAAATCGAAGTTTTTTTTCGTTTTTACCTGTCGAATTATTTGTCCCAGAAGTACCAGGTTTATTTCTTGCCTCTTCCATTTCCTTCAAATACTGTTTTCTTTCTTCTCCTCTTTGCTCAAGGTTCTGCCTCTGTTGAATTTTGAACCTTTCATTATCCGTTCTTTCGTAAGATTTATTGTATCCTGATCTGTAATATGGTCTCGTGTATCCTTGTCTTCTCCACGAATTCCAATTGTTCCCGTATCTTCCTCGCCTTATGTAAGGTCGTCCACTATCTCTTTCTCTTCTATCTTGATAATCCCTCGACGTTTGCTCTTCTCTATTCCGTTCTGGCATGGTTTGGCATTGTCGATCTGCGAAAACAGCATATGCGGCCTGGGACTCTTGCTTATTACCCCTCTGCTGGTAAAATTGATCATTAGAATGATCTAGACGTTGCAACACTTCATCAAATTCTTCCATGTTCTCAACATTCGCAGAAATGAGACTCCGCTGAACTTCCAAAGGAAACTGTCTAATCAAAGCTGGGATTAACTCGTACGTTGGCTTTGGTGGATCTAAGCATTGCAATTTGGCAAGTTGATTTGCAAAGTAATTTGAATATTTGGTCGGCTGCGACGTGGAATACCGCTTGACATATAATTCGGCCCCGATGTTCTGTTGCGTCTCCGGCGACCAAAATTTACGTAAGAGTGCCTGTTCAAATTCGTCATAGGTTCTCAAATTACATCGAAAAGCCCTAAACCATACGAGTGATGGTCCATCTAAGAATCTACTAATCACTCTCATCTCTCTTTCCTTATTCACCTTAGCATCCTTCAGATAATCTCTTAATTCGCGCAGAAATTCATCAGGAGAGACATTTCCAGTCCCTGAAAATTTTACAGGTTTCTCTTCGTAACTTTTAACGAGCGTGATCGGAGTAGAAGTGCGAATGGTAGAAATTTCTTCAGACTTCCCAAACACTGGCAAACTTTCTCTATTTGAAAAAGCGTTTTCATTTATGCTGTCTTGTTTTGTATCCGCTTTCGATCTATAATCCTCAATTTTCTTCTCTAACTCACAAATGGTCTTCCTGAATTCATACATTTCATCCCTATTCTGCCTTTCAGTTTCTTCCCCTATTTGACTATCTTTCAACTCTTCTGTCATTTTTTTTTTCGGATTCTCTTCGACAACAGTTTCGTGACCTTTCAATTTCTCTCTACATTTTCTAATGGCTTGAATATCTCCAGATACAACTTTAATCTCTGATGAAAAAGCATTCCTGATCTATTTGACTTCGACCTGAGTTTCTTTTAAAACCTGAGCTAGAATTTCATTAATTACAGTTTCTTTTACTTCATTTTTCAAGTCTGCTACAACTCCTTCCTTTAAATGTTCTACAAATATTTCTCTAAATTCAGAAGTAACTCTCTGCACTACCTGTGTGGCATTTAACGTAATTTCCTTCGTTGTGTTAATCTCTAAGGACGCAAGATCATCTGTTATTTTCCTAACATTATCTTCCATTTTATTTTCTAATGATCTAACCATCTTTTGAATCTCGTTCTTATGTTGAGCTAACTCTTCCTTCATCGCTTTTCGACTATCTTGTAAACTATCTTTCATAATGCCATAGTTTGCGAATAAATTATCCTTTAAGTTCGTTCCCGAATCCACGATCCTAGCTTCTAAACTTAGGAAACTCTCCTGAGCTCTCCTAGCGTTGTCTCTTATCTTGGTTTCCAATGACACAACTTTATCCTCAATCTTAGCATCTATCGATTCAGACATTTTATCATCGAATGATTCTATGTTTCTAGACATCCGGCTTCCTATCGCTTCTATCCTTTCTAACATTTCCGCTTTTAATGAGTTCGAATTTTCTGTGATTTTACATTCTAAACCTGAAATTTTAATTTTCCAGAGAAGCAGAATTCTCTTTTATTTGTTTTTCCAGAGAAGCAGAATTCTCTGTGATTTTCTGTCCCAACTCTTCCATCATTTTGGTAAGTGCCTCCATGACCACTCACAATAATAATTATAGCACTGGGGTACGATGTCAACTGATGATTGGGAAACTTAATCTAAACTACTAGTACAGTGAATATTCAGACACGACCTTAAATTGATACTTCAATACCGATGACTTATTAAATTTAAAATCTACAATAAAAGGCCAGAAACAACCACTACAAACCAAACAAATCACTCCAAACTATGAAAACTGCGCATTCATGACCATGAATCCTACTACAGCAAGAACAAACACAAATCGACCTGGAATCGAAATTCGGAATCGAATCGTATCAGAAACTGAATCGAACTCGGGCCCACTACGTTCGCAGCCAAAACTCTTCTATCTTACTTTATGTGACCGTTTGACGAACGTCCTACGACCACACAAGTGCACATCCGAATAACAGTCGAGCACAATGACTCAAAAACATCTCTGGGTTAACAGTGAGCATTCTACAAAGGTGTAGAATAAAGAAAAAGCAAAGCTCTGCTGTTCCCCAGATGCACACAACAGCAAGGATAGAAGGCATATTTCAAGAATCATGAATGACCACAGTATCAGTTAAGATAAAATTTGCATCAATTTAATTGATCCATTCAACCATCCTAATCGTTACAAGGGCATCCTCAGGAAGAAAACTAAAACACCACCTGGAAAAAATAACATCCTGCGCTCCCCCTGGGATCCTATACTATTTAATCGCAGGTGTAGAATAACGTTCCAAAAAAAATGCAACTAAAACGTCAACTTTTAATCATTTCATTGTGTTAGAATACCCATGAAATTAATAGTCCATCATGGTATTCTATTATATTATAAACGATATTTACAGTATTCAAGTTGTGTAGATCACTGATCGTCCTATCACACTTGAATAAAATTTTATTTCTGAAGTTCTACACTTTTCCATATTTCCAACCTATGGGATATTCTCTTCCATGAAACGAGAAGAAATTCCAAAACATACTAGAATTGTTAATTATACAACTTGATGCAAGTCAGACCAAGTCGAACAAAGATGGACCCATTAGAAACGTAATACCATTTATATTTCATTATTCCCACACAAGGAATATTCATATTAGAAATTATAAATTATGGATCTGTGATTTATCCTCGATAATAAAATAAATTATGGGATTAATTATTCAGTGACATTAATTGCAACTCAACCTTATTATTCCAACCAATTTCAAACACTTGTGGATAATTCGTAGCTATTTCAAGATTTTCATCGGAACAAGAGGCCGCATTTTAAATGCCCCATTTCTTTATGCACTTTATCAATTTGGTTTATTCTTTGATATCACAATATGGCAAAATTATTAGGCATGTTAATCTATCTGCAGGTTTATATCATTCAACCAGAAAATATGTAATTATGGTTAGAGCAAATTAAAGTAGAATCTAGAATTCCACTGGTGACAAGATCTAGATAGCGGCGTGGGGCTGCAACAGCGGCACCGCCCTTCTTTTGAGTAATATGAGGCAACATCCTCCAAATTCCAACATTTCATTATATTCAACAACTATAATTCTTTTACATATTATTTTCACATATTAACTTCCATCCAGTCATATTTACTGTATTTAATGGATTATCATAGTTATTAATGGGACAAATGCCTACGCGCATTCCCAATTCAACTCATCACCCTATCAGATTTATTATATGAATGTTATAAGTTACGATTGCTTTATCAATCCAATGTGCATTAATTCATGTTAATTTCTCATATTTGTTTTAAAGAAACATCACCTAAACACTCCAAACTCATTCATTTATTATTATTATTAACATGAAATTCTCATGGATAATTACCATGTTCTATTTTTCATAAGATCCATTAAATTGTTATGAATATGCCTCCTTAATTCCCCATGTAAATTATCATACATGATCATTCCGCATTATCATTTTAAAGAAAATCCTTAACCACCAGAAAAATCTTATCATTTTACGATAAATGACAATCAGAACTCATCCAAGACGAATTGCATCAAAATGATCAAGAACTACATTTAAATAAACCAATTACCAATAAACTATCTCAAAACGATCGCTAAAATAACAATGTGCCATAAAAATATGCACGGAACTGTACAACAAAAATCAGGATGAAACTCCTGTCCAATTAGAACAGCCGGATGCCTTCCGAAAATATACTCATTCTACGATATGCCCACCGTGGATATGCTATCTCAAAAGAAGTAAAATAAAATTCGAAGAGTGGACAACATCACAAAGATCCATGCTTATGTCCCAATATAATGCAGAAAATAAAGATCTATGGCGTGTAAAACGATTCCTACATGGTTGAATGGTATAGTCTAAGGTCTGATATTCACCGGTACTAGGTATTAAGAATAGAATAAGGGGCTCACGTTCATTTCAGATGTTCTTGAAGAAGGTCCAAGTTCCTGCGGAATGCCCTTAGTCGGAGCATAAAATCCCACGCGATCCTCCGCACACGGAAATGTGTACGGCTCGACATCATGGCTCCACTGGTCCAAGTCCCAAGTATCCAGACGTCAGCATCCATCGTACGCCCAATTCATATTTAACGCACCATAATACTGGCTCGACTCATGGTAGATTTCAAAAGTTCATACCGGCATCTCGCTACCATGACGTCCTGATCGGATTGTCTTAACACCATAGCTTCTGCTATGAAAAAGCACGTGTCTAATACTGTCACTGATTTTACGACAATCACCCGGTGTTTTAACGTCCCGTAATACTCCGAATAGTCACAGTAATGTTCCCGGTTACTTGATTGTAATCCTTCTGTAGTTATTGCAGTACGCTTACACACCTGTTTAGCCTTAATTCCAAGTCAATTGCTAGCCAGAAATCTACCCTGGTATGAGGTATTATATTCACATAACTCAAGTAAGGAGTTATTTCCAGCCCATATGCCTTAATATGCTGTGAGCTCTGGCCATACTCAACACAACCTTGCATTTACAAATGCTAGTCCCATCTAGTAAAACTATCCTGAGCCCATTTGAACAATGCCTCGTTTGTAGGCTAATTTTGGCTTCCAGGTCAGGTACTAGTAACTTGAGATTGATTAAGCCGCCCGCTTATGCACGGATTAACTGCACAAACACGACTGTGTCTGTCATAACAGCTGCCTGCTCGACCCTGCAGACCGTTAGGTGTTAACATACATACGCGCATCGCCGTCCGCGCATCTCATCCAGCCTGCAACCAACGGAAGTGAAACTCAACTCAGTCAGGCGCTCGCTTCAAATTCAAAATATAGCCGCGACAAAAAACAACATCTCCATAACCTGCAACTGACGCTCTTTCACACGGTTACATTACGTAGAGCGTTCAATATGTAAGTTACACAATATGTCGTCCGGCCCCAGGCGCATTGCGCAATATGAGCGGCGCATTGTCCGATGAGAGGGCATGTGTAAAGCTTCCCGCAGTGACAGTTCTGCTACGGTAATGGAAATAGATGCATCGTAGTGAGCGAGTGAAATGGCGCGGCAACTGGAAATATACTCCAAAGTGGAAGTACGTGGTACCGTACGATTCTTGTGGGCAAAACGGCTGAATTGCAAAGAGATTCATCGTGAAATTGTGGTGGTATGTATAGACCACAAGCTGACCCGGCAGACGTTGTCCTGCCAATCAAAGAAAGCGTTGTAACTTTGTTTCTTGAAGTGCTTTTGGATACACAATATTTTTTTCAATTTCTGTTAACTGCCCCTAAACTATCGTGAATTGAATTAACTAATTTAGAAACATTCGTTGGAGCGTGCACAACAACTCTCCAAAGTTTCATCGCAAACGGATAAATGGCATTTAACGCATACGGGATTTGGTTTAAATAATTCGTGTGCTGTCACTCATTTGTTGAATCTACTCGTGCTCTACCAACTGTGAAATGGATTTACTAAGTTAGTAAGCTTCACGTTAGTGTACACAACAATTCATCAAAGTTTCATCGCAATCGATGAATAGTATATGAACGCATACAGTATTTTGTTGGAACGCTTCGCGCGTCGTCACTCATTGGTTACATCTACTCGTGCGCTACCAATATTGTAAAATGGATTTACCAAGTTGAACACCTTCCCTGGCGTGTACACAACAACTCATCAAAGTTTCATCGGAATTGGATGAATGACATAAGAACGCATAAGTGATTTTCTTTAAACGATTCGCGTGCCGTTACTCATTTGTTGAATCTACTCATGCGCTACCTATTGTAAAATAGATTTACTAAGCCTGAAACCTTCTCTGGCGTGTACTCAATGATTCACTAAAGTTTGATCGCAATCGGATGAATGATATATGACCGCATACGGGACATTGTGGAAACGATTCGCGCACCGTCACTCATTTGTTGAATCTACTCGTGTAGATTATTAAAAACTGGATTTACTAAGACAGAAACATTTCCTGGAGTGTACACAACAATTCACCAAAGTTTCATCGCAATCGGATAAATAGTATATGGACCCATACGGTACTTTGTTGAAATGATTCGCGTGCCTTCACACATTTGTTGAATCTACTCGTGCGCTACCTATTGTAAAATGGATGTATTAAGCCAGAAACCTTCCGTAGGGTGTACACAACATCTCACCCAAGTTTCATCGTAATCGGACGAATGGTATTTGAACGCATTTGGGACCTTATTGAAACGCTTCGCGCGTCATCGCTCATTTGTTGAATCTACTCGTGCGAAACTTCCTGTGAAATGGATTTACTAAGTTAGAAACCCTCACGTAAGTGTAGACAACATCTCACCCAAGTTTCATTGCAATCGGATGAATGGTATATGAACGCATACGGGACTTCGATTAAAAGTTCACGCATCGTTGCTCATTTGTTGAATCTACTCGTGAGCTACCTATTGTAAAATGGATTTACTAAGTTAGAAACCCTCACGTAAGTGTACACAACACCTCACCCAAGTTTAATCGCTATCGGACGAATGGTATTTGAAGGCATACGTGACTTTGTTGAAACACTTCGCACGTCGCCGCTCATTTGTTGAATCTACTCGTTGCGCAACCTCCTGTGAAATGGATTACTAAGTTAGAAGCCTTCACTTAAGTTTACACAACAACTCATCAAAGTTTCATCTCAATCTATGAATGGAATATAAACTTATACGGGATTTTGTTGAAATGCTTCTGGCGTCGTCACTCACTTGTTGAATCTAGCGGTGCGCTACCTAATGCGAAATTGATTTACTAAGCCGGAAGCCTTCCCTTGAGTGTACACAACATCTCACCCAAGTTTCATCGCTATCGGACGAATGGTATTTGAACGCATACGGGACCTTTTTGAAACGCTTCGCGCGTCGTCGCTCGTTTGTTGAATCTATTCGTGCGCTATCTATTGTAAAATGGATTTACTCAGCCAAACACCTTCCCTGGAGCTCACTCAACATATCACCCAAGTTTCATGGCAATCGGATGAATGGTATATGAACGCGTACGGGACTTGGAAACGCTCTAACGTGCAGAGACAAACAGTAGAATTCGACATCACTGCCACCTTTCGTATAAAACACAACTTTTCGCCGCGGGCGGAGTGTATGTAATGGCGGTAGTTGCACAGGTTGCGACCAGGTGGCTCTAACGTGCAGAGACAAACCGTCCAAAGACATCAGCTTTCACGAAGGCCAAGGCTAGTGGTTTCCATGACGACTGTTTTTGACTGTATATTGTGGTTCTAAAATTTTGTGTAAATTGTGGTTCTAAAATTGTGTTCATTCCACCTACCGGGTCAGATTGTGAATCTAAACCATACATGGACCCATCCTAATATACATACCAAATTCCATCAAAATCGGTTCAGTCGTTTAGGAGGAGTTCAGTCACATACACACGTGTCGAAGAATTGTATATATAAAGATATGCAATGTCGCGGCAAGCAATTGTGAAATGGTGCCAACAATTTGAGCACGGCCAGACAGATGTGTGTGATGCCGTGCGGGAAGGAAGGCTTATCAACATCGACTACAGAAGACAATATTCAGTGGGTCAATGAAATGATCCGCATCAATTGCAGAGTGTGTATCCTGGAAATTGCAGAGCAGTTCGGCATCTCCGTAGGCAGTGCTCATGCCATCGTGAGACCATCTACAGTATCGGAAATTGAGCTCACATTACGTGCCGCGATCTCTGACACCTGCACACAAAGACACACGGTTCCTGGCGTCGTTGGCCTTCCTTCCACGTTACGTTGTTGCCGGCAACGAATTCCTAAGCCACATCATTACAGGTGATGAGACAAGGGTGCATCATTTCACACCAGTAACAAAGAGGGCGTCTATGGAATGGAGACACACATCCTCGCCGGTGCGGAAGAAATTCAAGGTTACGCCATCGGTTGGAAAAGTGTGTCCCGGCCACTGTGTTCTTCGATTGTGAAGGCGGATTGTACACCAAGTTTATACGGAAGGCACGACCATTACAGCCGATGCTTATTGTCAAATATTGACGTCGCTGCGCAACGCTGCAAGAAACAGGAGACGTGGAGAGTTAAGCCGATGCATTGTTCTCCTGCACGACAATGCAACACCACACACAGCGTGCGCAACACAGGCTTTGCTGCAACGTTTCCGATCGGAGGTATGGATGATTCCGCCATACAGTCTAGATCCCAAACCATGTGATTTCCATCTGTTCGGCAAGCTAAGGACCATCTGGGTGGTCAGTGATATGACAAGGATGAACAGGCCCAAACAGCAGTTCTCCGATGGCTCCACGACCAAGGAGCGGACTTCTATCGTCAAGGTATTGAACGATTAGTAGACCGTGCCGACCATTGTTTACAGAGGCTTGGTGACTATGTCGAAAAATAGTGTGATGTACCTGTGTCCCTTTGCATTATAGCGTGTCATTCAATAAACGGTACTTCGTCTGCCATATCCATGTGTAACTAACTTTTTGAATGCCCCTCGTATGTATGTATTTATGTATGTATGTATTGTACCCATTTGATGGGGACAAGAATAGAACCCATGTCAATTTAGGTAACGGAAGAACACAATATTCATAATACTTGAATCCGTGTACAGGCCAGTGATGGGGCCAGATTGAGCAATCCATGCGTGTCTCAGGAACGATAAGACTCATAATCTGAGTTATGGCACGCAACCAGTGCGTGAGTATCCAGGCTTACGTGATGCAGAGCGGATTTAGCCTGATGGCGCAACTACAGAAAAAATTGGCACTCAGGCAAGGAGCCGAGAGATTCACCGAAGGTTGATTATTCATCACTTTATTGGCAACGCTGTGAAAGGCGAGGCCCGGGATCGTTGCGAAATAACCCTCTTTCTCAGAAACCACGTAAAATGATTGGATTTTTGTAACGCCAATAATTATAACTCTGGAGATTAGAATTTTAGAAAGTGTAAAAATCTCTAATAATCGTATAGAATAAAAGTGATGATTGTGCATTACGAAATGGTAGGAGGAGACAGCTAGCCTCTTGGAGAGTGGGACAAAAAGTAATGACACCCACACAGTACAGGAGCACTAATTAATTTTTATAAATAATTGCCACGATCGGTTTTCGAAATTTTAACTAAATTTGAAACGTTTAACTCACAAAGAATAAGTACATAATTTTTCCATAAGCGTACGACGTTTAGTCTAATAGTTAGTTTTGAGAAGGAGCAAAAATAGACTATTTTTAGCTGAAACGAGTAAATAGGCAGCGAGCCAAAGGGTAATCATCAGTCTGCGAATGACCGTGAGGAGGTCTTGCTGAATCAACGAGCCGTCAACTGAGAACTTCTGTTGGGAGGAACGTATCGTCAGAATAACTTCGTGCCTACGACATAAGTAACCAGTCCGTGGGCTCGGCAAAGTAGTATACTTTGACCACAAACGTATTCAACCGATAAGGACTTAGAAACGCCTGATAGGACGATCATAAACTCAGTGAATATTGGAAAGCATCGAAATATCTCGACAGTAAACGAGACATCCATATAGCATAAAGCGTGCTAAGTGTATCCAAGTGCGCTTAAAGAACCGAATAGGGACAGCTCGCCAGATAACAGCCTAACTTTCCTGTGCCTAGGATGTTAGAGCTCAAAATGATGATAGGTCGGAAAGTACGAAGTAAAGGCTGTAAGTGCGAATCAAAGAAGTGAAAATACTTCAGAAGTAGTCCAGCGGTAAAATACCATAGTATTCCAATAAGAAAGTAAAACGTGGACGGAAGTAAAACAATAAAATAGAGCGTTAGTAACAGTAGTACTCATGTCTAGTAGAGACAGTTAGCCAAACAATAAACTTGCTAACCGAACCAGAATAGTATCGTGCCAATACGTTAACGTAGTACCGATCACTGAAAAAAGCCAGGACAAGGATATAAGTATCCAGTACCAGCTAAGGGAAGCAGCGAACGATACTTTCAATTAATCCAGCTAGAAGCCAGGTCTAGGGGCAGGGAGCGCTAGTATCGGCATTCTAGGAGGAGGTGAACGAAGTAAATTCAGTGTAAAAGTGTTAAAAGCAAGTAGTGTATTAAGTGTACAAATTTTCCTGTGTTTTAAAATTATGAAATATTTCAGTGTTTAAAGTGTTACATTTGATCATGATTGTTATCCCTCAAGAAGAGGTTAAAAGTGTAATTAAAATGTGTGAAAGTCATGGAAAATCAGTGTATATAACGATCGCCATGATGAGTGTAATGGAAGCTTAGAAGCCCAGAAAGTGGGTGAAAAGTCGAATCATTGGGATCCGGGAGGTAGTTCCGAGATCATGTAAGTACAAGATTTTGATTATGTGTTGTTTTGGGGGAATTCGTGCCAGTAGAAATAACGAGAAAATCATCTCATATAAAACAGGGATTCATGAAACAAAGTTTGTGTAATGAAAACATGCGGTTTTGAACGATAAAATAATTGTGAAAATTAACAAGTTAATAAGTGTTAATTAAAACTCAGTGGAGTTGTATTATTTTGGAATAACATTATATGTAATGTAATGGTATACTAAATACCATAAAAGCAAGAAATAAAATTTAAAACTTCAGTAATTGAGTAATTGTTGAATTGTAATATTCAAAATAATGGGAAGTGGAAGCCGGTAGGTTCCAGGAATAACAAATAAATGTTGTTGAACTATTATGTTCCAGTTAAGAAATGTTAAAGAGTAAAGTAATAACCAGTGCAGGGTAAATTATAAATGGAAAATAATGATAAAGACGGAGATTTAAAAGACGGTTAGGAGATAATATCCTACTCGAAAAGTGCCACGTAAATAATATGTAAGAAACGCTAGTGTAGCGAAGTTAATATTCAAGCTAGGATTGCTTTGAAATGATGCCAGGCCATCTGATTGTGAGGTGAAGTTGAGCGCGGTGAAGCAGATTTGAATGTGTATGCTTAAGGCAAAAATTTGTAAAGGGTGCTATATTAGTAATTGTGTTAAGCGCAGGGGACAGTGTGGTATACCGCCCGAAAGTCGCTAAAATGAGGAGAACTTGGTGTTAATTCCCGCTCCGTCATAAGATGGCTATAATCCCTCCGAAGATGGATATATGCCTAGGAGGTAGACAAGATATGAACCAATGTTCATATGCTTCGAAAGCCTCTTTAGTATTTGTTGTATCAATCGCTTACACCAGCCAATCTGGATACTTCACAATTAGTAATCTCACCCGAGCCAATATGAGCGGGTAGTATAGCCGCATAATGTTAATATGAGAGAAACAATTGTGTGGGCTTTTCGAGTTTTAAGGAACGATGATACTTGCAGCCAACCGGTCTTGTAAAGAAATCCCGACTTGCCAGAAAAGACAGCATGTCTCAGCTCGTAAATCACCCTGATAGCCTTGACAGTTATGAGGGTCGCCGCTAATGTGTTGTGGTAGGCCAAGAACGACCTGTGTCTGAAGGGGTCCAAGTAAGTTTATTAACATTGAAATGATCCGGAATTTGATACCGTGATATAATTGTTGGAATTGTCCTTGTTAAATATCGTTCAGACCCGTACATACAAAGATGAATTGTTATAAGATTGTAGTAATATCCCTGTGTATGATAAAGCTAAAATGATTATTCCCGAGTACGTGGAAATATTAGACAGCCTGGGGAGTCTGTTTTAATTTTAAAATTTTCAGTAATTTCCAAAACTCCAGGGAGGCACGAATTCTTTCCATAAATACAGTGTTGTACGAGTTGTATAGAGAGAGATGAGAACTTGAATTCATGTGGACCCAATGAAATGATAATTATTATTATCATTATAAAGAATAATTTGCACAGTAAAGTAATACTCGAATAAGTGATTAAAGAGAGTTTTAACAAAACATGTGTTGTAAAACTAATCATGGAGCCATAGAGAGCTCGTCTGTTCTACGGTAAGAATTAACTTTATGGAAGTGAGAGTTATATAAATTTTATGTCAGGTTCGATGGAACCTTAACGATTGATGTTAAATGACATTTTATAATGATTCCTTGTTCATTTGAGAGCAAGTGTGAAGAAGACATTATAAGTTTTAATTTTATTTTGTATTTTATGTTTTTGTAGCGCCTATATTTGAATTATATTAAATAGTTTTGTAACATAATTTGAAGTTCATTTCAAGTGTTAACCTAATGCTATTGATCCAAGATACGTGTATCATAGAGTGGGTGAATGCACTACGCCCCGGAAAACCACTGAGCTGACGGACTATGATCACGTATTAATTGTTCGCAAGGGCACAGTATGTATGTATGTATGTATGTATGTATGTATGTATGTATGTATGTATGTATGTATGTGACACTGACAGTATGGATTATTCCAATGATGATTCATCTAAGAGGATAAAGAGTTAAAGATTTCTTACACATGGCAATTACATTTACTGTATATCCAGTCCTATTTTGCTCTTATATCGTATTAATTTCATTGTAAAGTGGCGTAAATATTACAATATCGCCATTATTAGCCTATTTTCATTTAATGAAAAAAAAATAGGCTTATGAGATCACCTTTTGTCCGTATGTGTGTATGCTTTTGTGTGTGTGTCTGTCTGTCTGTCTGTGTGTCTCTCTGCGTGTCCCCCTAATAACTTTTAAACGGCTGGGGCGATTTCAATGAAACTCGGTAAGTTCATAGCACCATTTTGGGCGACCCCGACTGTGGCCTTCAAATTTTATTACGTCTCACCAATCCATCATGGCGGCTGTGTGAAATATTCCACCGGCATTCAATATCTCCGAAACTATTACTGATATCACCCCGAAATTCTGTACGGTGATAAAGGGCACTACTACAAGTTCATCTATGAGACTTTCAAAAACCAGGTAACTACAAAACCAACATGGTGGCCAGGCGAAGTTGAGACGTTTAAATATTTTTTTCTCGCAACTTAACCATCCAAACGCAATGAAACTTGGTACAGAAAAAGTTTACACACATTGTAAAGCACTGTCATATAATTTAGTTCAATGGTTTACATAACCTTAAGATGGCGGCTGTGCGAAGTATTTTACAGGCATTATATCTCCGAAACTATTTCTGATACCACCCTGAAATTTTGTACGGTGATACAGGGCACTACTACAAGTTTATATTTGTACGTTTCAAAAACCTGTAGAGTACATAACGAACATGGCAGCCAAGCGAATTTGGAACATTTTAATAGACTTTTCTCGCGATTTAACCATCTGAGTGGAGTGAAATATGGCACACTATATGTTTATACATATTGTAATGCACTGACATCAATTTTAGTTCAGTTGTTTACATAACCTCAAGATGGTGGCAGTGCAAAAGTTTAAAATTAAGTGTTTACTTCTTGTGTCGTAATCATGCGATCGAAGTGAAAGTTTGAATAATGAACCTACGCAATCATTTTCCTTTAAGGGTACATAACTCTATGGCCATTACATGTAACAATCTAACATGGCGACCATCCGAAATATTTAGACGGTTCTCAATATCTACGAATCTTTTACAGCAATCGAACTGTAATTCTTTGAGTTCTTAGAGGCTATAAACATAACTTCACCTATAGAATTTTCAATAACCTGGTGAACACTAATCCAACATGGCGGCGTCGTAAAGTATAAATATTTAAATGGACGTTTCTCGCGATTTAACCATCCAAGTACAGTGAAACTTGATACGGTAAATACTTAGGCTATACAAATGTTAATCCACTGGCATATAATTTATTTCCATTGTTTTCATAACCGGAAGATGGCAGCTGTGCGAAATTTAAAAATCTCGCTGTTACTTCTTGTGTACTAATTATGCGATTGAAGATTGAATACTACACGTACACAATAATCTTCCTCTAATAGTGCATACCTCTAAGACCTACATATATAAAAATCCAACATGGCGACCATCCGAAATATTAGACGGTTCTCAATATCTACGAATCTATTACAGCAATCAAACTGAAATGTTGTATGTTGATAGAGGCAATTAACTTAAGTAGGACATATGAAAATAGGTTTTAGTTCTTCACGGAACTACTTGTTTTAATATTATGATTTACCTAATGTTCCACTCATGTTAGGTAGATGAACTATCAATTCATGTCCTTACCTACCCATTTTTTCTATTTCATTTGCTGAATAACATTTAAACAACAGAGAAAACACCTTTCAATGAAATGCTGGTGTGATTGGAAGGCAGTAAACTACTGAAAACAAAACTAGTTGACATGTGCAACCACGCACGGCAACGTTCGGTTTGTGGTTCAAACAACAACATTATACACACAAGCAGCCTTGGACGGTGAGAGAGGAGGAGATAACATTATTCTGGTGTTTTAAACCTGTAAATGCTAGTCCAGATTGTAATGTTACTCCTCACTACATTTCATATCAAGATTAAATCTTCATGAACTGACATCATATTTGCAACGGTTGTAGAATTGTTGACAAAAGTGTTTTCAATCTTGTAGGTTTCTCTACTGATGTAGTGTGTGGCTTACATTCACAGTACAGGATACCAGTCTGTCCGTGGGGACAGTAAGGAATTGAACTCACTTTCTTCTGAACATCCCTCGTAGTTGTGTTTAAAAAGTAGTTTTTCAACCACCATATGGTATTTCCGTTATCCCCCAAGCGCCTGTGAGTAACCATTATCATGAATAGTGCCAGTAGTGAAGCAGGAAGGATTCTAATCCACTAACCTGTGTTGTTATAGTGTCTCTAGGCAACGCTTGGTGATATCTCATGAACCAATAATCAGAGAAAGTCGTGCGATGGTTTAAACGAAAGGACTCTTTATCTTAGAACCCAAGGATGCGATATTTCCACTCTTAAAATTAAAAAATACCCCCTTTCAAAAGAAAATTGTGTTTTATGTTTTTACTACCATTAATCCTTAGTGATGTAAGAAACGGTCTTCGGGCTGTTTTAGAAGACGATACCACTTGACAGCCCAACACCAACTCTAACCCTCACCATTACTATAATCCACTAACCTGTGTTGTTAAAGTGTCTGTAAACGGCGCTTAGTGATATCTCGGGAACCAATAATCTGAGAAAGTCGTGCGATGGTTTAAATGAAAGGGCTCTATATCGTCAAATCCAAGGATGGGTTATTTCCACTCTTAAAATAAAATAACTACCCCCTTTACCAAGAAAATAGTGTTTTATGTGTTTAATACCGTAACCTAATCCTTGGAGATGTAAGAAAAAGTTTTCGGGCTCCTTTCATGTGACGATACCACATAACAGCCCAACACTAAGTCTAACCCCCACCATTACTATAATCCATTAACCTGTGTTGTTATAGTGTCTGTAAACAGCACTTAGTGATATCTCGTGAACCAATAATGAGAGAAAGCCGTGCGATGGTTTAAACGAAATGGCTCTATATCCTCAAACCCAAGGAAGGGTTACTTTCATTCTTAAAATAAAAACTACCCTCTTAACAAAGAAAATAGTGTTCTATGTCTTTACTACCCTTAATCTTTAGGGATGTAAGAAACGGTTTTGAGGCTCTTCTAAGATAACGAGACCACTTAACAGCCCTACACTAACCCCAACCCCCACCATTACCACTCTTAAACACTAAATTTACCCCAATTCCCAAAATGTCCTTTTATCTTCAGATTTATCCCAAATACCAAAATTTAACTTGTATGTATTGATTTTTAGATTTTTGCGATCTTTTATTTGGAAAATAGGCTATATAGTTAAACTAGAAATCATAGAAAATTGTGAGAGGGGTGAAACGAAAGGTCTCTATGCCGTTTATCAGAACAAAATGTTGATTTTTTAATTTTTTTACTTTTTTATTTGGAAAGTGGGCTATATTTTTAAACTAGGAATTGCAAATGTTGTATGTCGGCTTTAACTTAAGGTCTCTATGTCCTTTATTCTTAGAATAACACATTGCATTTTTAGATTTATGTTGTTGTTTGAGTCTTCAGTCTTTTGACTGGTTTGATGCAGCTTTCCATGCCTCCCTGTCCTGAGCTAATCGTTTCATCTCTACATAGCTACCACACCCTACATCCGAGCCAATCTGTTTAACATATTCTAACCTTGGTCTACCCCTACAGTTCTTGTCCTCGACCCTTCCTTCCATAACTAAGCTTGCTTTTCCTGGGTGTCTTAGTATGTGTCCTACCAACCTATCTCTTCTCTTCATTAGCAGTCGCCAGAAACATCTCTCCTCTCCCACTCGCCTTAATACCTCTTCGTTTGTAACCCTATCTACCCATCTGATCTTCATCATTCTCCTGTAACACCACATTTCAAATGCTTCAATTCTCCTCTTTTCTGCTGCACCAATAGTCCAAGTTTCACTTCCATAGAGCGCCACGCTCCAGACAAAGGCTTTCAAAAATGACTTCCTAATACCTAAATCTATATTCGATGTCAACAGATTCCTTTTTTGTAGAAAGGCTTTCCTTGCCTGAGACAACCTACTTTTTATATCCTCTTTGCTTCGTCCATCACTGGTTATTCTGCTTCCTAAGTAACAGAAGTCTCCTACTTCCTTCAGCTTTTCACCTGCCAATTTGATCTCCATAGAGGTTTCTGATTTATTTCGGCTGCATTCCAGTATTTTTGTTTTACATTTATTAATTTTCATCATGAAGTCCTTCCGTAAGACGGAATCCATACCATTCAAAAACTCATTCAAATCCTCAGGCTTGTCGGCCAAAATGACGATGTCATCAGCAAATCTCAGAGTTGAAAGTATTTCTCCTTGAATCTTCACTCCAACTTTAAATTTTTCTCCAATTTCCTTCATTGGTTGTTCAATGTAAAGATTGAAAAGTATGGGTGATAAGTTGGAGCCTTGCCTTACACCTTTCATAATACCAGCTTCTCTCTCATATTCTTCAGCTCGAATGACTGCTGTCTGGTTTCTGTATAGATTGTATATCACCCACCTATCCCTGTACTTTATTCCAATAGATTTCAAAATGTCAAACAATTTAGTCCAATCAACGTTATCAAAAGCCTTTTCTAAGTCTACAAATGCCATGAACGTTCTCTTAACTTTCCTTATTCTACCTTCCAAAATCAGCCTAAGACTTAGTACAGCTTCCCTTGTTCCTACATTTCTCCTGAAACCAAACTGGTCTTCACCCAACTCCGTTTCTATCTGGCTTTCAATCCTCTTGTAAATTATTCTAGACAGGATCTTTGAAGCATGAGTAATCAAGCTGATTGTACGGTAATCTTCACATCTGTCAGCTCCCACTTTCTTTGGTATAGGGATGATAAAATTCTTCTTGAAATCAGGGGGTACCTCACCTGTCTCATAAATCCTACACACCAAGTGAAATAACCTGATCAGACCTTCATCTCCTATGCAGCGTAGCAACTCAATCGGTATATCATCTATGCCTGGTGCTTTGTTCCTGCCTAAGTCCTCTAATGCTCTGTCAAATTCTGATCTCAATATTAAATCTCCTTTTGCATCCTCATCAATTTCCTCCTCCCATTCCATTACATGATTCTCAATCTCCTTTCCCTTATACAAGCACTCTATGTAAGCTTTCCATCTCTCAACCTTTTCTTCCCTATCTGTTAGAGGCTTTCCATTTGTGTCCCTAATATTACAGCACTTAGTCTTCTTTTCCCCAAAAGTATTCTTAATCCTTCGATAAGCTGTGTCTACTTTTCCTAATTTCAGACACTTTTCTATACCTGCACTTTTCTCTTTCAACCATTCTTCTTTCGCTTCCTTGCACTTCTTGCTAACCTCATTTCTCAGACGGCTGTATTCTGCTTTCCCCCTTCATCTCTTAGATTCTTGTGTCTCCGCCTTTCATCCATCAATTCTAGTATATCCTGAGTGATCCACGGTTTTCTACCTATTCTTTCTTTCCTACCAATGTTTTCTTCTGCGGATTTTGTTATTTCATTCTTCAAAAGTGCCCATTCGTCTGCAATTGAAGTTTGTTTAGGGGTTTTGATTAGTCCTTCCTTTATACTCTTCTTGAATCTTTCGTTTACATCTTTTACTTTCAGTCTCTCTATTGCCCACCTTTTTGGCTTTTGACTTTTCTTCAGTTTCTTCAACTTTAATCTGCATTTCATTACAACCAGATTGTGGTCAGAGTTTATGTCAGCACCAGGATATGTTTTACAATCCAAAATCTGGTTTCGAAACCTCTGCTTGACCGTAATGAAGTCGATTTGGTAACGCCCTGTATCTCCTGGTCTCATCCATGTGTATATTCTTCTATTGTGGTTATTGAATAAGGTGTTAGCTATGACCAACTCATGTTCGGTGCAGAATTCCATCAGCCTGCTTCCTCGATCATTCCTTTCACCTAATCCGAAATCTCCTACTATCTTCCCTTCTCTCCCTTTTCCTACCACAGCATTCCAATCTCCCATTACTATAACATTTTCATCAACTTTGATACACCTCAGTATGTCATCTATTTCTTCGTAGACCTTTTCAACATCCTCATCATCAGCTTGACTGGTAGGCATATAGACTTGTACCACTGTGGTGCACGTAGGTTTAGTATTGATTTTTGCTACAATAATCCGTTCACTGTATTGCTCATAATATTCCACCCGCTGTCCAAGTTTCCTACTCAATATGAGACCAACTCCTGCTTGGCCATTGTTTGATTTAGTGCTAATGACCCTATAGTCTCCTGACCAAAAGTCCTGTTCTTCCTGCCAGCGCATTTCACTAATCCCAACCAAATCCAACCTCAACCTATCCATTTCCCTTTCTAAGTTTTCTAACTTTCCACTTCCTAGCAGACTTCTAACATTCCACGCTCCGATCCGTAGAATGTCAGATTTCCTCTTTGTCACTTCTGTGATGTTTACCCCTTCTCGAGTAGTCCCCACCCGGAGATCCAAACGGGGGACTAGTTAACCTCCGGATTGAAATTTTACAAGGGAGGAGGCCATCATCACATGTAATTATGCATAGAGAGGTGCATATCCTCGGGAATAGCATTACGGCTGTAGTTTCCCGTTGCTTTCAGCCGTGCAGCAGAACGCAGTGTAGCAATTAGTAGGCTTATATTATCAATATCTTAACCGTCTATTAGACTAGTAAAGAATTGATTTATTCTGAAAGGCTGCTACTCCCTTTCAGAATAAGTAAAGAGCAATTCTACCACAAAATACTAACCTTCTACTAACAATTAAATACCAAAATTCTACTAACGAAAAAAATACTAAAGTTTCACCAACAACAAATACTACCACTAAAACAGTCTGTCACCAGGCCCACTCACATGCACCCTCACCAGACACACTCACACACCACAGTCTAATTGAACAATGACATATATCTAATAAACAAATTAACTTCATACTTACAACTAAAACTAACTACATACTTACTGTACTGTAATTTGAATTGACAATATTTACAAAATTTAAAATGATAATCTGGTAGCAAAAATATCATGATGACAACAAAATGGAAAAAAATGAGGTGAAGGATCAGAAGAAGAATAAGAAGAAAATGAGGAAGGGAAGAAGAGAGGTACGGTGGAGATGGAAGATGAGGAGTACAAGGTATCGAATGACATGGCGGATGAAGAGAAAGACGAGATGGAAGGCAGGGAAAGAACGAAGAATGGAGGCGAAGGAGAAACAGAAGGAAAGGAAGATGGGAAGGATACAGGAACGGTGGAGATGGAAGATAAGGAGTACAAGGTATGGAATGACATGGCGGATGAAGAGAAAGACGAGATGGAAGGCAGGCTAATATTATTGAACACATTTCACAGGAAATGAGAAATAAAATAGCAAAATCTATAACAGAAAATCAGAGGAAAATCAGTATTATGATTGACGAATCAACAACAGTTAGTGTAAAATCTGTGTTAGTATTATGTTTGAGATGTGCTCTTTCAGATAACTCTGAAGTTGTTTCCTTTTTCTTGGACTTGATAGAACTTGAATCAACTACAGCAGATGTTATTACTCGAGAGATATTGAAGAATCTTTCTTCATATGGGATGAATGAAAACATTCTGGCAGAACATTTAGTTGGTCTAGCATGTGATGGGGCCTCTGTATTGTTAGGTAGAAAAAATGGAGTTGGAGCAAAGTTTTTAAAGTTATTTCCAGATATAGTAATCTGGCACTGTTTAAACCATCGCTTGGAATTGGCAGATTTATGCATTTTTTAAAATTTGGAAAGTAGGCTTTATTTGCTAAACTAAAAATCGTAGAAAGCTGTGCGAGGGCTCAAACGAAACGTCTCTATGCCATTTATTCCTAGAAAAAGCAATTGCATGTTTTTGGATTTTTGCAAAAAATAAATAAATTGCAAAGTAGGCTATATCTTTTTTCAACTTTTCTTGAAGTTGTATGTTGGCTGAAACGGTAGATCTCTATACCCTTTATTCCTAGGACAAAACATTGTATTTTTGGATTTTTTGTGGTGTTTGAAGCCATATTTTCAGTGTTGCCTTAGTAAACAAGAGTTTAGTGCTTTTCAGTCGGTCAACACGAATGTACCCAAAAGAGATGGGTTATGCCCTAATCCTGAAATAAATTACATGAGATTAATAAAACACTAGGATGACCAGTTTCGATCGTCAAGCGATCATCATCAGATCCAATACACTTAGGCTATAAAATCTATGTTTGAAATACAGGTGAAAATATTTACAATATGTACAATTATTTAGTTGCAGTAGTACTGCAACTGTCAGTGTATGCTAAATGCAGTATATATGTTAGGTGAAATGCTAAATGGTGATGGCTATCCGGAGATTGTACTTTAGAGAGATTATATGGTTGTAAACTATGGTTAAACTATAAAATTTTAGGCTAACTACTTATCTGATTGTCTTCCGTACTACAGCTATTCGCAGTTTCCGTGCTCACTTGAACTCGCTGTGCGGTCGACTGCGGTGGTTATCTTAACGACAGGTTTTTCCCTGCCTTCCCCCCCCCCCTGTCCCTACGTGCTGTGGGGAGTGATCGCGATGTGTTTATGTGAGGTGTTGCCAACCTAGATAAGATGTATGTTATTGAATGAGGTGGATCTACAACTATTAAAGACCGTGGATTAGTCCTCGCCACGCGTGGAGCATAACCCATTCGAACTAAGCGTTGACGGTCTTATGAGGACGTCCCGGCACCTTTAATACTGCCTCTAATATGGGCCTTGGTTTATTGCAGAAGAAAAGTACATCGTACACCTGATCCAGCTAACATTTACCTATTAAAAACCCCCTAATTTCCCCCCTTTTTTATCTAGCTTGGCTGTGTCGCTAAATTGTGTTTTGTTTCCGACAGGGTGTGTTTTTTAGTAGCGTGAAGAGGGGTGAGCTCTCCATGAACGTGTGTTCATTTAGATTGTTGGGATTGTTTCGTTTGGCTAGGTGTATCTCGATTGCTTCCTTTATGTCAAGAGCTCTGCCTTTCGATTCGTGATGGATTATTTTAAGGTCCGACTCTATGTTGGTAAAGCTATGCCCTGCGTCACACATATGTTCGCACACGGCTGAATGTGTTCCGTATCTTATCGCATTTCTATGTTCATTATAACGTGTGTCTACTCGCCTTCCACTCTGCCCGATGTAATTAGCTTGACAATCGGTGTCTTGGCACGTTATAGAATATACCCCTGACCTTGAATACGGGTCACGTTTATTTAGATTACTATTTAGGAGGTGCCTAGCGGTTGTGTTTTTCGTCGTGAAAGCTATCTTTATGCCTTGCTTTTTGAATAGGTTAGTGATTTTATATGTATTCGCATTCACATAGTTGAAACGCGCAAATTTTTTCTCATTTCTGTCCGGTTTGGGAATCGTTTTATCTTTATTTTTATGTTTGGCTATAATTTGATTTATTTTGCTTGGCGAGAAGTTGTTTTCCTTTGCTATTTGCATAATAGTTCTTATTTCCTTATTATAGTTGTCTTTTGACATGGGTATGTTTAAAGCCCTGTGCACCATTGAATTGAAACCCGCTAGTTTGTGCGTACTGGGGTGATTAGACTGATTGTCGATTGCATGCGAGGTTTGTGTTGCTTTCCGGAATATGGAATATGAAAGGTCGTTGTCTTTACGTTCAATAGTTATATCGAGATAATTTATTTTCCGGTCTATTTCGGATTCCTTAGTGAATTTGATAGAATGGTGAAGGCTATTAATGGATTGGAGAATTGTTTCTTCGCTTGTTAGTTCAGTATCGTAGATGCAAATTACATCATCTACGTATCTTTTCCATATTACTATTCCCTTTGTTGAAGTCTTTTCTAAGAACGCATTTTCTAGTGCATTGTTGAAGATGTCAGCGATTAACCCACTTAGTGGCGATCCCATTGCTAGGCCTTCTCTCTGTGTGTATATTTTATTGTCGAATTGAAACACGTTTTGGGTGAGAACGACCCTCAGTAATCTCACAATCTCTTCAATTTCTTTTACCGAATTGTTGGATTTTAAGTTGTTTTCGATAGTGTTGATTGCTTCAATAATCGGAATATTGGTGTACATGTTAGTTACGTCGAAGGATACTAGCCTGAAGCTAGGTTTCATTTGTAGGGTGTTCAATGCTGTTACTAGTTCTGTTGTGTTCTTTACAGAGTTGTTTTTGTCGTTGGAAAGACGGCATTTTAAGATTTTTAGTAACTCTTTGCTGATTTTGTAATTAGGGGCATTCCTACAATTGACTATTGGTCTCATTGGGCATTCCTTTTTGTGTATTTTTGGTTGTCCCCTCAATGACGGTATTTTCGGGTTCATGTTTATTAGTTTTGATTTTTCGGCTTTGGTCAGTATGTATTCTGTTTCTTTTAGCGCACTTTTTATTTGTTTTTGGAATTTGTTGGTGGGGTCTTTTGTTAATTCCTTGATTTCGTTGTTGTTTAGGAATTCGACTGTTTTTTCAATGTATTCTGTTTTGTTCAAAATTACTGTAGTGTTTCCCTTATCTGCTTTTGTGATGATTAAGTCATGTTCTTTTATTTTTTGTTTCAACGACTTTATTTCTTTGATTTGTTTGTTGTTTTGAATGTTATTGCTATCGCCCTCTCGTTTGAGGATTCTTTTGGCTTCGTTGGTGGCGAGATTTTTGGTTAATTCCCTGTCTTTTGCTGGGAGCTTGTGACTGGCTATCTCAATATCTGTGATTAACTGTTCTATATTGTGGTTCGTGTGTGCGTCTGTGCAGTTGTATTTCAAACCTTTGTCTAATATTTTCATTTCACCTTGAGAAAAGGTTACGTTCGTTCTGTTGTTTACTCTGCTGTGGAAATTGAATTCATTGTTATTCGTGTGTTGTTCGTTAGATTGATGGTTCTGTGTTTCTCCTAGTTTTCTTAATTTATTTTCTAGCGTTTCATGCTTCCTCGTTGCTCTGATTTTGATGGTGTCATGTAGGTGTTCGGTGAAGCTGTCCCATTGGGCTGCGTGCCAGAAATTACTTAGTTACAATTGAATGTCATATAATTGTTGGTTAATTTTTTGCTTTCTTATGTATGCAAATCTTAATTCGTTTTTTATCCAAAGCGCTTTGGCTTGTTTAGTTGAAATGATCGAGGCTGGTGTGTTCGGTACGGTTTTAATTGGTACGTATTTAGGGGTGAGGTTTAGTTCTATACATTTTTTGTTGAACCAAATTGACTTGTCTAAATTCATGAGTTTAAGCCTGAGTGATTTGAATTTCTTGGCTTCACGATTTGCCTGACTAGCCGTGAACATTGTGGTGTTTGAAGCCATATTTTCAGTTTTGCCTTAGTAAACAAGAGTTTAGTGCTTTTCAGTCGGTCAACACGAATGTACCCAAAAGAGATGGGTTATGCCCTAATCCTGAAATAAATTACATGAGATTAATAAAACACTAGGATGACCAGTTTCGATCGTCAAGCGATCATCATCAGATCCAATACACTTTGGCTATAAAATCTATGTTTGAAATACAGGTGAAAATATTTACAATATGTACAATTATTTAGTTGCAGTATTGGTACTGCAACTGTCAGTGTATGCTAAATGCAGTATATATGTTAGGTGAAATGCTAAATGGTGATGGCTATCCGGAGATTGTACTTTAGAGAGATTATATGGTTGTAAACTATGGTTAAACTATAAAATTTTAGGCTAACTACTTATCTGATTGTCTTCCGTACTACAGCAATTCGCAGTTTCCGTGCTCACTTGAACTCGCTGTGCGGTCGACTGCGGTGATTATCTTAACGACAGGTTTTTCCCTGCCTTCCCCCCCCCCCCTGTCCCTACGTGCTGTGGGGAGTGATCGCGATGTGTTTATGTGAGGTGTTGCCAACCTAGATAAGATGTATGTTATTGAATGAGGTGGATCTACAACTATTAAAGACCGTGGATTAGTCCTCGCCACGCGTGGAGCATAACCCATTCGAACTAAGCGTTGAAGGTCTTATGAGGACGTACCGGCACCTTTAATACTGCCTCTAATATGGGCCTTGGTTTATTGCAGAAGAAAAGTACATCGTACACCTGATCCAGCTAACATTTACCTATTAAAAACCCCCTAATTTCCCCCCTTTTTTATCTAGCTTGGCTGTGTCGCTAAATTGTGTTTTGTTTCCGACAGGGTGTGTTTTTAGTAGCGTGAAGAGGGGTGAGCTCTCCATGAACGTGTGTTCATTTAGATTGTTGGGATTGTTTCGTTTGGCTAGGTGTATCTCGATTGCTTCCTTTATGTCAAGAGCTCTGCCTTTCGATTCGTGATGGATTATTTTAAGGTCCGACTCTATGTTGGTAAAGCTATGCCCTGCGTCACACATATGTTCGCACACGGCTGAATGTGTTCCGTATCTTATCGCATTTCTATGTTCATTATAACGTGTGTCTACTCGCCTTCCACTCTGCCCGATGTAATTAGTTTGACAATCGGTGTCTTGGCACGTTATAGAATATACCCCTGACCTTGAATACGGGTCACGTTTATTTAGATTACTATTTAGGAGGTGCCTATCGGTTGTGTTTTTCGTCGTGAAAGCTATCTTTATGCCTTGCTTTTTGAATAGGTTAGTGATTTTATATGTATTCGCATTCACATAGTTGAAACGCGCAAATTTTTTTCTCATTGCTGTCCGGTTTGGGAATCGTTTTATCTTTATTTTTATGTTTGGCTATAATTTGATTTATTTTGCTTGGCGAGAAGTTGTTTTCCTTTGCTATTTGCATAATAGTTCTTATTTCCTTATTATAGTTGTCTTTTGACATGGGTATGTTTAAAGCCCTGTGCACCATTGAATTGAAACCCGCTAGTTTGTGCGTACTGGGGTGATTAGACTGATTGTCGATTGCATGCGAGGTTTGTGTTGCTTTCCGGAATATGGAATATGAAAGGTCGTTGTCTTTACGTTCAATAGTTATATCGAGATAATTTATTTTCCGGTCTATTTCGGATTCCTTAGTGAATTTGATAGAATGGTGAAGGCTATTAATGGATTGGAGAATTGTTTCTTCGCTTGTTAGTTCAGTATCGTAGATGCAAATTACATCATCTACGTATCTTTTCCATATTACTATTCCCTTTGTTGAAGTCTTTTCTAAGAACGCATTTTCTAGTGCATTGATGAAGATGTCAGCGATTAACCCACTTAGTGGCGATCCCATTGCTAGGCCTTCTCTCTGTGTGTATATTTTATTGTCGAATTGAAACACGTTTTGGGTGAGAACGACCCTCAGTAATCTCACAATCTCTTCAATTTCTTTTACCGAATTGTTGGATTTTAAGTTGTTTTCGATAGTGTTGATTGCTTCAATAATCGGAATATTGGTGTACATGTTAGTTACGTCGAAGGATACTAGCCTGAAGCTAGGTTTCATTTGTAGGGTGTTCAATGCTGTTACTAGTTCTGTTGTGTTCTTTACAGAGTTGTTTTTGTCGTTGGAAAGACGGCATTTTAAGATTTTTAGTAACTCTTTGCTGATTTTGTAATTAGGGGCATTCCTACAATTGACTATTGGTCTCATTGGGCATTCCTTTTTGTGTATTTTTGGTTGTCCCCTCAATGACGGTATTTTCGGGTTCATGTTTATTAGTTTTGATTTTTCGGCTTTGGTCAGTATGTATTCTGTTTCTTTTAGCGCACTTTTTATTTGTTTTTGGAATTTGTTGGTGGGGTCTTTTGTTAATTCCTTGATTTCGTTGTTGTTTAGGAATTCGACTGTTTTTTCAATGTATTCTGTTTTGTTCAAAATTACTGTAGTGTTTCCCTTATCTGCTTTTGTGATGATTAAGTCATGTTCTTTTATTTTTTGTTTCAACGACTTTATTTCTTTGATTTGTTTGTTGTTTTGAATGTTATTGCTATCGCCCTCTCGTTTGAGGATTTTTTTGGCTTCGTTGGTGGCGAGATTTTTGGTTAATTCCCTGTCTTCTCCTGGGAGCTTGTGACTGGCTATCTCAATATCTGTGATTAACTGTTTTATATTGTGGTTCGTGTGTGCGTCTGTGCAGTTGTATTTCAAACCTTTGTCTAACATATTCATTTCACCTTGAGAAAAGGTTACGTTCGTTCTGTTGTTTACTCTGCTGTGGAAATTGAATTCATTGTTATTCGTGTGTTGTTCGTTAGATTGATGGTTCTGTGTTTCTCCTAGTTTTCTTAATTTATTTTCTAGCGTTTCATGCTTCCTCGTTGCTCTGATTTTGATGGTGTCATGTAGGTGTTCGGTGAAGCTGTCCCATTGGGCTGCGTGCCAGAAATTACTTAGTTGCAATTGAATGTCGTATAATTGTTGGTTAATTTTTTGCTTTCTTATGTATGCAAATCTTAATTCGTTTTTTATCCAAAGCGCTTTGGCTTGTTTAGTTGAAATGATCGAGGCTGGTGTGTTCGGTACGGTTTTAATTGGTACGTATTTAGGGGTGAGGTTTAGTTCTATACATTTTTTGTTGAACCAAATTGACTTGTCTAAATTCATGAGTTTAAGCCTGAGTGATTTGAATTTCTTGGCTTCACGATTTGCCTGACTAGCCGTGAACATTGTGGTGTTTGAAGCCATATTTTCAGTGTTGCCTTAGTAAACAAGAGTTTAGTGCTTTTCAGTCGGTCAACACGAATGTACCCAAAAGAGATGGGTTATGCCCTAATCCTGAAATAAATTACATGAGATTAATAAAACACTAGGATGACCAGTTTCGATCGTCAAGCGATCATCATCAGATCCAATACACTTAGGCTATAAAATCTATGTTTGAAATACAGGTGAAAATATTTACAATATGTACAATTATTTAGTTGCAGTATTGGTACTGCAACTGTCAGTGTATGCTAAATGCAGTATATATGTTAGGTGAAATGCTAAATGGTGATGGCTATCCGGAGATTGTACTTTAGAGAGATTATATGGTTGTAAACTATGGTTAAACTATAAAATTTTAGGCTAACTACTTATCTGATTGTCTTCCGTACTACAGCTATTCGCAGTTTCCGTGCTCACTTGAACTCGCTGTGCGGTCGACTGCGGTGGTTATCTTAACGACAGGTTTTTCCCTGCTTCCCCCCCCCCCCCTGTCCCTACGTGCTGTGGGGAGTGATCGCGATGTGTTTATGTGAGGTGTTGCCAACCTAGATAAGATGTATGTTATTGAATGAGGTGGATCTACAACTATTAAAGACCGTGGATTAGTCCTCGCCACGCGTGGAGCATAACCCATTCGAACTAAGCGTTGACGGTCTTATGAGGACGTCCCGGCACCTTTAATACTGCCTCTAATATGGGCCTTGGTTTATTGCAGAAGAAAAGTACATCGTACACCTGATCCAGCTAACATTTACCTATTAAAAACCCCCTAATTTCTCCCCTTTTTTATCTAGCTTGGCTGTGTCGCTAAATTGTGTTTTGTTTCCGACAGGGTGTGTTTTTAGTAGCGTGAAGAGGGGTGAGCTCTCCATGAACGTGTGTTCATTTAGATTGTTGGGATTGTTTCGTTTGGCTAGGTGTATCTCGATTGCTTCCTTTATGTCAAGAGCTCTGCCTTTCGATTCGTGATGGATTATTTTAAGGTCCGACTCTATGTTGGTAAAGCTATGCCCTGCTTCACACATATGTTCGCACACGGCTGAATGTGTTCCGTATCTTATCGCATTTCTATGTTCATTATAACGTGTGTCTACTCGCCTTCCACTCTGCCCGATGTAATTAGCTTGACAATCGGTGTCTTGGCACGTTATAGAATATACCCCTGACCTTGAATACGGGTCACGTTTATTTAGATTACTATTTAGGAAGTGCCTAGCGGTTGTGTTTTTCGTCGTGAAAGCTATCTTTATGCCTTGCTTTTTGAATAGGTTAGTGATTTTATATGTATTCGCATTCACATAGTTGAAACGCGCAAATTTTTTCTCATTACTGTCCGGTTTGGGAATCGTTTTATCTTTATTTTTATGTTTGGCTATAATTTGATTTATTTTGCTTGGCGAGAAGTTGTTTTCCTTTGCTATTTGCATAATAGTTCTTATTTCCTTATTATAGTTGTCTTTTGACATGGGTATGTTTAAAGCCCTGTGCACCATTGAATTGAAACCCGCTAGTTTGTGCGTACTGGGGTGATTAGACTGATTGTCGATTGCATGCGAGGTTTGTGTTGCTTTCCGGAATATGGAATATGAAAGGTCGTTGTCTTTACGTTCAATAGTTATATCGAGATAATTTATTTTCCGGTCTATTTCGGATTCCTTAGTGAATTTGATAGAATGGTGAAGGCTATTAATGGATTGGAGAATTGTTTCTTCGCTTGTTAGTTCAGTATCGTAGATGCAAATTACATCATCTACGTATCTTTTCCATATTACTATTCCCTTTGTTGAAGTCTTTTCTAAGAACGCATTTTCTAGTGCATTGATGAAGATGTCAGCGATTAACCCACTTAGTGGCGATCCCATTGCTAGGCCTTCTCTCTGTGTGTATATTTTATTGTCGAATTGAAACACGTTTTGGGTGAGAACGACCCTCAGTAATCTCACAATCTCTTCAATTTCTTTTACCGAATTGTTGGATTTTAAGTTGTTTTCGATAGTGTTGATTGCTTCAATAATCGGAATATTGGTGTACATGTTAGTTACGTCGAAGGATACTAGCCTGAAGCTAGGTTTCATTTGTAGGGTGTTCAATGCTGTTACTAGTTCTGTTGTGTTCTTTACAGAGTTGTTTTTGTCGTTGGAAAGACGGCATTTTAAGATTTTTAGTAACTCTTTGCTGATTTTGTAATTAGGGGCATTCCTACAATTGACTATTGGTCTCATTGGGCATTCCTTTTGTGTATTTTTGGTTGTCCCCTCAATGACGGTATTTTCGGGTTCATGTTTATTAGTTTTGATTTTTCGGCTTTGGTCAGTATGTATTCTGTTTCTTTTAGCGCACTTTTTATTTGTTTTTGGAATTTGTTGGTGGGGTCTTTTGTTAATTCCTTGATTTCGTTGTTGTTTAGGAATTCGACTGTTTTTTTCAATGTATTCTGTTTTGTTCAAAATTACTGTAGTGTTTCCCTTATCTGCTTTTGTGATGATTAAGTCATGTCATGAACCCGAAAATAACGTCATTGATGGGACAACCAAAAATACACAAAAAGGAATGCTCAATGAGACCAATAGTCAATTGTAGGAATGCCCCTAATTACAAAATCAGCAAAGAGTTACTAAAAATCTTAAAATGCCGTCTTTCCAACGACAAAAACAACTCTGTAAAGAACACAACAGAACTAGTAACAGCATTGAACACCCTACAAATGAAACCTAGCTTCAGGCTAGTATCCTTCGACGTAACTAACATGTACACCAATATTCCGATTATTGAAGCAATCAACACTATCGAAAACAACTTAAAATCCAACAATTCGGTAAAAGAAATTGAAGAGATTGTGAGATTACTGAGGGTCGTTCTCACCCAAAACGTGTTTCAATTCGACAATAAAATATACACACAGAGAGAAGGCCTAGCAATGGGATCGCCACTAAGTGGGTTAATCGCTGACATCTTCATCAATGCACTAGAAAATGCGTTCTTAGAAAAGACTTCAACAAAGGGAATAGTAATATGGAAAAGATACGTAGATGATGTAATTTGCATCTACGATACTGAACTAACAAGCGAAGAAACAATTCTCCAATCCATTAATAGCCTTCACCATTCTATCAAATTCACTAAGGAATCCGAAATAGACCGGAAAATAAATTATCTCGATATAACTATTGAACGTAAAGACAACGACCTTTCATATTCCATATTCCGGAAAGCAACACAAACCTCGCATGCAATCGACAATCAGTCTAATCACCCCAGTACGCACAAACTAGCGGGTTTCAATTCAATGGTGCACAGGGCTTTAAACATACCCATGTCAAAAGACAACTATAATAAGGAAATAAGAACTATTATGCAAATAGCAAAGGAAAACAACTTCTCGCCAAGCAAAATAAATCAAATTATAGCCAAACATAAAAATAAAGATAAAACGATTCCCAAACCGGACAGTAATGAGAAAAAATTTGCGCGTTTCAACTATGTGAATGCGAATACATATAAAATCACTAACCTATTCAAAAAGCAAGGCATAAAGATAGCTTTCACGACGAAAAACACAACCGCTAGGCACCGCCTAAATAGTAATCTGAATAAACGTGACCCGTATTCAAGGTCAGGGGTATATTCTATAACGTGCCAAGACACCGATTGTCAAGCTAATTACATCGGGCAGAGTGGAAGGCGAGTAGACACACGTTATAATGAACATAGAAATGCGATAAGATACGGAACACATTCAGCCGTGTGCGAACATATGTGTGACGCAGGGCATTGCTTTACCAACATAGAGTCGGACCTTAAAATAATCCATCACGAATCGAAAGGCAGAGCTCTTGACATAAAGGAAGCAATCGAGATACACCTAGCCAAACGAAACAATCCCAACAATCTAAATGAACACACGTTCATGGAGAGCTCACCCCTCTTCACGCTACTAAAAAACACACCCTGTCGGAAACAAAACACAATTTAGCGACACAGCCAAGCTAGATAAAAAAGGGGGGAAATTAGGGGGTTTTTAATAGGTAAATGTTAGCTGGATCAGGTGTACGATGTACTTTTCTTCTGCAATAAACCCAGGCCCATATTAGAGGCAGTATTAAAGGTGCCGGGACGTCCTCATAAGACCGTCAACGCTTAGTTCGAATGGGTTATGCTCCACGCGTGGCGAGGACTAATCCACGGTCTTTAATAGTTGTAGATCCACCTCATTCAATAACATACATCTTATCTAGGTTGGCAACACCTCACATAAACACATCGCGATCACTCCCCACAGCACGTAGGGACAGGGGGGGGGGGGGGAAGGCAGGGAAAAACCTGTCGTTAAGATAACCACCGCAGTCGACCGCACAGCGAGTTCAAGTGAGCACGGAAACTGCGAATAGCTGTAGTACGGAAGACAATCAGATAAGTAGTTAGCCTAAAATTTTATAGTTTAACCATAGTTTACAACCATACAATCTCTCTAAAGTACAATCTCCGGATAGCCATCACCATTTAGCATTTCACCTAACATATATACTGCATTTAGCATACACTGACAGTTGCAGTACCAATACTGCAACTAAATAATTGTACATATTGTAAATATTTTCACCTGTATTTCAAACATAGATTTTATAGCCTAAGTGTATTGGATCTGATGATGATCGCTTGACGATCGAAACTGGTCATCCTAGTGTTTTATTAATCTCATGTAATTTATTTCAGGATTAGGGCATAACCCATCTCTTTTGGGTACATTCCTGTTGACCGACTGAAAAGCACTAAACTCTTGTTTCTTTTGGATTTTTGTAAAAAAGAAATTCCATTTGTAAAGTAGGCTTTATTTTTTAAACTAGGAATAAGAGAATATTGTATGTTGGCTCAAACGAAATGTCGCTACGCCCTTTATCCCTAGAACAAGTCCTATATCCCTAGGATAAAAACATTGCAGTAGTGGTTTTGTGGGGGTTCTTATCACTCCGCCTCCTCCCAGATCCCCCTTATCCTCCAAGATGGCGGCCGTAGCTTTACTTTACCTAAACTAACCTAACCTAACCTAACCTAGCCTAAGCTAAGCTAACCTAACCTATCTTAACCTACGAGGTGTAATCAAAAATTTCTATGATGGGGGCCATAGCCAAACCTAAGCTAACCTAACGGAACTGAATCCCAAGATGTTACCCAATTATTGACTATTGATTCCTAACTATCTATTTAGAAATTAATAGTCAACTACTAGGTCATCTGCTCAAGATTTCCGAAAATACCCGATATTCCGTGAAAGAATAAGCTTAGAAAGATGTGCGGGGGCTCAAATAAAAAGCCTCCACCCCTTCTATTTCAAGGACACATCATTTTCACTCTAAGATAAAAACCACTCCCACCCCTGGAGATGAAATAGCGTTTTTAGAACGCATCATCATTGGCGGCATTTGTAAGATAGTGAGCTTTTTGAAATGATTATTTATCGATTATTTACTATCGATACATAGATTATTGATCAACTACTAGGTCATTGACCAGAGATTTATCAAACCAATAATGGGGAAATGTCTTGCGAAGGCACAAACGAAAGGGGGTATTACTCTTTAGTAAATAGAACCAAAACCAAACCAAACCGAAAGGCCCAAACAAAAACATAACCGAACTGAACCGAAACCAAACTGAACCGAAATCGAATCGAACAGAAACCGAACTGAACCAAAACCGTACCAAAACCGAACCGAACCAAAACCGAACTGAACCAAAACTAACCTAATCAAGTCTAACTAACCTATGTTACCGAAGCTAACCTATGCTAACCTATCTTTCCCTTTTCCGAGGGCAAGTCAATGGCCTAAGTGCCAAACTTGGTGGGTAGGTCGTCTTATTGGGGGAAGTTGAGAGAGGACAGTCGGGGTAGCTGAGCGGGGGCATCTTCTGTTAGTCGATAAAAGGTGGTGGTGACAAGGGAGGGGACGGTTAGGGTAGCCGAGTGGGGATATCTTTAGTCGGTTGACCAAAGATGGAGACGGTCACGAGTGTGACTAGGGAGGGTGATGTATAGGGTAGAGTGTTAATAGAAGTCGTTTTCCATGGTTGTTTACGTAAATACAGGAGTTGAGGCCACATCCTTAACCTCTCATCACCTAGCCTAAACTGAAAAAGATCTGCGATGCACGATCGTCATATTGAATGAGGAGGAGTGGGGGTAGAACTAGCTGATGCAACAGGTAGCAAGGTGTAGTGTTACAGGATGCAAGAGTGCGTTGCTTGATTTTTGCAGATACAAGCTAAATCGTGTTACGAGGCAGTGTATGACGTTACGCGGTGAAGGTGTACACGTGAAAAAAGCTTTATCAGCTGTCATATGATGCAATGCAGGTGTTAACTATTTTACGACTAATTCTTGCTCAAGTTTAAGTTGTAGTTTCAACGAGAACAAACCTGTCGAGGAGTGGTAGCTGTATCACGACAGGATAGATGAGAGATCTCCCTGGAGGCCACATATATTATTATTTAAAAATATATATTATTATTACCTACCTCGCAAGGCCATACAGGCAGTGGGTTCACTTCAATGTTCAAAAAAGATTATCTAGTCGCGTGACGTAACAGGAAGTGAATAGTGCAATTGTATGGGAATGCTTTATCAGCTGAAATTGATACCATGCAGGTGTTTGACACCCTACGATGGCATTAGCGAACAGGATGTAACTTGCAAGAGTGTTTGGAGATTGAGAAAAGCGAGGCGGGGAAACTGTTTAAGCATGCTTGCCAAACCCAGATTACAAACGACTGATGTGAACGCACAATCGACGTATGCTTATCCATTGCTCGCTAGAGTTGACTTTGGCAGCAGCAGAATTTACACTTATGTTAAAAAAAGCATGCTCTTTACATGGTTTTTATTTGAATAAATTGTATTCATTACTTTTATTTTTGTCTCAATATGATGTTAACATATAAACTTTAAATTGGAATTCCATTTATTTATGATAGTTCTTTTTTTACAGATAATAACAAAGAACGGTGTTTATACTCTTTAGAGTGGAAATCCTGAAAGGATTGTAATAATTCCTTATTCAGAGCCAACAGCCCGATGAACAGTTTTTACATGTTTATTTTTCAAGGTAATATGTCGGCTGTTATAGACTGATACTATTTTGTTTATTATTATTCTTTATTAATATTATTATGATCACTATTTATTAGTGTTTTTTGTTTGTTTTGACTTCATGATTACATCTTTAAGCATTTACTGGAGTTCTTTTATTAACTGTATGTTTTATTAATATTATTTTATTTATTTTCGTTTTGTTTTTGATTTTAGATAATTGCAAAGGAGTGTATCCATTACATAGAGAGGCTAAATGATTACAATTATTACGTGTCTAATACCAATAAGTTGAAGACCTGATTCTGCATTTTTGTCTGTTAAGGTATGTTATTTATAAACTGTTTTTTTGTCGTTTGTTGTTTTGGCTTTATGGTTTAAACTTTAAGCTCTTTACTGGAATACCTTATATTTATGTGCTATTTTTGTTTATAGATAATTGCAAAAATGTTTGGAGAGGAAGAAGTCTAATGGATTTCTCAGTGCAACTGTATCACCACTACTCTAGAAAGGAATTCCGCTCGAATTGCCTTGCTGATACACCTACTTAGGTGCTAGTAAAGATATTATTGCAGAAAATAATGGTGTCGTAAAGCATGATCCAACAACGGGAGCCACTTAAAGCTTGTTTTAGGACCCGAGTGTGTTCGAGGAAAATAGATAATGTAAATAATAGAATTACCCTATCTTTTTAGAGCAAACACATGCAAGCTTGCGATTACACTATGCTTTAAAAGTAAACATGGAGCTCGTATACGATTGTGTTCACATTAAGAAAGATATTGAGATTAGGGGAAAATTCCATTTATGTACCAAGATGCATGAGTTGCTCGTATCCCATAATTTGGAAGAGTGGTACGAGACACATGGTGTAAACTCTTTGCTGGCTAAATTTGATGAATTGCAGGATGGAACCAGTGGCATGGGTTCAGAAAAAATCCTCACACATATTAATATATGTAAATTTAACCCTCTCTACGCTGGGTCCAGTTATATCCCTTTGCCACGAGCCATTGCCCGTAGAGAAGTGTGATTAATATGAAAAAATCGGGATACTGATTGTTTTTAGCCTACTTTCGATTTATGCAAAAAATGAAAGTAGACTTATGAGATCAACACAGGGCGAAAAAAGTGTGTCTGTCTGTGTGAGTGTATGTGTGTGTGTGAGTCTCTGTGTGTGTGTGTGTGTGTGTGAGTCTGTGTGTGTGTCTGTGTGTGTGTGAGTGTGTGTACTCTGAATGTCTGTCCCCCCCTATCAATTCGAACACGGTGAATGCGAATTGAACGAAATTTGGTACAAAGGTAGCACTAGCAAAGGACACCTCAGTGCCAAGTTTTATATCGCCGCCATCTTGACGGAAACGTAATGGCGGCCACACAAATGTTCAAAGCTTAAATCAAATTACGACTAACCTAATCATCCGATCTCTACCAAATTTTGAAACAACATACCTTCATGGGGGGAGCATCCTTTGACCAAACCAATAGGTCGTCAGCGTAATAGTTTGCGGATGCCGGCCATCTTTGTGTGAAAATCGATTCCCCCTATTAATTCGAACATGGTGCAACCGAATGGAACAAAATTTGGTACAGAGGTAGTACTATCAAAAGGCACCTCAGTGTCATGTTTTATAACGCCGCCATCTTGACGGAAACGTAATGGCGGCCACACAAATGTTCAAAGCTTATGTCAAATTACGACTAACCTAATCATCCGATCTCTACCAAATTTTGCAACAACATACCTTTATGGGGGGAGCATCCTTTGACCAAACTAATAGGTCATCAGCGTAATAGTTTGCGGATGGCGGCCATCTTTGTGTGAAAATCGATTCCCCCTATTAATTCTAACACGGTGCAACCGAATGGAACGAAATTTGGTACACAGGTAGTACTAACAAAACTCACCTCAGTGTCATGTTTTATATCGCCGCCATCTTGACTGAAACGTAATGGCGGCCACACGAATGTTCAAAGCTTAAATCAAATTACGATTAACCTAATCATCCGATCTCTACCAAATTTTGTAACCACATACCTTTATGGAGGGAGCATCCTTTGACAAATCCAATAGGTCATCAGCGTAATAGTTTGCGGATGGCGGCCATCTTTGTGTGAAAATCGATTCCCCCTATTAATTCGAACACGGTGCAACCGAATGGAACGAAATTTGGTACACAGGTAGTACTAACAAAACTCACCTCAGTGTCATGTTTTATATCGCCGCCATCTTGACGGAAACGTAATGGCGGCCACACAAATGTTCAAAGCTTAAGTCAAATTACGACTAACCTAATCATCCGATCTCTACCAAATTTTGCAACAACATACCTTTATGGGGGGAGCATCCTTTGACCAAACTAATAGGTCATCAGCGTAATAGTTTGCGGATGGCGGCCATCTTTGTGTGAAAATCGATTCCCCCTATTAATTCTAACACGGTGCAACCGAATGGAACGAAATTTGGTACACAGGTAGTACTAACAAAACTCACCTCAGTGTCATGTTTTATATCGCCGCCATCTTGACGGAAACGTAATGGCGGCCACACAAATTTTCAAAGCTTATATCAAATTACGATTAACCTAATCATCCGATCTCTACCAAATTTTGCAACAACATACCCTTATAGAGGAAACATCCTTTGACCAAATGAATAGGTCATTAGCCAAATAGTTTGCGGATGGCGGCCATCTTTGTGTGAAAATCAATTCCCCCTATTAATTCAAACACGGTGAAACCGAATGGAACGAAATTTGGTACAGAGGTAGCACTAGCAAAGGGCATCTCAGTGTCATGTTTTATATCGCCGCCATATTGACAGAAAAGTAATGGCGGCCACACAAATGTTCAAAGCTTAAGTTAAATTACGACTAACATAACCATCCGATCTCTACCAAACTTTGCAACAACATACCTTTAAGGAGGGAGCATCCTTTGACCAATCTAATAGGTTATTAGCCTAATAGTTTGCGGGTGGCGGCCATCTTTATGTCAAAATTGATTTCCCCTATTAATTCGAACACGGTGGAACCGAATGGAATGAAATTTGGTACAGAGGTAGCACTATCAAAGGGCACCTCAGTGTCATGTTTTATATCGCCGCCATCTTGACTGAAACGTAATGGCGGCCACACGAATGTTCAAAGCTTAAATCAAATTACGATTAACCTAATCATCCGATCTCTACCAAATTTTGTAACCACATACCTTTATGGGGGGAGCATCCTTTGACAAATCCAATAGGTCATCAGCGTAATAGTTTGCGGATGGCGGCCATCTTTGTGTGAAAATCGATTCCCCCTATTAATTCGAACACGGTGCAACCGAATGGAACGAAATTTGGTACAGAGGTAGTACTACAAAAGGCACCTCAGTGTCATGTTTTATAACGCCGCCATCTTGACGGAAACGTAATGGCGGCCACACAAATGTTCAAAGCTTAAGTCAAATTACGACTAACCTAATCATCCGATCTCTACCAAATTTTGCAACAACATACCTTTATGGGGGGAGCATCCTTTGACCAAACTAATAGGTCATCAGCGTAATAGTTTGCGGATGGCGGCCATCTTTGTGTGAAAATCGATTCCCCCTATTAATTCGAACACGGTGCAACCGAATGGAACGAAATTTGGTACACAGGTAGTACTAACAAAACTCACCTCAGTGTCATGTTTTATATCGCTGCCATCTTGACGGAAACGTAATGGCGGCCACACAAATGTTCAAAGCTTAAATCAAATTACGATTAACCTAATCATCCGATCTCTACCAAATTTTGCAACAACATACCCTTATAGAGGAAGCATCCTTTGACCAAATGAATAGGTCATTAGCCTAATAGTTTGTGGATGGCGGCCATCTTTGTGTGAAAATCAATTCCTCCTATTAATTCAAACACGGTGAAACCGAATGGAACGAAATTTGGTACAGCGGTAGCACTAGCAAAGGGCATCTTAGTGTCATGTTTTATATCGCCGCCATATTGACAGAAACGTAATGGCGGCCACACAAATGTTCAAAGCTTAAGTTAAATTACGACTAACATAACCATCCGATCTCTACCAAACTTTGCAACAACATACCTTTATGGAGGGAGCATCCTTTGACCAATCTAATAGGTTATTAGCCTAATAGTTTGCGGATGGCGGCCATCTTTGTGTGAAAATCGATTCCCCCTATTAATTCGAACACGGTGGAACCGAATGGAACGAAATTTGGTACAGAGGTAGCACTAGCAAAGGGCACCTCAGTGTCATGTTTTATATCGCCGCCATCTTGACTGAAACGTAATGGCGGCCACACGAATGTTCAAAGCTTAAATCAAATTACGATTAACCTAATCATCCGATCTCTACCAAATTTTGCAACTACATACTGAACCCTTCAGAATAGCAGTGTTTATATGTAAGAAATCTTAATCAAGGGGTCGAGCTCAGTTCCAATGTGATGTTTACGTTCGCCAAACAACATGCTCTACTGAGGTAAGGGTCATAGGATTAAAACTATAATTAAGAAAGAAAGGTGACAAGACGTAAGATATTAACATGATTTAATGACTAATAGTGCATAAAAAGAATATAAACAACAATAATTTAAAAAAAATCCTCCCTGAATTTCCCAAGACAGGAATATCTATCAATGCTGAGGAGTCAGACGGATCTCCCTCTTATTAAAATGTGGATCCAGGTTCCACTAACTTGCAATTTGGATTTTATGTACGCGTAATGACTAACTACGAGGAATGAGTACTTTGGATGACTATTCGTTTACAACGGGTTAACAGCCACGGTGCTCACGAACAATCATCTCGTAAATCAACGTTTACGGATATGGAACATGACACTAATAAAAACCCTTAAAAATGTAATGCTGACACACACACTAAAATCTACTATTTACAGGTATCTCTCTCGAGACCCTCATTTAGCGCGATGACGCACTTGACAATGAGCTGCCAACTCCGGCCAATTGCTCAATACACAAGCAAGGAAATACAGCATAGCACGTGACTTCACGGGTCACTGAATGGAATATAAACATGGACTAAACCAACAACAACAAAAGCCTGACCAGCTGATATTACTTTATATGAACAAATCTGCATGTTAAGCTAACGCTTCGGAGATTATCGTGATTCGTAGGCAACTCCCATTTATTTAAACAATTTTTATCATTGATCAGTTCTTAATTCTGTATTTCAAGTAGTTACGGTGCCACAAGCACTCTCCACTAATGACCTCGCTAGCAACCTTCAGTCCGTCTTGTGAAACATCCCCCCCTTTCTTCAATACCTGTCATCGTCCCAACTCCAGTGTGTAAAAATAACTGACCAGCTGTGCCGTTATCTCAAAGAATCAACAGCAACAAAATCTCAACCACCTCAACAAATGGTCAGACATTAATCAAAATATCCACAATTGCCCTCGCAAGGTTACAATATGGACCTGGCACCAAGCTGACAGAAATCAGTGTACGCTGAAATTCCCGCTTGTAATGACCATAAAATACACACACACACACATCTGGGAATGACATTACGTTTTTCACACAGGTCGGCTGAATAGGTGCTCGCAAACTATTTTAAAAAATATTAAAACCTACGATAGAGCTGACTGCTCTTCGTCACAAACCACATTGCTCCAAAGGCAATAATCTCACTGAATCTGATCAATAATAAACAAAAAAAAAAGGATTAATTACCCTCCAATCTACTGTATACTTATATTACTTCAGTCCTACTTCTGAAACACAACATATCTCCGAGAGACGTTTCTTTTAACCGCATTGCGTAACATATGCAAACACGGTCGTCCACATAGCTACGTTAGTTAAAACAACAAACAAAAACAAGTACCTTCCACTAATAACATATGCGACCTGTTTCCATGCAAAAGGTGTGTCAGACCAAAACTAAAAATACTACGTTAATCACACAAGCAAATTATTTACAAAAATATGTCCCATACACCATAAGTTAATCTATCAGATAATAAGAATATTATTCAGTACTCATCCTCAGCTAGTCACCCGTCAAAGAACATCAGCAGCCATCTCCCAACTGGATGCTTCTTATCTCATTTCAACCATCTTGACGGAGTGTTGATAGTTCCAGGCTTCTTCAATGGTAAGCGATGTCATCTCTCGTGCTGATTCAAAAAGTTAAATTATTATACACTTGATATCTGACTTCTAAATTCGCCGTTTCAGGTACTACTTTCCCCGGAACTGTTCGTTGGCGAATTATCGATGATAATTCGTCCTACAAAATATAGTACTATGACTATCTAACACTGAATTTAACACATTTATTAATAATTTCTGTGTCCTTCATGACACGCAAAAATATAAAAACTTCCGTCCTCAGACGAACAAAAGTAATACGCCCTTACGTCCTCAGACGTACAAGTGTAATAGCCTTACGTCCTCAGACGTACAAAAGTAATAGCCATGTCATGGCTCTTCACGCCACTTATAAATGAACCGGCCCTAGGTATTGATAGTGGGGGAAATTATACAAACATTTCTCAAAATAATAGTGGTACAGGAATGAAATAAATATCACTGAACTCGAAAAATAGCGCAGGTCAAGAATATGCCCATTAATCCTAGAATCGATCGTAGAGATGTTGTCTAGGCGATCTCCCGCGTTAATGCTAGACATCGCGTGCCCAAGCTAGACTTGCCGCGCTGGTAAGCATTCTTCTCTCATTGGTTCCATATTTTCTGTAACTTGGCGGTTTTTATCAGACCTTGGCTTCGTAGGAGTGTCTAGTATTTTCATCAGCCACTCACGTTACTGCATCATATTTTTTCTAGGCGCGAATATTACAATGAACATACCAGAAGCGTGTCTCACTGCGCGTCGCTTCTATTTTGAGGTGGCCACCACCTGTCCTTCTGAATCATTGCTAGGTCTTTCTTTTCACAATCCTAAGTATTTAGCCTTTTGTCAAACTGCTGCAGGTATGTCCCCATTGTCTCCAACCAATGCTTGAAATTTCCTCAACTCCGTCTGGCTATTTTCATGATGCTTGTAGAAATATTATTAATTAAAGAAATAAAACATCGAATCATTTATCCATCAGAGGTTAAAGGGTTCACAACTCCTCCACTCACAAAATTTCGAACTTAGGATAAAGTCGATAATTTAAAAAAAAAAGACATCCGTAGGCCAATTTGTTTTATTTCATAATCACCCCTTTTCTATTACTTGGTCTAGCCGCTCCTGTCTTGAATGGCATTTACTCGTTACATTTCCTGGTTGTAATGACCCTCTCAACTGCTTGCATGACGCGCTGGTGCCTTAGGCAACACTCTGCTCGTCTCGTTAATGTTTGTCAACACCAATTTCACTTCCTTCTTCACGTGCCGTACTCAACTGCTCCCCGTCCACTTGGTTGATATTAGGACGTCCATATATTCAAACTGCATCATTATTTCGGCTCTCTCATGGTTCACTTCTTCGATACTTTTTTAAGTTGGCTGCGTTGTAGACCGACATTGTTCCTGTGCTCAACTCTTTCACTCTGTATGCATTATTTCCAAGGTTTCTTACAATAGAATAGGGTCCTATGAACTTTTCGCGGAATTTGCTGAAGGTCTTCTTCTCTGTATCCGATGTAGCGAGTCGTTTCACCAAAACGAGCTGGTTGATTTCTAGATCACTGTGAAACCTCTTATTTCTTACTCGCCGTAATCTGCGATCTGCTTGTTTTCTCATGTAGGCTCTCGTTCTCTCAATTCGCAGGTCAGGTGCTATCATGGGATCTTGTGGGCAGTTAATGATGCTTTTCCACGTTCTCACTGGATACTCGTTTTTGTGTAGGACCATAGGGATCTGTCCTGTTGACTCGTGCCTGGTGGAATTCATGCATGTCTCTACATCCTTAATTTTATCCACCCATTTGTGATGTTCATTTGGAATGAAGATTCTCAAGTATGATGTTACACATTTTATTGCTCTCTCACTTGGATTAGCTTGGGCATGTCGGATACTGCTTAAAACGTGTTTTATACCCATGTCCTCCATACCTTTCTTGAATTCGGCGCTTGTAAAATAACTGCCATGATCTGACAATATAAATTCTGGTTTTCCAAGGATTGGAATAACTCTATTTCGAATACGACTGAGTACTTGTTTCGATGTAGTTTTCTGAATGGGGCATAATACGACAAACTTAGAAAATACATCAATGCACACTAGCAAGTGACGGCCACCTCGCCTTCCTTTCGGAATTGGACCGAAACAGTCTAGGGCCAGTAGCTCGCAGGGTTTCTGAGGTAGAAATGGTCTAGGATACTGCCTCATTAAATAGTTATTTGGCTTTTTCCTCTGACAAGGATCACAAGTTGTAATGACGTCACATATAGTTGTTCTCATACGTGGCCATGTAAATGTCTCTCCTATTGTCGCTTCGCACTTGTCTAATCCGACGTGTCCGTAACTTTCGTGAGTATGCCATGTCAGTCCTCGCTGTAATGATGCAGGTACTAATATGCGTAACTTGGTGTGGTCATTATCTATCCATTTGTGCAGCAAATTGTCGACATAAACATATCTTCCTTCTTTGGCTTTCGCTTCTCGAAATGCAGGTGTTCCTGTAGGTAGTTGCTTTCTGAAGTATTTAATTAATAGCATCATCCATGGATCCGCTTCCTGTTCTCGCTGTATCTCACGTAACTCCTCCAAGAATTCCTGGTCCTTCGGTGTTAACTCCATGTGTTGTACCATCGCTGTTTCTTCATTATCAGGCTCTGGGTTCCTGCTGAGTGCATCCGGAATCACGTTCATCTTCCCTGGGCAATGTTCAATCTCAATGCTAAACTGCTGAATACATATAGACCAACGTGTCACACGTTCGCTTGCCATCGACGTCTTAAACAAGAATGTTAATGCCTTGTGATCAGTCCTGACAACAATGGGGTAGCCATAAATTATTCGTTTCCATTGTTGTAGCGCATGAAGAATGGCCAACAGCTCTAGTTCCGTTACAGTATAATTGCGCTCGTGCTTACGCAATTTTCGGCTGACAAATGCCAAATATGTTTTATGTTGCAGGTTAGCTGGATCTTCTTGGTAGAGCATAGCATCTATACCAATTAGTGAAGCATCCCCTTGGATTATAAATTTGTGCTTGAAATCTGGATATCCTAATTTAATGCAGTTTTCCAATAGCTGTTTTGTTGCTTGGAACGCCTTCTCACACTCCGCATTCCATAACCATTTATTATTCTTCTTTAGCATTTCCTGCATTGGAGCTACAGTCTCCGTGTAACGTGGACAGTTTTCCTTAAAGAATCCCGTTACGCCTAAGAAAGCCCGAATGTGCTTGACTCTCGTTGGTGTAGGGAAATTCTTTATCGCTTCGATCTTAGCTGGATTTGGCTTCACTCCCTCCTTGTCAATGATGTGACACAAATATAAGATCTCGCTCTTGAAGAAATGCGATTTCTTCAGGTTTACTTTGAAATTTGATGCATTCAGGTTGCCTAATACTTTATCTAAATTTTCCATGTGAGTTTCAATGTTGTCGGATGCCAGCAGAATGTCATCAATGTAGCGTACCGTCATCTCCTTAACTTCCTCGGTTAGATTCCGGTCCAGGGCTCGGATTAAAGCACAGCCCGCTGTTTTGACTCCAAAGGGCATTCGGACGAAGCAAAACGTTTGGTTATCGAATAAGAAGCCAGTTAGAATCTGTGACTTCTCATCCAATTCAATATGGTGGGACGAGCTCGTCAGGTCAACTGATGAATAAATGCTTTTGTTTTTAAAGCCTTTTAATACGTCTCTGATAATTGGCGCTCTGTCATACTCAGGAAAAATGAGTCTCATGTTGAGATTTCTGGCATCTAAACAAAGTCTAATAGATCCATTCGGTTTTGTGACTGCCAAAATCGCATTTAGATAAGGTGTAGGTGTCTTCCTTATCACTCCAGCTTGTAACATCTCATCTATAATGACTTTAACTTGACCGCGATATTTTTCAGGAATTGGGTACAACCTGCTTTTGAACGGTGACCAATCCTCGACTTGCATTGAATATTTGAAATTTAATATTTTCCCAGGTACTGTATCAAATACTGTTTTGTGCTTCCTTAAAATCTCTTCCAATTGTTTTCTGTGTTCACCCCCAAGTTGAATGTCATTGAGCCGCTCCTGTAGTAACTCTTCAAATTGTGCATCACTGTCGTCTCCTTCCGTTAATAAAGACCATATCTCCTGGGATTCACTCTCCTCATCTAGTTCCAAAACAGCTCCTTCTATGATGTTATCTTCTGCCTTTCGTATCTCCTCTTCCGTCTCTTCCGATATTGCTTCCAATGCCCAAGAATTTACATCTCTTCCGGTAGTGATTTCATCCATATGCAATCCCACGTTCTTCAGCTGATCATACTCTCTAAAACTGACTGTATTCTTATGCAAATCTATCACTGCTTGATAGTCACAAATAAAATTTGCACCAAGAATTATATTGAAATACATCTTTGCCATGATAATGAATGTTTGCCCAAAAGTGTGTTCCAATATGTTCAGCTCTAAGTATGCCTGACGTTTACAAGTGACGGTGCGTTCAGAAATAACACCCCTCACTTTGAGCTGTGGTACGGGAATTACAGGAATATTCTGACTCCGTCCCAACTCTCGAACCAAGGCCTCCGATACCAGACTGATCTGCGACCCCGTATCCAATAAACATCTTATATTAATTCCACCAATCCTCGCGTAAATAATGGGTAACTGCCTAATTTCATCGTTCCGTGGTTTCACCGTCACCTCCAGGCAGTCTTCTGGCAAAGCAATCCATTCTTGTATGTTCGCTACTATCCATCCATCTTCAACTTCCGACTGTTGCGTTTGTAGACTGTCTTCTTTATCCAAATTTAGCATTTTTTTAAGCTCCGGTGCGACTCCCATCATCCGTTTGTCCCCCATGCCCTTGATTTCCTCTTGTCTCAGTAGACTTCCAGCTTCCTCAGTATGTGTGTCTGGATTCTTCATGTTCCCAATGGCTTTTTCCCATCTTCCTAGCTCTCCACCTTGACTAGCGTGTAATTCCTCTAGGTAATTTTGTGATTGAGCGTGCCTATCATCCCAGTCATTTCGATAATTACGCGCCTCTCCTTGATTTTGATCTCTCCTTCCTTTCCATCTTTGATTAGCATTGTAATCACCGTATCTTCCATAAGGCCTGTCATTCCTTCGATTTTCACGCCATTGCTGATATCCTCTCTGTTGATATCTATTGTTGCCTTGATATGACCTATTGTTATAGTTATTCTCGTTACGCTGGTATGGTCTGTTTTCTCCTTCTTCCTGGTTTCGCCTAGGTGTGGAGGTGCTTGTATTAGTACCCTGCGTTTTAGTGTTTGCCTGTTTAGGTTTTATGACCTCTGTCGTATTGACTAACTCCAGCTGTCTTCCTCCTCTATAATGATTCTGAGATGTAGTCTCATCTATCTGGCGTAATATCTGCTCTGCAAGTATGGCCGTACTAACGTTCGCTGCGACTAGTACTTGTTGCACGTTGACTGGTAATTGCCGCGCTATTGTCATCACCAGATCCGCTTCATTTAAAGGGTAATCAAGGTCACGAAATTTTAGCATTTGCATGTTAAAGAAATCTGAGTATTTCGTTTGCTGGGTAGTTTGGTATTTTCTAGAGTAAAGCTCCATCCTTAGACTCTGTTGTATTGCTGGCGACCAGTATTTGCGCAGAAACGCTAATTTGAAATCTGACATGGTTCCAAATGTATATTTGAAGCTTAAAAACCATGTAAGGACATTTCCTGATAAAAATCTCTCCATCATCCTCAATCTACGTGCTTCAGGTACCCCAGTGTCATTGTAATGATCTTCAATTTCTTTAATAAAAGCTTTAGGTGTCACCCCTGAATTCTCCGTGTATTTCTGCGGTTTATAATCGTTCGAGCGAATTACTTGGATAAGTTGTGCGGGCTGATGACCGTCTTGTGGCGTGGAAATCCTTTCAATATTCTTGCGAAACCCTTCCGTGTTTGCTGTTAATGGGCTCTCTGTCTGAGCTTGACTCCCTGCTGTGCTTTCCTCCCCGGGGCTATTTGAGTCTTCCTGCTTGTCTTTCAATGTTCCCGTTTTAAATATCGAGGATTGTTCTAACGACCTCAGTTCGGCTTTAATCATCCTGTCTGTTTGCTCTTTAAGTTTTCTCTTAATTTCTTGCTCTAATGCTTGAATACGAGTATGATTTTTGCCTACTGTTTCTAGGATGGTTGATCTTTCCTCTTTAGAATCGATATTCATTTTTCGCCAATCTTTCCTTATTTGCTCCTTAATCGTGCTTACTTTCTCTTCAATCTGGCTTTTAGTGTCATCCTGATTGCTTTCTATCTGGCTCAGCCTATCTTCCAATCTCGCGCTATTTTCGTCGATGGTACTCTTTAATTGAGTCTGATCCGCTTCTAGGCTTTTCCATTGCTCCGCTGATTTTATTTCGAGACGATCCATATCTTTAATTATGCCGGATATATTTTCATCTACTGCAGATAATTGTTGTTGAATGACCTTGCCGCTCTTTTCCATTTCCATAAATCGTCCTTCTAACTTATCCTGAGCTATCTTGACCTCGCTTGTATTCATAGTGCACGCTAGTTCAATTTGCTCTAATTTAGCTAACACCGTTTCATCCAGAATGCTAAGTTTTTGATCAAAAATACTTTCCATTTTCTTAATCTGATCTATTTGTTTTTCATTATTTTTACTAACATCTAGGGCCAGTAATACCATCTGTTGATTAGTGTGATCTTTCATCTCTGCGGTTAACGAAGCTAATTGGTTCGTGTTTTTAACATTCTGCGCCTCTAACTGCGAATTTATAGTGTCATTGATTTCATTTTTTAGTAATCTAGCTTGTTCCGCCTGATATTCATTTTGTTCAATCCTACTGTCATTTAATTGTGTCCGCAATGATTCACTTTGTTCAGATAATTTGTTTATAGACTCACTTTGTTCTAACATAGTATTGTTTATTGCTTCACTTTGTTCGGCTAGTTTAGTTCTTAGCGATTCACTCTGTTCAGACAATTTGTTTATAGACTCACTTTGTACTAACATAGTGTTGTTTATTTGTTCAGATAACTTCGCGTTCAATGCCTCACTTTGTTCTAACATACTAGTGTTTAATGATTCACTTTGTTCTGATAGTTTAGCGTTTAATGATTCACTTTGTTCTGATAATTTAGCGTTTAATGATTCACTTTGTTTCGCCAATTTAGTGTCCAACAATTCCTGTGTTCTCCTAGCCGCGTTCTCAATGATTTCTTGAATCTGTTCCACCGTTGCCATCTTATACACTTTATATGAGACATTAGGGAAATGGCATAAAGCAATGCCCTTTGACACACACATACAATCCAATGCACATTTAATTTCTTTACCCAACTCAGTTCATTTATTTTTACATTTAATCCCTCTAGTCGATTGCATCTCTGAGTGGTTCTAATTTTACTCAATTTAATTTAAACCCAAACACATATTTAGTCATTAAATTATTATCCTGATCTGATATTAACACTGACTAATTAACAAAGTATTAATTGTCATTTAAGGCTACCAGCCTCCTAACATTTTCATGAGTTTGACTTTCTAAACAAATCTAGTTTTAACTTTAATCATTGGGCGCCCGGTATCACGTATATTACCTTTTATTTTAATTCAATAGACAAAAACGTGAACCGTATTTTACATTGCAAACTCCTGATTTTAATTTATATTTCACACATTTGGCGGTATCCACTTCGCCTCAATTACTTTTAATAAAATATCACTTTCCGGTGATAAAAAAAATACTGTCATATCTGCCTGCACTTGCGGCATGTCAGTTTTCCTCAAATACGCCAACTAAATGTGTTCCAGCAGCGAACCAGCAACAAAATTACACCTTCATTGTTGCGTCAGTTTGAAAACCCAACTACGCTTACATTGACATGTGCAAAATCTTTGCCGTTACACCACAGTGAACCGCCCCACGTTGGGCGCCAGTTTACCTCCTATGAACCCTTCAGAATAGCAGTGTTTATATGTAAGAAATCTTAATCAAGGGGTCGCGCTCAGTTCCAATGTGATGTTTACGTTCGCCAAACAACATGCTCTACTGAGGTAAGGGTCATAGGATTAAAATTATAACTAAGAAAGAAAGGTGACAAGACGTAAGATAATAACATGATTTAATGACTAATAGTGCATAAAAAGAATATAAACCACAATAATTTAAAAAAATAAATCCTCCCTGAATTTCCCATGACAGGAATATCTATCAATGCTGAGGAGTCAGACGGATCTCCCTCTTATTAAAATGTGGAGCCAGGTTCCACTAACTTGCAATTTGGATTTTATGTACGCGTAATGACTAACTACGAGGAATGAGTACTTTGGATGACTATTCGTTTACAACGGGTTAACAGCCACGGTGCTCACGAACAATCATCTCGTAAATCAACGTTTACGGATATGGAACATGACACTAATAAAAACCCTTAAAAATGTAATGCTGACACACACACTAAAATCTACTATTTACAGGTATCTCTCTCGAGACCCTCATTTAGCGCGATGACGCACTTGACAATGAGCTGCCAACTCCGGCCAATTGCTCAATACACAAGCAAGGAAATACAGCATAACACGTGACTTCACGGGTCACTGAATGGAATATAAACATGGACTAAACCAACAACAAAAGCCTGACCAGCTGATATTACTTTAAATGAACAAAACTGCATGTTAAGCTAACGCTTCGGAGATTATCGTGATTCGTAGGCAACTCCCATTTATTTAAACAATTTTTATCATTGATCAGTTCTTAATTCTGTATTTCAAGTAGTTACGGAGCCACAAGCACTCTCCACTAATGACCTCGCTAGCAACCTTCAGTCCGTCTTGTGAAACATCTCCCCCTCTCCTCAATACCTGTCATCGTCCCAACTCCAGTGTGTAAAAATAACTGACCAGCTGTGCCGTTATCTCAAAGAATCAACAGCAACAAAATCTCAACCACCTCAACAAATGGTCAGACATTAATCAAAATATCCACGATTGCCCTCGCAAGGTTACAATATGGACCTGGCACCAAGCTGACAGAAATCAGTCTACGCTGAAATTCCCGCTTGTAATGACCATAAAATACACACACACACACATCTGGGAATGACATTACGTTTTTCACACAGGTCGGCTGAATAGGTGCTCGCAAACTATTTTAAAAAATATTAAAACCTACGATAGAGCTGACTGCTCTTCGTCACAAACCACATTGCTCCAAAGGCAATAATCTCACTGAATCTGATCAATAATGAACCAAAAAAAGATTAATTACCCTCCAATCTACTGTATAAATATATTACTTCAGTCCTACTTCTGAAACACAACATATCTCCGAGAGACGTTTCTTTCAACCGCATTGCGTAACATATGCAAACACGGTCGTCCACATAGCTACGTTAGTTAAAACAACAAACAAAAACAAGAACCTTCCACTAATAACATATGCGAGCTGTTTCCATGCAAAAGGTGTGTCAGACCAAAACTAAAAATACTACGTTAATCACACAAGCAAATTATTTACAAAAATATGTCCCATACACCATAAGTTAATCTATCAGATAATAAGAATATTATTCAGTACTCATCCTCAGCTAGTCACCCGTCAAAGACCATCAGCAGCCATCTCCCAACTGGATGCTTCTTATCTCATTTCAACCATCTTGACGGAGTGTTGATAGTTCCAGGCTTCTTCAATGGTAAGCGATGTCATCTCTCGTGCTGATTCAAAAAGTTAAATTATTATACACTTGATATCTGACTACTAAATTCGCCGTTTCAGGTACTACTTTCCCCGGAACTGTTCGTTGGCGAATTATCGATGATACTGCCCCTACAAAATATAGTACTATGACTATCTAACACTGAATTTAACACATTTATTAATAATTTCTGTGTCCTTCATGACACGCAAAAATATAAAAGCTTCCGTCCTCAGACGAACAAAAGTAATACGCCCTTACGTCCTCAGACGTACAAGTGTAATAGCCTTACGTCCTCAGACGTACAAAAGTAATAGCCATGTCTTGGCTCTTCACGACACTTATAAATGAACCGGCCCTAGGTATTGATAGTGGGGGAAATTATACAAAAATTTCTCAAAATAATAGGGGTACAGGAATGAAATAAATATCACTGAACTCGAAAAATAGCGCAGGTCAAGAATATGCCCATTAATCCTAGAATCGATCGTAGAGATGTTGTCTAGGCGATCTCCCGCGTTAATGCTAGTCATCGCGTGCCCAAGCTAGACTTGCCGCGCTTGTAAGCATTCTTCTCTCATTGGTTCCATATTTTCTGTAACTTGGCGGTTTTTATCAGACCTTGGCTTCGTAGGAGTGTCTAGTATTTTCATCAGCCACTCACGTTACTGCATCATATTTTTTCTGGGCGCGAATATTACAATGAACATACCAGAAGCGTGTCTCACCGCGCGTCGCTTCTATTTTGAGGTGGCCACCACCTGTCCTTCTGAATCATTGCTAGGTCTTTCTTTTCACAATCCTAAATATTTAGCCTTTTGTCAAACTGCTGCAGGTATGTCCCCATTGTTTCCAACCAATGCTTGAAATTTCCTCATCTCCGTCTGGCTATTTTCATGATGCTTGTAGAAATATTATTAATTGAAGAAATAAAACATCGAATCATTTATCCATCAGAGGTTCAAGGGTTCAATACCTTTATGGAGGGAGCATCCTTTGACCAATCTAATAGGTCATTCGCCTAATAGTTTGCGGATGGCGGCATTCTTTGTGTCAGAAGCGATTCCCCCTATTAATTCAAACACGGTGAAACCGAATGGAACGAAATTTGGTACAGAGATAGCACTAGCAAAGGGCATCTCAGTGCCATGATTAATATCGCCGCCATATTGACAGAAACATAATGGCGGCCACACAAATGTTTAAAGCTTAAATCAAATTACGACTAACATAACCATCCGATCTCTACCAAATTTTGCAACAACATACCTTTATGGAGGGAGCATCCATTGACCAATCTAATAGGCCATTAGTCTAATAGTTTGCGGATGGCGGCCATATTTATGTCAAAATTGATTCCCCCTATTAATTTGAACACGGTGGAACCGAATGAACGAAATTTGGTACAGAGGTAGCACTAGCAAAGGGCACCTCAGTGTCATGTTTTATATCACCGCTATCTTGACGGAAACGTAATCGCGGCCACCCAAATGTTAAAAGCTAAAATGTAATTACGACCAACCTAATAATCTAGTCTCTACCAAATTTTGCAACACCATATCTTTATGTGGGAAACATATTCTGACCAAACTGCAAGAACATCAGCCCAATAGTTTGCAGATGGTGGTCAAGTATGTGTGCAAATCGATTCCCCCTATCAATTCAAACACCGTGAAACCGAATTGAACGAAATTTGGTACAGAGGTAGCACTAGGAAAGGTCACCTCATATTCATGTTTAATATCCCTATAGCACGTTGTATTTCAACAAGCTACTACAACCAACATTCAATCATACTCCTCGAAAAGGACAAAGAGTTATAACAATACCCATGCATTTAGGAGAAAGTAGGCTATATGTTCTTTACTGAACATCTTGTTTTTTTGTGAATTGCAGCCTACTTGCAACTGGTTTAACGCATTGGATGTCTGCCATCACAGTACAAAGCCGTGTATAAGCATTTGAAACGAAATTCAAATTTAGCTTGCATGTCGTTCTCTTTGTATATAACCAAAATCCACAGGGTTGAATTGGATAACCCAGACTATTCCTTTATGGTCTATTGCGTACAAGAGAATGGTATTATAGGTCCCTTGTATGTAACTAAAGAAAAGAAGGAGCACCACTTTCACCTTTTGTGTTTGTCTCAGGGGGTTATGAATCACTGTTGTTTAATTAAAACTTTAAACAGATTTCTTGATAGTCAATTGACCAAAGATCGTAATAAAATATATTTGCGAGAGATGTCTACAGTATTTTGTTAGCCCCTCTTCTTTGGTACAGCATATGGTAGATTGTGCAACACAGGATGCGGTGAGACTGGTATTACCTCAAGGTGATAAAGCCCTTTTAATATTTAAAAACGTCCACAACGTTGATACGGTCCCGTTTATGGTCTATGCTGATTTTGAGGCACTTACTATCCCTCTCTTAGGCTGCGAGCCTGATCTCAGCAGGAGATCCACTATCCATATTCAAAAGCATGAACCCCTTACCGTAGGATTTAACGTGGTGTGTTTATACGTTCATACAAAGTCCTACTATAAATCCTATCAAGGTCAGGATTGCGTCAAATGGTTTCCTAATGAAATCATATATCCGAAACCACTTACATTTTACAGGTGAATTTCGAGGTACTGCTCATTGGATATGTTATATAAAATATCCCGCTCCTCGCTTTGTTTGTGTCATGTTCCACAATTTCTCGATTTTTGATATGCAGTGCATTATTCGTGAGTTGGGGCATGTGGATAAGGGTTCATTTTCGATTTTACCTCAAAACCATGATCGCTTTACATCAATTTCATGGTGGCTGGGTAAAATGTGTATTCGCTCTCTCGACAACTTTAAATTTATGGCATCATTCCTAGATAGCCTTGTGAATGGGTTAGATGCCTCAGCGGCTAATTTATAACTTTAACTAAAAAAATTGGCGCTTGTCAAGCCTTCCAATATATAGAGTGGAATTTGACGCAGGCTATCGCGCCTCTGCTTGGACCAGAACTGTGTTTATCGTCCAGCGGACGGATCTGTTTAAGCTTTCAAAGGAACCTGTTCACCATGTGTAAGCCGATATTTTCCAAATTAACTAAAAATTCTAGCAGGAGAATGTTTAAGAGCATAATATTAACCGCCAAATCGTACGTTACGAATATATTGCCACTGATACAGATCGATCGTAGGTTCGATAAAATAACATGTGTTAGAAGTGAGGATATAAAAAGGACCGACAAAGTATTCAAGATAAAGAGAGATAGAAATTAAGTAACTACCTGTAAAGGGAAAGAATAAAGAGATTGTAAATTCAGTAATAAACAAAGAATTAAGTGTCAAGAAACAGGAAGATTCACTTAGAAGGATAAAGGGAAGAGAAATTTAATAATGTCAGATGAAGATTAAGGTTAGGAGAACGCATAAGGGGAAAGATAATTCCGATGAATACAGTAGATCAGGGGTTCCCATTTAGAATTTTTCTCGGACCCCCTAAAGCGATCGTAATGTAAGCACGGACCCCCTGCTCCAAAATATTTTAAGTAAAGACTTAAAATATTTAAATTCCTAATGGGAACCTCTGCTTTGGAGTACTGTGCTGTATTATTTGTATGTTAATATTTATTTATTTATTTGTGTAATTTTTGTAGCACATTGAAAGTTGTACGATTACAGTGTGCGATTGTAAGCGTGGGCACGCCGTGAGGTGTTCAAGTATATCACAAACCCTTGTGTGTAATTATCAAGGGCTACTTCGGGCTACATTAGCCTGTGAACTTCTATAAAACAATTTTTGACACCATTATTCGAAAACAATTGCTGCTATTTTCAACGATTCTTGGTCAATATAATAGATTCTGTGAGCAGAGCACCACCCGCATTTTTGTTAACGTCAGTGGCATATACAGAGCCAATTTTGATATCAGTCTGCAACATTTTAGAGGCTGTGTTTGGTCATTTTGAGTACGATAATTATTAGATTCAGTGCCACTATACTTCTAACCACCAAGATGAAACTATCCAATTGCCATGACGATGCACCCATTACCGACCTTAGGATGATGGTCATGCGGGAGTAAAGTACCCTGTGAGAGGGGTGCCTGAGGTTAATTTCGCAAAATGAGGAGGAAAAGGAAACGATGGATTCGGAGGATGTAAAAGGATCGAAGGCTGGACTTGGAAATAACCCTAAACCCAAGATAATTTGAAATCCAGCTCTCCGACCATGTGAGTCCAACTATTTATTTCTGTTAAGGTTTCTGCTTCAGTTGAGTAGTAGTAAAACCGCACTTAATAGCAACTATTTAGGTAGGACCTATTTAGACTATAATATTCACTGTTCGTTTTTTTGAGACAGTCCTGGTCCAATCACTATTTTGGTAATACCCTGTGGCGCGACTATGCCACGTGCAAATTATTGTGTATTTAGATAATTTCAGGAGACACCCATGAACACCTATAGCCTTGTGATCTCCATTTCAAGTCTACCAGCTAGACAATTCATGATTTGGACACCCTGAATATGCTTAATTTTCGTTGTTATGGGAAGTCCATTTATTGGACACCTTATAATTATGGGCGTATCGTTTGACGGAAGTGAAGGTTCACCCGTCACTTTAATTATGGTTCATTTTGAGTGTAATCTTTGATGCTACATTGTTCCAGATATTGGAATTAGCAGGATTTATCCACGACATCGTATCAGTTTTCAACACGAGAGGTGTAGGTGTTGTTTGTTATGCTTATTCTTGTGTCGAGGAGGACACTATACATTTTTGAAAGATACTATGATGGTGTAATGAGTGCAGGAAAGGTATATGAGACTTTTAGAACGTAGCACGAGGGTGCTAGCATTATTTTCACATTCCAAAGAACTTGTTGTGCTCCAACATATCTGTCATTTTTTTCTTTGACTTCAACTTTTGAATTGCTGACGAGCTGGAGTGTGAGACTAGCTCTAGTGTTAATGAACTTATAAATAAGTGTATATTTAAGTCGTTTGAGCTACAGATAGGACTGTCGTTTTGTGAGATCAATATATTACAATGCATTCTGATTTGTGAAGGTGAGGCTGCGCCATGAACATTGTCATTCTAGTCAGTGTAGGTGTGTGGCCGTTGACTCAAGGTCAAGCCACATGTTACGAGCAAATATTACGCAGCTTTCAAAGTGATTCTTATAGAGAGACAACTGCAGTATTTTTGACACACGACGAATTGTTCCCATGAATGCTTCATTCAATGCTAAGTTATGATACAAATTTATGTCACAGCTGAAGGCTGGAATGTATTGTAAGACTGTTACGTTACGCATATTTGAAAGTCGTCTATGCTTACGACAGTTAACTGATGTTTTTTCTTCATGAATTTGTAATCATTAAGAAGGAATTATCCCCGTGGTTGAGGAAGGACCAGACCATGTATAAAAGTAGTAGCATGTGTTACTCTCGTGCCTATTTGAGGCCAATGATGTGATTGACGTTGTTCATCCACATTATTTATTGGTATTTTCTGGTAATGATTGCTTTTTATCACATCAGCCGAGGTTTAGTGAGCCTGAGAGCCGTGTACTGTGATTTTTATATCCTGTGTTATTGTGCTACCCGTGAGGTGGTTGCCAGTTAAGTTATTGCTAGACACCACTTTAGGAGTGTGTGCCTGTTTTTCGGCATGCGTCTTGATGGTCACTAGGAATCTTTACTACACTATGAGAGATTAAAACATCGAATTAAATGAGCAGCTAAATCATGAAACCTAATTACCTTAAACCGACGATTTAAAACAATTTATAACTAATTTGAACAGATTCTAAATTTGATCGAACATTTTTATTATTGACCGACGCATTGAGCCGATCTTCTTTGATGCAACTAACAATATTAGAACTAGCTGCTCCTATTTTGAGACAATAAAGATCACTAACGTCACTACAGTTCGTAACTTGTGGGCAGCAGGGATTCTTTCAATATTAGATGCAGTATTCACTGTGCTATTGCCAAAATAACCACATGCACTTAGATGACTATTAGATGCAAACAGTATCCTAATCAGCGTAGGCAGGATTATTCTATGATAAAGAGTGTATTTATTTTATGAGCGTATTTATTCTTATTCTCTGTACTATTGTGTGTATTTCTTGAGACTTGTTGTGTTTGTCGTGCTAGGATATCGTTGCTATTCTAGATTTGTCATTTCTTTGTTACGAATGCTTCTCACCCGTAATTTATCGTCAATTTGGGCTTAGCTAATCGATTAACGTAAAGGTAAACGTCGGAAGTGATACCTTCGTAACATATCTTATTATTATTGGTGCAGTAAATGTAAATAACACTAGCCTTGTGAACAAGTTAAATGTTTCGCGTTGCCGAAAAGTCAGTATGTGATTATTTTATTCTTAACCATTCATTGTATTTGCGTAAGAATTTCGTTATCAAGCCGCATTACAAGCTTGCTTGCTGCTTAATTGTTGTAAGAAGGACCTTCGAGAGGGTGTAACTTAACGTCAGTTTAGGGATAGATTATTTATTTTATGTTTTATTAGATTTTCGGCCTAGTCAATTTTCGACCCTCTGAAGTAGGATAGGGGTCTGTGATTTTATTGAATACATTTTTACGACGTTTACCTAAGCCTGGACCTCTTTATTGCTAGTTTTATATTTTGGGGGTGTGTTTCCCCGGGCATGTCTATGACTTTTCCCCCTGTTATACCTGATAACCCCGGGTTATCAGGCTCGTGCCGGAGTTGGCCTGAGGAAACGCATCCGATCCTATGAGTGTGTGTGTTTGTAGGATGGGGACGTCTGGAATGCCATCTGCGGTTGGTGGTAACCAGATGGTCTCGTCTGACGGGCACAGTATCGTCTTTTAGACATAACAAACAAGACCACAAACCGTGAAAAATTCAAATCTATAGAGCCAGCTATTATCGATTAATAAGAGGCCAAACAAACACGCACATAGGTCTACATACATACACACGTACATTGTGGTGATTCGTATGGGTCTTTTGTTCTTTTGACTCTAATACCCTTTCGAGCTTATTTTCGATATTTGCAAAAAATAAAAGTAGACTTATGAGATCTACACGGGCCAAAAGTTGTCAGTCTGTCTGTGTGCGAGTGTGTATATCTTCCCCCCCCCCTCTATCAATTCAAACACGACGAAACTGAATTGAACGAAATTTGTTACAGCGGTAGCACTAACAACGGACAATTCTCTGTCATGTTTAATATCCCCGCCATCTTGATGGAAACCTAATGGCGGCCACCCAAATGTTCAAAGATTACCAATCAAATATCGACTATTCTAATCATCCGATCTCTATATCAAATTTTTCTAAAATGTACATTAATGTGGGAAGTATCTTTCACCTAAACTACCAGGTCATCAGCCAAATAGTTTCAATATGGCGGACGTATGAATCATGCAAGTATTATACCCTAACCGTTACTTACGATTCAACAAGTCCCGGCCTCACGTATGCACTGGAATAAAATGAGTATCTGGGCTAGTGTGCACCAGAACATGTTCTCATGTCTCCGGTAGCGAATGGAGGTAATCATTGTGTTGTAGGCACGGGAGTGAGTAAGACAGTCGAGGAGGGATGAAGTTCCCGTCCTGAACTTCAAATGGAATTCGTGCGTGGATGCACTGAGAAATGGTATGCAAGAGTGATTGTAGCTCATCTTGATCGTCGGGGTCAACTATCTCAGCCTCGCTTGGATAATTAGCCTATGATCTCGGAATATCAACCCTTTATTACCATGGGATTGGAAGCCATAATCATGAGTAAGGAAGTGTGTTGTCACCCGTATTGTTCTTAATGGTGATGGATGACATCACGAACTCAGCAATGAAAGACTATAGTAGGGCAAAGATGAAGGTAATGTTGTTTGCAGACGACGTTGTGATCTGGGGCGAGGATGAGATGCAGGTACAAGAACAGTTAGACGTAATAAATGACAAGATTGAGCAATGGGCATTGAAGATAAATGTGGAGAAGAGTAAAACAGTGGTGATGAGTAGAGCTAATAAAGAAGGAAAAGGAGTAATCAATGTCGGAGATAAGAAATTGGAAGTCGTGAAACACTTCAAGTACTTGGGAAGTGAACTGACTGAAGATGGAAGATAAGATTTGGAAATTGGCAGAAAAATTCAACTCGGGAGTGCTTTCTACCAACAGGTACGGGGACTAGTATGGAACAAAGAAGGCTAAAGGAGTTATGTACAAAGCATATTATGATCCTATAATGACATATGCAGCAGAAACTTGGACAATGACTAAGAGGTATGAGAGCAGAGTACAGGCAGCTGAGATGAGATTCCTGAGAAGTATGGTCCAGAAAACGAGGAGGGACAGAGTGAGAGATGAAGATACACGGAAAGAACTGGGAGTACAGAAAATAAAGGACAAACTGGACCGAAACAGATTGAGATGGTATGGACATGTCAAACGGAGGAATGAAGTAAGGCTACCAAGATGTGCACTGGAACGACGGATCACAGGAAAGAGAGAACGAGGAAGACCAAGAATGAGTTGGTTGGACTCGGTGAAGTATTGCATTAGAAAACGAAGCCTGGATTCAAACACCGTGTCGGAAGAGGAATGGTGGAACGACAGAACAAAGAGGAGAGGAACCATATTTGCCCCCACCCAGTGTCAGCTGGAAAAGTGGAAATGAAGATGATGATGATGATGATGAATCATGAGTAAATAAGATTGAGATTAGGGCTGGAATTTTATCGAAAATCTAGGAATAGTTAATGTAGTTACGAGTGGGGTTAGTGAGAGACCAACAATTAATGTCCTTTTTAACAGATTAGAGAAACTGCTTGTAAAGTTCATTGAAGGTGAGAAGGGATCCCTCTTCCAAGGGTCCAACCCACGACCACCATCGTGAAGGGGCGTAACTTTTCCTTTAGAAACCATAAATCCGTGTTGTGTGAGCAGGGCTAATTGCCCTCAGTAGTCGGCCGAGTTGAAGTGGGACAAATCAGGTTTGTTAAATGAATGAGCCTTATTCTCTAATGATAGGGGATGAGAATTACTGTTGATAGAACATCTCTCATAAAGGAGGCCTGAAATCATAATATGGCCGAGTAATTGTGAATGACCTCGTAGTTCCGCCCCTGAAAACAACAATAACTAACTAAGTGTGAAATAAATGTAAATGTTGGGTCCTTGTAAAGTTATAATAATAATAATATAAATATACATTTACCCTCGGAGGGGTAGATTTGACTACTCAAAATGATATTGTCCTAACAGATGATGCTATGTAATATGTGGTACTTTACCCGTAAATCCGGAAAGTAGCCTGTTGGAATATCCATTGCCCCAGCTGGATCGCCTATTTCTAACAGCACCGGCAAATTACTACATTAGAAATCGCTCCAACATGGTCTTTAGTGATTTACATACAGCAGTTACGAGAATATTTTTGGATAAACAACAAACTACACGGGGCACAATTACCTTTACTTACGTGTCTCGGGGACTGGGAACTCAGCATCGCCTACAATACATCCACAATACTCTATTCCTTATATTTAAAATGAATCACGCGTCAACAACGACAGATAACGAACTGAATAAATTTATTAACAATAGTAAACTAATCTAACAAAAATAAAACCATACAACCATACACACTTCTTTTCCACTACACATCTTAACCCAATAAGAACACTTCCTCACTCTTCAAAGATTGCTGGAATAAGAACCTCGATTCTTGGATCCCCCACCAAGTCGAAATTTTGGTGGCCATATCAAACTCCCACCATAATTTTAGCACGTAGATTAATAATGCTTATTACTGCGTATATTAACCGATCTGTGGTCTTTAAAGTATCAGACATAATTTCTTTTAATATTCTCTTCATTACCAAATAAGAAAATCTTCTTCTAAGGGCCTAAATGCATAATTTCACCAAATTATGTAGTTGAAGTAGATCCCGTCTTCAATAAGACCTCTTCTCATTGGCTCTGGGCTGGGATCCAATAGCATAATTTATAACAATTTTTATAATCTTTATTTCCAAACTCGCTGTTGTTATGCCAATTTCATCCTTCTAGAAGCGTCTTTTGTGTGCAATATGTCACGTGATCGGGCTCTCCCACGGCCTCGAGCTTGTAACACTACCCTCCTGTGTCACACTTCCAGAATTTATATTTGCTGGTTAAATTTTATCATGGGGACGGAAGATACTCTCATTTTGTCCCAGAATAATTCAATTTTCGGGGGCATTCCTCCTTTATCTCAAGTTAAAAACAGTTGCAAATTGTTTTTAATCATTCTAATTCAAGACTTTTGATATGTCACTTGAACTCGAACACTGAATTATTTTAGCCTATTTTCTTATGATACTTTTTTAAATTCTTAGCGTTGAATTTTCCTAGAATAACGTTATTTTCTTCGTCAAACAACTCATAACAGTTATTCCCATAAGCATTATTTATACGGAACGGGCCAATAAAGATAACTCCGAACTTGGGGTATATCTTTTTGCTCACATCCGCTTTCTCTGGTGTGCGCAATAAAACCATATTTCCAATTTATAACCGCCTACCAAAACGTTTTCCTGCAACTCGTTTCAAGCGCTTCTCCGCTGCAATCTGAAGTCTTTATTTTGCCTTATATATCCTCGCTTGTCTTCCTAGATCAGGATCTCTGGGAATGAAGTCAAATACATTGTCCCAAGGCCTTTCTGGATTCCTTCCTAAATGAAGAATCATAGGAACTTCTGCCGTGCTTTCTTGAACTGTGGAGTTCAAACAATCCTCAATCATTGGCACGTATTTTACCCAACTGGGGTGATCATCTGGGCAGAAAATTCTGCAGAGTTTGCTAAATTCCGCCATATAGCGTTCGCTTGAATTTGATTCTGGATAACGCACGCTTGAAAAGATGTGCTTAATTCCCAACCTTTCCATGTCTGCTGCGAATTCGGCTGAAGTGAACTGCGCTCCATGGTCCGATAAGAGATATTCTGGTTTCCCAGCCTTTGGAAACACAGCATTCTCCAATCTGCTCACATCATTTCTGGTATTGGCTTTTTGCATAGGATTCATGGTAACGAATTTAGTGAAAACATCAAAAGTCACTAACAGGAACAGATTACCCTGATATCCCTTCGGACAAGGACCAAAAATGTCCGTGGCCATCAGCTCACGAGGTTTAGAAGGTATCATAGCTCTGGGTCTTCCTTTCAACAATTCTGATGCGAATTTTCCTCTCTGGCATTTATCACAAGATTTTAAAATCTTCGCTATAGTGGATCTCATGTTGGCCCAAATAAACCTATCTTTAAGAGTACTGAGGGTTTTATCTAAACCTCCATGTCCTATAGACTGGTGTGCGTATTTACACACGTGATATCCGCTCAATACAAAGTGTCGTGATCGCCTTTGAGTAATAGCATAATCTAGGTCTGCTGTGTCCATGTAACCCTTAAGGAACCTGTACATTTTCCTAATTGGAGCGTGTCTTTTCTGTGACACACCGATTCGGGCTAATCTCCTAACGGTTTCTTGATCTTCTTTCTCCAATTGTACATGGTTAATCTGAAAATTTCTAACTGGGTTACGTGATAATGCGTCGGCCAACAAATTGTCCTTACCTGGCTGATGGACTATTGTAGCATTAAACTGTTGAGTGAATAGGACCCATCGAGTTAATCTATCACTCGACATATCGGTTTGGAGCATAAATTGGAGTGCCTTATGATCGGTGATTGTTATAATCTGGTGTCCGATAAATATCTTTTTCCACCCTTGAAGAACTGTCACGAAAGCTAACGCCTCGAGTTCTGTCGTGAAGTAGTTCTCTTCATGTTTCTTAAGCTTTCTTCCGGTGAACGCAATTCTGTGCTTATTTGCTTCTTCGTCCTTTTGGTATAAGACTGCACTAATGCCTACACGTGAAGCATCGGATTCTATGTAGAATATTCGTTCAAAATCCGGATATTCTAATTTCTCGTTGTTTTTCAACATTTCCTTAGCATTCTCAAACGCGTCGTCAGCGGTACTGCTCCACTTCCAACTGTTATTTTTCATTAATAAGTCATAGAGAGGTGCCATGATTTCCGAATATTTTGGACAATGACTGCTAATGAATTGGCACGCACCTACAAATTCTCGCACTTGTTTGACCTTGGTGGGCGTTGGGAATCTAGCTTCCACTTTCTGCAAGTTCGGGTGATATCCATGCTGGTCAATGGTGTGTCCAAGAAAATTAATTTTCTCTTTCATGAAACGGCACTTATCGAAGTTTACCTTTATATTTGCGTCTCTCAAGTTTTCAAAAAGCTTACGCAAGTGTATAAGATGTTCCTAGACATTTGGTGAAGATATGATTAAATCATCTATATAACAAAGCACGTTCCTTTTAACTTCATCGGTGAGTTTGTTATCAAGGGCTCTAATCAGGGCTGGACCACTGTTGACCATGCCAAAGGGAATTCCCTGGAAAACCCAGGACGTCTGGTCAAACAGAAACCCTGTGTACTGTTTGCTTTTTTCTTCAAGCTCAATCTGGTAAAATGAAGAAGTCATGTCTAGGACGGTAAAACAGGCTTTTCTTTGAACGTTCTGAGCAAATCTCGTATTTTTGGCGGTCGGTCTGCCTCGGGCAACATCTTTAAGTTAATGGTCCTGGCGTCGAGACATAGGCGTAATTGACCATTATTTTTCTTGACTACTGTTTTGGGTTGATATAAGACGACGCTTGCTTCTTTATAATTCCGTCAGCTTCCATTTTCTTGATTATCCCTCTTACTTCTTCATAGTACTTTTCTGGTATTGGGTAAATCCTCTTCTGATAAGGAGTTTCATCTGTAAGCCTAATCTTATACTTGTAGTCCTTTATCAATCCAGGATTGTCATCAAAAATATCTTTAAACTCCATGATCAATTCCTCAAATTCATCCTGAATTTCGTCAAACCCTTCTGCTTGGAGAGTAGGCATTTCCCTTCCATTTCCTACCTCTTCAATAATGTTGTTAATAATTTCTTCCCTAGGATCTACATGTAGACTGTCAATCGAATCCTGTTCTTCTAACTCTTCTGTGTTTATTAACCCTTCACTAAATTTTATGACTCGGTTTTTCATATCAATTACTGTTCCAACTTTAGTAATGAAGCCAATGCCTTGAACGATATCAAAATTAATTTTGCTCACTACAATGAAAATGTGTTCATATGTGCTTCCATTTATCTCAAAGTTTAATAAAACTCGGATTTTGCATTTTACCGCTTTGTCTTGAAATATACCACACACTTTAACAACAGATGCGGGTAAAAATGTCATCTTATTGCCCTTAGATAATCTTTGATAACAATCATCCGACATGATAGACATAATGGCACCAGTATCCATTAATGACTTGCATATTTGTCCATCAACATTAACACATATAATCGGTAACTCGAATGGTCTTTCTTCTCTAACAATCTCCTTCTCGAAGAGTAGGTCTTCGTCTGTTACCTCATAGATTCCGTTTATCACAATCTGGTTTTGTGTAGCAGTATATCCTGTCTTCTCTAATTCCGTTTCAAAATTGCGTTTTTTTGTCCTTGAGACTCATTCTCATGGTTTCCCTTCTGACTAGTAGATGGACCGGGATCTATACTCAAACTTTTATTTTCCTTTCCATTGCCATTCTCATTGTCTCTCAACTCCTTGAGATACTCTTTTCCTTCCTTATGACGTTCATCATCCTTCTCCTCCGTCATTATTTCATCTCGGGAGTTTCTGTTACGATTGTAATTTTGGTTATTCCGGTTGTTATTCCTATTATAATAACTATTATTATTGTATCTGTAGTTATTATTATTGTGATAATAACAAATTCTACGGTTGCCATTACAATTATCGTTACTACGTCCTTGCTGTTGCTGATATGGACGACCTCCACCGAATCTCCTGTATCTGGGTTCTGGTCTGCGATCACGGAAATAGGTATTCCTTTCAGGACCTGTATTTCCCTTTTCTGGTTCTTATCTGTCTGTTGTGTTTGGTTAATATATACTCTATTGATGTCTTTGTACTCTTGCCTTTGGTTCTGCGCAACAACGTTCGGCATCGGGCTCGTGTAATCGAGTTTTCGGAGCAGTTCGTCCATACTCGCTAGATCGTTGATCCCTGACGAGATAATTAGACGTCTGACTTCAACAGGGAGCATCCTGGCTATCGCGTCTATCAACTGAGCTGTAGATAACGGGGGTTGAAGAAATCTAAGTCAGGCGAACTGACTTGTGAAGAAGTCTGCATATCGTGTGGAAAGAGTACCTGAATACTTTCGTGAGTATACTTCTGCGCGTGGGGAATTTTGAGCTTCAATGCTCCAGAAACGCTTTATCAGTGCTTCTGCGAATTCATCGAAGTTCATGAAGGTATATCTAAATGCGCTAAAACCATTCAAGGGGCCCGTCACAAAGATAGCGCTCTACAATCTTCTTTTCTCTCTCTCTTGGAATATGCGATTTGATAAAGTAATCTTTGAGATTTCTGATGTACTCTATCGGTGTGAAACTATCTAGGTTGCTGAACTTACGCGGTTTATCCTCAAAGTTTCTTATGACCGTCACGTTTCTCGGATATGAATCCTGAAGGTTTGGTCGAAGATCTCTATTGTAACGTTCGGGCTCTTTACTCCTCTCCTCTAAACCTTCCGTAAACCTGAATAATCTTTCTTCCGGCCTGATTTCCCTTTCTTCCACTTCCAGGCTACTTCTTCTACTATGATTCCTCGAATCTTCGAAATCTATCTTCTTCCTTTCCTTTTCTTCTCTCTCAGTGATAATCGTCTTCAGCTGTTGGCCTACTTCGGTCTTTAAATCTTCCTTATACGTCTCAAGACTGGCAACATCTCCTAGATTAAGACTTGGTAATTTCATGGTTACGTATTCTTCTAGTTCTGGAGTTTTCTCCTCACTCATGGCATTATCGTTAGTGACAACCTTGTTTAACAGTTCCTCTATCGTTTTAGTCTTACTCTCTAACGATTCTTTCAAAGCTTGCACATCCTGACTAGATTGAGTTCTATCTTCAACTTGCTTTTCAGTAAGCGTATCAATCCTTTTACCTAAATCCTTTCTTACTTCAATAACCTCTCGATTAATTTCTACTTGAGTACTGGCTATTCTTCACTATGTTATCTTGGATTTGCTTAACATGTTCCCCACTGGATTTTTTCCACTCGTCTTTCCAGACAACTACATTAGATTTTAACATTTCAGCTATGTCTTCCTCAATAACCGCTTTAAGAATTCTATTGTGATCAATAACCTGCGTTCGTAAAGTTTCTACATTACCCTTTAATTCGGCCAGAGAAGCTGTGGTGTTTAACGCATCGTTTACAAGACGTGTCGTTAAAGCAGTTATATTCTGAGTACACAATGTTTTAGAAGCTTCTACCTCTTGCCTAATTTTTTTAATGTCAACTTGGACTTTTGCTACTTCCACAAATACCGTATTGACTTCTGTTTGTATCCTTCCTATGTCAGACTGTACATCAGTGACATCTGACTGCATATTGTTTATGTCAACCTGAACATTAGTGACATCGAATTGTACTTTAGCAACATCAGTTTGAACTGAATCTACCTTAAATTGGACTGTGGACACCTCTAACCTCACATTACCAATGTCGGACTGGACTATGTCTACTTTGTATTGGACTGTTGGTACATCTACTTGGACTGTATCTACTTTAGATTGGACAGTCTCGACTTTACTTTGGACAGTGGATACATCTGACCTAACATTACTGACATCAGTGTCTGAACTTCTTGAATTTCATTTTTGAAGCTCCCTTTGACACTTTCTGCAACTTTATCTGTAATAGAATCAACAACTTTAACAATCACTATGTCAAGGTCCTCCTTTCGTTCACGCTTCAGTTGTTCTAGGTCCTGCTTCACCTCCTGGAATTTATCTTGCATATTTAACACATTCACAGGTAAATTCTCCTTTATCTTACCTTCAACAACATTCAAACTGCTCTGCAGATGCTCTTTCAAATTCGCCTGCAGCTTCTCCTGCATCTCCTCCAACATGCTCCTTACATCCTCGGTTGCCATTACAATAACCCTTTATATACTGCTATAGAGACATATTTAACAACAGAGCAAGATAACAACATATGAGCAACGTCTTCCTCCTTAGTACTTTGAGCACCCTAATGTCTAAAAGTAACTTAAAATTACTTTAGCGTTAACTTATAGTACACCATATGTTAAACAAACTTACTCATAATGCTCGCTCTCCTGTGATTCACTTTAAATATACTACCACAAAGAAAATTCTACCATTACAATCATTAAAGCAAGTTAGCTTTATTTTTAGCATGACCTTAGCAATCGCCATGTACCGGTGAAATAAAATAAACATCCAAATCATAGGTCATTTTTCGAAACTGTCTACCTACTACACTTCTCTCAGGTTTCTAAGATATGATCTTTATCTGAATGTAACCTTCCTAATATCAATTTAAAATAATCCTATATAATTACACTCATATCCATCCGGAATTGGACAAGACATCCCACAAGTCTGGTAATTATTTCTTTCACTAGAAATGTTCAAAACAAATTCCTCTAGAGGCACTACGAAGCTAATTTCGTAGCCCCTATGTTTAGGGCGCCATCCCTACTCTACCCGTAAATCCGGAAAGTGGCATGTTGGAATATCCATTGCCCCAGCTGGGTCGCCTATTTCTAACAGCACCGGCAAATTACTACATTAAAAAATCGCTCCAACATGGTCTTTAGGGATTTACATACAGCAGTTACGAGAATATTGTGGATAAACAACAAACTACACGGGGCACACTTACCTTTACTTACGTGTCTCGGGGACTGGGAACTCAGCTTCGCCTACAATACAACCACAATACTCTAATCCTTATATTTAAAATGAATCACGCGTCAACAACGACAGATAACGAACTTAATAAATTTATTAACAATAGTTAACTAATCCAATATAAACAAAATAACAATAAACTAATCTAACAACAACAGAAATAAAACCTTACAATCATACACACTTCTTTTCCACATCTTACTACATTGCTGTGTAAAAATATCAGCATAAAAGCCTTGGCATAACTAGGCCTACACTACGTAAAAAAACGTTTAATAGAGGCTCTTACATTCATGACATTCCTGACAACAGGTTACCTTCATTGGCACGCGTCTGGAAACCACACGTTCATTGGCTTGCTTCATCAATGAGCGCTAGCGTAGCTTTGCGCTCAGAACTATTTTCATTTTATAAAAGGCTGTGAGTCCCCACTTGTTCACATTATGTCACACCAAGCTCTCCACTCCTAACGGTGAATCATTCTGTCTGGCTTGCATTGAGACTGCCTTGTGTGCGTTTCAAATACACGTATAAAATTATCATTCAGATCTTACAAAAAATGCTCATAACTTCTACATTCCTTTAACAATCATTCTGAAATCTTCATACAATCTTTCATTCGCATCCCGGAATTGTTCTAGACCAATTCGGTTCAACAATCACTCTTAACAGTGGGCAATCATCCATACAAAAACATCCGCTCACAAAACACACGCTATTCCAAAACATTCGATTAATATATCCTACTAAAATGTATTAAAATAATTAAATCATTTCCGAAAAATATTTACAAGTAATTTGTTCATAATAAGATACAATATTTAACGTTGCTAACACGTTACTTTCGAGATTCTGGATTCTCAGTTACAATACAACTCTCAATTAACTATTTACACTGGTTTTTTTCGCATAAACATTTTCTAACACTCTGTAGTTTTCATATACTGCTCACACATCGTCTTATATAGGTTTCATTACAATGTCGGTCTAATACAGTCGACTGACAAAGGTTATCTGTACGTAAATACATAACTTCGGGTTTAATAAAATATAATAGTGGTATCATTGACAAGAGTAGACAGACGTTCTCTAATTGCATTTCCGCTAAAACCCTTCTGTCAACACAGCTAAAAGGTTACTTCACATGAACTGGACTACTTGTATACAACGACTCTTATCATGATCCATGCCTTTCTTATCAAAGAACAATAATTTCATTGACTTCCCTTAAAATGCGGAACTTCCTTCGCACGAGCACTCCATAGCTCTACAAATCCTCATATAACAGTATATATGGCATTAACAATTATCATCCACTATGTTAAACAATAACCAAAAACGGAGTAATTGTTATTAACATTTCTTCTGTAGGAACTTTTCTCAAATAACGGCATGACCCTCAGTATCGTTTCATATGACTACTGATCTTAAGTTCTTCAAACGAAACTTCCAATCATAATGAACGATATTAGACTGTCGTGATTGACCTCCTAAAGTTTACTACACAAAAAGATAATTAACTGTTAACTCGTCTGTCGCAAGTACATGTAATAAAATAATACTCCTGTCTCACCTCACTTAACAAACTTTAAATTGTATGTCGTTGTAATATCAGGTCTACCTAATGACGCGATATTACACAAATAGTGTAAAATAACGCACATGATATTTATAGTGTCAAATAGAATTCAGTCTTGACCGGATAAACTAGCTTTGAATTCCTAGCCAAAGATGTGAACAATCTTCTATCAAAAGATATTTCCTCTAACATATTAAATGAACAAAGCTCTCAGCTTTACATATAATAAAAAGGTTTGTCAACGTCATAATGTGTTTCCACTCTACACAAAGAATGTCTATAGGGATTAAGAATTCGGTCTTATTAAACGACTAGTATTTCCTAGATCGTCGAAAGTTTATGTACAATAATGATATGACAATATCATTCGATGTTTCTTCTGCTCTTGAAGTTTGATGTTGATGCATTAAAGTGCTCAAATTAAATTTAAAAGAATTTAATTTGAAACTATGACACAATGTCTGAATACTTGGTTTAAATAAAATTATTAAAATTCGAGAGTCGAAACGTTTTGTCTTCTACAAGGAAATCTGATTCTCAAACAAAAAAAATAATGTCAGTTTAACAACTGATCCGTAGAATAAAATTGAAAAATAGATGAAAGACAATCATCTCCTAAATAATCTTGAAACATAAAACATCTTAGCACACATCTGAAGTGTAAAATACAAGAAAACACTGAAATACATGAAATGTGAAAATATGGAGTAAGAACGATGGCTCAGGATGTCACTAATCAAGCTCTATACTACAAATAAGAGACACTGCTACCTTATTTTGGACGATATCAGGAAGATCTAGGAAAGTATTTACACAATACTGTAGATGTTTCCTCAGTTCAAGATACTTGGGATGGATATGCATTCGAACCTCGGATCTGCGACCTCAGAGATAGGAATACGTTCCCTCTCCGGAATTCACCAACATTCGCCTGGGCTCGAACGACATCCTTCTGGCAAATTCTTCTGTTGTTGCTGGGCTACCCTAGCATCTTGACAAATCTCTTCTGTAGAATCTTCATTCTCCGTCGCAAATATATATCAGCCTCATTATTGGAAAATAATTTATAGAAATATTCATATAGATGATGAATTAAATATTTCTATTGCTAATTGATGTTACATTAGTGTTCGTAGACTGACGAAAATGTACAAGATGGACCGTACACTACGTCTGTATTCAAGAATACGTCGTCTAACGAAGTTCCATTGTTGTATCTTAACTTCTGTTATCGAATATGTCTCTGGCGCATAACTATTTAGTTCATCATATCAACAATATTAATTATGTTGAATGAAACCACTTGAAGAATAATGATAGTCATTATGATAATGTTTATTTACTGCGCCAATGTTCAAAGTTCACCACTCCTGTTCACTTGAACTGCGTTTGATAACTTCACGTTGCAACTAAAAATATATTCAGCTTTATTTCCAACACTTTTGAAAATCTGTCCTAACAGGCTTATATTGTCCAAACGGTAAATCTTAGAACGCTCGACTTTCAGCAGAATGTAGTATTCGACCTGTTCTTTCACTATATTCACTTAGTTGTACTCTAATCTCAATTATATAAGAGATATACTATTTTCAATGTTCTTCAAAACTTCACTTAAAATGGAAGTGCGGTAATCTCCAACGTTCTACCTTGCTAACTTAGCGTCTCCACGAGTCGACAGTCGTCGCACTCGGACAAAGCTTTGGGATCTCCGTTAACCCAATAAGAACACTTCCTCACTCTTCAACGACTGCTGGAATAAGAACCTCGATCCTTGGATCTCCCCCCTCCAAGTCGAAATTTTGGCACCATATCAATCTCCCACCATAATATTAGCGCGTAGATTACTAATGCTTATTACTGCGTAGATTAACCGATCTGCTGTTTTTAAAGTATCAGACATAATTTATTTTAATATCCTCTTCATTACCAAATACGAAAATCTTCTTCTAAGGGCCTAAATGCATAATTTCACCAAATTATGTAGTTGAAGTTGATCCCGTCTTCAATAAGACCTCTTCTCATTTATAACAATTTGTATAATCTTTATTTCCAAATTCGCTGTTGCTATGCCAATTTCAGCTTTCTAGAAGCATCTATTGTGCAATATGTCACGTGATCAGGCTCTCCCACGGCCTCGAGCTTGTAACACTACCCTCCTGTGTCACACTTCCAGAATGTATATTTGCTGGTTAAATTTTATCATGGGGAAAGAAAATACTCTTATTTTGTCCCAGAATAATTCAATTTTCGGGGGCAGTACTTGTGTTAGGTCTTTATGCATGATAGTAGTGTGACCATTTAGATGAGGGCCACTGATTGTTTTTCTTTGATGAACCAACTGTTTGAAGAACGCGTGAAGCTGAGGTATTTCGTTTCATCAAGATGACACTAGATGGAGAGAACTTCGATATGAGAGATCTCATATGGTATATTTACGAGTTTTAATGTGAAGAGGTTGAACCACCAAAACATCGGGGGAACGTGCAGTACTAATTACTGAAAAAAAACGAAGAGATCAAGAGAATCCGTCGTTTGGATCAGAAGATATTGGAGATGAAGAATCCAAGGCGCAAGGATTATGTTTTGCATCGGAGTGGCTGACGGAAGTTAGGCTGTACGCAACAGGTGAGGAGGTGAGGTTTGACTGTATGACTACTAACACCGCGCGCTCAGGGTCTACATGCTTGGCAGATCTTGTGTTTGAAGATACCAGTCTAAAAGGGTTGTAAGGCAATCAACGTATATGATGTGGGCCTTAAAATCCATATATCATAAATAGGCCAGATGGGCAAGCCATTGCTTGGGTGTGTGCAAAGCTTTGGGGAATTCCTTACTCATCTAGGGAATCTAGCCAAGAAACTAGAAATGGTACTAGCATGCTACGTAAACCACTCTTAAGATTGTCAGTGTATCGATTCAAACATCAAGGCCATAAGCAAATAGAGAACGCGAGGATCGAACCAACAGTTATGGTTGAAAAATTATTTCGGACCCGGTGTAGATATTCTAGAAAGGGAAGTGAACCAGTCGAGTTAGGAAGTTTTCTGTGACACAAAGCTGCAAATGTTAGACCGGGACTCGAATATTTATAACATTATGTTGCCAGACATGCATCATAATTGTTTGAAAATGATAGATCGGACCGTCACCATGAAGAACTAAAAGAACTGGAGGTGAGATGTCATGGGATTTTTGGGAACATCTTCCGGAATAATGGAGTGTAGGCGAGGTGGGACGCGGAACATCTGTTCACTGGAGAGAACGTTTGCCAGCCGGCCTACATGGAATCTACGCCAGAAGGATTCTTCATACAAGATCTTCACGATGTAAGCCAACTTTATTATTAAGTAGCTAGTGTATTGCATTCTCAATTTCGACTATACTGTCTGCTAAGTAGGGTTCTGCTTCTGGATATTTATTTCAAGATGTTATAGTACATTTGAAGATTGATCAGCCAATTTATTTCGAATGGATCTCTTTGTTGGAAATCTAGTGCGTTTGGGATGTCTACCTGATAAGCTTCGATATAGCAGTAGACTATTGTGTGGAAGATATTTTACACCATTCCACGCCTAAACCTTATGTTAGGGAACTTTGAAATAATATTTGGATTTGTTCAAAATTAAATTGTTTATAATTAAATTAATTTGTTTATAATATTTTCTCGACTTTGTTAGTAGTTTCTCTTTGGAATATGTTAATAGATGAGGAATGTGGATAGCCACATTACGTTTAAATATTATTACTTGGGAATAATTGTTCGAAATTTTCTGTGAATTTATAAATTTTTATATTTGAATTTAAAATAAATGTAAAATATTTTTCGTTGTAAATGAAGTTGAGATATGATATCGGAAGGCTGTATGACTGATAGTCAAGCCATAATGATAATAATAATATGTAAATGATTATATTGTTTGGAACATTTTCCAATAATAATAATATTAATAATAATAATTCCTGGTAAAAGTAGCGGTTAATAATTGGAGGCATAATGGATCGTAGTTGATAATATGGGAGTTGATTTTGAATAGAGGGACATGCCGGAAGCGTGATCTTTGATACTGGGAGCGGAAGGTCATTCATATAAGAATTTTGTATAAAATGAGGAACTATGTATTGGAATTATGCGACAGTTTAACAGGAGTGTGTTGGGGCAGACTTTAAAAGTTTATTACACCTATGCGAAAGGCCGAGATATTTAAATTTTGTGAGGGAGAGCATGATCCCATGTGTTGGTTGCATAGAAGCCATTGAACCCAGCATGCGTAGCTGAGGGGTCATTATAAAAATAAGAATATAATGGTCAAATGCTAAGTGAAAATAAAATATGAATTAATAATGGATGTTTATAAAGTTGAGTTTTGAGGGTCAAATTATTGCTCCATGCTCAAATATGATTAAAAATGAGGACAATATAGTCGCTCATATGGGATGCTAGTGGCCTATCGTCTGTGAAATTCTACATTCCTAGACTGTTGTATAGTCGCCCACATGGTGTAGTCGTTTATATATGAATAAGTTGATGTCTCGTCCTAGTTTTTGCTGAAGGCCTTACCGTGTCCTATTTAACGTATTGACAGCATGAGAGGCATTTTGTCTAGAGATTGGTTGATGTATTAAAAATTTTAAGCTGATAGCTGGTTGAATTTGTGGATCCATTAATCTTCATAAAATACCAGTTTGGATGATTCTAAATATATTTTTTTACTATACTGTAAATTAAATTAAAAATATTAACATAAATAAATTGAATTATATGAATATTATCAAAGAAATTAAATCGAAGCGATTAAATCAGAGGATTTAAATTATATGTGAAATGGTGAATAAAATTTATTTATGGTGACATTGTGGAAAAAAGTCGGAAGTTCAGTCAAAGTTTGAATTTGATAAATGCTGTCATGGGGTTTATGATTTTGATTTCACATAGTTTTGGGAATGTGACTTCCCTGAAATGAGTTTAAGACGTGTGAAATTCCCCGCAGAGGTTGAAACAATTCTGGAAAATTTGATTCAAGTGATACTTTTGTAAATATTAAAATCATGGTGTCAGGATGGACTGATATTTTCCTGCACATCAGTGATAATTGTACAGTTTAAATAATTAATTGAAACAGATGCTGAGATGGACTAATGATTTTCACAGACATCAAGTTAATATTTTGAAAATAGTGAATTTACTTTTGGTTAGAGGCTGGAAGTACTTTATTTTATGCGTTCTAAAATTTGTATGTAGATGAGGGGCCCAGGGGGAGCGTAGGATGTCTTTATTTTTCAGGACTGGAATTTTAGAATTCTCCCATGGCGATCATTGTATTCTAATAGGACCAGCAGACAGTTAAATTAAACTGAGGAATTTTAAGAAATTGGTGTTATTCACAAATGTTTTGCACAGCCTTCCATCCTTTATGGCGTGTGAATTTCGATATCCGTCCGGCTGATTTTTGATTAAAATTTTGTTTTGCTATACTCAGTTTGACCCCGAGATTTTTTTTTCGAGTCTTATGCTCGGTGGATGTTGAAATTCATGCTCGTGTGCACGTGGGACTTCGGTCAAACGGTCACAGTTGGTTGGGAGATGGGATTAATTCTGGAGATTGATATGTGACAAAAATTAAAGAATTTTTGAAAAAAAATATACAGTAAATGAAATATAAAAAATTGTTACTACGGGAACGGAAGATCATTTCCTTTTATGAATAACACGTATGTCCATGTAGAATGTAAAAATTGAGTTCAGTTTTAAACATTGGGAAGGATGGAAAGTTGTTGGATTTAAAGAGGAAGGATCAGAGAATAGAAATAAATAAAAATTCAGGGAAATGTGTAATGTGATTAAAGATGTTAATGAAGTGAATGTTTTAAAGGGAATGTACACGCTGTGGCGATGACCTGTAAGAAGGAACTTGCTCCGCAAGGAAGACTATTGTACGCGGAGTCAAGAAAGTCAAGGCATCCCACTTAATGGAATTAAGCATTGAGTTGTGCTGTATTTGGGTGTTCAAGTTTGTGTTAGTGCAAAGTATTGTTTGATCGATCTAATCAAGAGTTTGAATCACGTTGACGATGTAATGTTTAGATCTTTAGAAGGTTTTGTGTTTTGTTATTAGGAGATTGTTTATATTTTGCTCAAATCGTGAATATGTGGTTACACGGAACGTAACACCCCCGAATCGACTGAGCCAAGTGGACTTGTGATCATATCAGAGGGGTACACTACAGCCATCACAGTAACGCACGTTATCAGACAAACCCCAAACACACCCAAGCACATGGGGCTACATGACCACGATGTCGCAATGTCCTGGAACAAAAAACAACATTGAAATATTAGAAACCAATTTTCAGTGTTGGCTGAGTAATCTATCAGTTGAAGATTTTCAGTCAGTCAATACAAGTATACGCAATTAGTTTGGGCGAGGAGTTAAAAGGAGTTAGAACCTGAAATAAATACATTATTTATAGGCCTACATTTAATAAAACACTTCTCACACAAATGGGGGGATAAATTGGATGATTAGTTTCAATTGTCGAGCGAACATCATCAGATTTAATTTAGGCTTAATTTAGTTCAGTGAATATGTACAACAGTATTTACAATAATTAATTATTAATTTTGTAACGAGTCGAACATTTTAACAATTACTTTTTATTGCGTTAGTCTATTGCATTTCTATAAGTGTTGCGTTTTATGTTGTTGTTGATACGTTTTATGTGTATAGTAAAACTACTTTTGAATCGTTAACTTCTACCGTAGCGAGCTTTTGAAGTGATTGCGTTCTAGACAGCAACCACAACAACAAAATCATTTCAAGGACAAGCGACGGTGCGGCTCCTATAGAAGTTCCGGCGAAAGTGTACGTAACTAACCTGGTTGATAATACCGGTTGCGGTGGCCGAGAGCACCTCCGCGCTACCTCGGGTCTCGCTGGCATCGGGAGAGCGTGGGTTCGAATCACACTTCGGTTGTCCTGAAAATGGTTTTCGGGATTTCCCATTTTCACCACCTGGCAAATGCCAGTACGCTCCCTTTCAACAGGTCCATGGCTGACTTCCATCAATAATCTCTTCCCTGACCGCTCCTTAATTAGACCCAAGTTAGCGGTAGTCTGGTTCAGCTCTCAGAAACCGTCCTTGCGACGGTAGAGGAATGATCCCTCACTGAGTCCGTGGGCGAAGTCGGGCAAGGAGGATAAGCGATTCAAATAATAGTATTTATAATAATAACAATGAACCCGCAAATCTGGACTCTTTGTTGGGAAGCCTGGCTCAGCCTGTCACAAGCCAGGACCAAGGGTGAGTGATAGAGGAGTAACACCTCTTCGAAAAACCTGGGATCAGCTGGCTCCGGCTGATAGTACCTTGTTCTGTGCCCCTTGCCAGGGTAACGGCGAAGACCTCAACGATATCTTTAGCGGAGAAGATGGACTTTGGTACGGTGTAGACGGGGCAGGAGGCAACCCTATACTCAGGGGTTTATTATGTTGTTGTTTGAGTCTTCAGTCTTTTGACTGGTTTGATGCAGCATTCCATGCCTCCTTGTCCTGAGCTAATCGTTTCATCTCTACATAACTACCACACCCTACAGCTGAGGCAATCTGTTTATCATATTCTAACCTTGGTCTACCCCTAGAGTTCTTGTCCTCGACCCTTTCTTCAATAGCTAAGCTTGATATTCCTGGGTGTCTTAGTATGTGTCCTACTAACCTATCTCTTCTCTTCATTAGCAGTCGCCAGAAACATCTCTCATCTCCCACTCGTCTTAATACCTCTTCGTTTGTAACCCTATCTACCCATCTGATCATCATCATTCTCCTGTAACACCACATTTCAGTTCTCCTCTTTTCTGCTGCAACAATAGTCCAAGTTTCACTTCCATAGAGTGCCACGCTCCAGACAATGGCTTTCAAAAATGACTTTCTAATACCTAAATCTATATTCGATGTCAACAGATTCCTTTTCTGTAGAAATGCTTTCCTTGCCTGAGCCAACCTACTTTTTATATCCTCTTTGCTTCGTCCATCACTGGTTATTTTGCTTTCTAAGTAACATAAGTCTCCTACTTCCTTTAGTTTTTCAGCTGTCAAATTGATGTCCATCGAGGTTTCTGATTTATTTCGGCTGCAGTCCAATATTTTTGTTTTACATTTTTTATGTTCGTCATGAATTATTTCCTCAAGACGGAGTCCGTACCATTCAAAAACTCATTCAAATCCTCAGGCGTGTCGGCCACGATGACGGTGTCATCAAAAAATCTCAGAGTTGAAATTATTTCTCCTTGAATCTTCACTCCCACTTTAAATTGCTCTCCAATTTCCTTCATTGCTTGTTCAATGTAAAGATTGAAAAGTATGGATGATAAGCTGCTGCCTTGCCTTACACCTTTCTGAATACCAGCTTCTCTCTCATGTCCTTCAGCTCGAATGACTGCTGTCTGGTGTCTGTATAGATTGTAGATCACCCTCCTATCCCTGTACTTTATTCCAATCATTTTTAAAATGTCAAATAATCAACGATATCAAAAGCCATTTATAAGTCAACAAATGCCATGAACGTTCTCTTATCTTTCCTTATTCTACCTTCCAAAATCAACCAAAGAATTAGTACAGCTTTCCTTGATCCTACATTTCTCCTGAAACCAAACTGGTCTTCACCCAACTCTGCTTCTATCTGGCTTTCTGTCCTCTTGTAAATTATTCTAGACAGGATCTTTGGAGCATGAGTAGTCAAGCTGACTGTAGGGTTATCTTCACATCTGTCAGCTCCTGTTTTCTTAGTTATAGGGGTGATAACATTCTTCTTGAAATCAGAGGATACCTCACCTGTCTCATAAATCCTACACACCAAGTGAAATAACCTGTTCAGACCATCATCACCTATGCATCGTAGCAACTCGATCGGTATATCATCTATGCCTGGTGCTTTGATCCTGCTTAAGTCTTCCAATGCTCTGTCAAATTCTGATCTCAATATTCAATCTCCTTTCACTTCCTCATCAATTTCCTCTTCCCTTTCCATTACATGATTCTCAATCTCCTTTTCCTTATACAAACACTCTATGTAAGCTTTCTCTCTGTCAACCATCTCTTCCCAATCTGTTAGAGACTTTCCATCTGTGTCCTTAATATTACAGCACTTAGTCTTCTTTTCCCCCAAAGTATTCTTAATCCTTCGATAAGCTGGGTGTACTTTTCCTAATTTCAGACAATTTTCTATACCTGCACATTTCCCTTTCAACCATTTTTCTTTCGCTTCCTTGCACTCCTTGTTAACCTCATTTCTCAGACAACTGTATTCTGCTTTCCCCTTTTCATCTCTTACATGAATATTTTATAAATCCAGAAGTGTCTGTCTCATAGTGAACGGATCACTGGTCTGCATTAGTTCACCAAGTGAGGTGCAGCTGTTTCTTATACATCTTACCTTCAAAAGTGGGAAGTGTCTTAGATTGGCTTAGACTAATCTTCAAACACATAATCAATATGGATAAGATGGCTTTATGTAAGCGTATTACCCCCTGGGGGGTCAATCCCCCATCGTATCCAACAGTATGTTGCTAAGTGGTAATTTGGACTCTGGGGGACCACATCGTAATGTTAAGATATTGGGTAAAGGTTTGGGTGAGTTGAGAAGCCTGAAGATCACACATGCAAAATTAAATTCAAACATTTAAATTATATCGCAACGTTAAAAGTTCAGTCTCTGATGAAACTTGGAAAGCTTAAAACTATAACAAATTGTCTAGACAAAAAGGACATCATGAATACAGCATTGCAAGAAACTCGCTATGTGGATAAAGAACCATTCGAATCAAATGGATATAGGATCTATAAGAGTAAATCAACAAGTAGGATAATAAAAGGAGCACTGATTTTTGGCAGTGGATTCATTGTATTGACTAAAATAATTGATTTAATGGTGAGTTTTGATCCAATTGATGAAAGGACATCGTCCTTAACATTTAAGTCCACAAATAAAGCTTACACTATTTGAATCGGTCCATACTGAAAGGGCCTCAGTCACAATTTTGGTGAAAATGAGTTATTGCCAGAATCGTATTACTTGGGACTAAACTTACATGCTATAACTAAGGGACCTCAGTCCCGTGCTTAGAAAGCAGAGAAATCGATGCATGCATTTCATAATTCCACAGAGAAAGGGCCTCAGTCCATATATCATTTGCAACAATGAAGACAGTTGCCGCGCAAATTTACTTCCTCTCTTCCCGTGGTTCCTTATCTAATAGGCAACAACTGAGAGGATTGTTGATGTTTGTCGTGCGTTCACCTCCTCTGGTTCTCCGTGGACTTTGTCTGTAATCTGGCATAGAATGAAAGAAAAATGGTATCAAAATAACATATTGTGCAGTAAGGGCCTTAGCCCATCGCTTTTAATTCATCACCCACACTAGGTAAACATTTGAATGTCAGGTTTTGTTATGAAATTATTTTGAACATAATGGTGGCTATGGTAATGGATGGCTTTTCAAAACTAAAGATAAAAATGGTATCAAAATATATCATATCGTGCAAAAAGGGCCTCAGTCCATCGTTTTTATTTCATCACCCACACTAGGTAAACATTTGAATGTTAAGTTTTGTTAAGCAATAATATTCAGCATACTGGATAGCTTTTAAAAAATAAAGATTCAACTTAAGGGAATTAAACAGTTTTTTACATTTTACACAAAACTGACTTAACTGGACTGAGGCCCTTTCAGTATGGACCGATTCATTTTATATGTTCATGGTCCTACGAATGATAAAACACAAAAGAAAACTAGACATATTGTGGATGAATAGTGGAAAAAATAGATAACTACTTGAGCAAAATACCACCAATACATACTATTATTTCATTGGGGGATTCTAACGCTCAAATTGGAAAAGAAATTTAAGAGAATAGTGGAATTACATTCCTCTCATCTGCATACTAGGCCTACTGAGAATGGGGAAAGATTGATCGAACTTTGTAATAATCACAACATAGTTGTAAAATCCACGTACTATGTGTGGAACCCCAGGAAATTAATTACATGGGTGTCACCGAATCCTATATGTGGTGAAAAATAATTTGACTGCGTAGCAATAAGTCGAAAGTCATCGAATGAAATAATGAATGTCAGAGTTATAAAGTCTGCAAATATTGAATCTGATCATTATATTTCTCTTGCTAAATTTCAGATTAAACCAAATGTACGAAAATATGTTCGACAAGTTAGAATCCCACAATATGATGTTAATAAGTTAGATGATAATAAATTAAAGGCTGAATTTCAAACCAAAGACGTTCATACTTGGGTTGATATAAAAATAGCATAATAAAAGCAGCTACAACAGCGGCAACATTAACTAAGTTAAAAAAAACAGACTTGGTGGAATGAACTTTGAATGAACTAGATCAAATTAATGTAGATTATCAGATAAATACTGTAAGATTAGAAACTTCTACCAATTTTATTATTTAAGAAACAATTGACCAAATTTACTCCTCCAACCTTAAAACTAGTCAATCCAAGAATAGAGCAAATTGCTCACTCTAAGCAGGAAAATTGCAATATAATGGCAGATGTTTTGAAGAATTACATAACTGTCATAACCCAGAATTCACATTTACATTTAGTAATGATTATATGCAAAAGGATGACTTTACAGCCCCAGATTTAAATGAAATTAAAGAGATTATATTTTCCTTGAAGAATATTAAGACAGCAGGTGAAGATGGAATTAAATCAGAATTGTGGAAAGTTCTCGATGATGATATCATCGATAAACTTAAAGATATCTTAGATACAATCTGGGATAATGAAGAAATTCCAGAAGTTTGGAAGTCAGCCACCATACACCCTGTATATAAGATAGGTCCAAAAACTGATCCAAATAATATAGGGGCATTTCACTTGAACTGGTAACTTATAAAATACTCTCGGAAGCACTACTCAGCCGTGCAGAACCACAATTAGATCCGAAAATAGAGAAATATCAAGGTGGTTTTCCGAAAAATAGATCATGCATTGAGCAGATCTGTAATCTCAAAACTATTCTGCAACTGAAACAACTGAGAAACTAAACAACAACTATTACTTTTATAGACTTCAAGAAAACTTATGATTCCATTACTAGAGAATTCCTCATCAATGTTTTAAAATAATTCGGCTTGGATTCTAAAATCGCAAACATTATACAAGATACATTAACAAATACCTCAACTAAAGGTAGATTCAATGGAAAGTTTATAGAACTTTTCAAATAGAAACAGGTGTCAGACAGGGAGATGTGTTGTTGCCTTTGCTTTTAATTGTGGTCTGGAGTAGGTGATTAGGGAATGGAGACAATCAGACACGAAAGGAATGAATTTGGTAAGTAAAAATGATAATATCCATTTAGATTGCTTGGCTTTCGCGGATGATATTGCTCTGATCACGGACACACCTGAAAATGCAAAGATCCAAGTATAAAACTTAATGGAACAAGCAGGAAAAAAGGGTTTCAAATCTCCTCCCCAAGACAGAATTTATAATGAATGTTCAAGATTGTTCTGATGTAAGAATGATAAACCAAAACAAAGTACACAAAGTTAACTCATTTAAGTATTAAGGTGAATGGATAACCATCTACAACAATGAAATAAAACAGCTTAGGGGTCCGAGCAAAGAAAATGAACGTAGCGTTTTAATTCATCAGAAATGTATACCATGGGACACTAAAATTAAACATTACAATACAGTGATGAGACCAGAAGCACTCTTTGGAGCCGAAACATCAAAGTTAATGCGGAAAGGTGATATAAACAAAATCATGCTCATGGAAATCCAGCCCTGTGATGTTGGGGTAGCGCGCCTGCCTCTCACCCGGAGGCCCCGGGTTCGATTCTCGGCTCCGTCAGGGATTTTAGAAACAGACGTGAAGGCTGGAACGGGTTGCACTCAGTCTCGTGAGGACAATAGAGTAGCCGTCGGACAGCGAGGCAGCGCCCCAGTCACGAAAAACAAGATTAACGGCCAAGGGGACCCGACGCGCTGACCACGCGTCACCCCAATATCTGCTGGCCAAATGGCTGGGCAGCGGTCGCATGGAGGCCTACGCCCTCATGGGCTGTAGTGCCAGGGTTATTATTATTATTATTATTATGCTCATGGAAAGAAGATTGTTTCGATGTTTCCTTGGCCCAAGGAATACCGAAACAGACTATAATAGACCACAACCTAACAAGGAAATACCTAGTACACACCCATGTGGAGAACATAATTCACATCATGCGCAAAGACGAATTATTTTTTTATTTTTTTATTTTTGCATTTAAATAAAATGAATAATGACTGGCTAACAAAACAAGTTCTTAATAAAATTTTAAAAGTAAAAGTTCTACCAGCGTGGTTTACACAGACATTAAAGGATGCTAAGGAAGCTGACATTGATATTACAGATACATATAGTAGGAATTTAATTCGGGACAAAATTCAAAAAGTGATCTTTAGGGAGGAACAAGAAAGACAACGAAAGCAGCCACATAACATTGAACAGCTCTGGATGCAGAGATCAGAGAGGATGAAGCAAATGTGGAAAAAGGAAGCTTGTAGTTTAACGTGACCGTTAATCTCGAGATCATGAGCCACGGGACCTCCTTTTTACGTGTAATCCGAACCACAGGACATGGCATTTCACTTCGAAAATCTCACATGCATTGACCGGGAATCGAACCCGGACCGCCTTGGTGAGAGGCATTCAGCTAGACCGCTGAGCCACCACGCCCCTAAGCAAATGTGGGCAGAGATAAATAAAGACATGTGGCAAGATTTGAAATGTTGATTTTACGTGCTCTGTAATAGTGCTATTCGATTAAATAAATAAACAAGAAGTTCCGTGAAGAACTATACAGCCTACTTTTCATGCCAATGATTATTCTACAGTATATGAACCTATCTAGAATAATGACGAAATTAAGTTGGTAATATCGAAATATCTAATTAGTTCAAAATATACCTGGTATAATTTAGACTAATAGAGCACTACAGTTCGCAGCCCTGGCGACTGAATATATTCTTAGTTCAATCTCTTAAAGTACAGAATACAAAATTTGGTTGAAGTCCAATGGACGTTACATGCAGTTAGACACTGGATCTATCAGCACGCGTAGAAGCATGTTGCCAACAATACCATGCGTGTGCTGGTCAGAAATAATCTGAAATATTATGATATCTTGTTGTGCCAATTTTGGATGAAATCCATTTGTTAGTATAGAAGTTACATGTATTTTAAAATTGGACATATCAGCAGGCATAGAATCATGTTGGCAGCACTGCCTTGTATTAATTACTCCAAATTAATCTAGAATGTCAGGTGCTATACGTGTGCAAAGTATAGAGCTGTTGGCTTGCATACTTTCTGGTATATTGATATTAGTGTAAAATATATATAGACAGCATTTATTAACAGTTGGCAGCCCTGATTGCTCTTAACAATACGTATAGTCATATCTGTTATGGTACACATAGCACATACGAAATTTAAAAATTGGTCGTATCAGCAGGCTTATAATCATGTTGGTAGAACTGACGTATATAAGTTACTCCAAATTAATCTAAAATGTCAGAATATACGTGTGCATAGTTTAAAGCTGTTGGCTTGCATACTTTCTGATATATAGGTATTTGGATAAAAAATAATGAGAGCAATTATTAACAGTTGGCAGCCCTGGTGGCTCTTAAGAATACGCTCAGTCATATCTGTTTATGTACAGATATTACATACAAAATTTGGTTGAAATCCAATTGATAGTGTAGAAGTTATATGCATTTAAACATTGGACCTATCAGAAGGCTTAAAATTATTTTGGCAACACTGTCATTGTTGGCCTCCTGGAAATTAAACTGAAATAGTATTATCTACATGTGTGCCAATTTTGGAATAGCTCCCATGCATACCTTGCAAGATATCCAACATGGAGCTCAAATTTCTAGTGCGTTTTTTCAGCAGTTGGTAGCACTGACATCATTTTCAAATATGGACGTGAGATATTCCGGTGCACATCTTTACTCATACTAAATTTGGTTTTGATTGCTGCATCCGTTTAGGAGTTGATAGGGGGGGACACACACACACAGCCAGACAGACAGACAGACAGACAGAAGGACAGACAGACAGACAGACAGACACATTTTCCCGGATCGATCTCATAAGTCTACTTTTTCCTCATTTTTGCAAAATGTGAAAAGTAGGCTAAAAATAATAATAACGTGGCAATGGACCTGCACGGTGACTGTAGGTAAGGTATCCACCGGTCATGTAAATGAAGCTGTAAGAAGGACAGGGGACCCTGGACCAGGGACGCGTGGATTGCGGGACATGAAAGAGGACCGCCACTTCCTGCCCCCAGTATGCTCCAGCTGTGTCGCACGGTACGACCCATTGTTAGTTTGTATTTTTCTCCTCCCTCGAACACGAGGGAGTGACGACAGTTCCACCTTCTTGTTACAATTGAGTACCGGAAACTGCGTGCAGCATTGATACACGTGCCTAAGATTTGCTCTGAATGGCGAAGGGCGGAAACGAGAGGCAGCGGTTCTTACAATGCCAGTACGTTGCAGCAATGTCGTATGAGGTACATAGGGCAGACCAGGGCTAGGATTTATAAGTACTAAAAAGTGTCAAAATATGTACATATTATATGTGAATATATTTTCAAAATATGGACAGTAAAATTAATTTAACCACTAAACTAGTGCATTATGCAACGAGCCTATAATGGCAATAATTAAGACACGAGTATATTTCCATACGAGTAATTATAACTATTTTATGTTCGAACATAAATGTTCATAAATATCTGTCGAGATTTCGCCAGTTTTATGTACTAAGCAGAGCACATAGGCCGCAGAGAATACCATGGCCTCCTGGAATACCCCACTATGACACTAGAAGCCACGCAGTGAAATTTAAAATTGAAGGCCGTGGAAGTCAGCGCAGTTGCGATGCCTTCCTTACCTAACACAACTGTTTCTTGAGCTCTATAAAATCTATGTCTGAAAATAGGGGTGAAAATATTTACAATATGTACACTTATTTAGTTTCAGGTCCCCTCCGTAGCGTAGCGGTCAGCAAGGTTAGCTGCCGCCCCGGAGGTCCTGGGTTCGATTCCCGGCTCTGCCACGAAATTTGAAAAGTGGTACGAGGACTGTAACGGGGTCTACTCAGCCTCGGGTGGCCCAAATGAGTAGAGAGGGTTCGATTCCCCCTCAGCCATCCTCGAAGTGGTTTTCCGTGGTTTCCCACTTCGTCTTCGGGAGAATGCCGGGATGGTACCTTCTTCAAGGCCACGGCCGCCTCCTTCCCTCCTCCTTGTCTATCCATCCTAACCATCCCTTACCTTCCCTCATGAGGCCCCTGTTCGCTTTGCAGGTGAGGCCGCCTGGGCGAGGTGCCAATCCCACCTCACCAGTTGTATCCCTTCCGATTCGATGTTCCCAGCTCTAGGACACTGCCCGTAGAGGCGGTAGTGGTGAGTTCCCTCGCTGAGTCCGTGGGTTCCACCAACCTGGAGGGTAAAAAAAAAAAAAAAAAGTTGCAGTATTAGTTGAGATGATGCAACTCGTCAGTATTTGTTGGTTGTGGTCTATGTGATGTTTTGTTGAGATACTGGAAGTGGTGATTGAACTCCGGAATTTGCCTGCTTGGAGTGAATATGTGGTTGTTGTAAATGGTCAATTCAGATTGTACTGTATTTACAGGCTACTTATCTGGTTGGGGTGTTGCGCGGTCCTGTTGAGAGCAGTTCACTTGGACACGTCTTGCACTCGACTAAGTGTAATGGATCTGATGATGATCGCTTGACAATCGAAGCTGGTCATTCAAGTGTATTTATTAATGTCATGTAATTTTTTCAGGATTAGGGAATACAGTAACCCATCTCATTTGGGTACAATCGTGTTGACCGACTGTAAAGCAACAAACTTTTGTCCAGAAGAATACATTAAAAATACTGGATTCATAAATGAAAAAATCAATTTATTTTTTAGATCGCTTACTTTTTATAATGTTATTCATTGATTATTTCTGCTACCATAACGGATTGCCACAAAATGTTGTTTTACATTTCCAAACTTTAAACTTCTCCTGTTGTCCCGCAAAAGTGGTCTGCATCGGCTGAAGCTTCGCTCTAAGGCACATGAGGTGATTGGCGCATATTAAATATTCACTCTATAAGCAGGAGATAGAGATTGATCTGATTCTAGTTGTACATTACACATTTCCTTAAATCTTAGATTTCTTAAAAACTTGGGAGCGTGGTGGCGCAGTGGTCAAGCTGTATGCCTCTCACCAAGGCGGACCGGGTTCGATTACCGGTCAATGCATATGCGATTTTGTAAATGAAATGAAATTCCGTGTCCTGTGGTTCGGACTCCACGTAAAGAGGAGGTCCCGTGGCTCATGATCGCAAGATTAACAGTCACGTCAAACCACAAGCTTCGAGCTTCGAGCTTCTTGAAAACTTGCGCATCTCAAGATCCGGGTCTATTATTATAAGCACTGATACCTGACTCAAAGGCATGCCTGCTATTGTTACAGCCACATACTTCAGAAATCTTTCTTTGCTCAAAAACAATTGACGCACATAACTGTAAACTTGTCCTGTGTTACTATAATTTCTGTCACTGAAAACGACAATTCTATATATTTTTTACTCCTAAGAATAAAATATATAGACTACAAATATTGCATCAAACGTCACTAAATATGGAAAAATATGTATTTTACATATAAATATGTACCAATGTCAGAAATAAGGAAAATATGGAAAATAAATTTGTTAAATTTGAATAGAGGATTCAATCGATGGAGATAGGTTTTAAAAACAACTGCGTAATAAAGAAATAGGCCTATGTAAATACATATAAATGTTATCCCTGCTCAGAACATAAAAGATTCCATCCCTGATCCTGAACTTGTAACGTGTAAGTTCCTAGCATGAATGGTTACTTTGGGTGCCTTCTGACCCCCAAATATTACTCGACTTTCTTATAGACTAATAATAAATAACCCTATATACGTGGGTGTGTATAGAATTTGTCTGATTACCTGTGATATTGCGGCGTGCATGAGTGTGTTTGCGTCGTTTATGCAGTTGTGTGTGCATTATGTAGCTTTACAATAGATTGGGAAGGCCGTGGGTTTAAGCTAGGTACCATACCAGCACAACGGTAACGTTCTCGCCTGCTGTTCCCAATGTTGCAGAATCGAATCCTGGCGCAGTCAATCGGCATTTAAAGGTGCGCAAATGTGAGGGAGCCGTGTCAGTAGGTTTACTGGCACGTTAAAGATTCCTTTCGGGAATAAAATTCTGGCACCCCAGCACCTCTAAAAGCCTCCATAATCAAAAGGGGCGTAATAGTACATTATGCAACGAGCCTATAAAGGCTATAATTAAGACACGAGTATGTTTATAAAACGAGCGTATGCGAGTCTTATAATTTCCATACGAGTGTCTTAATTACCATTATAGGCGAGTTGCATACGACTGTTTATGTTCGACGATAATCATAACTTTCTTATATGTTTTAACATAAATATTCATAAATATCTGTTCTGTCACTAGAATGTTGTGATCGGGTGCTGCGCTGGGTAGTATATCTCTGTTTTCCAAGCTCTCTGGCCAACCGACGCATGCGCTCTGTGTGCTTCAATGCCATATGTTCAGATTGTACACCAGTATTCAGTAAAACTGTCACCGAAGTCGTTTCAAAACAACGCGCTGTGTAGAAATTGGTTTTGGGGATATTAAGGTACAGTGCTATTTCTTGTCTCATATTCACTAGTTTATTTACGCGAACATATGGACGGTGCACTTTCGGTAATTTATATAGACATGTTGGATTTTGAGCGCATGCGCGAAGGTATCCTTATCTAATTGGTCACACGACTATTTCTTGAGCTCTGATTGGCGGGGGAAACTGTTTCATAATGAAAAATAGTGTTATAGTGAGCCTCATTATGATACAGTTTTCTGATACATAATAGTCAGGGTCGAACATAAAACCATTTACATAATTATCTCAGCTGAAAATCAAGAAAAGAGCAGCCCAGAATTCTTCAAAACTTTCCACTCTATTCACTGTAGAGGAAGTCAGAGTCGCCATCACAAACATGAAACTTGGGAAAGCAGCTGGATTCGACGGAATCTATCCTGAACTCCTCGCTCACTGTGGACCAGCTACAATTAAATGGCTTACTAACTTCTTTTCAGATATCCTTAATACTGGAAATCTGCCTGTATTATTCAAGAAAACAAAAATATTAGCGATCCTCAAACCGAACAAAGATCCGACAAAAGTCGCAAGTTATCGCCCCATAGCTCTACTAAGTGTCACTTACAAACTACTTGAGCGACTCATCTACAACAGAATTTTTGATACTATTAACAACCACATCCCCATAGAACAAGCTGGATTCAGGCCTGGCAGAAGCTGTAATGATCAAGTGTTTGCATTAACAACTCATATTGAAAATGGGTACGAGAAGAAATCTGTAAGCCTAGCTGCTTTCTTGGGTCTATCTGCCGCTTATGATACAGTATGGCGAGAAGGCCTCCTTCTGAAATTTGTGAGCATCATTCCCTGTCTCAAACTCACAAACCTAATGAACAACATGCTGTGCAATAGACTTTTCCAGGTTTACTCTGGCAATGATAGAAGCAAGTTCTTCAAATTAAATGATGGATTACCCCAAGGATCTCTCCTAGCTTCTCTCCTTTTCAGCTTGTACATATACGACCTGCAAGAAACTTCTTCAAGGAAATCCATATATGCTGATGACATCTGTTTGGTAAACCAGAACTCCAACTTCACCGATGCTGAAAATACACTAACTGCCGACTTGGAAGTCTTGGACACATGTTTCAAGAAATGGTGCCTACGCATAAATTATCAGAAAACGGTTGTATCCGCATTTCACTTACGCAATAGGTTTTCTAATTACAAACCAGAAGTTAAATTCAGAGAACAAACTTTGCAGTTCTGCAGCATGCCTAAGTACCTTGCGATAACACTTGATAGGTCTTTGACCTTCAATCAACATCTCACGAACGTGGCCGCAAAGGTGAAGACCCGTAATAGCATCATTCAGAAGCTTGTTGGTACCTCCTGGGGTTCCAGCGCTCAAACTTTACGATCAACTGCTCTGGCACTGTCATACTCCGTTGCTGAATACTGCTGCCCATCTTGGCTAAACAGTGTCCACTCCAAGAAGATAGATGTGCAACTTAACCAGACAATGCGACTGATTACGGGCTGTATACGTAGCACACCCACTATATGGTTACCTGTTCTAAGTAACATCCAACCTCCAGCTCTTCGAAGATCAGAGGCTCTCCTGAAGATCTGGAAAACCATTCAGAAGAACCCCCAGCTTCCCATACATACTGATGTAGCAAAAGCAGGCAATCAACGGTTGAAGTCAAGAAAACCACCTTGGCGCTCTGCAGTACTTCTTGAAGACTCTTCATTTAACATCTCAGAAGCATGGAAAACTATGTGGGAAGAATCATCAGTATTCAATGCACATCTGATTGAAAACCCTTCCAACCGGGTAGAAGGTTTCAAACTCCCCAGACGCCAATGGAGAATTATTAACCGGATCCGTACAGGACAAGGCAAATGTGGATTCCTGCTTCACAAATGGGGGTGGGTTACTTCTGCTAACTGCGATTGTGGAGCTACCCTGCAAACCATCGGACATATTGTTGCTGAATGTCCGCAACGAGCGTTCCAAGGATCAGTAGGTGACATTCATCATGCATCTTCTGAGGCACTTCAGTGGATTGATGGCCTGGACTTAGAAGTTTAAACCAAGAACTTATGTTTATGACTATGTATATAACTGTATATATAACTTTATATGTAGTGTATGAACTCTTATTTTAACTCTGTATCATCATACGATAAATAAATAAATAAAATTATTATTGACTTTCTTATATACCATGACTATCAATTATTGAATTGTTGTTGTTGTTGTTGATTCCCGTAGGGGTTCCAGCATCGTATTCATGCCAGCCATCCCCTTTCATGGTCAGGTTAGTACATATTTAGTCTCCAGATCTAGGGATCCTGGGTTCGTTACTTTTCAGTCGCTGAACGCGTTTGCGCCCAGAGTGCAATTGGTGATATTCCCTAACCCTAAAAAAATACATGAGATTAAATAATACACTTGGATGACAAGTTTCGATCGTCAAGCGATCATCATCGGATCCTTTACACTCCGGCTATTAATCTATGTCTACGAATATGTTGGTTAAGATATTTACACTTAATGGTGACATAGGTTTATAGTAGACTTGCGTAACTTGTTAGTATCGTGTCATATGTTAGTGGCTATAGACCCCCAAGGTTACTTGTTTAGTGTGACAACGGTTAGTAAACAGTTAGGTTGGTGTCTGTAACTTGGAGGTGGATTATGGAACTTAGCTGGTCATTTGGGCGATATGGGGTTCGTTTTCGTTGAGCTTCAGCCACACCACGAGGAAGTTGTGGGAAAGCGTACATCTTCTACATGAGAATTATCGATACTCTCCGCGAAAACGAGTGGTCCTATGATCAACACGCATTCACGTTCGTGCTCTACCACAGCGTGAAGGTTTTCCCATCCCCATATATGCCAGTTATGTCTGTTCACCTTCCCGGAATCGTGGAATGTAGCCTCGTCAAAAAAGGAGCAAATCGAGGAATGCCTCATTTTTGTCTATTTTCGCCAGAACCGCTTCCGCAAATGGCTTCCGCCGCAGTTTGTCGTTAGATTTCACTTTATGACGAAGCTGTTATACATTTTAAAACATTCTGAGTTTCTCTATTTGGAGGAACAAACCACCAGTAATTACCCCTCGTAGTTTTCAAGACATTAATTTTTGTTTAATTATATAATTAAACCAGACAATCTGTATACGAGACTTTCAAAACCCTGACAAACACAAAAACAACGTGGTGGCCAGGCGATTTTCAAACATTTAAAATTACATTTTTGGCGATCTAATCATCCGACAACCGTGAAACTTGGCACAGCGAATCGTTATTTAGATCTTTGTGTATAGGCATCTAATGTTGTTGAAGTGTTTTCAAAAATTCAAGATGGTGTCAGGTCGAAATTTTAAAATATATTTTTATTTCTCGTATCCTATTCAAGCGATCGAAGAGAAGCTTTGTAAAAAGAACTATTGCAATATTCATTATCTAATGCCGCTTAATTCTGTACCTTACTTTTCATAAATTATACAAGGCGAGCATGTGACCTTTTTACATTAATTCCCGTTTCTCGTTACTGAAATATGCCATCTCGTGGGAGGAGTCATAATTAGACCCACTTATACTGAAACACATATATTTTAGCACGTAATTTTTCATTGTAGTAGTGGTGGTGGAGATTGTTACAGTCCCAAGTGGTGTAACACAGAGGTCATTTACGTCAATTTTCTATTGTAGGTATCGTAAATTAGACACTACACGAATGCTCATTACTGACCGTTGACAAACTTGTGACGAACTAAGCATTATCTTTAAAAACAGTGAAAGCTTTGATTTAAGACAGGACACACACTAGTGCCAAAGTAAGATGATTATAATTTCCGTTCCTAAAATATTATTCTTACGTTTTTTGCCTGAAATGACTGCAACTTATGGATATTGCGTTTTGCGTTTGATTTTGTTGCTCTATACGTTATCACATTGTAGGTCGTGTACCAAAAGCTATTCCATACATCACATGGAAAATCTTTCAATAGGCGGGAATGTTATTAAATGGAAAAGGCCAGTAGAATATATGAAAATAGGCTGTTTAGATATTTGCGGAACTCCTTATTTTTATTGTTATTAGGCTACTGTATTATCAAATCTATCGCTTCCTGAGAGCCGAACTCTATTCAAAAGTCTTCTTTACATAGCAGGTATCTCTTTGAAATGTGTAAATGTTCACCACAAAAGCACTTACACTATAAAGTAGACTGACTGAAGAGCTATTAACTACATTACTGACACTTTTATAGTAAGTTATTGTTGTTCTAAGGGGCGGAACTACGAAGTCATCTGCCCCTGACACTTTTATAAACACGATACAAAATGTTTATGATCTTTTCTTTTCAGGGGCTTAGTGACTAGAATTCTTGGCTGTTTCTGAGGATGTTCGGGTTCGATTCCCGGCTCTGATAAGAAATGTATTCTTGTATGAGGGCTTGAACGAGGTTCACTTAAGTTAGTCTTTTAAAGCATAACTGAAAAGAAATGGTTTTCCGTGGCTTACCATTTCACTGCAAGCGAATGCAGCGATGGTACTAGATAACGCCCATGGTCGCTTCCCAAACTAATATCAACCTCAATTACAAATACATACAATAGGGTCTACTACAGCTATCAAAATATTACAGATTATTATTCGACAGATTCTACACACACCTAAGTGCAGGGAGCTCCATGACAACGCGGACAAAAAATCACTGCATGAAACAAAAAAAATCAACGACAATAATAACAACAAAAACAGCAACAACAACAACAACTACTACTACTACTACTAATGTGCAGAGATCGTACTCAACGTACAAGAAACCGCACTAACAGTGATTTGACACACACCAATTTTACAGGACTGATGACGGTGATGTCCCAAACCCTTGAGTGAAGCAATAAGAGCAAACTTATCGTTTTAGTATTTAGGAGCTTGTCCATCGTGGTCATCGGCCCCCTGTACTTGGGTGTATATAGAATTTGTCTGATAACCTGTGTTATTGTTAAGTCTGAAGTACTGTATTTATTTCTAATCTAGGCTATGATTAAAAAGGAGGTGGCCATGACCTTAAGTTAGGAACTATGCCAGCTTTTGCGTGGAGTAGAAACCACGGAAAACCACTTCTTGGATGGAAGAGGTGGGAATTAAATCTTGACCACTGGGGTGACAACGTATTACATGTCAATTCAGCGCTGAATGTGAGGGATTATATATCCTCCTATTGACCGTGGGTGTGTTCTCCATTTTGGCAGTGGAGAGTGTACTGTAAGGTAAGGTCCAGGAACCGATTCGGAAAAAGTGGTCATATTGGGATATTTATACTAGCATTGCAAACTTTCCCTCGTGGAGAGTTTCTACAATATCGTCATAGCAAAGTTTATGATCATCCATGTAGCTCCTAAATTCCAAAGCCAGTATCATCAACATGGCTGCTCTTCAGCCAAGATGCAATTCAGAGGCGAAGTTGCAAAGTACTGTAGGATATTTTGTAAAAAATGTTACACAGGAGCAAAGCTATTGAACCTAGTAATAAGGGATAGCTGTAAGTTGTACAAAGAAAAGGACATTACTTTACAGTCATTCAAAATGCCTAACTGAAATTACGAGCGCTATTCAAATTTGACATAATTCTAGTGGCCATCCAAGTCTTCGCACAAGGAGAAATTCCAAAGGAGATACCTCGATGATCACTGGATTTTTTCTATTCCCCTCTGAAGCACCTCCTTGGTGACAATTGGTTCCCACTATCTCTGTCTTGTTGTCAGCCTGTCTGTTCGTAATGGACCCACGTATCAAAATAATGGCTCAAAAATATGTATTGATGTAGAAGGCATATCCAGTTACTGGGCCACACATCCTGTATGTAACATAAAGGGGTAAGGAATTAAAAGGAAGGGGTGGGGAGACTGTATTGCATGAGCTACATCCATCTCTCTATCTAGACAAGGCTTTCACGAGACGTGCTTATTTACTCACTAACAACATTGTCAAATTGAGAACATCTCCTTGAAGGAGACAGGTTATACAGGGTCATCGAAAAATAATGCCAAAGTTTCAAAAAATTATAGCACCGTAACCCTTTATGTTAAACTGTAATTCTTTCCCTGAACACTAGCTGGTTAAAGTAAGTTTTCTTTTGGAGGGGACGTGACCTTGTTATGCGCACACTAGATGCGCAGTAGCCAGAGTCGGCCGGGGGCGTGCGCGCCAATGACTGCACTGCCCGACAAACTGCACCTGATTACAAAGCTGTCGTTCGATGGTTTAATCAGTTTAAGGAAACAGGGACTGAGGAGAAAAAATCTAGGCCTGGCCGACCGCCAACATCAGCATTGAACGCACGCTTTCCCAATGGCTGGATTGGTACGTGCAATCATTTCAGGAGTAAATGTCAAGATGGCGGCAGAAATTCGCTCCCGCAGGTGCTCAAAATCCCGATTTTTTCTGCATACACAATGTTTTTAATGTACCCTCAGAAAAAACACGAAGTTCCGTGAAGAACTATACAGCCTACTTTTCATGCCAATGATTATTCTACCTATCTAGAATAATGATAAAATTAAGTTGGTAATATCGAAATATCAAATTAGTTCAAAATATACCTGGTATAATGTAGCCTAATAGAGCACTACAGTTGGCAGCCCTGGTGACTGAATATATTCTTAGTTCCATCTCTTAAGGTACAGAATACAAAATTAGGTTGAAGTCCAATGGACGTTACATGCAGTTAGACACTAGATCTATCAGCACGCGTAGAAGCATGTTGCCAACAATATCATGCGTGTGCTGGTCAGAAATGATCTGAAATATTATGATATCTTGTTGTGCCAATTTTGGATGAAATCCATTTGTTAGTATAGAAGTTACATGTATTTTAAAATTGGACATATCAGCAGGCATAGAATCATGTTGGCAGCACTGCCTTGTATTAATTACTCCAAATTAATCTACAATGTCAGGTGCTATACGTGTGCAAAGTATAGAGCTGTTGGCTTGCATACTTTCTGATATATTGATATTAGGGTAAAAAATATGGACAGCATTTATTAACAGTTGGCAGCCCTGATTGATCTTAACAATACTTTCAGTCATATCTGTTATAGTACACATAGCACATACGAAATTTGGTTGAAATCCAACTGATAGTATTGAAGTTACATGTATTTAAAAATTGGTACTATCAGCAGGCTTATAATCATGTTGGTAGAACTGACGTATATAAGTTGCTCCAAATTAATCTAAAATGTCAGAATATACGTGTGCATAGTTTAAAGCTGTTGGCTTGCATAATTTCTGATATATTGGTACTTGGATAAAAAAATAGAGAGAGCAATTATTAACAGTTGGCAGCCCTGGTGGCTCTTAAGAATACGCTCAATCATATCTGCTTATGTACAGATATTACATACAAAATTTGGTTGAAATCCAATTGATAGTGTAGAAGTTATATGCATTTACACATTGGACCTATCAGAAGGCTTAAAATTATTTTGGCAACACTGTCATTGTTAGCCTCCTGGAAATTAAACTGAAATAGTATTATCTGCATGTGTACCAATTTTGGAATAGCTCCCATGCATACCTTGCGAGATATCCAACATGGAGCTCAAATTTCTAGTTCGTTTTTTCAGCAGTTGGTAGCACTGACATCATTTTCAAATATGGACGTGAGATATTCCGGTGCACATCTTTACTCATACTAAATTTGGTTTTGATTGCTGCAGCCGTTTAGGAGTTGATAGGGGGGGACACACACACAGCCAGACAGACAGACCGAAGGGCAGACAGACAGACAGACAGACACACATTTTCCCGGATCGATCTCATAAGTCTACTTTTTTCTCATTTTTGCAAAATGTGAAAAGTAGGCTAAAAATCCAAAGGACAGGACTTCATTGGCGCGCGCGCCCCCCCCGGCCGACCTTGGCTACTGCGCATCTAGTGTGCACATAGCAAGGTCACGTCCCCTCCAAAACAAAACTGACTTTAACCAGCTGGCGTTCAGTGAAAGAATTACACGTTTAACATAAAGGGTTTGGGTGCTATAATTTTTTGAAATGTTGGCATTATTTTTCGATGACCCTGTATAACAACCGAGCCCTCTTGAGCACAAAATAAATAATTCATTTAACGCTACTGGTGGCACAACGCCTGGTAAGTGCAACATAACCCAGGCCTCCATCCACTAGTCTTGGTAGCGTTGAGGTCAGTTGTGCACCAACATTTTCTATAAAGAATTAAAATTTCACCACCGTATGATGAAAAACGTAAACTTTCAGCTATTAGGCCGAGATAGAACGAGCTAGGGATTCAATTAGCCAAAAGCACAGAGCAATTGTATGCAATAGCACACGCACTTGCGGCATTGTACAGACTCAGTTATCTCAACCTTCATACCTATCCATGTGAAAGTTGAAATGTTAAATCAGAAAATTGCCCGTAACTAATTGGCTAATTTCTTGCAACTTTACCTTCGTAGCACCCGTCTCCGCTATGGAGGCGCTTTATATTTGTATTTACATTTGAATCTTCAATGCTGCGTCATGTAATAAGCTACTGCATTACGCCATGGGCCATGCACTACCAGCCGGATCCGTTATTGGAGGAAAGAACCTCGTGATCATGAGCCATGGGACCTCCAGTTTTACGTGGAATCCGAACCACAGGATGTGCTATTTCACTTCGAAAATCTCACATGCAATATCCGAGAATCGAATCCGGTCCACTAGCGTGAAAGGCAAGCAGCTTGAGCACTGCACCACCATGTCCCTTACTGTTGGAGGGGCATGAACCATCCTCACAAGTGAAAATAAGAATAATGTCAATGAGAAGAAGAAGCCTTGGCCTACCAAGTGACTGCTGCCTAGCCTTATGGCCTGCAGTATGTGGGATGACGCGTGGTATGCGTGACGTGTCTCTTCGCTTTCTTGAACGGGGTTGCTGTTTCTCGGAACAGTTAGCTACTCAATCATCCTCATAAGGCTGAGTGTAGCCCGTGGTAGCCCTCGCGTCAGGTCTGAAATACCTGATGAAGACAGGAATTCACCCTGAACGTCCTGGCTAAGAGGAAAGCATGACATCCCTACTGCACGGGCTCGGCCTAATAATATACATGTAAGAAGTTCATGGTTAGACTATAAGTTAAATGCAGAATGGCTGCGTGAATCAACATGTGAATAGACTGACTCAAAACATCTATAACAAGAGGTGCCTATCACGCAATCTTAAACTGAAGCACTACACTACAGTCATCCGACCGGGTGCCCTGTATGCTATGAAGTGTCTGTCAAGGAATGAAAGAGGCTCGATGGGTATATTGGAGGACAGAGAGAAGATCTTGGGTCCAGTACTAGAATACCGAAGATAACACAACTCAGAGCTCAACCTAAGAATAGAGAGGCTTTCTGACTGGGCCAGGAGAAGAAGGCTAGCACTTTATGGTTATGTGGCAAGACTGGCCAACCGCTTGTTCACCAAGAGTCCGTACCACCTGGCTGGCTGAAGCTGAAAAAGACATCAAAGAACTGGGACTAACAGACCTTCAAGACAAACTGTGAGACATATTCTTAAGGAAGTCCACGGTTTTCAGGACAACCTCTAAAAACAAGCAGTTCCGTGAAGAACTAAATAGCCTATTTTCATATATCCTACTTATGTTAATTGCCTCTATCAACATTCAACATTCCAGTTTGATTGCTGTAATAGATTCGGAGATATTGAGAACCGTCTAAATATTTCATATTGTTGCAATGTTGAATTTGTATATATGTAGGCCAAAGATTTATGTATTAATACATGAAGCTTATTGAGTAGTTGTATTGTTCAAACTTCAATTGCATGATTAGCACAGAGGAAATATTAAAAACGAGATTTTAAAATTTCGCACAGCCTCCATGTTGTGATTATGAAAACAATTGAAATAAATTAAACGTCAGTGGATTATAACTTGTATAAGCCTTTACCGTACCATGTTTCCCTGCACTCAGATGGTTATCTCACGAGAAACGTCCTTTTAAAAATTTAAATTTCGCTTCGCCGCCATTTTGTATTTGTGTTCTCCAGGCTATTGAAAGCACCATGGGTGAACTTATGTTCATAGCCTTTAAAAACATACAACATTTCACTTTGATTGCTGTCATAGATTAGTAGATATTGAGAATCGTCTAAATATTTTGGATGGTCGCCATGTTGGGTTTTTATATATGTCGTCCATAGAGTTATGTACTAATAGATGACAATTATTGCGTAAATTCATTATTCAAACGTTCACGTCAATCGCATGATTAGGACACAAGAAATAAAAAATAATAATTTCAAAAGTTCGCACAGCCACCATCTTGAGGTTATGTAAACAACAAAACTAAATTAGATGTCCGTGCATTACAATGTGTATAAACATTTGACGTACTAAGTTTCACTGCGTTAGGATGGTTAAATCGCGAGAATTGTCTATTTAAATTCAAAATTACTTGGCCGCCATGTTCGTTTAGTACCGAGAGGTTTTTGAAAGTCACACTGGTGAACGTTTGGTAGCGCCCTTTCTCACCGTACAAAATGTTAGGGGTGATATCGGTAATAGTTTCGGATATATAGAATGTCAGTGAAATAATTCGCACAGCCACCATGTTGGACTGGTGAGTCGTAATAAAGTTTGAAGGGCACGGTAGGGGTGGAACAAAATAGTACAATGACCATACAGAGTTTCATTAAATCGATCGAGTCGTTTAGATTTTATACATAGGCTACGTACACACACATACGCACACAAACACATACACACACAAGGACAAAAGGTGATCTCATAAGCCTATTTTTTCATGAATAAAAATACAGGGCGTTACCAAATCGACTTCATTATGGTTAAGCAGAGATTTGAAACCAGATTTTGGATTGCAAAACATATCCCGGTGCTGACATAAACTCTGACCACAATCTGGTAGTTATGAAATGCAGATTAAAGAAAATGAAGGAAAGTCAAAAGCCAAAAAGGTGGGCAATAGACAGACTGAGTGAGAAGGACGTAAACGAAAGATTCAAGAAGAGTATAAAGGAAGGACTAATGAAAAACCCTAAACAAACTTCAATATTGCAGACTAATGGGCACCTTTGAAGAATGAAATAACAAAATCCGCAGGAGAAAACATTGGTAGGAAAGAAAGAATGGGTAGAAAATCGTGAATCACTAGAATACTAGAATTAATGTATGAATTAATGTATTAAAGGCGGAATCACAAGAATGTAAGAAATAAAAACGGGAAAGTAGAATAGAGACGTCTGAGAAATGAGGTTAACAAGAAGAACAAGGAAGCGAAAGAAGAATGGTTGAAAAAGAAATGTGCAGGTATAGAACATTGTTTGAAATTAGGAGAAGTAGACACAGCTTATCTAAGTGCTGTAATATTAAGGGTACAGATGGAAAGCCTCTAAAAGATAGGGAAGAAAAGATAGAGAGATGGATAGGTTACATAGAGTTTTTTTTATAAGGGAAAGGAGATTGAGAATCATGTAATGGAAAGGGAAGAGGAAATTGATGAGGATGCGAAAGGAGATTTGATATTGAGATCAGAATTTGACAGAGCATTGGAAGACTTAGGCAGGAACAAGTCACCAGGCATAGACGATATACCGATTGAGTCGCTACGCTGCATAGGTGATAATGGTCTGAACAGGTTATTTCACTTGTTGTGTAGGATTTATGAGACTAGTGAGATGCCCTCTGACTTCAAGAGGAATGTTATCATCCCTATACCGAAGAAAGTAGGAGCTGACAGATGTGAAAATTACCGTACAATCAGCTTGATTACTCATGCTTCAAAGATCCTGTCTAGAATAATTTACAAGAGGAAGGAAAGCCAGATAGAAATGGAGTTGGGTGAAGACCAGTTTGGCGTCAGGAGAAATGTAGGAACAAGGGAAGCTGTACTAAGTCATAGGCTGATTTAGGAAGGTAGAATAAGGAAAGATAAGAGAAAGTTCATGGCATTTGTAGACTTATAAAAGGCTTTTGATAAAGATGATTGGGTTAAATTGTTTGACATTTTGAAAACGAATGGAATAAAGTACAGGGATAGGAGGGGGATCTACAATCTATACAGAAACCAGACAGCTGTCATTCGAGCTGATGGACATGAGAAAATAGTTGGTATTCAGAAAGGTGTAAGGCAAGGCTGCAGCTTATCACCCATAGTTTTCAATCTTTACATTGAACAAGCAATGAAGGAAATTGGAGAAAAAATTTAAAGTGGGAGTGAAGATTCAAGGAGAAATAATTTCAACTCTGAGATTTGCTGATGACATCGTCATCTTGGTTGACACGCCAGAGGATTTGCATGAGTTTTTGAATGGTATGGATTCCGTATAGAGGAAAGAATTCGTGATGAAAATTAATAAATATATAACAAAAATATTGAAATGCAGCCGAAATAAATCAGAAACCTCTATGAACATCAAATTGGCAGGTGAAAAACTGAAGGAAGTAGGGAACCTCTGTTATTTAGGAAGCTAAATAACCTGTGATGGACGAAGTAAAGAGGATATAAAATGTTGGTTGGCTCTACAGAAAAGGAATCAGTTGACATCGAATATAGATTTAGGTATTAGGAAGTCATTTTTGAAAGCCTTTGTGTGGAGTGTGGCACTATATGGAAGTGAAACTTGGACTATTGGTGCAGCAGAAAAGAGGAGAATTGAAGCGTTTGAAATGTGGTGTTACGGGAGAATGATGAAAATCAAATGGTTAGATAGGGTTACTAATGAAGTTGTATTAAGACGAGTGGGAGAGGAGAGATGTTTCTGGCAACTGCAAATGAAGAGAAGAGATAGATTGGTAGGGCACATACTAAGACACCCAGGAATAGCAACCAAGCTTAGTTATGGAATAAAGGGTCGAGGACAACAACTGTAGGGGTAGACCAAGGTTAGAATATGTTAAACAGATTGCCTCGGATGTAGGGTGTGGTAGCTATGTAGAGAAGAAGCGATTAGCTCAGGACAGGGAGGCCTGGAGGTCTGCATAAAACCAGGCAAAAGACTGATGACTCGAACAACATTGTATGCTGGTATAAATAAACAACACACAAAGTTGTAAGTTTAGCCTGTACATTTAAAAGTAGTTTTTCGTGACAATTCCAGTGAAACTGTTATTTTCTTCCCCAGGCTCTCTTAAGGCTGTGCCAATGTTGGCCTACTCAGTGTCTTATGATAGAGCCCTGATGTTCAGGCATTAATAGGATACACTGCAACTTCCTATGGGCAGTTTAGTGTAACAATGATAGAAGAAAAGGAGTTTCACATATTAACATTGGATTTCTGAGCAACTTTTACAGAAGCAGAACACTATAATGTTCATAGAATTTGAAAAATTGTTAAATTCCAAAATACTCTTCTGACCTGAAGTGAAGATTCATATATAATGGATTTTTAATTTTTTTTAGATGACATAGCGTTGACGAAAGAACGCACAGGAATGGTACGTTTATATTTTATTTAAATATGTAACAGTTTTTTTTGACATCTTAGAAATGTTGGCTTTGATTTCGATTTCTAATTAAACAAAACGGCAATTAATTTTTGCTCAAGAAATTGAATTTTGCCATAATGACTGCAAAACCGAAATAGCCCATTATGAACGGTCTGAATCTATTCAATAGAAAATTAATTGTCTATAATGTGGTGCAATTCATACTTTTAATGCCTTAACTTCTGGGGCTCCAGCCTACTTATTACGCTTGCCATTGATATGAAATCTTGGCCCATAATGAACTACATATGAGTAGCCTACTGCCTGTTTATAGACACTTTACCCTGATCTGAGCAGCCAGTGTTCATGTGTCTCACCTTACTCAGTTTCTTTACCTGTCACCAAAAGCGGGGCTAGCACCATTGCCTGAGTGGTTTGGCTACGCGTTGCTAGTGCTCATCCCTACACTCTATAACAGGGGTGACCACTAACCTTAACTTTGGGAGCCGCAAATTTAGAAAACTGTTTCAAAGCGAGCCACATTGTTTGGATATTAATTAATGGTTTATTAAAAAAGACCCATTTTTCATTGTATAAATGAAGTAACATTCAGATTTTGCTCTACTTACTTATAACATATGTGTTCAATTAAACAACAAGAAATAACATTTTACTTTTGAGAAGTGCTTTTACGACTGTTCATGTTGACTGTTAGTTTTTTGAAATCTGACTGATAATTGGTAAGCGAAGTTCGCATGAGTTTACTTAAATGTTCGGATCGATATTTAGATTTAATGAACTTAAGCGTTGGGTACAGTGATGCACACACATAAGTAGTTCCATATATTGAGATTAGTCTCTTAGCATACTCTTTAGGTAGTGGTTATTTTTCTGCTGGGACCTTCTTTCAAAACTCAATGGCCGAAACGCCAAACCGTTTGAATCCTTTGAGTCCTTCGTCCTCTTGAGATTCTAGTATCTCCAACTCTAGAGCTGCTGTACCCTTTGTGATTGGTGCTGAAACAGGACAACCATCGCTCACAACATCAACAGCAAAAGGATTTCCCAGGAATGAAAATGAAGGTTTGAGTGTTCTCAAATCATTAAATCTGTCATTTATTTCTTCAGCAAGACCAGATATTTTTCACAAATAATCTTCTGTTTCCACCTGAACATCAGAGTGGCTTTCAATAACTTTCTTCAAACATTTCAAGTGAGCGAATGTCTTATTTCCAAGGTATTTTCGAAAAGTCTTAATTTGCTAAGATAGCTAAATACACACTGCGTTAAATCATACATGGGTTGTTTTTTTAAATTTTGGCACCTTAGTTATAACTGGATTAATAACTCACTTAGATGGTTCCAAGTTTCACAGGCCCTCGATGTAGTCCCCACCGTTGCGTACAACGTGTTCCCAGCGATGCGGAAGTCGTTGGATCGCGTTGGCACTGCCCGATCTATTGATGGTACGAAGAGAGCGCTCGGCAGCCTGCTTAACGTCTTCAATGGTACGGAAGCGCTGCCATACTGTTCCCCGAGGGCAAACCCTTAATGCGGCGTACTATTGTTCGTTTCTGCAAGACCATCTCCGAGGAGCTCTGAGAAGGAAACGCCGCCACCACATGGTTACACCGCCCATCGTTCTGCATGACAATGCTAGGGCATCCACAGCACGCGTTGCGTCGGCATTGTTGGATCGCTGGGGCTGGGAGGTCCTCTATCACCCCCCACCCCCATATTCTCCCGACATCAGTCCCTGCGACTATCATCACATCCCGAAGATGAAGATGACAATGCGTGGGGAGCTGGCTGCCGAGCGCTCTCTTCGTACCATCAATAGATTGGGCAGTGCCAATGGGATCCAACGACTCCCGCATCGCTGGGAACACGTTGTACGCAACGTGGGGACTACATCGAGGGCCTGTGAAACATGGAACCATCTAAGTGAGTTATTAATCCAGTTATAACTAAGGTGCCAAAACTAAAAAAACAACCTATGTAAATAAGATTTTCTCTTCCTTGTAATGATATGTTAAGCGTTTGTAAATGCTGAACCACATCGGTAAAAAGAAAAGCCAAATATAACAATCATTGCGGGTCATCAAGTTCAGGGAAATATATTTATTTTTCTTGCATTACTGTTTAATTGTATCAAGTAATTGAAAAATCTGCCATGAACATTGCTTACCGATAGCCATCTCACTAAACAGTTCCAAGATACTGTACCCTTCAATGGTTCCTAGGATGCAGACTCTAGCTCGGGGTAATGGTCTGTCCGGTGTGGCTCTAACTTAATTTAAACACCCTAGGGATATCATCAAGGATCACAGGAGGCTTAACTTAAAATCAGTATGTCAGAGAACTCCTAATATAAAATAATTTATTCACAAAATATCATCTCCCACTTGCTCCCATCCACAGATAATAAAACAACAACAAAAAATACTCCCTTAAATTATTCTAATCAACAAAATCAAATCGTAAAAGGTAAATTATAATCACACTGGCTGAAACCAGGGAAAGAAAATAATCTAATTCACTGCAGTCCACTGCTTCAAGTTCAAAAATAAAACGTCCACAGACTTAATTCATCAAAACTATGGTCTGAAAAGCCCAGCCATTCTGTCAAAAATAAATGCGCACTCATGTTTATAATTGCAAAATTGTTTTTTGGGGTTCGGACATGCTTTCTCGTACAATCATCATTCTTCCTCACAAGAGTCAAATAATGAAGGCAATAGACTTATTCTAGGCCACAGGCATGTGTGCATGTTCTAGCTTATAAACAATTAACTCACTCAGAGCTATGACTCTGCTAATTACGGTAATCCAAAACAAGTCAAATACATGAAGCATCAAATAAACACACTTCGGTGGCCGATGCCCCGTTACTTTTAATAAACAAACAACTATAATGAATGCACTCAAAATGACATCACAATACATGACTTCGCTTCCTGAAGCGGTACAAAAAAAAGAAACAAACCCCGGGAAGTTCAACTACCTTCTTTCTCAAAAGAAAACAATACCATCCAACGTGGTTTCCCGACCTTGTGACAAACACCCTCACACTATAATAAACCAGCTGGGCAAGGAACGACCTACTACTGCTCCTTTCATAATTCAGACGGCTGATCACAATCTTTATACCTGCTTTCCTATGACTGCCTTGGGCTCAAGCTGTACAGTTACCTTTCCGACGGAGCTATAGTGCACTCTCATCAGACAATGAATTCAATCATTTCACTTACCGTTTATATCATCGTAGACTCGCGGGAATTTCGCCTCCGCTATTTAATTCACTTACCATTTTTATATCATCGTAGAACACGGGAATACCACTTCCGTTTTTAATTTCAGCTCAACCAAGGATCAACTCACAACCTTTTCTGAATATTATATTATCATCCAGCCATTCCATCTTACCTTTCTTTACCTTGGTGTGGTCTTCAATACCTTACTTACTGTTCACCTAATTTCAGTGTCACTACTGGTCTTTGTCACAATGTCAAGCTATCTCCCCCATACTAGCTTTTACGTTATGGTCGTGCGTAAGCACTATCAACCCAATTATTCCCTTAAATGTGCATTCAGCAAAGTTACTTACACCCTCAAACAAAATACATTAAACAAGATTTGATGCTCATATACGAATCTTACATTATAAAACACACAAAAAAATCGTAAATGACAAATACACAAATTTACAAAAAACATGCCTGCTGTGCCCAAAATACCTATTGTATCATAATTGCTTATGATCGAGATAAACTTATCCGATTCCCATGATGGGATACGCTATGGCAAACATGCCCCATGCAATATCTACTTATCTCGTATACATCATGTTGGTGATGATCTGGTCCTTGATATCAGTCTTCTGGATCAATTGGTTCATCTTGCAAGCAGGATAATTTTACACACGGTTTCCAAAAAAATTCACCAAAGCAAAGGTCCACTGTGCATTATTATTATTATTATTATTACAATGCACGGTTCTCGCGTGTGTAGCTCCTACTTCCTACAGCTATCATCAACCTACTCAATTCAGCTGATAGTTCATAGCTTCCTATCTCACTGACTTTGATGCTAATAGCACGTGTGGCTATCTCTACCATATACTGTTTCGTACTGTCAACGATATGCACACTCGCGATACTGTTCCGATTCACACTCGCGAATACTTAGTGATATTCAAATGTCCCATGATAGAACTGCTTATCCTTATAAAATTTTCTTAATTTCCGGACGCGGTGATCATAGGCTCGCGCCTCTGCGATGCTCAAAGTAGAACTGTAGAACTTGTAAAACTTGTTAATATTTCAGACCGCAACGGTCGTGGGCTTGCGCCTCAGCAGCGCCCCAAATAGAAACTCTAGGACTTGTCAAATTTTTGTTAATGTTCTAACGCAACGGTCGTGGGCTTGCGCCTCAGCAGCCCCCCTAGTAGAAACTTGTAAAAAAAAAAAAAAAAAATTCAAACCGCCACGATCGTGGGCTTGCGCCTCAGCAGGGCCCAAATAGAAACTGTAGGACTTGTCAAATTTGTGTTAATGTTCTAACGCTACGGTCGTGGGCTTGCGCCTCAGCAGCGCCCCAAGTAGAAACTGTAGGACTTGTCAAATTTTTGTTAATGTTCTAACGCAACGGTCGTGGGCTTGCGCCCCAGCAGCGCCCCAAGTAGAAACTTGTAAAAAAAAAAATTAGACCGCCACGATCGTGGGCTTGCGCCTCAGTAGCGCCCCAAATAGAAACTGTATTCGCTGCGTCTCCAGCTATTATTTATATGATTTGTCGTAGAAGTACTCGGAGTGGGGAGCTTGTAGAATTTTATTCTATAATAACACTCGCATGAATATGGAAATTAGCTCCTTCAGACGTCCTCATTTTCAATTTCTCAATGGCTTCTTTTAATCCATAATCCGATCGCTGAATCCTTAGATAATGAGCTCCGTAATTCCCTTCATTGTTCCTTAATTTCGGCGGGATTTGGTCGCGTCTCGCTTCCCTCGCTGCTATTGGTAGTTTCAAATCCACCCTCTAATTTCGTTTTAATTCTGGCAAAAATCACAGAACGACTCAATTTAAATTTTGAAGATAGGCCTACTTCTGAGAGGCTGGGATTGTCCCCTATACGATGGTGTAATTCCTGTTTCTGCATTTTAATTACTGCTCCAATTTCTCTCAAATAGGCGGGATTTATCTAGTAAGTGATCGTTGAAATTTTCGTATTTACCCGCTTGGTTGAATGACCGTTTCACGTTGTCTAAGCCCATGTGGTTACCAGATGTTGGCATTCTCCTGCTCTCTCCATTGTCCGCGCTCGGTGAAAGTTGTAGAAAAAGCACGTACAGGTCTTCCTTTGTTGTCCTCTGGTCTACAGGCAACGTCTTTCTTACATCAGCTTTGAAACATGAATAAAATCTTTTTGAAATAAATATGTAGAATTTGTGCAATCACAGATGCATAAAGGTTACATTATCCTTCTGCCAAGGAAAAAAGTCGATATGGAACGTATGATTTTTTTCTCAATCCCGATCCGCCTCACGGATGCTGTAAGGTTCCGCCGTCACTCCTTATTCTGCTTATTTGGTTCGCCACTGCTGGTCGCGCGCAGGGATTCTCTTGCTACTATTCCTGTGTCCCCCTTCCACATTCTTGGTAGGATTAGTGTCTCGGCCGTCTGGTGCAGGTAGCTATTGTCTGCGTGTCTCGCCAAGTACTCTCACTTCTCGGTCGCTCACTGTAAACACCAGGTATGTTTATGACTGTCTACTTCCTCGTTCCACGTGCATTTGACTCATCTTTATCCGATATCCATAATGTTGACACCAGCGGTATTCCGTGGTTGATCAAACGGTTCCCTTTCATGATACACCTTGAGGTTTGAACAGTTTGCTACTGACGTGTTTCCGCCCTTTAAGTCCTGTATCTTATACGCATTGTTTCCCAAATTTCATATGATGCGTTAAGGTCCGATGTACGGGAAACACCATTTATGAAACACTTTGTTTGCAGGATCAGAGATAGGTGGTCTCTTTAATAAAACTAACTCACCGGCGTTCAATTCTCTGTGAAAGCGTTTCCATTTTAGCCTTCTCAATCTCCTGTCAGCTTGTTCTCTCATATACTTGACCGTTCGTTCGATTCTCAGCTGCGGCTCTGGCTGCGGATCCCTTGGGCAATCTAGCACTGTTGACCAAGATCTCGGTGGTTGCTGGTTCAAATGTAACGTGTATGGAATTTGTCCAGTTGACTCATGACGTGTCGTCTTAATGCAAATTTCAATGTTTTTCAAGGTATCAGCCCAACGATGATGCTCTGTGGGTATGAACATACGGATACGCTTAGAAACCTCTCGTAAAACTCTCTCGCTAGGATTGCTCTGTGGATTGCGTACGCTAGATAATACATGTTTGATGCCTAGCTCATTTAATCCACGCTTAAATTCTGCTGATGTGAAGTAACTCCCATGGTCGGAAAGTATAAATTCTGGCTTTCCCATCGTAGGTATAACACGATTCTTGATTCGGCTTAGGACCTGTTTCGATGTTGTCTTCTGGATAGCACATATGACAACAAACTTGGAGATGACGTCCACACACACAAGGACATGTCGCACTCCTCTACGTCCTTTCGGCAGTGGCCCCAGGCAATCTGTCGCAGTGAGCTCTAATGGTTTCTGTGGCAAAAGTGGCTTCGGGTACTGTCTCATTAGAAAGTTGTTTGGTTTTGCACGCTGGCAAATATCGCATGTCTTCAGGACATCGCGTATTGTGATCCTCATCCGTGGCCAAGTGAAAGCTTCACCTATCGTTGCTTGTGTCTTGTCTAGTCCTATGTGACCAAGTGTATAATGAGTATGCCACACTAATTTCCTCTGTAAAGATGCTGGTAACAATATCCGTAACTTAACATGATCCTCATCTATAAATTTATGGAGCATATTGTTGAAGTAAGTATAATTTCTCGCTTGAGCTTCAATCTCTCGGTATGCTGGTATATCAGGTGTTAACTCTCTCTTGAGGAACTTAATCATCTGTATCATCCATGGCTCCTTTTCCTGTTCCTGCGGTAACCTCTTCAGTTCTTGTAGGAAGTCTTGGTCTTCGTTTGTCAGCTCAATGTGTTGCACTAACATCTCATCCTTTTGCGCCTCCTCTTCTGGATTTCGGCTCAAAATATCCGGGATTACATTTAATTTTTCCTTCAAAAGTGCCTCAAAACTGTCTTTGTTGCCATCTTCTTCTACTGCCATGGACCACATCTCATTTTCCAACTCTTGCTTTTCCTCCAGGAGTCCTGTGTTCGAGTCCTCTTCATCTGCTTGATTTTTCTCTTCTTCTTCAGGAATCGTCTCCAGCGTCCAAATGTTAGCATCTCTATCTAAGCCGTGATTATTCATGTTCAATTCCACCGCTGATAATCCTTCCATATTTCTGAATTTAATTACATCGTTGCGTAGATCGATTACTGCTTGGTGCTCGTATATGAAGTCCGCGCCAAGGATCAAGTTTACACTCATCTTGTTCATAACCATGAATACATGTGAGAAAGTGTGTCCTAATATATCTAGATCCAATTGTACTTGAAATTTACAGACAGCTGATTTTTCTGGAATTACTCCTCTAATTTTGACCTGTGGTACTGGAATTGTAGGTATTTTTTGTTTTTCGCTTAAAGCTTTGATTAATGCCTCTGATACTAGACATAGCTGTGCTCCGGTGTCCACCAAGCCTCTTACTCTTAATCCTCCTATTCTCGTAATAATGACAGGTAATTTCCTCAAACAATGTTGTTCCGGTTGAATAATTTCACCCGTAAAATCATCAGGAGTTGCGACCCATTCCTCAATGTTCGCTATCAACCACTGTGTTTTATCTGGCGTGAAATTTAGGCTATCTTCTTCATCCTCTAGTACATTTTTTTTTGCTAATGGCCCCCGTCTGTCTCTTATCGTTCTGACTCTCGCGATGCTGTTGCGCTAATTCGCTTTCTGCTCCAGTTATCTCCACATCTGGATTCTCGCGATTTTCCATCGTCCTTCGCTAGCGATCCTTCTGCGTTTCTTGGCTGCGATGCAACTCGTTTAGGTACTGTTGGGATGCCTCGTGTCTGTTCTGCCATTCCCGTCGACTGTCCTCCGTGTATCCTTGGTTCTCATCTCGTCCTCGGTTCCACGTTCTGTTTTCCCTTCTGTCATATCTGCGGTGATGATATGGACCTTCGCGACCACGCCCTTTCCAGTCATCTCTCCTGTACTGTCGCAGCTGCCAGTTCCTTTCGTTCCTTGGTTCATATCTCCTTTGCTCTTCTCTTGGCAAGTCTGACCTTTCATTGTTGTTTCCGCTCTTATGGCTAATATTCGTATTGGTGCTCTATTCCCTAGTCTTGACAAGCTCGGCCTGGTGTACAAGCGCTGCGCTGTCACTTGCTCTGACATGCCTATTCTGAGTGTTTAATGAAGTTTCATCCAGTTGGCGTAAAACCTCCTCTGCTTGTAGTGCGCTCGAGTCGTTTGCTGCAATTAAGAACTGTTGTACTGGTAATGGAAGCTGTTTACCAATTGTCATCACCAGTTCTGATTCCGGTGGCAAAATATCCATATCTTTCAACCTGAGTAGCTGAGCCGAAAAATACGCTGAGTAGCGCGTGGGCTGTGAAGCGTGATACTTCCTGCTATACAACTCCATTCTCAGACTATGTTGTATTGACATGCTCCAATAACGGCGTAGAAATGCCTGTTTGAAACTATCCATGTCTTCAAAAGTGTAGCGAAAACTTCTGAACCAAGTCAAGACGCTATCCGCAAGTAATTTTTCTGTTACTCTGAGTTTCTTAGTCTCAGGAATGTTACTGTCTGTGAGGTAGTGCTCTAAATATTTTAAGGAAGCTTTTGGCGTTTGTGACCCGTCATTATTGAATTTGCGTGGGCGGTCCTCCTGCATTCTGATTATTTGTACATACTGGGTAGCTGGGTTATTATTATTATTATTGTCAGTCGGCTGTTGAGGTGTCGAGGCGTGTCCTCTAAACGTCTGGAATCCATCGTTACTCTCGCTACCTGTAGTTGCGCGCCCCGGACTATGTCCATTCATTCCTTCTACCTGAGTCTGGCTCGTGTTAAAGTTATTAGCCATCCCGTTTGTTCCCTTAGTGCTATTGTGCGCTCTAAGTTCTAGAAGTATGTCTTGCTGTTGTAAAGATTGTATTTCCGTCTTAAGAATCTTCCGTTCTTGTCCCTCTATTCTTCCTAGCAACTGCAGTTCGACCTCCTTTATCGTTTTATGGTTCTCTTCCATTTGTTCTATGAGTTCCTTTCTATCCTCTTTCCCGTCAATTCCCATCTGTCGGCATGTCTTATTTATTTCTGCGCTTATTGCCTCATATCTATCTTCCTCTTTTCTCTTCCCATCCCTCTTATCGCTTTCCAGCTGATCGAGCCTGCCTCCTATCAGTTCATTACTCTCGCGAATGCTCTCTTTAATTGCATCATTCTCATTTTCTTGAATACTCCACCGCTCCGCTGAATTCAAAGCTGCCTTGTCTATCTCTGTTCTGATCCCTGTCACCTCCTCTTCTAAGCTGTGTAATTGCTTTGTCGCAGACTTAACCTCATTGTCCACCCCTTTTATCGTAGCCTGGATTGCTAACTGTTCTAACTTTATTTCTTCCGTATTAGCGTTACATATTTCTTCCAGTTGTATAAGTTTCGCTGCCGTCTTTTCTTCACTGAATGCTATCGATTGTCTTAGGTTAATCTCCATCTGTCCTAACTGTGCGGTAGTCTCAAGTGTGATCTTAGCTATCTGCTCTGCTAATTTATCCGTCAATTCCTCTTTTAATGCTTCATTATTCAGCCTACCCCGTTCTGCAATCTGTTCCGTTAGCTGTGTATTGGTAATTGTACTTTGCTCCGCGAGTAATGCATTATTTATCCTACTTTGCACCGCTATCTGCTCTGTGATTCGTGCATTGTTTATTGTACTCTGTTCTGCTATCTGTTCTGAGATCCGTGCATTGTTTATTGCGCTCTGTTCCGCTATCTGTTCTGAAATACGTGCATTGTTTATTGTACTCTGTTCTGCTATCTGTTCTGAGATACGTGCATTGTTAATTGCGCTCTGTTCCGCTATCTGTTCTGAGATACGTGCATTGTTTATTGCGCTCTGTTCCGCTATCTGTTATGAGATATGTGCATTGTTAATTGCGCTTTGTTCTCTACACTCAATCTTAAATTGTTCAAACTGCTCCATTGTTCTAGCTACCGAACCTTCAATTATCGCTCGAATTTCTTCCACTGAAGCCATAGTACAAAATAAAAACACTTATTTGAGAAAACTGGGGCATGCAGCCTCACGCTACCCACCTTCTGTAACTATAAAATGAGTCGCTTAACCCCAATCTACGTTATTCCCATTAATTACTTTTATTTGCTTGAAGAGCTGCCTAATTGATGTCTGCTTTCATGAATAAATTATCAGTTTACCCTTCTGCGTTAATTTTAACTCCCAGTCCTGTCAATAAAGTACTGACATGACTTTTCACGGTTCACGCCGTCCTACAAAATACATTTGGAGTTTGTTACTAATCAATCAATTATAAGGGCGCCACAAAAACACTGCTTCTACCTAAATATGCAAAATAAACTCAGCATTTTCGACTATTTATTTTAAACAAACTCCTGGCTTTACTTTCCCCTGAATTACCGTTAATTTGGCCACACTAAAGGGCGCCATGATATGGGGCACTCTACCTCTGTTTACACGTCCTCAAGGTTTGATACTGCAAGCTCAATGCTCACCCTCTTGGATAAAGGCCAACATGGGCCACCATGTTTTATCACAACCTCGACGCGGCATGTATACTTCAGTAGGCTCCGGCTAGCTACTCTCTGACAATCTCCATCACTGTGATCCACCAATTAATAAAAGAAAACTGATATGGACTTGAATAAATACAGTGTTATCACCCAATCCATATGTACCCTTCAATGGTTCCTAGGATGCCGACTCTAGCTCGGGGTAATGGTCTGTCCGGTGTGACTCTAACTTAATTTAAACACCCTAGGGATATCATCAAGGATCACAGGAGGCTTAACTTAAAATCAGTATGTCAGAGAACTCCTAATATAAAATAATTTATTCACAAAACATCATCTCCCACTTGCTCCCATCCACATAATAAAACAACAAAAAAATACTCCCTTAAATTATTCTAATCAACAAAATCAAATCGTAAAAGTTAAATTATAATCACACGGGCTGAAACCAGGAAAAGGAAATAATCTAATTCACTGCAGTCCACTGCTTCAAGTTCAAAAATAAAACGTCCACAGACTTAATTCATCAAAACTATGGTCTGAAAAGCCCAGCCATTCTGTCAAAAATAAATGCGCACTCATGTTTATAATTGCAAAATTGTTTTTTGGGGTTCGGACATGCTTTCTCGTACAATCATCATTCTTCCTCACAAGAGTCAAATAATGAAGGCAATAGACTTATTCTAGGTCACAGGCATGTGTGCATGTTCTAGCTTATAAACAATTAACTAACTCAGAACTATGACTCTGCTAATTACGGTAATCCAAAACAAGTCAAATATATGAAGCATCAAATAAACACACTTCGGTGGCCGATGCCCCGTTACTTTTAATAAACAAACAACTATAATGAATGCACTCAAAATGATATCACAATACATGACTTCGCTTCCTGAAGCGGTACAAAAAAAAGAAACAAACCCCGGGAAGTTCAACTACCTTCTTTCTCAAAAGAAAACAATACCATCCAACGTGGTTTCCCGACCTTGTGACAAACACCCTCACACTATAATAAACCAGCTGGGCAAGGAACGACCTACTACTGCTCCTTTCATAATTCAGACGGCTGATCACAATCTTTATACCTGCTTTCCTATGACTGCCTTGGGCTCAAGCTGTACAGTTACCTTTCCGACGGAGCTATAGTGCACTCTCATCAGACAATGAATTCAATCATTTCACTTACCGATTATATCATCGTAGACTCGCGGGAATTTCGCCTCCGCTATTTAATTCACTTACCATTTTTATATAATCGTAGAACACGGGAATACCACTTCCGTTTTTAATTTCAGCTCAACCAAGGATCAACTCTCAACCTTTTCCTAATATTATATTATCATCCAGCCTTTCCATCTTACCTTTCTTTACCTTGGCGTGGTCTTCAATACCTTACTTACTGTTCACCTAATTTCAGTGTCACTACTGGTCTTTGTCACAATGTCAAGCTATCTCCCCCATACTAGCTTTTACGTTATGGTCGTGCGTAAGCACTATCAACCCAATTATTCCCTTAAATGTAAATTCAGCAAAGTTACTGACACCGTCAAACAAAACACATTAAACAAGATTTGATGCTCATATACGAATCTTACATTATAAAACACACAAAAAATTTCACAAATGACAAATACACAAATTTACAAAAAACATGCCTTTTGTGCCCAAAATACCTATTGTATCATAATTGCTTATGATCGAGATAAACTTATCCGATTCCCATGATGGGATACGCTATGGCAAACATGCCCCATGCAATATCTACTTATCTCGTATACATCATGTTGGTGATGATCTGGTCCTTGATATCAGTCTTCTGGATCAATTGGTTCAACTTGCAATGAGGATAATTTTACACACGGTTCCCAAAAAAAATCACCAAAGCAAAGGTCCACTGTGAATTATTATTATTATTACAATGCACGGTTCTCGCGTGTGTAGCTCCTACTTCCTACAGCTATCATCGACCTACTCAATTCAGCTGATAGTTCATAGCTTCCTATCTCACTGACTTTGATGCTAATAGCACGTGTGGCTATCTCTACCATATATTGTTTCGTACTGTCAACGATATGCACACTCGCGATACTGTTCCGATTCGCACTCGCGAATACTTAGCGATATTCAAATGTCCCAAGATAGAACTGCTTATCCTTATAAAATTTTCTTAATTTCCGGACGCGGCGATCATAGGCTCGTGCCTCTGCGATGCTCAAAGTAGAACTGTAGAACTTGTAAATCTTGTTAATATTTCAGACCGCAACGGTCGTGGGCTTGCGCCTCAGCAGCGCCCCAAATAGAAACTCTAGGACTTGTCAAATTTTTGTTAATGTTCTAACGCAACGGTCGTGGGCTTGCGCCTCAGCAGCGCCCCAAGTAGAAACTTGTAAAAAAAAAAAATTTCAGACCGCCACGATCGTGGGCTTGTGCCTCAGCAGCCCCAAATCGAAACTGTAGGACTTGTCAAATTTTTGTTAATGTTCTAACGCAACGGTCGTGGGCTTGCGCCTCAGCAGCGCGCCAAGTAGAAACTGTAGGACTTGTCAAATTTTTGTTAATGTTCTAACGCAACGGTCGTGGGCTTGCGCCTCAGTAGCGCCCCAAATAGAAACTGTATTCGCTGCGTCTCCAGCTATTATTTATATGATTTGTCGTAGAAGTACTCGGAGTGGGGAGCTCTTAGAATTTTATTTTATAATAACACTCGCATGAATATGGAAATTAGCTCCTTCAGACGTCCTCATTTTCAATTTCTCAATGGCTTCTTTTAATCCATAATCCGATCGCTGAATCCTTAGATAATGAGCTCCGTAATTCCCTTCATTGTTCCTTAATTTCGGCGGGATTTGGTCGCGTCTCGCGTCCCTCGCTGCTATTGGTAGTTTCAAATCCACCCCCTAATTTCGTTTTAATTCTGGCAAAAATCACAGAATGACTCAATTTAAATTTTGAAGATAGGCCTACTTCTGAGAGGCTGGGATTGTCCCCTATAGGATGGTGTAATTCCTGTTTCTGCATTTTAATTACTGCTCCAATTTCTCTCAAATGGGCGTAGTTTATCTAGTAAGTGATCGTTGAAATGTTCGTATTTACCCGCTTGGTTGAATGACCGTTTCGCGTTGTCTAAGCCCATGTGGTTACCAGATGTTGGCCTTCTCCTGCTCTCTCCATTGTCCGCGCTCGGTGAAAGTTGTAGAAAAAGCACGTACGGGTCTTCCTTTGTTGTCCTCTGGTCTACAGGCAACGTCTTTCTTACATCAGCTTTGAAACATGAATAAAATCTTGTTGAAATAAGTATGTAGAATTTATGCAATCACAGATGCATAAAGGTTACAATACATCATCAGGGAGCTCGTCATTACTCAATTCCTCTATGAATGACTTGAACTGTCGGTGTGACTTGGCAGTTGAGTGAATGTAAGCAATTTTTAGAACTACCTGCATAACCTGTGGATATTGAAAATATTTTGCTGCTAAATGTTTACTATGTACAGGTAGGAAATCAGAGTATGATATGTCAGCATATATAAGTCCAATAAGCCCTCGTTTCTTGCCTGTCATATATGGTGCACCGTCAGTTGCAATGCTGACAATGTTACCAATAGGCACTGAGTTTTTCAATAAATCATCATCCAGGGCTTCTTTAATGTCACAACCACGGGTAATAACATTCAATGTCTCCAGGTCTAACAGTTCTTCCTCCACATCCAAGTCTTTTAACACATACCTCACAAATATGGCTAGTTGCGGTTGATCTTTTATACCAGTAGACTCGTCCAAAGCCAGACTAAATGCTGAGCGCTCACATTTTTTTGGGTAAATTACAATGTCACCACTGATAACAGAAACACGCCCCTCTATTGTGTGTCTAGCAGCAGGAATATGGCCTATCAGGGTTTGCAGTTTCCTATTTTTAGGTTCTAAAATAGGGACAACTTGTGCCATATTCTTATTAATAAACTCCCCCTCTGTGTAAGACTTCTTTGCTTTTGCAATATTAAAAGCTTCGGTTGTCAAATCTGCTTCTTTGGTAAACATTGAAATAACCCTACTCTGACCATAAAGATTTTCCTTTAATGCTTTTAATTTAGTTGTCCTTAACTGAGAGCCAACAGGAAAATCCTTTTTGAAACCACTGTGGTTAGTCTCATGATGGCGTTTTAAATTACAGGCCATAAACAATGAAAGTTATTTGACACAAATGACACATTTGCTTACCATTTCTTTCTACAAAAACGAATTATTCTCTTCATATTTTCGCTTCTTAGACAGCATCGTAACTGTTCGAACACCAGCAAATACACAACTGTATTCAAATAGAAATAACAAAATTGCACTCGCTACTGCCCATGTGGGCGCGACTGGCTTCAGACTCCAGCGTTGACGGGTCATTAAAATATTAAGCTTTGTCAGGTTGGACAGAATAACCATTTAATTATTATACTCAGTATTATTTTTACTCAGAGCTTAGGTTCAAGAGCCGCACGAGATTGACTACAGAGCCGCTTGTGGCTCGCGAGCCACGTTGTGGCCACATCTGCTCTATGAGATGACTGTGAACTTCAATGTTCTTGATTGTCGCCCTACATGTCCGGGCTCGATTCTCGACTGTGCCAATAAATGTAATTCTAGTCTGAGGGCTGGGCAGGGATCCACTCAGCCTAGTGAAATGAAACTGGGAAGAGGTGGGTTCGATTCCCACCTCAACCACCCTAGAAATGGTTTTCTGTGGTCTCCAATTTCTACTCCAGCTAAATTCCGGGCAAAAACCACGGTAGAAGGCCACGGTCGCTTCCATACCAATTACAAATAGGCAACACACCACAAAATTACATGCTATCAGACAGATTCTACAATCACCCAAGTACTCGGGGAGGAAGTGACCACGATGTCCAAACCCCTAAACAAAATAATACACACACTAGTACAGACATCACAGTGACACAGGTTATCAGACAAATTCTACGAACACCAAAGTACACGGGGCTACATGAACACGATGTCGCACCCCCCCCCAAAAAAAAATCAAAAAACAACCTAAATGAAATAACAGCTGAATCAGGTGTGCCACTTCTCTCTGCCCAGCCACGACGACGCGACGTTTGGTGGTCTTTGTAGTGCATGGCATTCACATAACTAGAATAGGGGCATAACGTGTGTAACATACCAGCGAGTAGGAACGATCCCAGTGCCACATCCCACTGAGAGCACCAAGGGGCTCTAGGGGCATCACAGTACGCAGCGATCTTAACTCCTGTACTTAAATGTATTGCATGCATAGGACACAAAAAACTCAAAAGTTCCATCAAGGTATTTAATCACAGTGAACTGAAGCAGGCTTCTCTGAAGGGACCAGGCATACTAGTGCCCCTGGGTTTGGTTCCTGGCTCAGCTGTCCTAGATGTGGTTTTCCGTGGTTTCCGACTCCCATTCCAGACAAATACCAGGATGGTCCTATTTAGTTTATGGCCATGGCCGCTTCCGTTCAAACCCTTTGCCTCAATTACAAATACACACACTATGTCTTTTCGATTTGAGTAAGGCTTTTGACTGTGTGAATCACAATATACTTCTTGCTAAGCTGAAATCGTTTGGCTTCTCTCAGAGTGCTCTTTCCTGGTTCAAATCCTACCTTTCCATGCGTACACAGAGAGTGGTCCTAGCGGATGGCTCCTCCTCAGACTGGAAATCGGTAGAAAGTGGAGTACCGCAGGGATCTGTCTTAGGTCCACTATGCTTCTCGATATATATATATAAACGATGTTTCTAATGAATTCCGAAATAGTTCTGTTCATATATACACTGATGACCTCCAAGCCTATTTTCACCTCACGCCTAACACTGCATGTGATCGTATAAATCTGATTAATGAAGACATTGACAGGCTTTGTGAATGGGCCCTAAATCATAATCTTAACTTGAACATATCTAAAACACAACTTATTTCAATTGGATGTACAAAACTTCTAAATTCAGTAGATTTTAATTCACTACCACCCATCAAGATACTAGATAATAATATTAAATATAGCAACACTGGCAATAATCTCGGAGTGATATTTGATAGAACACTGTCGTGGGCAGAGCATACGTCTAATGTGGTAAGGAAGGTTGTATCAACTATGCATCTCCTGAAAAGAACTGTTTCTAACACCCCTCCTAACATACGTAAGCTCTTCGTCCAAACTCTCATTTTTCCAATCATTGATTATGACTCTGCTGTATACAATGATTTACCAGAAACACAGAACATCAAATTACAAAGAGTCCAGAATGCATGTGTTCGGTACATTCTGGATGTAAGGCGAGGTGAACATATCACACCTTACTACGTGCAGCTGAAATGGCTGAAACTCCACGAGCGTAGGCAGTTATCAGTTGCCATTCTGACACATAAAATATTACATACCAAGACCTCGTTATATCTCTACAATGCCTTTACACCATTGCATTCTGTTCATAATCGAGAAAATAGATACACAAAATTAACACTCCAGATTCCTATACACCGAACCATGAAGTTCAATAAATATTTTGTTTGCATCGCCTCACGCCTCTTCAACACCTTCGATTTATATAAGTTCGTCAACATTGCAAGCACTGCAGCTTTCAAAAGACATCTTTCATCCTGCTTCTTGGAGCAGTATACCTCTCACATTTGACTACTGTATTATGTTAAAATACTTTTTTAAAAGTTCAATTATAACACAAGGACAATAGCTGACAACCTGTCTATTTTAATAGCGTTTCTTGTACAGTATATGGTGTTTGTTTTTCGGGCTGATAGTCTGTATGCACTCTCCCTCTTTTGTATATAATTTTCCCATTATCATTAGTATTATTATTGTATTGTTACTATATTTTTGTTGCTATAGACTATGATTATTTATATTGTGAATGTAAGTGAAATATTTTATTTTTATAGGCCCTAATCTTATTTTATGTAGGGCGCTACTGTAAAGGAGCTCTTAAGCTCTAAGTGTAGCCGTGAAAATAAAATCAATCAATCAATCAACTACTACAGTCATCACAATGACACAGGTTATCAGACAGATTCCCCACTCAGCACTCACCCAAGTACACGGGGCTACATGATAACGATGTCGCCAAGTTCCTTACTGAATCAACAAGAACAGGCATACTAGCCGTGGGATATTACTCTCTTTCATTCATTGTACTTTAATACGTAATTTTATTAATGCAGCCAATGGTCACGAATTTTTCTTTTCGGGAGGGTAAGGGAAGGGATTTTGAAAGGAAATCGACCGTGGACCTACTGAAAGGAACCGTCCAAGCATTTGCCTGGTAGTGAAAATGGGAAACCACGAAAACCATTTTCAGGACGGTCGAGGTGGGATTTGAACCCACGCTCTCCCTATGCCAGCGAGACAAGAGGTAGCGCGTTAGCGCTCTCGGCCACGTTCATTGTCTGGTCGATCGAGGTTTCTTTCATACCATCAGCCTTCATTCCCTTACAGCACACAGTGATTTATCTTCATCTCTGCGTTAACTTCCTTCCTTCATAATACACTAGACCACAACAGAGAACTCATGCATTTATATATGCAAAATATACAGTTTAAATACCTGAAATTGTCCACATGCACCAAATAAGTGCTTCCTACCCGAGGTTCTATTTTCGTGCGCTTCTTCTATTATCTTCCCTTTAGACACGTTAGACCGTAATACGGTGTCTGCCATTAAACCATGTCATCATCGGAAGTTAGGGTCGCCTCCGTAGCGGTCAGCATAGTTAGCTGCCGTCCCGGAGGTCCTGGGTTCGATTCCCGGCTCTGCCACGAAATTTGAAAAGTGGTATGATGACTGGAACGGGGTCTACTCAGCCTCGGGTGGCCCAAATGAGTAGAGGGGGTTCGATTCCAACCTCAGCCATCCTCGAAGTGGTTTTCCGTGGTTTCCCACTTCGTCTTCGGGCAAATGCCGGGATGGTTCCTACTCTAAAGCCACGGACGCCTCCTTCCCACTTCCTTGCCTAACCGTCCCACTCTTCCTATCCCTTCATCAGGCCCCCTGTTCGCTTTGCAGGTGCGGCCGCCTGGAGTAGTGCTGGTCACACCCCAGTTGTATACCTGACTCAGAGTCTCAAGCTCCAGGACACTGCCCTCAGGTGGCAGTAGAGGTGGGATCCCTCGCTTAGTCCGTGGGAAAAGCCAACCCTGGAGGGTAAAACGATAGCGAAAAAAAGCGAAAAATCATCGGAAGTTACACTGTTCATATTATTCTAACCTAATTGCATTCCACCCTGCCAATGCGTAACGGTGAATATTACAGCCTTGTCCCACTCCTGAAACTACTTTAAACCTCGACCTCATACTGCAGCCTAGTTTTCAAGCTAAATACTGCTGATTGTCAGCACCAACATTCCCTTAATACCATATTCCCGCAAGGTGTTCACCATCTCTGCCCATATCTAGCTGACTCCTTCTCTGTATCTCCAAAGAACCACCTCTGCCGCTATGTATCTCAGACCATCTCTCTATCTCCAAAACACCACCACTGCCCATATCTGGCTCACACCACTTCTGTATCTCCAAAACTCCACCACTTCCCAAATCTAGCTCACGCCAGCTTTAGATCTTCAAAATATACAAATACTGTAATATTGTTTGTATCGCTGTCCATTCCTCTAGTGTCTGTTAGTGGGCACATTATGGAATATGACCCTGACATCTCCTTTGTAGGGCTCGAGTTTCGTTAGTCTCTTCATCCATTTTATTCTCGGTAAGTAACACCGGGCTGAGTAGCAGCTAGTTTTACTCGGTATCGCTTCCTTGTATGTGTCCGTGTTTGTGCCTCACACAACCCATCACACGCTCCAAGTCTCTCGGCTGACCAAGAATCTATAATACAGTAACTCATCATTGCTTTGTGCACCCGACGACGTCCCATCCACTCCAAAATGTCAGGTTTTCCTAATATGACAACTTCATTGATGAATTGCTCCAAAGGGTTATATCCCCCAAATATTGCGCCTGTTGATACACATAGCATAACAGTGTGAGTGTGACTATAGTAAATCATATGGTATTGTGTTGGAAGCAACTTTTCAGTGTTGCCTTAGTAATCGAAATTCAATGTTTTCAGTCGGTCAACACGATTGTACCCAATTGTAATGGGTGGCTTCCTAATCCTGGAAAATATTTACATGAGATAATAAATACACTTGGATGACCAGTTTCGATCGTCAAGCGGTCATCTTCAGATCCTTTACACTGAAACTATTACATCTATAGACTATTTATAGGTATATATGGGTGTTGATTTATGATATGTACGGTATATTTACTTATTTAGTTGCAGTAGTGTTTAAACTAGCAAAACTAAGCAAGATATGATTTTGTTATTAAGATACTGAAAGTGGTGATTGACCTTCAAGTTTGCTTGCTTAGTGTGATTATGTGATTGTTATTAAATGTGTCAGGTTATTGTGGATTGTACGCTTAGTTCTTGAGCGATGTGTAGTCCGATTCCGTGCAGCTGCCACCTCCCGTGGCCTGCACTGTATTCGAAGTTATTTCCTCTCTTTTAAGCCTTTTTTCGCTCATAAGAAGATGGGCTGATGAGATCATCTTTTATCATTTTAAATGATCTTGTCGACTTCGTCGTTACGCTGGGGTCTGGCGTCTGGTGACGGGACGAAATGTACCTAGATGCACTGAGGTGTGTGACGTCATAGTACCGCTTGGTGCATGTGTTCCCCGACAATCTCTACTTCGTTAGTGTACGACAAAATTTGCCGATTCTTGGATGTCACGGGTAATCTCGAGAACCACTGGATGGATTTTGATGCGGTTTTCACCATTCTGTAAAGGATATCTCGAGGAAAGATTCTGTAGAAAATAATTTATGTATGATCAAAGGAAGCCAAGCAGTAACTATTTCAGTGAAAAAGTCGAAAACAAACTTGGCGTCCGTGCGCTTCTTAAGCTTACGCTGGGCAAACCGTTAAAAATATCAATATACTATGAGCGTAAGAATTGGTCAGCATGAAAAGTTCTACAGAAAAGTCCGCGAGAGCATATCTCTGTCTTCAATAAATCGCCCACTATAAGTGCTTTTAGACTGGATGGAAGGGGCAAGTCCCCGCGCGCTCTGGTGAGTGTGCGGCATCCCGTGCGCTTGACCCTTGGTTTGCACTTGCCGTTCGCGAGTAATTTGAAACAAGGTAAGCAAGATAAGTATTATGCAGATAATTTTTTAACATGTCAAGAGTCTTTGGCTTCGAGCGAAGCGAGAAGCCTCCAGCCCTTCCAGCATTTTTCAGCATTTGTAGCATTTAAAATGATACAAAGTCTAGTCTTTCAGACTGACTGTCTCTATTGTTCGTGTGTGTGTGTATATGTCTATGTATGTCCTAATACAATGGAAAAGGCCGAAGCGATTTCAATGAATCTCCGTATGTACATACTACAACTTGTCCGACATCGACCGTGCCTTTTAAATTTTAATATGTTTCACCAATCCAACATGGCGGCCGCGCGAAATATTTCACTGGTATTCTATATCACCACAACCGTTACACATATCACCCTCAAATTTTGTATGGTGATAAAGGACACTTCTAAAAAGGCAAATATGTGACTTTAAAAAATCTGCTAAGTGTAAAACCAACATGGCGGAAAGCAAAGTTGAAGTGCCGTATTTAAATTGACAACGCCTCCGTGGCTTAGGTGGCAGCACGCCGGCCTCTCACCGCTGGGTCCGTGGTTCAAATCCCGGTCACTCCATGTGAGATCTGTGCTGGACAAAGCGGAGGCAGACAGGTTTTTCTCCTGGTACTCCGGTTTTCCCTGACCAAATTTCATTCCGGCAACACTCTCCACTATCATTTCATTTCATCTGTCATTCATTTAATCATTGCCCTGTAGGAGTGCGTCAGGCCTCGGCAGCCAGCACAGTTCATATCCTCGCCGCTAGATGGGGGCTTCATTCATTCCATTCCTTACCCGGTCGGAGACTGGAAGCAGGCTGTGGATTTTCATTTTCATTTAAATTGACATTTCTCGCGATTTAATCATCCGAGCGCAGTAAAAATGTTGTACGGTAAATGTTTATACACATTATAATCAATTGGCATCTAATTTAATTCAACTATTTTCTTAACAACAAAATGACGGCTGTGCGAAATTATAAAATTAAGTTTGTATTTCTTCTTTTCTAATTATGCGATCGAAGTGAATGTTTGAATAATGAACCTACTAATCAATCTTCATTTAATGTTACAAAACTCTATGGCGAACATATATAAAAATTCAACATTGCGGCCGTGCGAAATATTTCTCCGGCGTTCTATATTTCCGAAACTGTTACTGATATCACGCTGAAATTTCATATGGTAATAGAGAATATTCCTATAAGTTCACCTATGTGACATTAAAAATTCTGTTATCTACAAAGCCAACATCGCGGCCAAGCGAAGTTAAAATATTTAAACGTTTTCTCGCGATTTAATCATCCGAGCACAGTGGCACTTGGTACGGCACACAATTATACATGATTTCAGCTACTGGAATTTAATTTTATCCAATTGCTTCAATAACCTCAAGATGGCGGCTATGAAAATTTTTAAAATATTTATTGATATTTCTTGTGTCCTAATCAAGCGATCAAAGTGAAAGTTTGGATAATGAACCTAGGCAATGATATTGATCTAATGATACATAACCCTATGACCTACATGGAGAACAAACTAACATGGCGTTCAACCGAAATATTTAGACAGTCAATACCTGCGAATCTATTACAGCAATCAAGCTGAAATGTTGTATGTTGATAGAGGCTATTAACATAAGTTCGCGACTTAATTATCCGAGATCAGTGAAATTTCGCATGGAAAATCTTCAAACGAGGCTCAATATCCTGTATATGCCTATCACATGGAAAATCGTTTTAATAGGCAGGAGAGTTTTAATGGAAAAGACCAGTGGGATATAAGAAAATAGGCTATTTAGAATCTTCACGGTACTACTAGTTACGTTATCTCTTAACCTCCTTGGCCTTTCCATGTGTATTTGGTAATTGTTTTTCAGGATTAGGGAACCACCCATTCCAATTGCTTACAATCGAGTTGACCAACTGAAAACATTAAATTTTGATTGAAGCAACTGTTTTAAACAACGAGGTGATCTAGCAGCCATGCGCCGTAACTACACGTTGACATAGTGTTTGACACTGTATTACAGAATTTTCCACATGTTTCAAAGGAGATAGTGAAGTGCCACACATTAGAACTGTTGCATTATCTGAATGTTTGCTGTGGCCATTTTCGTCATCTTCCCTTGTAAGTATGATTTTTCAAACATCATGTGTTCTACATGGTTTCAGAAATTGATACGCCGAGGATCACTTCTCTTTATCAGACAGCACTTTCTTTAGCACTGACGTCAACTAAAAGTGGTATCTCACTATGTGATATTTGAACAACAAATAATCTGGAGTGTTACCAGGGCTTTATGTCAACCCTTTAAATCCTGCAGCCAGTGAGTATGAAGTTAGTTTTGGAATTTTATAAAAAAAACGCCCTTTACCATAAACAATTGCTCGGCGAAGTCTACTTTTAAAAATATTTAGATTTACCCTGAAATCGCGGACATTTCAAATATAACCGGTGAACTAAGAGCTTGAAGCCATATGGGTTCATTGGGTGGACCCCATTCCGTAACCACCGCTGATTATACAACGTAATTGCGCGTGCACTTATTACTTTGTAAGCTACCAAACGTATAGGGCCAGACCCCAATCACGTGGCCCATGAGCGGAACACGTCTGCAGGAAATAATATCAATTATGTGGGTGAAACAATTAGTCCCTCTCCCACAATGGGGTGACGGTTTGCTTCTAATTGAAGGCACAAGTCTGTGTACTTCACACAGCTCTCACAATATTCCATCATAGAACGAAATATGCTGTTGGATGAATTGACCCCTTCCAATTGTGATTACCGTTTGATTAGAAAGTTCAATTATACTTAAAACATATCAACTCCGCGCCGTTAATGAGGATAATACGTTGCATTGCTATCTAACGGGTTTACCCTTGAAGGGCATTGGTTGAACCTAGGAATGTGACTCCCTTGGCAGAAAACCTTTACAACCAAGATTCCTACATTAACGTGTTATTTATGTTACTGATATCATTATTACATTACATTACATTATGTGAACCGGCCAAAACTAAGGGCCACGCAAATATAATTTCATTTCCTTCTCATAGTTCTTTCTTCCTTTCTCTTCCTCCACACTTCCTTCATTCTTTCAGAGTGTTGCACCTTTCTCTCTGCTGTCCATCTTCCTCCTCTGTGTTCTCTCTTTTCTCCCACAAGAACCTTTATGTTTGAAAGTATTTCCTTGAATTGAGTTCTGTCTCGACAGTCGTCATCTGTAATTCCTAGCCTCCGGAGTTCTTCCTTCATCTGCTTGGTGTAACCCCCTTGGCTCTTCAGATTATATATTTTATCAAATATTTGTTTATTTATTCTTGTTGGATCCATTCTAACCATATGTCCATAGAAACGTAAACATATCTTGCTGATTGCCGTTTTCAGGTCTTCCACACTTTCATATATCTCCTTGTTTGATCTTAGTCTGTAGGGTATAATTATTATTATCACATCGTTATGCCCGTCTAAAGAGTGCTATTGAACCTATTCAGCTGATCTTGCTTTCTTGTCCTCCCAAAATCTCTTCATCTTCTCGCTATGGCTAATTCAGCGCTCCTCCGTCCAGGTTCTTTTAGATGCAAAGTTTGGGTGGTCTGAAAATTGATGATGGTCAACTAGTTCTCTGAATTTAGATCTGTCCGGTACGATATCACTTGAGATGTCTATTTCCTGAAGGTCTTTTTCAGCTTCAAGCAGCCAGCTCTTCTTAGCTTTCTTTCAGGTAGTAAGATTTAGAATTATATTAGACAACCTGTGATCACTTATTCTCAGAATATGCCCATAGAATTTCAAACGGCTTTTCCTGAGTACGTCCGAGATTTTTCCGAATGCAGATAAAGCTCCTGGGATTTCATTTTCATCCAATTTCCCTCAGTACAAACTGGGCTAAAAATCTTCCTCAAGATTTCTCTTTCTTGTTTTTGTATATCTTTAATTAGTGATATTCCCCCAATGATCTGTGTTTCAGAGGCGTATAGTGCGAGGGTTTGATTACTGTGTTCTGATGTCGCAATTTCGCTTTAAGGGATATGAATTTCTTATTGAACCTGTTCTATGTGATTCTGCAGGCTCTTTGCAATTTAGAGATCCTCTCTTTGATTGAATCACGATTAAGGCCTCTTTTATACTCGCCCACTGTTACAGGAGGCAGGAATCGATCACCAACTGCATTTTACTGCAACTTGATAATCCTCTATATGGTGGGAAGAATAAAACCTTGAGAAATGTTGAGCAAGTATCAATAATGACAGATGTTTGGACAAATGTCTCTGTATGGATGGGAAGATCCAATGCTTGCAGATTTCTCTTCAGAGATTTTGGTACGCCACCTGTTGCTGAGAGGACAAGTGGTAACTTTATTTCTTCTGCCAACCCACACTGTTTGTTGTACACCTGTTGCTGAGAGGAAACGTGGTAACTTTATTTCTCCTGCCAACTCACAGTGTTTTTTGTACTCATGTTGCTGAGAGGACAAAGTGGTAATTTTATTTCTTCTGCCAACTCACAGTGTTTGCTGTACACCCTTTGCTGAGAGGACAAGTGGTAACTTTATTTCTTCTGCAGTGATTGTTGTACACCCTTTGCTGAGAGGACAAGTGGTAACTTTATTTCTTCTGCCAAATCACAGTGTTTTTTGTACACCCTTTGCTGAGAAGACAAGTCGTAACTTTATTCCTTCTGCCAACTCACAGTGTTTGTTGTACACCCTTTGCTGAGAGGACAAGTGGTAACTTTATTTCCTCTGCCAACTCACAGTGTTTGTTGTACATCTGTTGCTGAGAGGGCAAGTGGTAACTTTATTTCTTCTGCCAACTCACATTGTTTTTTGTACACCCTTTGCTGAGAAGACAAGTGGTAACTTTATTTTCTTCTGCCATGTCAAAGTGTTTGTTGTACACCTGTTGCTGATAGGACAAGCTCAGCTATTGTTATTGTGCTTTGATTAACGTAATTACTACTTTGCATTGTAAACAAGTAAATATCTTTCTTGATCGTACATTCATGCTTGTCATTATTGTTGTTTATTACATCTCCGAGGTAATTTTGTAGGGAATCGATACGTATTACTCTTAGTGATTGATTTATTTCTTCGATTTTTTGGGTAGGAATTTGAGAGGCTTAAGACAGATATTATTGCTACGAGACATTTTACATTATTTTCAGGGCAGTTTTTATTCGGATTAGCCGATTTTTACCTCACAGAATTAGACTAGGGATCTGTGATTTTAACAATAAATTTAGTGTGATTTTAATATAAGTTGTTTATAAATGTATCACGCTAGGCTGTTCGTAGGAATAGAACTCTCCTATTCCCGACACCCTCAAGTACAGTGTCTTGTGATAGGCCAATCTATGAATGCATTTTTCCCCGAGTACTATGTGTTAGTCAGAGGAGGGTCTCGGACCGGCTGTTTAAGACCGGCAGCTCCCCGAAACTCTAGTCTGACGTGCACAGTATATTATCTTTTAATCTTATATATTTCATAAAATATGGAGCAATATCACGTAGCCTATATGGTTATATTGTATACAATATTATTTAAGGTTTTAAACCCGATAATGAGTTATTATTCAAATACCAGTCACTTCATCATATGTTGAAAAAACCCTTCTCTGCATTCAAACTAATGCTGTCCAAAGACAGAAAGACAAGAATTTACATCACAATATTTGGAAATGTTAGTGATCCATTGTACACAAATGGATGGCAGTGAGAATGATGACGATAAAATGAATAAATTTGTTTTTGGGTGGATGAGCTATTTCCTCGTCAATTCATCTCGACTAGACTTAAACTATTGTACACAAATGAAAATCCACAGCCTGCTTCCAGTCTCCGACCGGGTCAGGAATGGAATGAATGAAGCCCCCATCTAGCGGCGAGGATATGAACTGTGCCGGCTGCCGAGGCCTGACGCACTCCTCTGGGGCAATGATTAAATGAATGACAGATGAAATGAAATGATAGTGGAGAGTGTTGCTGGAATGAAATTTTGACAGGGAAAACCGGAGTACCCGGAGAAAAACCTGTCTGCCTCCGTTTTGTCCAGCACAGATCTCACATGGAGTGACCGGGATTTGAACCACGGACCCAGCGGTGAGAGGCCAGCGTGTTGCCGCCTAAGCCACGGAGGCTACTATTGTACACAAATATGACTTTAAAATCTGTAACATGCTCCATTTCAGTATAAACGCACTGTATTATTTCTACATTTTATTTCTTCAGATACCGACAGTAGTGGCTACGCAGGCTAAAGCGCAGCGTTAGGTCATGGGGCCAAGCTCTCTGCTGACTCGGTAGACGCGTGGGTTCGATCCCCACCGTCGGCTGTCCTTGAAATGGTTTCCCGTGGTTTCCCATTTTCAACACCAGGCAAATGCTGGGACAGTACCTTCTGACAGGCCACGGCCGCTTCCTTCAACATCCTTGCCCAGTTTCATTCATCTTCATCCATTCCATCTCTCCTCCCGACGCACAGGTCACCCACGGGCGTCGACTAGAAAGACCTGCACTCGGCCTCTCAGGAGGCTACACGACAAAAAAATCTTCAGATGTATTAAATTGTTTTATTGTGCCCATTTTCAAAACATAAGGACCCATTCTCTACATTATTTCCGTCTATATTTAGCTAGGGCATCGTGGCCTTCAACCCCAGTAGTAGTAGTAAATGAAAATCCACAGCCTGCTTCCAGTCTCAGACCGGGTCAGGAATGGAATGAATGAAGACCCCATCTAGCGGCTAGGATATGGACTGTGCCGGCTGCCGAGGCCTGACACACTCCTCTGGGGCAATGATTAAATGAATGACAGATGGAATGAAATGATAGTGAAGAGTGTTGCTGGAATGAAATGTTGACAGGGAAAACCGGAGTACCCGGAGAAAAACCTGTCTGCCTCCGTTTTGTAAAGCACAGATCTCACATGGGGTGACCGGGATTTGAACCACGGACCCAGCGGTGAGAGGGCGGCGTGCTGCCGCCTAAGCCACGGAGGCTCAGGCAAGTAGTAGTATGAATATGAAATTGAGGTTATGAGAGCGAAGGACAGGCCATTCGTCAGAATTTGCCCCCGGCATTTGCCTAAAGTAGAAGTGGTGTGTTGCCTTACATTCCTGAGATCCGGGTTTGATTTCCGGCATTGCCATTGCTCTGAATGCTGGAACGGGATGCACTCAACCCCATCAGCCAAAACAAATAAATGCTGCTTTCAAGTCTCCATTCTGCTATCCCATTCGCACTTCAGGTAAATGCTGAGATAGTTCCTTACTTATGCTCAATGCCACCTCAATCCCAATATCAGCTTCAAATACAAATAAATACAATAGCCACGGGACTGATGACCATAATGCACAATCCTCAAAATGAATCAACAACAAAACCTTGGTGGACGAAAGAGAGCAAGACTTGATTAAGGGAAGTCGACAGGGAAGAAGAACGAGAGGTTTCCGACATAAGTGGAAGTAATGCCGCGGTCAGCTGTGGTCCCATGGTCGCCATTCCTTGAGGAATACCTTAAGGATATAATAATACTGCAACAACAATAATCATATTGGTTTTACGTACTTTTTCCCTGCTATGGGTTTAGAGACGCAGTGTACTGCAATTTCGCTCAAAAGGGTATATTTAACGTATCAGTTAATTCACAGCTGTTGCGTCCATTATCTCGCATTTATTGCACACGAGAACAGCTTCAACCAGGCGTGGATGTAGCTACAACATTTAAGGCCTAAGATTGGCATAGATGGCCTGGACTTTGAAATAATCGTGGCAGTTTCCGGAGAAAGTTTGGAAAACCTGGGAGTAAGGTCATGCTCAGAATGGCCACTCTGCAAAGGAACCACATTAGGTTACACTAAGCCTCGTGAGGCAAAGCTGAGTAGGGTTGGATCGATTCAAACCTTAGCCATTCTAGAAGTGTTTTAGTAGTTCCCCACTTCTTCTTCTTCTTCTTCTTCTTCTTCTTCTTCTTCTGCTTCACAGCTGTCTCATTCCCAATCCTAGCCTCAGTTTCAAACCCACACAACACTACAGACAAATCTACACATACGTAAATTGGACTGATAACCGTCAGTATACTGTAATATTAGCAAGCTCACTAATAGAACTGACTTCCCTTCAATGAATAGCATTCTTTAACCTTCCATTTAATAGAGTTCCTTAATGAAAGTTGAGGTCAGAAGATGTGGTATGAAAATTACAAGTCTCCACAGATCTCACGATAATTCAATGCCGAGTGCAGTGAACAGTACCTCTTAGCCCAGAGGCAATACCTACTGGGGAGCTGAGGTTTACGTTGACACAACGAATGGCTAAATTTAGGCTTCTATTTCTTTACTAAGGGATAGAATGGAAGAAAGCTCGATAATTTAATTGACGGCTATTTCCGCGACCATAAGCCAAGGGACCACATTTTTACGTGGAATCCGAGCCACTGGATGTGAAAACATGTGGGTTCACTTTCCTCCTCTGGTTGGCTGTCTGGGACAATGTTAACACAGCGCTACTTGTGGCAACATGTGAGCTCACTTTGTTCCCCTTCCCGGTGAATATTAGTTACTAGAATAAATAAGTGGGCAGTAATTTATAAGGAGAACATCTACATTATATTCAGTGTCTAGAATATATTTCATGTAGATTAAATTTGCTTTTAAGAGAACTGATTACACACCTGTGTAATTTATATCAAGCTCTAATACCTGAGACCTTTTAAAATATAATTCTGGAAAGGTCACGATATAGTTGAGTGCCCTAAGGGGTCACCTTGTTATTGACCCCTCTTAACTGGAGAGATACAGTGTTGCCATGTCTCGTATTCCTCGTTCATAGAAGACACGTTCAAGAGTGGTGATGCTAGTGATTGTTGTTTGACGAGTGGAACATTGGGGTATTCTGCACCAAAAAAAAAAAAGTTAACTCGTGTTGCCTACAGACATTGCACAAGTCCTCAAAATTGGCAGACGGCGATACCGTTCCAATACTTCAAATCAGAATTAAACTTCTTGGCAGAGCCAGGAATCGAACCCGGTCCATCGAGATGGTAGACAAATGATGCTAATGTCTACATAACGAGGCGTATGTCAGGCCTTTATGTTAATGAGATTGTTCGCTATAACTACCTATCATATCCACTTCGTGGCGTAGTGGCTGCCACTCCTGAGGTCTCGGTTCGAATTTTCTCTCTGGCAAGAAGTGTAATTCTGGTATGAGAACTGAAATGGGATGCCCTCAGCCTTATGAGGCAATACTGAAGCGGGTTCGATTCCTAACTCAGCCATTCTGGAAGTGGTTTTCCGTGGTTTACCACTTCTACTCAAGGCAAATGCCGGGATACCTCACTTAAGACTACGGCCGCTTCTTACCCAAATCCTACCTGAATTACAAAATACACACACTAGTACAGCCATCAAAGTGACACAGGTTATCAGGCAAATTCTACACACACCCAAGTACACGGGACGACATGACCACGAGTCCACGATGTCGCAAGGCCCCTAAAAGTATCTACAACAACAACTCAAAATATGATGTCACAAAGCCCCTATATGAATCGCCAACTTTTATTACTTGCTTTTCAGATACCATTCTTCAGTTAGCCGTGGCACTGGCACGTTCGGGACAGAATTCTGGTATCCCGGCGCGGCGTCTCTAATACCCGCAGTGGTTAAAGGGGCGGGGCGTCAAACCAATAACATTATTATTGATGTGTAACATCTTTCCGCTCGGTTGCTGGATAGTTTTGTGAGAGTGATTTTGAAAATTGGGGACAGAAGTGGATCGGAACGATCGAGCAGGCAGTGGTGGATCAAACGGAAGTATGCACTGCCCGCTCGATCGATCAAACGGAAGTGTACTAGCTGACAGTGGTGGACAACGGAAGTATGCACTGCCCGCTCGATCGATCAAACGGAAGTATACTAGCTGGCAGTGGTGGACAGCGGAAGTATGCACTGCCCGCTCGCTCGATCGCATGGAAGTGTGCCCTAGCTGGCAGTGGTGGATCGAACGGAAGTATAAGACGCACTGCCAACTCGATCGATCGATCTAGCTGGCACTGGTAAGAGAAACATTCAGCGCGCGGTGTCGAAAATTGATACCATGACGCACTCTCGGCCATGTGGAATGTATATGACTTACTGAACGGAAAACGCTCATGCGAACTCTGGTGTCAAGTGATTGAAACAAATGACATGGTACATGTTCGAAGTCTTCGTATCAGTATTTAAATGGTAAAATGCCGTAATATCGAACATTGTAAATAGTCGGCATTGCATTGGCATAAGGCATTTTAAACTCAATGTCACTCAGGAACATTATCGAAACAAGCAAAATATAAATGAATCTTAATTCCGTAATGCAGTATTATTGGAACGTGGAAATAAGTCACCATCTTGTGCACAATATTGGCGTTGTCGAAATAGCCGTGGGGTTATTGTGCATGACTGTGAATCTGGAGACCTTGGGTCCGAGTCCTGGGCGGGGTATATATTTTTGCTGCCAGATTATCATTTTAAACGATATTTATCATATCAATATGACTCATTTTAACAGAATCCATATGAAATTACGTTTTGGTCTGTGCATCAAGAGGACCTGTTTATACGAAATTTAAGGTTATGAACGGTGTCGCGACTATTAATCTAGTTGATCCATATCGTATTCTTTATTTAGTCTAGTGCTGGTGGAAGCTACAAATCATCTAATAAAATGAGTTCCGTATTATAAACTACAATATCTGTAAAACACTCCCTTTTACAATAGATTAATATTTGTGCCAATAATACTATAAAATACCGGTGTATCAACAATTTCACGTGAGGTTTCTTCTATGTCAGATGTTACACATCATATGCGACTACTGTAAGGCTCGTAATTTTTTTATCAGCTAATCAGACAGTGGTGTGCAATCTGCTTGATAAACTTTGCTATTAGAGTGCCTGCAGTAGTGTGTACACTGACAATTTGGTTAAAGAACTATCTTCGGGCAATGGTGTACAGTTCATTACTGTACTTGTCTTATTTAGAGAATTGGGTCATCACAGTCATCGGCCGCAAATATAGAGTGCAACTGCACTACTTGACTGCGAGAACCAAAAGCTCAAGTAGTCTCAACCTCCCTATGAAGGCTTCCAAAAAGATGATATATTGGCTTTCATGGCCGGTGAATTAAATTCAGCAATTCTTCTAGGTTTGTGCCGTGTCTTGTGTGGGGTTTTGCCTAGGACACCAAGCTGGCTCATCGGCGGGCTCTTGGTGTCCCTGCCCGGACCCTCACAGCAGTAACGAACTGCGCGCCACCTCCCTTTAAATAGAATGCAATTGCTCTACTTGAGCCAGCTTGGTGTCCTAGGCGAAACCCCACCCAAGACACGGCACAAACCTAGAAGAATTGCTGAGTTATAATTCACCACCCGTGAAAGCCAATATATAAAGTGCGTTCAAAAAGTAACGAGCTGGAGGCTGTAATGCGCAAACCGGTGACGACATCGGCTATTCGTGGCGTGTGTAACGAGATGTGGATCCGACCAGAGCGTGGAAGGTCACAGCCCGTCGCTAGAGGGCACGCGTGCACCGCACGTGACGATACAAAGCAAGCAACAGCATGCATCAATCGTCCAACGCTGCCAGTCGCATTGCAAACAGTGACATGGAGGCGTCAAACGAAGAGCAAAGAGGCGTTGTTCGGTTTCTGACAGCGGAAGGAGTAGGGGAAAGGACATTCTTCGCCGAATGTCACAAGTGTACGGCGAACACTGCATGTCCCTTGCAAGGGTCAAGGCATGGCACATGCGCTTCAGGGAAGGACGGGTGTCGTTAGCCGATGATGCCCGGTCTGGGGCACCCCCCCCCCCCCCCCGCATTACCGATGACAACGTCCAGCTGGTTGATGCACTCATTACCCAAGACCGCCGAGTGACAGTGAACGCCATAGCCACCGTGGTCGCTCCACGACAATGCACGACCTCATTCGGCCAACACAGTCGCGGCACTCCTGCAGAAATTCAAATGGGAGGTTTTCGGCCACCCTCCATACAGTCCAGACCTCTCTCCCTGTGATTACGCCATGTTTGGTCCCCTGAAAAGGGCTCTGTGGGGCCAACGATTCACCTCGGACGTCGACGTCCAGCTGTACGTGCGGAACTGGTTCACATCGCAGCCCAGGGAATTTTATGAGACAGCCATTCACCGCCTCGTGTCACAGTGGGGCAAGTGCCTCAACAGCCAGGGCCAATACTTCTAACATACAGGTACTGGTTTCTGTAACTATGCCTCCGGCTCGTTACTTTTAGAACGCACCTCATACATTAATCTCAAATACTTGTGATAACAGAAGGGAGTGAGGCATACAAACATACAGATAGGAAAGTATGGGAACCGCTGCCACAACACACTGAGTGTACCCGCATTGACGTCATCATACAACAGTAATCACTCTTTCTAACTCCCCAAGACTGGTAGGAGGAAAGTAGACATGGTTTGGCTGTTAGGCCGGCTCACAAGTGATTCATTCTGTAGTACAGTACAGCTGGAATGGTTTTGTTTCAAAAACTGTGCTATGGTTGGCTTTTTGTAAATCGTTATAAAAGCACAAAAAAATTTTAACTCTGAATTTTAGAATAATTTGCACGATCATTTTGTCGGAAAACTAAAAAAAAACATTGAAAAGCGTTTTTCTCTGAATCGACGTATTTTAAAGAAAAGTTTTTTAAACAAAAAATGTAGAGGACATTGTCACCTACAATTCGTCTCATTGAGGTCATGTCATACGTTTTGAAATGCAGAAGCTAGGTGGCGCCAAAATTTCCCAAAAAGTGTTTTATCACGTTTTGTCCTAGAAAAAATAGTTTTTTCACAAAAGAGTGAATCAGAAATTTGTTCCTCTCAAAATTGTCTGCAACATTTATTCAAATGTTTGTTTCCTCCGACTTACCGTTCCAAAGTTATAGCGCAGCAAATGCAACGCTGCTTAGTCAAGGCTACTATTGTTACTGCGGAGAGAGCGGTGGGCATAATTTAGACAGGGACCGGTGTCGGACAGCTGCCTAAGGCTCGGTCAAACAGGACTCGGGCTGTGTTTGTTAATTAGCTCAAACAATCATATCTATTTCAATCGCAACGTATCAATCATAACTGTACACATATTAACCTTTGTGCCATCTGAATTGTACAATTTTCACACTTCGGCAGACTATAACTTTGGAACGGTAAGGCGGAGGAAAGAAATGTTTCAATAAATGTTGTAGACAATTTTGAGAGGAACACATTTCTTATTCGCTCTTTTGTGAACAAATCATTTTTTCTAGGACAAAAAGTGAAAAAACGCTTTTTTGGAAACTTTGGCGCTACCTAGCTTCTGCATTTCAAAACGTATGACATGACCTCAATGAGACGAATTGTAGGTGACAATGTCCTCTACATTTTTTGTTTAAAAACTTTTCTTTAAAATACGTCGATTCAGAGAAAAACGCTTTTCAATGTTGTTTTTTTTTTAGTTTTCCGACAAAATGATCGTGCAAATTATTCTAAAATTCTGAGTTTAGCATTTTTTGTGCTTTTCTAACGATTTACAAAAAGCCAACCATAGCACAGTTTTTGGAACAAAATGTTTTTTTTTCTGGCCGCTGTCCTGTACTACTGTACATACTGTAGTTCTGATTAAAATAAAGGACTTATTAAGTACTAGGTTTACGATCACAACAACCAGCATAAACCCATTCCAATTCTTGAAACCTAGACAATAGCTAGCGACAATAAGATAATAAAATGACGTTATTGGTTTTACGTCCCTTTTAACTACTGTGGCTTTTGGTGACACCAGGGTGCCGGAATTTTGCCCCGAAGGGGATCTTTAACGTGCCAGTAAATCTACTGACACGGCTCCCTCGCATTTGCGCACCCTCAAATGCCAGCTGACTGCCCCAGGATTCGATCCAGCAACCTTGGGCCCAGCAAGCGAGAAGGTTACCGCTGAGATACGCAGCCAGGTATGCGACAATAAGCGTATGATAGGCTAGTAGATGTTAGCATCATGAATGTACCCCGGTCAAGAGAATAAAACTGACTTTGCATTAGCTCAGTTTATAGAACAAAGCCGGAGATCGGAGTTTGTGTCCCATCTAACTTCCATATAAATGACTTGTACTTTTTGTACAATGCCCGACTTAATGGCTGAAAGCTTATCAAGTTTATAATAACTGCTGTAACTAAGCAAATGTATATGTTGTAAATACCATCACCCACATACTTGTAGACATAGATTTCACGGCCTTAGTGTAATGATTCTGATGTTAACGCTTGACGATCGAAACTAGTCATCCAAGTGACTATTTATTAACCTCATGTAATATTTTCAGGTTTTGGGAAACTCCCACCACAATTGGGTACAATCGTGTTGACCAACTGAAAAGCATTAATTTTGATTACTAAGGCAACACTAAAAAATGGATTCCACACGATAACAAAAGTTACCAAATTCCATCTGCACACAAGTAGCCTGGACAGTACATGCGGTCGTTGATTGGCATAAAGAGTCCAAAACCAATGTTCTTGATTGCAAGATTGGAAATTGGTAAGTAAGATTACGTTTAATAACACCACAAGAAAACTACGGTTCTCTTTAATTGCTAATCGATGAGGGCTATAGTTATTGCTCTCAGCATTCACAAGTTAAATGGAGTGTAAAAAAGTAAAATGCGATTTTGAGACGTTTAAATGTAATTTCCTCTGACCAGCCTGAAAGTACCCGACGATCCAATTATTAGCCTTATCGGGGGCACACAATGAAGCGCACTGCAAGTTATTACGCTCTATCCTAGCAGACGTCGAGCAGATTCAGATCATATATTTGGAACATAAACCGCACGTAGGCAAGTGGCTACATTTTTCACGAATATGCCATGGCTTCCTGTTGAAATTAGCCTCTTCTGGAAAAGTCTAGACACTTCAAGGCTGCATCAAACTCAACTATTACAAAGGATTAACTCGACTTCATAAATTGAAGTCCGCATGCCGAAATGAAAGTATAAATGATACAGGCTTGTTATAATTCCAGTAAACAATCCAATGGGAGAGTTTGGGATGTGCTGATGTCAGTTTGTACTAGAGAAATTGTTGTTTAATTTAGGGCCTTGGGCATCGTGGTCATTTCAGCCCAGTGTACTTGGGTGTGTGTGTGTGTAGAATTTGTTTGATAACCCGTGTTATGTGGTGTCGGTATTAATGTGTATATTACTAATGAGGCAGGGAAGTAAGGAACCATCCCAGCATTTGCTTGGAGTAGAAGGAGAAACTACGGAAAATCAGATGTAGTGTGGCTGTAAATTGAACCCACCTCTTCTCAGCTTTGCCTCATGAGGCTGAGTGTATCCCGTTCCAACCCTCAGACCAGAATTAAACTTCTTGGAAGAGGCGGTACTCAAACCAGAACCTCCAGAGTGACAACCAAGATTGCTAGTTGTTCGCACTTGCGAATATTTAACTGGTTAAATTTTGGAGGTTTTTGTCACGGCAAAAGTCAGACGAGTATTTGACTTATAACCTCATTTTTTCGTCACCACGTGTTTGTGACAAATCATCTTTGTTTCACTTTATTGTTTAATTCAGTTATATTTAAAGTTATTTTGTACTCACCTGTTATATTATATTATCTATCTCGCCTCTAAGACATTTCTCTAAGTGTTAGTTAGGTCACCGCTTTTCCTCGTGGCATTTTTGGTTCGTCTACTGGGTCTCAGTTTGCTACGTGCTCATTGGCCGTCTCTATGACGTCACTTCTCCCCAGCCTTTCAGCACGCTTCTTCCCGCCACATGTTTGGAGCTCGCCAATGGCCGGACATGGAAAATTCCAGACTTCAGTGCTGTCTGCTATTTAACATGCAGACCGACACATATTCCTTGTGATTTCTCCGTTGGTATGGCACCAACCACCCGTCTTGGACACCAGACGAAAAACTTCATCATTGCAAACTTCGCATCGTAATTCTGAATCAAGAAGTGTTACTTCAACCTTCGCCATGTCGTCTAGACATGTTTCAACTAATCCAACCTGGATTGAACTTTAAAGTGTTCCTGCAACACAAATTCAAGTGTACATCTTTCTGTACCAAGAAAATACACTTAGGCTTAAGTGAACATCGTCACTTCGTCTTTATAATAGCTAAGGACTACCTTACTATTCTACGCGGGCTTCAGCTCCGTCACATACTTTGTGAAAGTAACCTCAACTTGTGTTCTACGCACACGTGTGGAATTTGGTACCACACTATCTCAAGTGAAATACTTTGTGCTACGCAATTTCAAACTGGACATAACCTATGTCTCTCTTGTTCTACGCAAAACTGGATTATCGCCAGCAATACAGCAACAAGTTAAGTACCCAAATGTATAAGGTATTTAATGCTTTTTCATTTCAGCAGACCTGATTCTGCCATTTGCACTGTCTTCGTGCACTACCTATGTTCTTTCTGTTAATCTTAAACAAGCATGGTTTAGAAGATTCCTCAATCTTAATGTCTGTGTGATCTTCTCTCAATTCCCCACTAGGCGGAATTACATACCAGCTTGCTTTAGCTATTTTTATGTTTTTTGTGAGAACAATCTCAGCATTGTTTATGCATATCTGTAACTTTTTTGCACTTTTGTCTGTGCACATATCTTTCATGGTTTACGTTCAGGTAAAAGGCTACTTGCCCAACTGCTTCTGCCATTTCACAGTTTCAGTAAATTTTGTATGCAGCTCACATATTTTGTTTCTGCCATTACATTATAGCTTTTGTTGCATCTTGGCAACTGCTTACATATTACCATTCTTATAGGGTGCTGCAGGACTGGACCCCTGTTAGTTACTGGTCCCCTTCATAGGTCATGTCTTTTGTTAACTTCTGTAGTTTTCCCTTTTCTTTTCTTTCGGTTTGACAGGATTTGCTCCCTGTCAGCTAGTCAAAAGCAACTCTCTTCTTGCTTTCCGGCATTTACATATGCCCAAGATTTGTAACTTTGATTTATTTATTTTTAAGAAACTAACCTTGTTTATCTCTGTAACTACGATTGTAAACTTATTGATTGAAAATACATGTTTATGTTAAAGTTACTTGCTCTCTATCTTTTTCTTTGTTTTTTTTTTGTGTTTGCTCTTATCATTTTCCACCCTACATACTTTAACGCTCAAACTTTATTAATTCTGAACACACTCAGAATTCTCTCAGATAATGGAGACCTTTAATTGGTTGATCCAGTGGTGTTAACTTTACACCACATTGTTGTGGTGCAAGAAACCCTTGGAAATAGTTTCACTTCATTCAAACTTAACTTATTCTGGAGAGCACGTTGTTTCTTGGTAATACCGTGTCTAAAACTCTGTCTGACTTTTCGTAGCTAATACGGAGTCCATCAAGGTGGAACAGATGCAGGATCCTGACGCGCAGCCGCAGCCCTCTCCTGTCAAGTCTTACGTTGTCTTGCCACCTGCAGGTTCTCTTGAGGTTGAGGTAAGTGCTTCAGCCTCCATCATGGCCAAAGCTGAAAAGTTACTGGGCACTCGTGCCATTCTTAAAAAGCAACTGTCTAGGTTGAACGGTTCAAATTGTACCAAAATTACTTCGCATCATATTCCTCTTTGTAAATAGAGCTTGAGCTCCTCGACTCAACTCACGAGCAAGATCGAGCAGAGGTGGAGGAAAGTTATTTTGAAGGCTTTGCTGAAGCCGAGAATTTAATCAAAACCTTAACCATAAAGCATAGGGACCAACCTGTCACTCCCTCGAAACCTATCTTATCCCGGATTTCCTTGCCAACCTTTTCTGGCAACGAGAAGGAATGGGATTCCTTCGAGGAACTGTACATTTCATTAGTGCATAGTAATTCTGCAATACCCGATATTCAGAAGTTTCATTATTTGAAATCTGCATTGCATGGTCCCCCGCTTAAGCTGATAGAGGCACTTCCTCTCACATCAGATAATTATTCTGTTGCTTTCAATCTGCTTCAACAACGTTTTGGTAACCCCAAGCTTCGCATCCGCAGACATATTACTGCTTTATTTAATCTCCCTTCTTGTCGCCCCGACAATCTTTTCTCTATATGTCAGTTAGGTGATACTGTCGAGCTTCATGTTCGAGCTCTCGAGCACTTAAAGCAACCAGTCCAGCATTGGGACTTGTTTCTTATATATCTTACTACTTCCAAGTTCGATTCTCAAACTTTAAAGGCATGGGAATCAGAGTTAATAGATCAGCCTGATCCCACCTTTCAAACTTTGGTCACGTTTATCAAAAATCGTTGCCAAATCCATTCAGCCGTTGCTCAACAAGCCGAGCTACCTAGCTCGAGCAAAGGTGCGTTCGCTAAGACTTCTTCTAATAAGAAATCTGTTCGCTCTCAGGTACTTACAGTTCAGAGCACTGTACAAACCTGCTTTCTCTGCAACAATTTGCATCCGCTCTACACTTGTTCTGTGTTCAAAGCTATGACTGTCGATGAACGTAGGAAAGCTGTTGCCGAGCACAAATGTTGCTATAATTGTTTGTCTACCAAACATGCTGTTTCAAACTGTTCGTCTAAATGTGTCTGCACACATTGAAAACTACGCCACCATTCTTCGTTACACCGGTTTGAAAACCCCAAAGTTAAGCAACTCCAAAATAAGCCTTTGGAAAGCGTTGTTTCTACGACTTCTCAATCCAACGTGGCATCCAGTAGTAAGTCGTACCTTACTTCTGGCACTCATGCTGACTATAGCGCTCAGTCGTATAGTCAGACTGCTAATTCTTGGCGAAGTACTCAGGTTTTGTTATCCACGGTGAAACTTCAGGTCCAAGACTCTAAGGGCAAATGGCATTCTGTCCGAGCTCTTCTTGATAATGCTGCCACACACGATTTCATAACCTCTTCTTTGGTTAAGAAATTAAACTTAAAGCCCCATACTACTTCGATAGAAGTATCAGGTATCAATAACAGTAAGTCTACTTCCTTACAGTTCGTAAAGCTCAATATTAAGGATTCGGTGCAATCTGGCACTAACCTTAGTTTAAATTGTTTGACAATCCCTGTTATTGGAGCCCTTGACTCCTAGTCATTCCTTTTCTTTTGATACTTGGCATTTCCTCTCTGATCTGAAATTAGCTGATCCCTACTTTCATCAGAGTGCTCCAGTTGACATTTTGCTAGGTGCTAATGACTTTTGGCAAAATTTGCTTCCCTCTAGAATTAATATAACTTCTAGCATCTACGCCCACCATACCAGGTTTGGTTGGTTGGTCACGGGTCATATCCCTCTTGCCACTGTGCAGTCTTCATCTTTATGTCACTTAACTCACGCTGAGTTGGACAACAATTTGGAAAAGTTTTGGAAAATTGATTCTATCGATTCCACCCCTTCTTCTTCCACTGAAGATGACTTTTGCGAGCAGCTTTATCTCTCCACTACCACTCGCAACCCAGATGGTAGATTTGTGGTTACTATGCCTCGTATTTCTTCTCCCCCAGTTTAAAAGGATTCACATCCTCGCGCTCTTAAGGCTTTGTTTGCTGTGGAAAATCTGTTGAAACAAGTTTCTTCAGCCAAAGCTCAATACATTGACTTATGGAAGACTACGAAGCCTCTGGTCACATGGATGTCCTTCATAAACAAAATATCTCAGAAGATAGTGTTTTTTTGAATCATCACCCTGTTTGGAAGAATCCTTCCACAAGAGAAAACATTCGAGTCGTTTTCAATGGTTCCGCTCCAGATTCTAATGGTATTTCATTGAACGATACCTTACTTACCGGTCCCGCCATTCAGTCTGATCTTTCTTCCGTTTTGTTAAACTTTCGCTTGTTCCCTGTTGGTGTGATCGCCGATATTAAACAAATGTATAAGCAAATTTTGATCAACTCTGAACAGCAAAATCTGCAACAAACTCTTTGGCGTGATACCCGCCAAACCCATTAAGATTTTCAAACTAAAAACTGTCACATATGATTTAAAACCATCTGCTTTCTTGGCCATCCGCACTTTAAAGCATCTCGCTGACCAAGACTCTAATCTCTTTTCCGTTGATACCTCAAATCTCCTCAAAAAATCTTTTTATGTAGATGATTTTCTTCATTCCTTTAGCTCCCCTTCTGAAGCACTTGAACACTCACTCGATCTCCAAGCATTGCTTCAAGGAGGAGGTTTCTTACTTCACAAATGGAATTCTAATTCTCCAGAAGTGCTATCTACGCTCTTATCCAAAGGAAACACTGACACACCAGTCGAGCTCTTACATACCGCTGATTCTACTAAAGTTTTAGGACTTCATTGGTATCCCGTGTCAGATTCTTTCTTCTATCAAGTCAGCTTGTCTCCTATTCTTCCTCAAACTAAGCGACAAGTTCTTTCAGAGATCGCCAAAATCTATGACCCCCTTCAATTTCTAGCTCCGATCATAGTCAAAGCTAAGATGTTTATGCAGGAATTATGGTCTCTCAAAACGGATTGGGATGATCCTATTCCTCCTTCTCTCTTGGAAAGATGGCTTTCCTTCCGCAATCATCTTCTTGATCTGTCTGTCATAGACATCCCCAGAGTTCTTATCCCTACGTCATTTTCTGATAATCTAGAGCTGCATCTGTTTGCAGATAGCTCTGTGAAAGCTTATGGATGTTGCGCTTATGTGGTCAGTCGTGACACTCCTTCTTTCTCTAATTTGATTTGTACCAAGTCAAAGGTAGCTCCTTTGAAAACGGTATCGTTGCCTCGCTTAGAGTTATGCGCTGCCCTGCTCGCAGCCGAATTATCTAAAAGGCTTGTCTCCAATCTCAACTGTCATTTCAGTCATATCTACTACTGGACTGACTCCGCCATTACTTTAGCTTGGATCTCTAAGCCCCCCACGCATTGGCAATCTTTTGTCGCCAATAGGGTGAAAAAAATCCAAACTCTATCCGCATCATCTCAATGGAAACATGTCTCGGGTAAGGAGAACCCAGCAGACATAATTTCTCGTGGATGCTTTCCACACCAGCTAGTCAAATCTAGTCTTTTCTGGCATGGTCCAACTTGGTTGTTGCAAGAACCTTCCTCTTGGCCAGCTCTATTTTCTTCTGCTTTAACGAATGTTCCTGAAACTCGTAAAGTCGCCTCTTCTCTTGTAACCACGGTTACCCCTTCATTGCTTGAAATATATTCTTCTTTTCAAAAGCTAGTTCGTGTTGTTGCCTACTTGCTTCGTTGAAAATATTTTGTGTTAGATAAACCATTGTTTCCTCAAGCATTTCTTTCAGCTGTTGAATTACAGTCTGCTACTACCACAATCTTATTGCTCACGCAGCAAGAGGTTTTTTCTGATGAAATTAACTCTCTATCTAAGGGTCTACCCCTTAAAAAGCGTAATAGACTATTCGCTTTATGCCCCTTTCTTGATGATAACGGATTGTTAAGAGTAGGTGGTAGATTATCTTTTTCTGATTATCCTGAAGATAAGTAGCACCCCATCATTCTTCCTTCAAAGCATCACGTTACCAAATTGATCATCCGTCAATTTCATTATCAGCACTTACATGTTGGTACTCGCACTCTCTTGTGTCTACTTCGTGAACATTACTGGCCCATCAATGGCTTGCACGAAGTCATCTCCGTTGTTAGAAAGTGTATTCTTTGCTTCAAGGCCAAACCCAAGTTTTCTCAGCAACTTATGGCTGACCTTCCTTCGTTCCGCTCCGCTCCCAGCAGACCATTTCTTCTAACTGGTATTGATTACGCTGGTCCGATCCTATATCAAACCAATAGTCTAAAAGCTAAACGCAAAATTCTTGCCAAGCTTTACATAGCACTATTTGTCTGTATGGTCACTGGTGCCCTTCATCTCGAACTGGTCACCAATGCATCCACTTCATACTTTCTTTCTGCCTTTTCTCGCTTTGTTGCTAGAAGAGGAATCCCCTCTGGGGTTTTCTCTGACAACGCCAGAAACTTTCTTGGCGCTTCTTAACAATGGCAAAAGGCACTCTGCTCTCGTTCTGCCAACGAGCAACTTTCTAACTACGCTCATTTAAAAGGCTTTAAATGGCATTTCATCCCCCCTTACGCTCCTCATCATGGAGGTAGATGGGAAGCTTATGTCAAATTAACTACAGCTCATCTCAAAAGAACTATAAGAAACTCCATCTTGTCGTTTGAAGAATTTAATTCTTTCATCATTCTTATCGAAGGCACTGTCAACTCCCGTCCCTTGTCTCCTGTGTCTAACGACCCCTCCGATCTGCTTCCTTTAACCCCTGGTCACTTCTTAATAGGTAGCTCCTTAAATGCTCCGCCCCCTCTCATCGACAGCAGGCTCGATAGTTCTTTGCCCATTCTTTGGAAAAGAGTCGAATCACTCAGGGACAGATTTTGGAAACGGTGGAGGCTGGAGTATTTGAACTTGCTTCAGAGGAGAGGGAAGTGGCAGCTCGCTCAACCAAACCTCAAGGAGCGAGATTTGATTGTCCTTCGAGAATCCAGTCCTCCTCTTGTTTGGCACACCGGTAGAGTAGTAAGGTGCTACACCGGTCGTGACAACAGAGTTAGGGTAGTGAAATTAATGACTCCTTTTGGACAGTGTGTTCGTCCAATTTCCTCTGTTGCTCCTTTACGACTCTAGTTTGTGTTTTTTTATTTTTATTTATCTTTCTTGTTTTTTCTTGTCACCCCTCTGGCAGTTTGTTCGCACTTGCGAATATTGAACTGGTTAAATTTTGTAGGTTTTTGTCACGGCAAAAGTCAGACGAGTATTTGACTTATAACCTCATTTTTTCGTCACCACGTGTTTGTGACAAATCATCTTTGTTTCACTTTATTGTTTAATTCAGTTATATTTAAAGTTATTTTGTACTCACCTGTTATATTATATGATCTATCTCGCCTCTAAGACATTTCTCTAAGTGTTAATTAGGTCACCGCTTTTCCTCGTGGCATTTTTGGTTCGTCTACCGGGTCTCAGTTTGCTACGCGCTCATTGGCCGTCTCTATGACGTCACTTCTCTCCAGCCTTTCAGCACGCTTCTTCCCGCCACAAGTTTGGAGCTCGCCAATGGCCGGACATGGAAAATTCCAGACTTCAGTGCTGTCTGCTATTTAACAAGCAGACCGACACATATTCCTTGTGATTTCTCCGTTGGTATGGCACCAACCACCCGTCTTGGACACCAGACGAAAAACTTCATCATTGCAAACTTCGCATCGTAATTCTGAATCAAGAAGTGTTACTTCAACCTTCGCCATGTCGTCTAGACATGTTTCAACTAATCCAACCTGGATTGAACTTTAAAGTGTTCCTGCAACACAAATTCAAGTGTACATCTTTATGTACCAAGAAAATACACTTAGACTTAAGTGAACATCGTCACTTCGTCTTTATAATAGCTAAGGACTACCTTACTATTCTACGAGTGCTTCAGCTCCGTCACATACTTTGTGAAAGTAACCTCAACTTTTGTTCTACGCACACTTGTGGAATTTGGTACCACACTATCTCAAGTGAAATACTTTGTGCTAAGCAATTTCAAACTGGACATAACCTATGTCTCTCTTGTTCTACGCAAAACTGGATTATCGCCAGCAATACAGCAACAAGTTAAGTACCCAAATGTATAAGGTATTTAATGCTTTTTCATTTCAGAAGACCTGATTCTGCCATTTGCACTGTCTTTGTGCGCTACCTATGTTTTTCTGTTAATCTTAAACAAGCATGGTTTAGAAGATTCCTCAATCTTAATGTCTGTGTGATCTTCTCTCAATTCCCCCCTAGGCGGAATTACATACCAGCTTGCTTTAGCTATTTTTATGTTTTTTGTGAGAACAATCTCAGCATTGTTTATGCATATCTGTAACTTTTTTGCACTTTTGTCTGTGCACCATATCTTTCATGGTTTACGTTCAGGTAAAAGGCTACTTGCCCAACTGCTTCTGCCATTTCACAGTTTCAATAAATTTTGTATGCAGCTCACATATTTTGTTTCTGCCATTACATTATTGCTTTTGTTGCATCTTGGCAACTGCTTACATATTACCATTCTTATGGGGTGCTGCAGGACTGGACCCCTGTTAGTTACTGGCCCCCTTCATAGGTCATGTCTTTTGTTAACTTGTATAGTTTTCCCTTTTCTTTTCTTTCGGTTTGACAGGATTTGCTCCCTGTCAGCCAGTCAAAAGCAACTCTCTTCTTGCTTTCCGGCATTTACATATGCCCAAGATTTGTAACTTTGATTTATTTATTTTTAAGAAACTAACCTTGTTTATCTCTGTAACTACGATTGTAAACTTATTGATTGAAAATACATGTTTATGTTAAAGTTACTTGCTCTCCATCTTTTTTTTTTGTGTGTTTGCTCTTATCATGTTCGACCCTACATACTTTAATGCTCAAACTTTATTAATTCTGAACACACTCAGAATTCTCTCAGATAATGGAGACCTTTAATTGGTTGATCCAGTGGTGTTAACTTTACACCACTAGTGGCTACACCACGAGGTGATACTAGAGAACTAATGAGTCAGAAAAAAGGTGTGAGATTAAAAGGATAACTTATTTTGACGAAATTTTGAAATGCTTTCATTCAGCGTATTAACTTTAAAATACAAGTTTTTCTGAATTTACTTTAGTTGCATTTTGCTTCGTGGAAATGTTCATGAAAATGCTCTTAAAATGACGCTACTTTTAGAAAATCAACAAAAAATAAAAGATATTGTTATTTCAAAACGCCCCTGCTAACGTAGGGCGAGAGCATCAAGGAAGTCCCTGTAAAAAGCAATTAGTTCCAATTAAATAATGATAAGTAAATAAATATTAAATAATAAAAATGATACGAGCCTTACAGTAGTCGCATATGATGTGTAACATCTGACATGTTATCCTACACGTATACTACACAGCTTGGACATTCTTAAGATGTTAATTTACGCTCCGTTTCCATACTGGTACTATGATGAATGTATAGATTGAATTGGAGATATGCTACTGTCACACTTGTGGCGCAGCGGTCAAGCTGTTAGTCTCTCGCCAAGGTAGACCGCGTTCGATTCCCGGTCAATACATGTGAGATTTTCGAATTGAAATGCCAGGTCCTGTGGTTCGCATTCCACGTAAAAGGGAGGTACCGTGGATCATGATCGTGAGATTAACGGTCACGAAACCACAAGCTTCCTTCCTTCCTTTTACATGAATAATTCATAATAACAAAGTGACACACAACGTCGACTGTACTCTGAAATACTGTGTGCACACTCCTCAGTAACTCTAACATTCATTATTCTCAAGGCTCTCATACAATTCATCGTAAACAATCAACACATGGCTTCCTACAATCATGAAATGACCTAGTCTCACAAATGATGAAAATACAGCTTTTATTCCACTCATATAACAGCACTGTGTTATGCATTTAATATTTGATTACTCACCCACAGTTTGACAATAATACCGCTTACTTAAATGTCATTTGTCGTCTTAATTTATCATACACTCAACAACATTAGTCTCAAGTTTTCACTTCCTACCCCATGTGATATTCAACCTTGAACGTGAAGCTTCACAAACTGCTCAATGACAAATGAAAGTCGGTGAAACATTTGCCACTGTGCTCGTCAAACCAGTGCCTGCTAAATGCACTGTCTACTGTATTACCATAACATTCTCGCACTACAGAGCACACACTGCCTTGTTTCCAATACACACATTTTCAATTGTACAAAAATCACGCTGCCTTTGCATGGTACCACTGCCAGCTAGTACACTTCCGTTTGATCGATCAAGCGAGCAGTGCATACTTCCGTTGTCCACCACTGCCAGCTAGTATACTTCCGTTTGATCGATCGAGCGGGCAGTACATACTTCCGTTGTCCAACACTGCCAGCTAGTACACTTCCGTTTGATCGATCGAGCGGGCAGTGCATACTTCCGTTTGATCCACCACTGCCAGCTCGATCGTTCCGATACACTTCCGTCCCCAATTTTCAAAATCACTCCCAAAAATCTATCCAGCAACCGAGCGGAAAGAGGTTACACATCAATAAATACATTCTAAATGTGAAAACAAGAAAAGGATCTTTCGACTTAGATCACTACGTGAAGTTAATGATGAGAGACTTTCATGGCTGACCAATGAATTTCTGCCCTACCTGTCACAAATTCAAAGTTATCCCGATAAAAAGATGAGACTTACAAAGGAAACTTATCAAGCTTTGGTGCTAACAACTTCATCAATCGTGTCCTGCATACGATTTCTAATCAGTATCGGCTTCCATTATGTGCTTACGCGGAATCTCTCAAGTGACGATGTAGAACTGCTCTTCAGTTACCTGAGAAATAAGGGAGGTAACAATGACATGATGGACGTGAAATCATGCCTGCATGCCATCGAGTCAACACTTAGCGCAGGAATTATCTCATCTTCTAGAAGTGAAAATGTGGAGCTGAGGGATGATGCAGTCGAAACAGGCGCCTTGACCAAGTTTCTGAAGCTTAAAAAATCGCGGAATGTGCAAATCCCAGCCAATGCTAAAGAAACACCCCAGCTTCCGGCACATGTCTTGGAGATTCTTGAAAGCCCTGATCAAGGTAAGAATATGGGGCATATAGCCTATATTAAGTTCATTGGAATAAAATATTATGGTTGACATTTTAGCATTAAAATCTCTATTTTTGTTTTCAGAAAAGCCAGTGTCTCTATCTTACATTTCAATTGCATTGCTAGCGGGATTTCTTGTAAGAGTGGAGAAGAGAGAACAGACTGTGAAAGTTGCTTAGATGAAATATTGTGACGGCTGGGAGTTTGTTTCATCGCTCGCCGCATGAGTCACAACTGCCCCAGGGCTGGGCTGCTCTGCCTCAGTATATTGCGTGCGCCTTATGCAACAGGACTACTACAGTAGGACAAAGGGATGGTCCAGAAAATTCGTGACTCAGCCAGTGAAGGAAGCCTCGAGAAGCCGTGAACCCTGGATGGGTCTAGAAGCATTTATTGAGTCACCGGCCTGCTATATAAGAGCGAACTCTCAACCAGTGTTGTTGTGTTTTACGAGCTAGTGCGAGCGTTTATCCTGAGCAACAGAAGTGTGGTGACTTGCGAAACCCCTAGTGAAGCCGTTTCTCTTGACAGCGAGGACGTGAGAAGCATACAGGGGACTGCCTGTGTTTTGAGTGAGTGTGATTTCACTGAGTGTCAGAGATATTCTGGTGAAGTGCCGTGCGAGTTACGAAATCCAGTGACATTGTTTCCCAGCTCGTGAACAGCGAAGCAGCGTGTAGCAGCTTTTCGTAAGTAACTGTAATTTGTGTACATAGGGGAGAGTTGCATGTAGTTCTGTCAAGGCCACCAGACTCATTAGCGAGAAGATTAACTGTTGACAAGTGAAAGAGGGCAAGAGCTCTCTGCCCGAATAGAGGAGAACACCGGGATACAGTGCCGAAGGACTACCGTGGAACTACAAGGGAGCTGGAGCCGCGAATCTTTCATGCGGGCACAAGCAGAAGATGATGACCTGGGACTGATAGCCGAATGGAAGAGGGCCTGTGTCCCCAGACCCAGGTGGAACATTGTGAGTGACTGCAGCCCAAAGTTTAAGTCCTACTGGGCGCAGTGGGACTCGCTGGTTGTGAGGGATGGCCTCATGTGCCGTACCTGGGAGAACACCGACGGGAAGACATCTCGGGAACAAGTCGTCGTTCCAAAGCTATGACGGAGGAAGTCCTGAAGGAAGTCCATGGAGGATCATCTGGTGGACACCTAGGAATAAAGAAGACCCTGGAGAAGCTGAGAGAGCGGTTCTACTGGATCGGATGCCGAACTGACGTAGAGAACCACTGCGCGAGGTGCCACGACTGCGCAGCCAGCAAGGGCCCAGGACGAAGACGACGGGGTCCACTGAAGACCTACAACGTGGGCGGCCCCATGGAGAGAGTGGCCATCGATGTTGCTGGGCCATTCCCGTTAAGCGAGGCAGGGAACCGCTACATATTGATCGTCAGCGACTACTTTACCAAATGCTCGGAGGCGTATGCGCTTCCTAACCAAGAAGCCGCGACGATTGCAGAGACCCTGGTGAAGGAATTCGTCAGCCGGTACGGAGTACCCCTGGAGCTGCACTCCGACCAAGGGAGGAACTTCGAGTCGCTGGTGTTCCAGAACCTATGCCAGCTGCTGGGAATCCGAAAGACAAGGACAACGCCGCTACACCCTCAGTCCGACGGGATGGTAGAGCGATTCAATCGCACCATCGAGAACCATCTCCGAATAGTCGTCAGCGAGCACCAGAGGGATTGGGACAAACATCTTCCACTTTTTCTCCTGGCCTACCGCGCCGCCGTGCATGAAGCCACCGGGTGCACACCAGCCCGGGATATGTTTGGGAGGGAGCTCCGTCTACCAGTCGATCTTGCCTTCGGCCGACCTGTGAATGATCCGGTCCCTATAAGCCAGTATTGTCAAGAACTGGTCGACCAACTGGAGGACGTGCACGCGTTCGCGAGGAGGAAACTGCGGATCGAGACCGACCGAATGAAGACCCGATACGACCAGCAGACGGATGCCGGCGGATTCCACGAGGACGACCTGGTCTGGCTCTTCAGCCCATTACGCAAGAAAGGCCTGTCACCCAAACTGCAGAAGTCCTGGGAGGGCCCGTACCTAGCGGTGAAACGGATCAACGATGTCGTCTACAGGATCCAGCGGAGCCCGAGGGCGAAGATGAAGATCGTGCATCGAGATCGCCTGGCAGCCTACGGAGGGACACAGACGGACCAATGATTGATCGGGACGATCAGCCTTTTAGGAAGGGGGTGGTGTTACGGCTGTGAGTTTGTTTCATCGCTCGCCGCATGAGTCACAACTGCCCCAGGGCTGGGCTGCTCTGCCTCGGTATATTGCGTGTGCCTTATGCAACAGGACTACTAGGACAAAGGGATGGTCCAGAATATTCGTGACTCAGCCAGTGAAGGAAGCTTCGAGAAGCCGTGAACCCTGGATGGGTCTAGAAGCATTTATTGAGTCACCGGCCTGCTATATAAGAGCGACCTCTCAACCAGCGTTGTTGTGTTTTACGAGCTAGTGCGAGCGTTTATCCTGAGCGACAGAAGTGTGGTGACTTGCGAAACCCCTAGTGAAGCCGTTTCTCTTGACAGCGAGGAAGTGAGAAGCATACATGGGACTGCCTGTGTTTTGAGTGAGTGTGATTTCACTGAGCGTCAGAGATATTGTGTTGAAGTGCCGTGCGAGTTACGAAATCCAGTGACATTGTTTCCCAGCTCGTGAACAGCGAAGCAGCGTGTAGCAGCTTTTCGTAAGTAACTGTAATTTGTGTACATAGGGGAGAGTTGCATGTAGTTCTGTCAAGGCCACCAGACTCATTAGCGAGAAGATTAACTGTTGACAAGTGAAGAGGGCAAGAGCTCTCCATGACCAAGAGACTTGAGGAAACTGGAGTAAGGTTCCAATTACTTGTATTTGCTGATGAGTAGTGTATCATTCTGGCCGCAATAAAATTAATTATTTCTTTAAAGGAACATCCTGTGTTGTGCTTTCTACCCACCGTAATCCAGTTAACAAAAGTGCCACTAGGGGGTGGCACGTAACAATATCATCCCCAGCAAATTCAAGCCTGCCATTTAGTTTAATACATTTTCAAGACAGAGGGGGATTATATCCCAAAGCTTATTTTATTTATCTGTTGGAAACAATTTCTCACTTTGTCACAACAGCCGTAAATTTCATGTCTCGAAAATATTTAGTGTCAAATTCCACAAATACTTTAACTGACACGTTTTCCGAGCACACAAAATGCGAAGTGTGTATTGACAATTCTCTCTCCGTAGTTCTTCTGCAAAAGTTCTTAAGTCCGCTTTTAAAGAATATTGGTGTGAACCACACGGGCAGTAGTGCAACGTTTCTGAATTTAAGAAGTAAACCACTTGACCGAAAAATTCTTAAAGTGAAGTGAAATACAGGCAAGAGTGAGCTGTATTCATCATTTGGGGGAAACTGGAGGAAAACAGGCAAGAAGTGCTAAAAAACATGTATTAAATGTACTTGGGTTGCATGTAACGCATAGTCAAAAACAGACAACTAGGGCGCCAAGCCGCGATCCTAGTGGCGTAAAGTGGAACTATCAGTTTGGCGCACCAAGTCTCCGCTTTATTTCCAGGCCTTGAGTATAACGTAGGCCACGTTCAACACACACACAGTGACTAAGGTGCTCATGTAGCCAGAAGCGTGGTCTCATTGCGCAAGTCCTAGTGTTTGCTTTGCCGCTTCAAAATACTCTGTTGAGGATGACAAAATTTACGAGCCTTACAGTAGTCGCATATGATGTGTAACATCTGACATAGAAGAAACCTCACGTGAAATTGTTGATACACCGGTATTTTATACTATTATTGGCACAAATGTCGCCTCCGTAGCGTAGCGGTCAGCATGGTTAGCTGCCGCCCCGGAGGTCCTGGGTTCGATTCCCGGCTTTACGAAATTTGAAAAGTGGTATGAGGACTGGAACGGGGTCTACTCAGCCTCGGGTGGTCCAAATGAGTAGAGGGGGTTCGATTCCCACCTCAGCCATCCTCGAAGTGGTTTTCCGTGGTTTCCCACTTCGTCTTCGGGCAAATGCCGGGATGGTACTGAGACAGTATTTTGCTATTTATTGGAACCCTGATATGACAGCGAGACGTATTTGGAAGTTATTGCTTGACATTATTTTGGCTGTGGACTGTGAGGCACAGTTTGTTTCATATGCTCTAAGGAGATGGTTAGACTACCCCGCCACACTCCTGATCACGTGCACAGCACATGCTTATGGACTTGACATTGCAACTAGTGGAAGGAAATATGAAATGATAATCGATTGTGTTCGATTGTCCACCTCGATATAGGTGTGATGCATCTTGGGAGTCTACCAGCTGAGTCTTGGATCAGCAGCTTTGAGACGACACACACTTGAGTACAGCTATCTATGCAGTGAACATGTTATCGTTCGTATAAGGAAGTTCCGTGTATCACGCGTTATACGAGTGCTTTCTACACGCACCGCGATTCGAACGAGTGAGCTTAGCCAACATATGGACTTTGTTAATACAGAATTCAATGAGGAAATCTGCTACGTATTGGTTTGAAATGCAAGAAAGCATTATTATCGACAACATTATGACTGGATATTCTTGTGAGAAACAAACTATTGGAGTAATGATGTGCTAAATATCTCGTTCAGGAATGTAATGCAATAGCAGAGTTGATCATTTGGAATGACATCCTTTTGAACTCTACAAAGGAAGAGAAAGAAAATGTTGAGAACATTAGTTCTAATCCAGTGACTTCAAAGTAGCCAAGAATGAAGAAACTTCTCCAAAGTAAGGAAGCTACTTTACTGTTAACGTCGAGGGAGCCTTGTGCAAGCATTATGCGGGAACTCCGTTTCGTGGACAGTAGTTTTCGGGTTAGGAGGAAGTTGGTTCGACAACTTGCGGATCCAGCCACGAGCTTCTCAGGGACGATGGTTCGATTCCTGACAGGAATGTATATTCCTATACATATTCTTCAATTTCAACTAGAACTTCGCCCAAGGTAGCTGGAAATATTTTCTTCTCTTGTAGACAGTAGAACTTGTCACCTTTAGTTTGATACTTTTCACCAATATTTCATTAATTAGTATGAATTTCATTCAAAGGCTAGATCTGGTTCTCTTTTACCATTTCTGTCGGAGAATGTAATTTTTTGTGTAGTTAACTGTAAACGTGATGCTATTTAGAGCATTACTTTGTTGCTTTTATTTTTCAAATTTTGGAAATAAAACCAAGCATTCAATTTTGTTGGGAAGATATTTGCAGCATAATTAGGAACAAGACGACGATATCTTTGTATAAGAATAGTAATTAGGAAGAAGATGGCAACATACTCGTGCACTTGAACTTTTCAAAAATATTTGAGTGATACTTTTCGATTGAACTTTTGACATTCTAGTAGAAATTCTTTCTTTTAGAAATGATAGTGCATTCTCATCGTTATTTTCCATGCTTATGGATTTATGGAAATCGTCCGGCGAAAACAATTGTGAATTGATTGCCAAGGCATTTGCAGCCTACTTTCATATATTTTTGATTAAAGATTTTTCTTTAATGTAATATTTTTGTTCAGTTTTTGCTTGTATTATTTCAATTCGTTTTTGGGAAGACTCTTGGATAGATCATCGTTTGATTTAATGGTTTGCGTGTATCTATTGATTTGATAATAGACTCCTTTCCATGATGTAAGTCTCACGTGTTTTCTTCTGAGTAGTTGAGCCATTTTTCGGATTTGGATAGGCGAAACTGAAACGACTATTTTGATAGTGTCTATTTACAAGTTTTCTATCACAGATAAGTCATTATAAATAAATATATACATATATAAATATATTGGAATTGTGAATCAAATTTAACTGTTCACATTGTTATAACAGAATTTATCGTAGACTTTAAAGACGATTATTGTGGAAGCGAATAATGCAATTTATCTAACAAATTGTTGCTTCTTGTTTAATGAAGTTAGAAAAGAAGTAATATGTGGCATTTCTATATTCGTTTATGATGAGGGCATGATATTTTCAGAGCAACATCTGAAAAGTTTCAAGTTTAATAACGTTTGGGTTTAATTTTTGACAGCTTTGGAAAGCTTAAATGAGGTATTGCAATTTTGTGCATTCGATTTATTGTGTTAGTGCAGCTAATATTTGACATCATTGGATGATCAATATTAATGCTGGATATTGTTCTTGTAGTCTTTTGAGAAGACGTTAACGTAGTTATTGCGTTTTAGTAAGAGTGAAATTAGCTTTTGAGCTATCACCTTTTTGGATTTGATGTTGTAGTTCTCGTGATTTGGAATCACGAATGTTTTTCTTATGCTTGTTTTATGCAAGTAGCCCTACGTTTTATTCTTGCCTAGTAGGATTTGCCGGAGATTAATTGTCTATATCATGACACCCATATTCAAGTAACACAGATACTTCCTAAATTACTTTAACTAATTCATGCAACATAATACATGTAATATTTCAGTAATTTTTGTAAAAATATACTGCATTCTTTGAAACTTATAAATAGTTAATGAACTATTTTCACAAAATGTAACACAATTTGATTATCTTAATTGATTGTTGAATTCATCGAATTAAGGAAATGATAACCATGAAACATACTTGTAAAATTAAATGAAGATAGGCAGCGTTGAAAACAAAATCCTAATTGAGGATGAAACTTGTATATAAAGTGTAAAATTTGTATAAATCTTTAAGGGTATAACATCAGTATATAATGTAACAATATTTTTTTTTCTTGTTATTTGTTCAGCGATTGATATGAACAATAAGATGGGGCCTTATTGTAGGCATTTATTTAAAACCATATTTTTTTTATCACTTGATTTAAAGAAATTTTTCTTTAACTTCGTGTCTAATTGACGGACAGTCATTATTGATCAGTCAATAAATTGAATTTAATTTTAAAGAATATTAGAATGACTAGTGTTTTATATCAGAAAAGGGGAGTGCGTTAGGAGGACCAGTGGGTGGTTTTCTTTTGAGTTTGCTTAAACTTAACGCCCGAGATATTTTTATTATATTTTAGAGTCTCTTGTTCGAGATCCTTTGAGCTTTGTTTCATCGTAATTTTATACACCACTGGCATCTTCGTACCGCATTCTTTTATATCGACGTATCCTGATCCCTGGTTGATCCTAGTTGGTAGGTTTTTCAGAGGTTATTTGAGCCGGGAACTTCTAGAATCTACGATCCAGCCTTCCATCGGATTGCAACAGGTAAGACCACGTGGATTACGGGTACATCTATATATGGCGACCCAATCTATGGGGATATCGAATTGGCATTCTCGATTTCTCCAATGCTAAACCCATGTGTGAGAATCCATTTTTATGAGATTATTGAGTTTAGCAGTTTTCGAACGATGTAGTCGTTAGCAAAATTTCCTTTGGCATTGCTACGATTATACACGTCGAATTCGTTGGGAATTCACGTTTCTTCAAATCGTGAAGATGAGTTTACTCAATCTACCTGGCATACAGATAGAATTATCGCCATTGCTTAAATTTATTTGTTTAGTGCGTGCCAAGTAAAAAGTAATTTGATTGATTACGACATGACCATAAAAGAGATTTCTAGGAAATTTTTATGGATCAGCGTGGTCAGACGGGACATGACATGGGGCCATTTTTCACTCCATGCTTGTCGGCCATTTTGTGTTCGTTACCGGCGATGACTTTTAGATCATCTGTAATAATAGAATCACTTTCTTTAATGAAAATGAAAATCCACAGCCTGCTTCCAGTCTCCGACCGGGTCAGGAATGGAATGAACTTTCTTTAATAATAATATAAATAATTCTTCATTTCAATTTTAATTTAAACCGTTTCTAATATAAATCACCGTCGTTGCATACCTCCTATTTTCTTATAGACTTAATTTATATAATAAGTTTAGAAGCAAAACAAAATTAAATGCTTGTATTGGTGAAAAGGGTCATTCTAAATGTGTCAATTCTGCTATTTATGTATTGCATTCCTGTGTTTTTTTTGTAATAGTATTTACCATGACAGCTGTGTCAAACGAAGACATTGCCAATATGTTAAGGGCAATGCAGGAGAAAATGGGCAGTCACGCTCATGAATTAGCCGAGATAAGGAGTAATTGCCAAACTAGCTTTGACAATATCAACTCCGTAGTCAACAAGAACACTGATTTAGTTCAGGGATCTGTAGGGGATATTAATCAAATGCACTTGTCCCTCAAATATCTTCAAGACAGTAATCGTAAGATTGCAGCTAACGCTAAAGATATAAAGGAAAAGATAATTGATGTAGAAACAGGCATCGATAGTGTGACAGCCGATGTCAAGCTTGTTCAACTTGACATTAGCAGTGTTAATGTAGAAGTTGTTCATGTTAGGTCTAATGTTGCCTCATTAGAAGTAAAAATTAACTCGACAGAAAGTAAAATTGATTCAGCTCAAGTTGATATTACTGCAACTCAGGCTAAAATTAATTCAACTGAAGGCATTGTAACTGGTATACGAGCTAGTATTTCTACCATAAAGGAGAATGTTAGAAATATTAAGTCGGAACTAGATAGTAATCAGAAAGAAAATAAAATCAGTTTAGATGCATTGCAATTGCAGTTTTCAAACGAAGCAAGTGCAACGCAACAAACTCTAACCAAATTAGAGGGTGATATGGCCCAACTTAAAGAAAAGGTTGAAGATCACAACAAGGTCTTGAGAAAAGATATTGAGATCGATCTCAAAGCCATTGTTAACGATCAAGTGACCATCTTAAGGGGGGAGATCACGAAAATAAATGCTGATGTCATCAAAAGCATTAAGTCAGATCTTGAATTAAAGATTAATAGAACAGAATTAAGACTTAACCAAGATATTTCCCAGGCTAGAATAGACACTGATAAACGGATCGATTCAGTTCAGACTATGCAGGTCGAAAGCGTCACTGTTCTTAGAGAAGATTTGGAAACGCAGATTAAAGGCGTAACTTTAAAAATAGATCAAGTTAAGATAGATCTAAACTCAGAGCGTGAGATGAAAACATCCGAATTAAATGAAATTAGACAAGAGTTTCAAACGTTCAGGTTAATGGATCATATAGATATAAACAAATTAAGAACGGAAATTAAGTCACAATTGGAAACGTTGGGGAAACCTATAAATTCCGATGGGGAAGGAAAGGTACACCATTTCAGGGACAGGATGGATACCACAACGCCAGCTAGGAACTATTTAGCAAGGTTAAATAAGGCACATGAGACAGAACAAGGTCATGTTAGATCAGAGATCCCGAATGAGGCTACGTCAGAGATAAATCCCAGAGATTTTAGGATGTCAACGCCTAATGACAGATCTCATGTCACGATAGTGAGAAACTACGAAGAGAAAATTAAGAAGTTTTCGAATACGGAGGGTTTGACTCCTATAGAATTTATTAGAAATCTACAAGATCACTTTGCGGAACACCATGTTGCAAGGGATAGAGAACTGCGGATTGTGGAGAAGCATCTGGCAGATGCACCCTTAAATTGGTTCCGAGCTTTCCGTTATACTTTCGATAACTTCGAACAGTTTTCGGAAGCATTCATCAAAAGATTCTGGTCGATAGAGATACAACACGCAGTGAGAGCGGAAGTCTATTCGAGGAAATACAGTAGTACTGGATCCACCAGTTACTCTGAATTCTTCACATCTCAGTTAGCCCGCCTTAGATATCTTCAACCCCCATTGAGACAGGAGGAAATTCTGGAGACAATTTCACGCCAGTTACCGGTGGAGGTTAGAAGGAATTTAATTTCATCAGGCGTAGAGGACTTAGCGGCAATGGACGACTTGTTGCGTAGGCTAGACCACACTTCCATGTCACCTACAATAGTAAAAAGCGGAAGGACGGAAACTAAGGCCGTGAACGCTGTAGTCGTTGACCAAACTCAACAGACGGAAAGGTCAAATAAGACAGGATCTAGATGGGAAGGTCCGATGAGGAATAGTAGGACGTACACTCGTAGATTCGAAGATGGAAACAACCAACGACCATACGGAAACTACCAACAAAGATACGATCAAGATCGGAATAGACCAAACCAAACCGATCGTGCTCAAGAAAGGTATAGACCTTATGAAAATAGAAATAGGAATGACAGGTACATGAATGGTAATCAAGAAAGAGAACAATACCAACCTAGGAATAACAGGTATCGAGGTTATCAGAATAATAACCGATACTATGATAATAGGGACAGACAAGGCCAGTATCAACAACAGGATAGAGGTCAACAAGGGTTTGCCAGATATAAAAACTATAGAGACAAAAACTATTATAACCAGGAAGACAGAGAACAGTCTAGAAAGGACAGGGATAGGCGTGAAGAAAGTAAGGATCGAAGGGACACAGAAAGTGAACCAGAACCTAACACTAGCCATCGCACTAGTGATAATGAAAGGGGTTCGAAAGAGAAAAAAAAACGCCAATTTTGAAATCCCAGTAGGATTAAACAGCCAGCCGTCTCCATTTGATATTATTATACAGGATGTTTATGAGGACACGAACGAAGAAATAGGAAAATTTAATGCGAAGAATCTCAGAAAGTACTTCAAGAAAGTGGAATAAAACGCAAAATTCTGTTCATTGACGAATACCTAGAATGGTGTAATAAAAGTATTCGCACACTTTTATTAGCTAGGTTGGGAGGAGGATGAGACAGTATTTTGCTATTTATTGGAACCCTGATATGACAGCGAGACGTATTTGGAAGTTATTGCTTGACATTATTTTGGCTGTGGACTGTGAGGCACAGTTTGTTTCATATGCTCTAAGGAGATGGTTAGACTACCCCGCCACACTCCTGATCACGTGCACAGCACATGCTTATGGACTTGACATTGCAACTAGTGGAAGGAAATATGAAATGATAATCGATTGTGTTCGATTGTCCACCTCGATATAGGTGTGATGCATCTTGGGAGTCTACCAGCTGAGTCTTGGATCAGCAGCTTTGAGACGACACACACTTGAGTACAGCTATCTATGCAGTGAACATGTTATCGTTCGTATAAGGAAGTTCCGTGTATCACGCGTTATACGAGTGCTTTCTACACGCACCGCGATTCGAACGAGTGAGCTTAGCCAACATATGGACTTTGTTAATACAGAATTCAATGAGGAAATCTGCTACGTATTGGTTTGAAATGCAAGAAAGCATTATTATCGACAACATTATGACTGGATATTCTTGTGAGAAACAAACTATTGGAGTAATGATGTGCTAAATATCTCGTTCAGGAATGTAATGCAATAGCAGAGTTGATCATTTGGAATGACATCCTTTTGAACTCTACAAAGGAAGAGAAAGAAAATGTTGAGAACATTAGTTCTAATCCAGTGACTTCAAAGTAGCCAAGAATGAAGAAACTTCTCCAAAGTAAGGAAGCTACTTTACTGTTAACGTCGAGGGAGCCTTGTGCAAGCATTATGCGGGAACTCCGTTTCGTGGACAGTAGTTTTCGGGTTAGGAGGAAGTTGGTTCGACAACTTGCGGATCCAGCCACGAGCTTCTCAGGGACGATGGTTCGATTCCTGACAGGAATGTATATTCCTATACATATTCTTCAATTTCAACTAGAACTTCGCCCAAGGTAGCTGGAAATCTTTTCTTCTCTTGTAGACAGTAGAACTTGTCACCTTTAGTTTGATACTTTTCACCAATATTTCATTAATTAGTATGAATTTCATTCAAAGGCTAGATCTGGTTCTCTTTTACCATTTCTGTCGGAGAATGTAATTTTTTGTGTAGTTAACTGTAAACGTGATGCTATTTAGAGCATTACTTTGTTGCTTTTATTTTTCAAATTTTGGAAATAAAACCAAGCATTCAATTTTGTTGGGAAGATATTTGCAGCATAATTAGGAACAAGACGACGATATCTTTGTATAAGAATAGTAATTAGGAAGAAGATGGCAACATACTCGTGCACTTGAACTTTTCAAAAATATTTGAGTGATACTATTCGATTGAACTTTTGACATTCTAGTAGAAATTCTTTCTTTTAAAAATGATAGTGCATTCTCATCGTTATTTTCCATGCTTATGGATTTATGGAAATCGTCCGGCGAAAACAATTGTGAATTGATTGCCAAGGCATTTGCAGCCTACTTTCATATATTTTTGATTAAAGATTTTTCTTTAATGTAATATTTTTGTTCAGTTTTTGCTTGTATTATTTCAATTCGTTTTTGGGAAGACTCTTGGATAGATCATCGTTTGATTTAATGGTTTGCGTGTATCTATTGATTTGATAATAGACTCCTTTCCATGATGTAAGTCTCACGTGTTTTCTTCTGAGTAGTTGAGCCATTTTTCGGATTTGGATAGGCGAAACTGAAACGACTATTTTGATAGTGTCTATTTACAAGTTTTCTATCACAGATAAGTCATTATAAATAAATATATATATATAAATATATTGGAATTGTGAATCAAATTTAACTGTTCACATTGTTATAACAGAATTTATCGTAGACTTTAAAGACGATTATTGTGGAAGCGAATAAAGCAAATTTATCTAACAAATTGTTGCTTCTTGTTTAATGAAGTTAGAAAAGAAGTAATATGTGGCATTTCTATATTCGTTTATGATGAGGGCATGATATTTTCAGAGCAACATCTGAAAAGTTTCAAGTTTAATAACGTTTGGGTTTAATTTTTGACAGCTTTGGAAAGCTTAAATGAGGTATTGCAATTTTGTGCATTCGATTTATTGTGTTAGTGCAGCTAATATTTGACATCATTGGATGATCAATATTAATGCTGGATATTGTTCTTGTAGTCTTTTGAGAAGACGTTAACGTAGTTATTGCGTTTTAGTAAGAGTGAAATTAGCTTTTGAGCTATCACCTTTTTGGATTTGATGTTGTAGTTCTCGTGATTTGGAATCACGAATGTTTTTCTTATGCTTGTTTTATGCAAGTAGCCCTACGTTTTATTCTTGCCTAGTATGATTTGCCGGAGATTAATTGTCTATATCATGACATCCATATTCAAGTAACACAGATACTTCTTAAATTACTTTAACTAATTCATGCAACATAATACATGTAATATTTCAGTAATTTTTGTAAAAATATACTGCATTCTTTGAAACTTATAAATAGTTAATGAACTATTTTCACAAAATGTAACACAATTTGATTATCTTAATTGATTGTTGAATTCATCGAATTAAGGAAATGATAACCATGAAACATACTTGTAAAATTAAATGAAGATAGGCAGCGTTGAAAACAAAATCCTAATTGAGGATGAAACTTGTATATAAAGTGTAAAATTTGTATAAATCTTTAAGGGTATAACATCAGTATATAATGTAACAATATTATTTTTTTTTCTTGTTATTTGTTCAGCGATTGATATGAACAATAAGATGGGGCCTTATTGTAGGCATTTATTTAAAACCATATTTTTTTTTATCACTTGATTTAAAGAAATTTTTCTTTAACTTCGTGTCTAATTGACGGACAGTCATTATTGATCAGTCAATAAATTGAATTTAATTTTAAAGAATATTAGAATGACTAGTGTTTTATATCAGAAAAGGGGAGTGCGTTAGGAGGACCAGTGGGTGGTTTTCTTTTGAGTTTGCTTAAACTTAACGCCCGAGATATTTTTATTATATTTTAGAGTCTCTTGTTCGAGTTCCTTTGAGCTTTGTTTCATCGTAATTTTATACACCACTGGCATCTTCGTACCGCATTCTTTTATATCGACGTATCCTGATCCCTGGTTGATCCTAGTTGGTAGGTTTTTCAGAGGTTATTTGAGCCGGGAACTTCTAGAATCTACGATCCAGCCTTCCATCGGATTGCAACAGGTAAGATCACGTGGATTACGGGTACAGTACCTACTGTAAGGCCACGGCCGCCTCCTTCCCTCTTCCTAGCCTATCCATCCCAATCTTCTATCCCTTCCCATCCCTCATGAGGCCCCTGTTCGCTTTGCAGGTGAGGCCACCTGGGCGAAGTGCTGATCACACCTCCCCAGTTGTATCCATCCCGACCGGATGTTCCCAGCTCCAGGACACTGCCCTTAGAGGCGGTAGTGGTGAGTTCCCTCGCAGCGTCCGTGGGAACCACCAACCTAGAGGGTAAATTGATTAAATAATATATATATATATTATATATATATTGGCCCAAATATTAATCTATTGTATGAGGGAGTGTTTTACAGATATTGTAGTTTATAATACAGAACTCATTTTATTAGATGATTTGTAGCCTCCACCAGCACTAGTCTAAATAAAGAATACGATATGGATCAACTAGATTAATAGACGCGACACTGCTCATAACCTTAAAATCCTTATAAACAGGTCCTCTTCATTCACAGACCAACACGTAATTTCATAAAGATTCTGTTAAAATGAGTCATATTGATATGATAAATATCGTTTAAAATGATAATCTTGTAGCAAAAGTATCTATCTCGTCCGGGATTCGAACCCAACATCTCTAGATTCACATTCATAAGCACTAAGCCCACGGCTGTTTCGTCTACGCAAATTCTGTGCACAAGATTGTAGTGCGGTGTCTATGTGCGTTGTAGGCTAGCAAGAAGCCAACGACACGTGGTGCAGCGGTAGGAGCACTGCTTCGTAAGCGCGGGGTCGCTGGCTCGAATCCCACCGGTGAGCCTTTGCAGTGTGTTGTGTTTTATTTGTTGTTGAAAGCATTGACAATTCGTACAAATGCAGATGTCGTGAACAATGTTTATTTCGCAGTCAGTTGTAATAACGTGTTACGTGAGCGGGAAAAGGGATTCTGAAATCTTCGTATGAGGGTCAACGTTTGTGACATTACATTTTATACAGTATCGGCATTGCAAATACATTGGTATTATACACGGTCAGGTGTATTCTATTATATGTACCGGTATACATTCATACATTGAAGGTCTAGTCTGTTCCATTCATTGCACGTCTGTGAACCATCAGACCACCCCGTACCCCGCAAGCAGTGACTCAAGCTATGCTTATTGGTTGGAAATTGCCAATGGTTACAAAAAATAAATAAAAAAGAAAGAAAGAAAGAATGAAGGAATGAATGAAAAAAACACACTGCAACGGTTCACCGGTGGGATTCGATCCAGCGATCCCGCGCGTACGAAGCAGAGCCCTTACCGATGTACAACGTGCTCGTTGGGTTCTTGATTGCGTACAACACATATGGACGCCGCACTGCAATTGCAAATAATTAATTTCTCGGAAACGGCTGAGAAGCGCACCTTACTACTTGCACCTGGTATACGCCTAGTCATACCCTACACGTGTACTAAAAATGGTTCGACTCGGTGATCCATGCATCGTATTCTCCCCTTGTTAGCAGCAGTGTACGCACCTGGCTCCAGTTCCACTGTAGGTGTAACGCTAATCGCGGTAAGTTCCAACGACCCTTTCGATGAGCGCAAAGTTAGTTTCAATTATTTGTAGTGGTCAAGAGTACCGTCTTAAGAAAGGGGATAGTATGACGTCAAACTTCCGTCATGCAATGGAGGGGGTCAGCCTGTGAGACTGCCCCACATGTCCGACATTAAGCCCCAGAACTCGCATCAAGTAAATACCCTGAGTTCTGTTGAAGTTTCTATTCTTTCATTCAGAGCCTTTGACTGGATTGGTCTGCTCGAAATAATACGATTTCGCTTTTTTCGCTATCGTTTTACCCTCCAGGATCGGCTTTGCCCACGGACTAAACGAGGGATCCCACCTCTACCACCACTGAGGGCAGTGTCCTGGAGCTTGAGACTCTGATTCAGGGATACAACTGGGGTGTGTGACCAGCACTACGCCCAGGCGGCTTCACCTGCAAAGTGAACAGGGGGCCTGATGAAGGGATGGGAAGAGTGGGACGGTTAGGCAAGGGAGTGGGCATGAGGCGGCCGTGGCCTTACCGTAGGTACTGTACCAGTATTTTGGCTAGTAATAGAACACTGGTATGTTTAAGAAACGTATTTTGCATTTTTATGACAAGATTCCAACTTGCAGTGAAGAGTTATAACAAGCAAACGCGCGGTTAGGGAAAATGGATAGGCAACCCTGCAACAAATCTGAGAACACATGTTTTGGAAAAGCACAGTTAGTTCACAAGATGGCTGCCTTACAAGCATGGCATTGATACATACAATTAACCATTACAGAGATTACAGAGGGGATCGACGACATGGAAGTACAATAAAACATAAGAAGAAATGATTTGAAGATATTTATGGAATTACAAATGCTTTTATAATGCTATCAGATGTTTATCGCAATTATGGTATGCCAACTTCAATTCATATATCGACCGGACAGAGTTGTATTATGGGTAAGATTAGTCCAGCTGAAAGCAGCACGGGTTTGAGACAGACACTTGCTTCTTGGCTCGGTCAGAGCAATAATCTCCAGTATCATTAATATATTTGTGCGATCTGTGACAATTCGGGACGGTACAAGTGCGTCTCTGCTTTCAAGCAGACACGGGCGAGATACTTGGGGCGACCATATACCCAGGGTACGAACATAGTGCGATATGACAGTGCCGCGATTGAACTTCGTGTTTCGCATAGATTGTTTTGTAGCACTCTAGCTATCACCAAAGGACTTGTTACTTTATCCAGTGATCATTCTACATTTCAACATGGATTTTAGTACTGCTATGAAGGGAAGAATGAACTAGTATTACACGAGAGAAGAAATGAATTGCTAAACACTGAAAAGGAATGCAGCACTCAAGCAGAGTTGAACATCTAGAAATGATCAATGATGAATGATGTAATTCATAAGCAGAAGGCTATTTAAACGGAGACCAAAGGCAGTTTATATCATGACACTGAGATAATTACCTCTACGATATGGATCTTCAAAGAAGAGAGGAGGTGGCATTAATCTCTTCGCTACTAAGGCATCCTAGGCAGTTACCGAGAGATGAACATTGTGATCCGGACAGCTGTTTCGAGCCGAGGGGAGATGGGTTCGAGTACGTGCAGTCCTGACCAACATTTCAACTACTCAACGCTATGGATGACGCTTCGATCTCTACAAGGGATGTATGTTCTGACATACATTTTAGTACATCAAGACGACTGAGGTAGCGGGAAATCTTTTTATCTGTAGACGGTATGAATCATGTCATATCTATAGAATGCCCTTTTTCACCAATTTTTATTCAGTAGTTTGAAAATGGACTTGAGAATTAGACCTGACGTTTCTGTCATTTCTGTTCGATGGTCTATTTTAGGTTTTGATCTAACAATGGATGAACCTATATAGTCATTTCTTAGTAGTTAATCTTTAACGTAGTGTTATTTTTGCAACATTACTTTTTCAATTTTGGTAATAATTACAATCATTATAATTAGTTGAGAAGAAGCATATTTCAAGAAGAAATTAGGACCAAGACTACGATATCATTATACAAGTATAGGAGATAGGAAGATGATGTCCTACCAGGATTATATGAACATTTTTCTACATTGATTATGTTTAATACTGAGCATCGAAACAGAATTTCTTCGACAGTTCATACAGCCTTACATATTAGATGACTGTATATTATTCGTCAAGCTAGTTATAGACATTGAAATCTAGCATCATAATTGTAGTGAACAATTGCAGTTTTTGAATGAGGCAATTATAGCCAATTTTTGAATCACGTTTTGAGTATTGATATTTTAGTTGAGACACAGTTCGTTCAGTTTTCGACTTTTAAAATTCATTTTTGGAATACTCCTGTTCTGATTCCGTATGATTCTAATAGTCTATTTGTATTCTACTCATACTAGGCATTTTTCCATGGTGTAGACTCATACGACTTTCTTAAGGGGAGGACCCATTTTTGAATTTGTTTCTGCGAATCTGAATTAATTCTCAAACAATAGTAAGTTATATCATCTTGTGAGATATGTTTGTGAATATGGAGATTTTGATGAAATTAAGTATAAGTGAGATATAAAGCTCAATTTTGTGTAAAATATATTCCGTCATGAAACAGAATGACATTTTTGGGAATTTACAAATGTAATGATTTGACCGTGTAATTATGCAATTATTATTACAGCTTTTATGAAATTAGATTAACACTTTGATACTTGTGTTAATTATGAACCATGATATATTTAGGTGATTGTTTGAAACATACATGAATTTTATAAACGTGTGGAAAATTATTTACAGCCATTAAGAGCTACTTTTCGTATTGGATAAAATAACAATTGTGTTAATAAAATATTTTTGAAGTACATTTCGACATCAATGAATGGTCAGAAATAATTTAAGGATGATATTAGGAATCTCATATGTGGAGAGATTGTCGTATTTGTTATGAATTTTGTGGATTGTGCGAGCTATTGAGCTATCGCTGAATTATAATTTGATGAAGTATATTTAAACGTGAGATGGTCACGAACATCGAAACTAGAAGGCTAGTAGTTATTTGTGAGGTTTGAAGCCATTTTTCAGTGTTGCCTAAGTAAACAAAAGTTTGGTGCTTTTCAGTCGGTCAACACGAATGTACCCAAATAGAGCTGTGTTATGCCCTGATCCTGAAATAAATTACATAAGATTAATAAATACACTAGGATGACCAGTTTCGATCATCAAGCGATCATCATCAGATCCATTACACTTAGACTATAACATCTATGTTTGAGAATACAGGTGAAAAATATATACAATATGTACAATTATTTAGTTGCAGTGTTGGTAATGCAACAGTCGGTGTATGTTAAATGTGGTATATCTAATGTTAGGTAAACTTCTAAAATAGTGATAAAAATCCGGAATTTGTCTGTTAGGGGTGATTATATGGTTTTACAAAATCAACTATGGTTATACTAAAATAATGCAAGCTTATACTTATCGAGTTGTCTCTTTAACTGGAACTTGAAGCAGTTGCGTGTTGCCATAGACACCAGTTGTAGTCGACTAACCCCGAGTGTTCGCTGGGTGGAACTGGTTTTCCCCTTCCTCCCCCTTTAGTTGCTATGTTCTTCCAGAGGTCAGTGCCATGTATATTTGTGTGACTTTGCCAAATCTAGATAAAAGTGTATGCAATTGAATGCAGGAGTCTGCAACTACTAAAGACCGTGGAACTATCTTCGCCACGCATGGGCTGAAAAGCCATCGATACTGAGCGGTACACGGTCTATTGAAGACGTCCCGGCACCTTTAATACTGCCGCGCATATCGGCCTAGGTTTATTGCAGAAAAATAAACATAGTACACCTGATCCAATTAACATTTACCTATAAACACCGCTATTTTCCCCCCTTTTTATCTAGCTTGGCTGTATCGCTAAGTTGTGTCTTGTTTTCGACAGGGTGTGTTTTTTAGTAGGGCGAAAAGGGGTGAACTCTCCATAAATGTGTGTTCATTTAGATTGTTGGGATTGTTTTGTTTGGCTAGGTGAATATCGATTGCTTCTTTTATGTTAAGAGCTCTGCCTTTCGATTCGTGATGAATTATTTTTAGATCAGTCTCGATTTTAGTGAAGCTGTGCCCCGTGTCACACATATGTTCGCATACGGCTGAATGTGTTCCGTATCTTATCGCATTTCTATGTTCATTATAACGTGTATCTACTCGTCTTCCGCTCTGTTCAATGTAATTAGCTTGACAACCAATGTCTTGGCATGTAATAGAATATACCCCTGACTTTGAATACGGGTCTTGTTTATTTAGATTGCTATTTTGCAGGTGCCTCCCGGTCGTATTATTCGTTGTGAATGCTATTTTTATGCCTTGATTTTTGAATAGATTAGTGATTTTATATGTGTTCTCATTCACATAGTTGAAGCGCGCGAATTTTTTCTCATTAATGTCCGGTTTTGGAATCATTTTATCTTTATTTTTATGTTTGGCTATAATTTGGTCTATTTTGCTTGACGGGAAATTGTTTTCCTTTGCTATTTGTTTAATGGTTCTTATTTCCTTATTATAATTGTCTGTTGACATGGGTATGTTTAAAGCTCTGTGCACCATTGAATTGAACCCCGCTAATTTATGCGTACTGGGGTGATTAGACTGATTGTCGATTGCATGCTAGGTTTGTGTGGCTTTTCGGAATATGGAGTATGAAAGCTCGTTGTCCTTACGTTCAATAGTTATGTCGAGATAATTTATTTTTCGATCTGTTTCGGATTCCTTGGTGAATTTTATTGAGTGGTGTAGGTTATTAATGGATTGGAGAATTGTTTCTTCGCTTGTTAATTCAGTATCGTAGATGCAAATTACATCATCTACGTATCTTTTCCATATTACTATTCCCTTTGTTGAAGTCTTTTCTAAAAACTCATTTTCTAGTGCATTAATGAAGATGTCAGCGATTAATCCGCTTAGTGGTGAACCCATCGCTAATCCTTCTGTTTGTGTGTACATTTTATTGTCGAATTGAAACGCGTTTTGGCCGAAGACGACCCTCAGTAGTCGCACGATCTCTTCAGTTTCTTTTTCCGAATTGTTGGATTTTAAGTTATTTTCGATAGTGTTGATTGCATCATTAATAGGAATATTGGTGTACATGTTAGTTACATCGAAAGATACAAGCCTCATGCTAGGTTTCATTTGTAGGGTGTTCAGTGCTGTTACTAATTCCGTTGTGTTCTTTACAGAGTTGTTTTTGTCGTTGGAAAGGCGGCGTTTTAATATTTTTAGTAACTCTTTGCTGATTTTGTAATTAGGCGCATTCCTACAATTGACTATTGGTCTCATTGGGCACTCATTTTTGTGTATTTTTGGTTGTCCCCTCAATGACGGTATTTTCGGGTTCATGTTTATTAGTTTTGACTTTTCAGTTTTGGTCAATATGTATTCTGTTTCTTTTAATACACTTTTTATTTGTTTTTGGAATTTATTGGTGGGGTCTTTTGCTAATTCCTTGATTTCGTTGTTGTTTAGGAATTCGACTGTTTTTTCAATGTATTCTGTTTTGTTCAAAATTACTGTGGTATTTCCCTTATCTGCTTTTGTGATGATTAAGTCCTGTTCTTTTATTTTTTGTTTCAATGACTTTATTTCTTTTAGTTGTTTGTTGTTTAGAGTGTAATTGTTTTCGCCCTCTCGTTTGAGGATTTTTTTGGCTTCGTTGGTGGCAAGATTTTTGGTTAATTCCCTGTCTTCTGCTGGGAGCTTGTGACTGGCTATCTCGATATCTGTGATTAACTGTTTTATATTATGGTTCGTGTGTGCGTCTGTGCAGTTGTATTTCAAACCTTTGTCTAGCATATCCATTTCATTTTGAGAGAAGGTTACGTTCGTTCTGTTGTTTACCCTGCTGTGGAAATTGAATTCAAAATTATTCGTGTGTTGTTCACTAGGTTGATTATTCTGTGTTTCTCCTAGTTTTCTTAGTTTATATTCTAGCGTTTCGTGTTTCCTCGTTGCTCTGATTTTGATGGTGTCATGTAGGTGCTCGGTAAAACTGTCCCATTGGAATGCGTGCCAGAAGTTACTTAGTTGCAATTGAATATCGTATAGTTGTTGGTTGAATTTTTTGCTTTCTTATGTATGCAAATCTTAGTTCGTTTTTTATCCAACGAGCTTTGGCTTGTTTAGTTGAAATGATTGAGGCTGGTGTAATCGGTACGGTTTTAATTGGTACATATTTAGGGGTGAGATTTAGTTCTATACATTTTTTGTTGAACCAAATTGACTTGTCTATGTTCATGAGTTTAAGCCTGAGTGTTTTGAATCTCTTGGCTTCACGATTTGCCTGACTAGCCGTGAACATTGTGAGGTTTGAAGCCATTTTTCAGTGTTGCCTAAGTAAACAAAAGTTTGGTGCTTTTCAATAGACCGTGTACCGCTCAGTATCGATGGCATTTCAGCCCATGCGTGGCGAAGATAGTTCCACGGTCTTTAGTAGTTGCAGACTCCTGCATTCAATAGCATACACTTTTATCTAGATTTGGCAAAGTCACACAAATATACATGGCACTGACCTCTGGAAGAACATAGCAACTAAAGGGGGAGGAAGGGGAAAACCAGTTCCACCCAGCGAACACTCGGGGTTAGTCGACTACAACTGGTGTCTATGGCAACACGCAACTGCTTCAAGTTCCAGTTAAAGAGACAACTCGATAAGTATAAGCTTGCATTATTCCAGTATAACCATAGTTGATTTTGTAAAACCATATAATCACCCCTAACAGACAAATTCCGGATTTTCATCACTATTTTAGAAGTTTACCTAACATTAGATATACCACATTTAACATACACCGACTGTTGCATTACCAACACTGCAACTAAATAATTGTACATATTGTATATATTTTTCACCTGTATTCTCAAACATAGATGTTATAGCCTAAGTGTAATGGATCTGATGATGATCGCTTGACGATCGAAACTGGTCATCCTAGTGTATTTATTAATCTTATGTAATTTATTTCAGGGTCAGGGCATAACCCAGCTCTATTTGGGTACATTCGTGTTGACCGACTGAATACCACCAAACTTTTGTTTTTTGGCTAGTAGTTAAATAAAAACCCAACATTTAAATATTGTTTGAGAAGAAAACAATTCATTTAAATTTGATTTCCAATAATAACATATATCTAGTGTGAAGCTATGATCTGAAAACGTAAAATAATTTGTAAAACATTAGAGAAATAATTGAAACATTAATTGGAAGAAACTATACGTTCGATAAGCTTAATTGATCGTCGAATAACACAAACCATGACTATAAGAAATGTTTAAATACTTGTGGCAATGGAAAATGCTAGAAAATCTTGGCGAAATTCGGCAAACGAATTAAATTTTACATTCTTGTAAATAATTTATTACTATCAATTTTTTAGGTTATTTGTATAAAATAACATGTGAAATGGTTAATCATACATCAGGTGTTCATGATTTGAACGTTGCTTGATAATGCAATTTCATGCTGTATATTCTCGCCAAGATTAAGGCGATTTTCATATTTATTTGTGATTTGCTACGGTAGATACTACTCTATATTTTGCTTAGTAGATTTAGATCTACGATTCTTTGCCTTTAGTATATAAACTGATTATTTAATTTTATAATCAAAATGATTTAGTGATTTTTATTAGACACAGGATGTGCTAGGAGAACCAGTGGGCAAACTTTTCCAACGTTTAGCCATATGCCCGAGATTAATTTTAAGAGTTTTCGAGTTCACTTTGACAAGTTTTTCATTTTGTTCTTTTACCACTGGCATTGTCTTATCACATTCTTTTATATTGAGATGTCCTTATCCCAGGTTGATTCTTGTTGATAGAATTTTGGGGGTTATATCATCCGGGTACTTCCAGATTCTACGATCCAGTTTTGCCATCGAATATCAACAGGTAAGACCAAGTGGATACGGGTACAGTACCATCCCGACATTTGCCCGAAGAAGAAGTGGGAAACCATGGAAAACCACTTCGAGGATGGTTGAGGTGGGAATCGAACCCCCTCTGCTCATTTGGGCCTCCCGAGGCTGAGTAGACCCCGTTCCAGTCCTCGTACCACTTTCCAAATTTCGTGGCAGAGCCGGGAATCGAACCCAGGACCTCCGTGGCGGCAGGTAACCATGCTGACCGCTACGCTGCGGAGGCGACAATAATACGATAGAACCTGTTATTCTCACGATCGTTTGAATGCCAAGTGCACTTTTGAAAGGATAATTTTGTGGTTGAACGGACCAGTAGTACAGTCTACAGAAACGCAGGCTATATACTTTTTTCACAGAGCTACTTGTTTTTAATTAAATAATTAAATTAATGTTGATAATTAGCTGTTTCCATGTGTCCTTAAAACCATAATGTTGCAGACATACGATCACTAATAATTCTGTTATAATATGGGCCATATGGAGCATTGAAAGGTGGCTGCTTGGTTGTGGTGTATCGAAGAATTATAGATTGTGATTGTGATAATTATGAGTTGCGAGAGTAGAGTGAATTTATCATGATCTCTCGAGATTCTTACTTATTCGAGAAGAGTTGAAATCAGTCCCTCTACTGGAGAGTTAGACGAGGAATTCAGAGGTGTGGTAAGATGGTATTGGTAGATATACAGTATTCTATAATTAGACTGTTCTCAAATTCTCCTCCTTGATCATGGGTAATCCTTTTCGTATACCCATGGCGTGAGAAATATACTTGTAGTTGATTCAATACAGCCATGGCTGTGCTATTAGGTAGTACATAGGCTTGTACATATTTTGAAAATACACCTAGTACGGCTAAAATGCGATCTTGTTCGAAGTGAAAAGTATCAATATGAATCTGAGCAAATTGGTCGTCAGCTGTTATAGGAGATTGGTTCGGTACCTCGTTAGGATGTCTTTCATATTTATTGGCCTGGCATAAATAACATTGGTTCATTAGATTTCTAATTTGTTCTTTCAAGCGTGGCCAATAAGTAGGGGGGGGGGGGGGGGGGGTAAGGCCGATTCTAACGCACAGGCTGTTCCAAAAGTAAGTACACACTTTTTGTTTATTAATATCTCTCGAACGCATGGTCCGATTTTGACAAATGAGGTGTCGTTGGACTCGGGCTGACGGGGGCTTCGCTATGGACTACTCATTTCAACCCCTAAATAAAACCTACCCCTACTAGGGGGTGAAATTGTAATTTTTTAGTGAAAGTCTCTTTTTGAATGCGACATGTATAAGGTGAGCTGCTAAAATGAACTTAAACGTTGTTGCTCATATAGCGCATGCGTTTTACAAGATGCCGATATGGATTAACATTTTTGTTTTTGTTTTGTACGCATGCGCACTTAGGATTTTTGTAAGAGGGCGAGATCTTTGAAAACAATGATTGATAAGAAGGGGTTTTGGTGGTGAGGAGAGAGCCAGATAGTCGCCTACTTTCCTACGAAGTTTGCCGATATCTCTCGAACGCAAGGTCGGATTTGGACGTGTGACGTGTCAAATCGCTTGTCTCAAAGCCCTATATATGTTATTAATAGGTTAAAGTTATGAGAATGAGGGAAACAGGCTTTTTGGGAGTGAAACCGTGATTTTAGACTTTTTCCGATATTTCACGAATGCCTGGTCGGATTTGGTCCTATGACGTGTCAAATGGCTTGTCTCGAAACCTTGTTTATTTTGGTAATAGGTTAAGGTTTTTGAGAATGAGGGAAACAGAATATTTTGGGGTAAAACCGTGGATTTTAAAATTTTTGCTATATTTCGCGAACCAATCATGCTAGAGGCGTGTACGAGGGGTCCAAGGACTCGGGCTGACGTTCTCTTTCCTATGGGACACTCGTTATATTTTAAAAAAAATTGGAAACTCGATTTTGGGGTAAACAAGTGTTTTTTGTGATTTTTGCTGATTTCTCACGAACCAATAAGCCTAGAGACAAGAGCGAGGTGTCATTTTTTTCACCTCGTTGCCCTCTTGCCGAGGATGTTCGTGATGAGCAGGAATGAACAAAACATGTTGAGGTAAAACCATGATTTTAGACTTTTTGCTTTATCTCGCAAACCCATAACGCTAGAGACGTGTACGAGGTGTCCTAGGACTCGGGATGACGCCCCCATTTAGAAACGATGTTTGACATTTTGACAAAAGGCCTAACGCCATACATGTTGAAAAAGATTCTTTACCGATACCTGTTTATAATGTTCATGAAGCGTGGTGGTTGAGAGAGACGATACTGTTGGATGTGTGTGTTTCAACGAACCTGTCGCTGACCATGGTGGCTGTGATCAATAGATCAATCGCTATTTCGACAGGTCGGGTTATGACAGAGCGAGGGTGCGTTTTATCTGATACTTTACCCAGAAGATGATCTTTAACGTGTAAACGGTGATGAGAACTTGGTTCTATGTTGGTCGAAGCGAGTACAGAAAACCAACTTGCCGAGGAGCAGGATGTGAATGTCATTTGAGCTTATTGGAATGCGCTGATCTGACTTGACAACAGGTGCAATGGAAAATGACCAAGACGCAGAGGACACTTGAAGGTGAAATAATCTGACCATCGTGATGGCAGGGAAGAGCGAATACACGTGTGAGATGACATGTATTCTAAACAAGTTACATCCTGTTTGCTTCGTACGTGACAAAATGCAAGTTCATGTGAAATTTGATCCGGCACAGGTGTTCACTTTGGGTGTTAGCTGCCCACGTGACCGATAACAGGATGTTCAAAGCGTGGGAAAAATGATTATACATGCAATGTAACATATATAAAGACATGTCGTTATCATTTCCACTCTCACTTAGGTGACTACCTTTGAACACATTGCGTTGCGTGAAACCCTTGGTCTTGTTTAACAGTTTTGGTGTTGGTGGAAAATACTTAACCTTGTTGTGGGGTAGGTATTTATTTATATATTTATTCATTTATACATTTATTGTTTTATATATATATTTATAAGTAATTATTTATTGATTAGGAAATTAATGATTTTATTTATTTATTTGTTTCCAGATAACCGGTATACCTTACATGTCTGAGAGAGAAGAAACCATTGCACTTTTGAGCCCACTAGAAGGAAACAGCAACAAGCCACTGCAAGTAAAGGTGAGATGATTTTTTTAAAACTAACTTGTTTCATTTTTTTTTGTTTTATGTTTTATTTTATGAAATGCATGTATTAACCTGAATTTAGGTATTTATAGCGGTTTATTTTATTTATTTTTAGAAACTTGGAAAGAATAGCCTTACCGCCGTAGCAGTTGCTGAAAAAAACCGAAACGCACTAAAGCGAAACCACTGCCAAAGAGTGAACTGTTTAAAACTCAGGTAAGTCTAACTTAAAAATGCTATTTCATTTTACCACTACTGAAAACTCGTAGACAAAAAAATTCATTACCTGTACATGACTGGGACAATGATTGCTTTCTTGATTAATGGCTATGTTGTTGTTGTTGACTGGGAAAAGTACAAGGCCATGTTGGATTTTCTAAAAATAAAAAAATAAAATTTAATTTATGGGTGGTTCCCTATGGACTCAACGAATATCCACAGGTTTGAACATGATAATGTGAACAAAATGCCATGACATTCATTTTTGTTTGTATATTGGTTAAAGGGGGGGGGATGTAAATGACTCTAGCTTTATAAAAAAAATAAGTACATGGGTTACTGTTAGTGCCAACATACAGTTTATTTTTAATGGTGTTTTGATATATTAATGCCAATTAACGTTAACGTTTTATTTACAAGTATTGATTGATTGAGTGATGGGTTATTTTGTTTGCCTTTAGGTGTCGTCATGTGCCATTAACGTAATGAACAGACAGTGAAAAAGCATGCATTATGCTTTAAAGTACTCTGTGCTCTTGTGCAACGTTAATAACTTAAAATAAGAAAAAAGTTTTATTATAACACATGGCGTTAGTACCAAATACAACAAGTGAGCAAGTTGGTTTACCACATGGGTTAAATTTAAAATCAGAACATGATCGGTGGTTAATATTTGAATCCTGGCCTGTAGGCTTTTTGTCGACACATAAACTTGCAAATGCCGGTTTTTTTTTTACTTGAACTGAGAAGATGTGGTGCGCTGTGTGTTTTGTCGTATTGAACTTTCACACTGGGAAGAAGGGGATGATCCCTTTAGAGACCATTTGCGATGGTCTCCTCATTGTCCTTACATGCTTGGAAAGCAAGTGGGTAACCTAACCGTGCATTCATTTTACCGAACCACAAGGCCTTTGGCCGCTACTTACGTTGCTGAATCACAAATAAATAATAATAATATTGATGTATTACCAGCCAACGGTAGTGTCGATATATGTGGTCCCATATGCCATAGACAGTGTTGAATTGGCGTGTGCTTTTTGAAAAATTGGGAGTTTGCAAGACTAAAGCACTAGCACACCCAGAGTACAGCTCTGTTGAAAAACGTTTAGAATCTTATAAAAATGTTTGGCCATTAATATTAAAACACCTTACCAAACAGCTAAGTGAAGCTGGATTTTGTATACTGGTGAAGAGGGGTTAAAATAATATGTTTTTATTGTGGATTTGCTTTAAAGGATTGGCAAATTACTGATGATCCTTTTGTGCAACACGCTCGTTGGTTACCAAACTGTAAATACATGGTGTTGCTTAAAGGTCAAGAATTTTGTGAACACTATTCGTAAAGAAAACGTGATTGCAGCACAAGACATAAAAGTGCCTTTAGAGTTAGAACACGCGGAGCAAATACATAAGGCTGAAAGAAAAGACTTGTGTTACGAACAGATACAAAAGTGTGACCAACAATTATGTAAAATTTGTTATCAAGATGAACTAGGTGTTGTATTTTTTCCTTGTGGACACATGATAGCCTGTGTCAAGTGTGCATTGGAACTTAACACTTGTGCTATATGCAGAAAAGTAGTATCTGCTTCAGTTAGGGCATTTCTTGCATAACTAGTATAATTTATTCGCCATGCATAGTGCAAAATCCCTAATTGCACAATATTGTTAAAGCTGTTTTAGAGTGTAATAGATATGCTTTTTTGTTTATAGACTACTACAATGAATGTTTTGAATGCTGTGGGACAATCATGTGGCTTAGAGACAAAGAAGCTCAGCGAATTGCCAACGCATATTCCATTCCGCATTATCAAGTTTCGGAAATTGAAAACAGCATATGGTGATCGTGTACTTTGTGTATGTGAAAACTTTGAGACATTTCTGCCTATACGGTTTAATGATATGTCGGAGAGTGTTTTTGATGAAGTCAATAATGCTGTGCAACCTGTACACTTAATTTATGAAGGTTTTAAAAACAATAGGTGCATGGTTCGTTTTAATTAAATAAATAAATAATGTGAAATAATAATGGAAAATATAAGTAATGACAATATACTGAAAAAGAAAGAAAATATGTGTATAGAATAGTAATGTTTTAGTGTTTAGTGTTGTCTTTAAAAATATTATGATGAAACCAAAAAAAAAATGTATATAAAGTTTGTAAATAAATGCAAAATGATGTTACAATGCTGTTTTATTTTATTCAAAGTTAGTATATTTAACATTGCAGAGTATACATGATTATGACAATAAATGCACACTGAATACAAGCCTTTCTCACTTTACAATAGTCTGTTATAGTTTTAAACACAAGGTTTGTTGTAGATCATTTTATAGCAATGTCCATTCAATGTTGTTTTCGAAAAGTGGGGAAGCCGCAATGGTTGCATAGGCACAAAAACCTTATTGTTATTACTATTTAGTCACTTTGATCCCCTAGCATATCAAGAGCAGATGACCTAGTTGTTCCACTCTTTAAAACGACAACAACAACACCACCTCTTGCATAGTTTGTGATGTTGATGGCTCTTGCGACGTGGAAGATGGATTAAAAATAACTTTTAGAATAGGGGTTAAACGTTGATCATTAAACAATGCACTATTTTGAGTAGCAATGGGGTTTTCTTGATTTTTTGTCGACGGCAACTGTGTTTCATGCAGTACACTACATTGATGATCACTGACACTTAAAACCTCACTATTTTTACTTTTTAGGTCACCACGACAATGTTTGGAACGTTGCTTTGAACAACGCCAAATAACAGTTCCATTTGTATTGGTTCGTTTCACAATATATGAATATCCTTTATAGTATGCGTAAGGCTTACCATACCTAGTCACTGATACTTCCATATCAACTGTCAAGCATAGACTAAGCTCTAGTAAAGTGAACTTGGTAATAAGAATAATAGTTTAATGTGAGAGCAAATATGGATCCAAAGAGTTCGGGTAAAAGTGAAAGCAAATAAGCAAATATTAGAAACAAGAGTGGGGGTAAAAGTGGTCGCAAAGTGGTAGACCCATTACACAATAATTTCAGCACGACGAAGCTCTTGTTCAATTTCTTTGATTTCCCAATCGTGACCGGTATGCCCAGCTTGTTGTAAAGCATGCAATTGTCGAAGCCGTTGAATTAGCTTACTGGGTTTATTCCAGTATACAAATTTAACAAATGGATTTTTAGGTGTAAACAAAGCATTACCACTATCATGATCATTATCAGCATCATCATTATCATCATCATGATCACCATTATCATCATGACCATCATCACTGTTACTATATAGTCCTTTTTGATCCTCTTGCAATAACACTTCATTTATAGTCTGAGTTGATTTTGATAGTGCTGAAGGTTTCTTGGACGTTGAAAACTGTCCCAACATGACGTTTTGAGGACATGATAAGTCCTTTTGAACAAACACTGCACTATCTTTAGCAGCAATATCGTTTTCTTGAACTTGCTTTTTAGCATTTTGATAATTGTTTGTAAACAGCAAGCGTGGTTCGTTTAGAGCACTACATTGATGAACACTCACACTTAAAACTTTTCCATTTTTACTTTTCAGATTGCCTCGACATTTTGTTGACCTCTCTTTTGAGCATCGCCAGAATATTATTCCATTCACATTCTGGCGATTATAGTTATAAGAGTAGCCTTGATAGACTGCACGTAGCCTACCTTTGTTGGTTGTAATAAGTTCCATAGTAGTAACTGACCTGTCAGTACGATGTTCTCACTACACAGGTTACAACTGTTTTGCTGATGGAGTGACCTACCATAAGCTTATATATTGGCTTATGTGTTGGCTTTTTGTGTTGGCATTTTGTGTTGGCTTTTGTGTTGGCTTTTTGTGTTGGCTTTTTGTGTTGGCTTTTCGTGTTGGCTTTTGTGTTGGCTTTTTGTGTTGGCTTTTCGTGTTGGTTTTTTGCGTTGGCATTTTGTGTTGGCTTTTTGTGTTGGCTTTTGTGTTGGCTTTTTGTGTTGGCTTTTTGTGTTGGCTTTAGTATTTGCTTTTGTATTGGCTTATTTGACAAGTTATTTGTGTGAATGTATTTAGTAGATTTTTTTCTTGGTGTTGGAAAGTAGTTGTAAGAGAGGGAATATTTAAAGACTAAACTTCAGCTCACTAACCTAACCTAACGTAACCTAACTTCTCCTAACCTAACTTTCCCTAGCCTAACCTAACCTAACCTTTCAACTCTCAGAGGTTACTTAAATACTGTGCATAGTCGAGTTGGAACCCAAGACCTCAGGGGTAAAAGACCAATTATTTTTTGATGGCTTATTTTGGTAACTTATTTTGATGGCTAACTTAACTTTACCTAACCTAACTTAACCTCAGCTCACTTTGGATATTACTAGCAAGTGTTCATATCCTCCGCTAGGTAGAATGCTAGCAGTACAGGTAGTGCTCATATTTACAGCTAGGTAGCGGAAACATACTTTGCGTGTTGCATGTGACACTTGTGAAGTTCAACCGCATGCAAGACGTGCTTGTATAAGTTCTCTATTTAAACTCAATAAACAATTAACCACTAATTGTTCAGAACTAACATGTATAGCCATGTTTAGGGTATATAGGAGACCCTTAGCAAGAAAGGCTGTCTAACCCACGAGTGTACAGCTTTTTCATACGCAGTACGCACCTGTTGGCAGAAAACAACAACAACAACAATTTGAGAAAGCCAACAACATATCCATTAATGTATTTAAAGGAAACAGTCTTTTGTTGGCTTAAATTCAGGTAGCAATTGAATTTGAGCGTACTCGAATTTTGATGACAATTCTCTCTTAGGCATTGTGATTTATTTTCATTAATTAATTGACTAGTTAATTGATTTATTTATTTCTTATTTAAATGAATAATGGAAGATTTTTAGTTTATTTATTATTATTTCGTATTTATTAATTCAAAATAACAACGACATGCGAAAAATCCTGTTTAGATTTACACAAACTCACTTTATTCTGAAAGGGAAATAGTGTTATTTTTTTAATATTTATTTCAAATGAAATGAGAATTATCCTTTCGTTTGAATGTTAAAGATTATTACTTCTCATGTTTAATTTAAAAAATGAACCATGCTGTTACTTGATATATTCAGGCATTACAATGTGGTATTTCAAATGTAACTTACAGGCAGGGATTGATGATCAGCTTGGACTGCATCTTCCTTGGGCTGGTTTAGTCAGTTGTTTATCTTCGGCGTCGTCGATCGATCGAAAGGCCCCCAGTGGAGTTGTCGGTATACTCGTGCGGCGGAGGTGGTCGGATGCTGTCGAATGGCGCTTCTAGAACATTGACGGCTACCTTCTTTCCTTCAAGCTGGCATTTGAGGGTGCACAAATGCGAGGGAGCCGTGTCAGTAGATTTACTGGCACGTTAAAGATCCCCTTCGGGGCAAAATTCCGGCACCCCGGCGTCTAAAAGCCACAGTAGTTAAAAGGGATGTAAAACCAATAACATTATTATTATTACTCAAGCTGGCGTAGTCGGTTGTGGTCAAAAGGCCTCCAGTGAGGTTGACAGTTCCACTCCTAACTAACTGGCTGGTTCAAATGAAATATATTACTTCAGTAGTTGCGGGAAGATAACTGGCTTCTCGGACGAGTAACGAAAGGCGATCTGGATCATTGTCAGTATACTTCTTCCAACTAGCACGTAGATCGTGTGGTGATCAATTTATCTATCCTGGGTGGGCCCCAGTTAAGTTTGTCGCTTTACAATTTCGTGCCTTCCTTGTTGTGTTGTTAAGCTACGTCCTCTCAGGTTCTCCATGAGTCTGAGTGGTGTCCCTTTCAAATGAAGCGATGATTCCCAAGTGTGTTATTTATTATAAGTAGAGGAGCTCTTAAGAATTCTAGACCACAACTTTCTGAACAACCCTCGTAGTTGTGTTAAAAAGTACTTTTTCAATCACCATATGTTTTTTATCCCCCAGGTGGCTGTGCGCAACTATTATCATGGATATTGCGAGTAGTGGGACAGGGTGGATTCTTATCCACTAACATGTGTTTTTATAGTGTCTGTACACAACGTTTGGTGATATCTCGTGAACAAATAATCAGAGAGAGTTGTGTAAGGGCTTAAACGAAATAGCGTTATATCTTCTAACCCAAGGACATGTTATTTCTACTCTTAAGATAAAATCTATCCCCTTTACAGTGAAAATTCTGTTTTTGTTCTTTGTTTTGTTGTAAGAAGCAGTTTTTTTGGACTCTCTTATGATAACGATACCACTTAACTGCTCGACCCTAACTCTAACCCACACCATTATTAAAATGCATTAATTTTTAGATATTTGCAATTTCTTTTATTTGGAAAGTAGGCTATATTTTTAAAACTATAAATCGTGGAACGTTATGCGAGGGCCTGAACGAAATATCTCTATACCCTTTACTCCTAGGACAAAACATTGCATTTATATATCTTTGCAAAACAATATATATATTTGGAAAGTTGGCTATATTTTATCTAGGAATCAGGGAAAGATGTATGTTGGCTTAAACGGAAGATCTGTATGCCCTTTATCCCTAAAACAATACATAGTATTTTAAAATTTTTGCAAAAAAAATATATTTTGAAAGTAGGCTATAATTTTAAAACTATTAATCGTAGAAAGCTGTGCGATGGCTTAAACGAAAGGTATATATGTCCTTTATCGTTAGAACCAAACATTGTATTTATAAAAAATTATTTAAAAAAAGGAAATTGGGAAGTAGGCTATATTTTAAAAATATTCATCACAAGAAGTTGTTTGTTGGCTTAAACGAATGTTCTCAATGCACTTTATCCCCCAGAACAAGTCCTATATCCCTGGGACAAAAATAGTAGAGGAGTGGTAAGAATTCTGCCCCACCCGGCGCCTGTCGTCGCGGAGTGTCCAAATTAAATTAGATTATATCTCTCGAACCCATATTGCTAGAGACTCGTGTGAGGTGTCAAATAACTTGGGATAAAGCCCTCTTGACTTTAGACCATTAATTTGTAGTAGTGAGGCAGGGAACATCCCCCCAACGAGGGATGATCAAAAAGTATCCACGCGGTGCTTGGTGATATCCCCCGAACTAATAATGCTAGAGACTCTTAGGAGGTGTCAAACTACTCAAGATGACGCCCCCATTACCCGTAGATTTTTTTTTTCAAAGTTTGCCAAAGGGCCTAAATACACATTTTTTAAATTTTAGTTTTTTCCTTTCCTAATTTTTTTATTTGATGTTTTTAATTTAAGGTATTATTTATGTATTTTTTACTTTTCTTTTTAGATATTTACCAAAACGGCGCAACTGATACGTTTTTAGCTAATTATTTATTTATTTAATTGAGTTGTAGTGGTAACTATTACAAGAGGGGATACTCCCAAGTGGGAAGGGGAAGGGAGAGGAAGGAGGATGGCTAGAGAGAATTCCAACCCACTCGTAGCCGTGAGCGTTAGAGCACGCACCGCGTCTGCATGTTGCTGCCCGACTTTAGCCGATATCTCGTGAAACCGTAAACGTATAGACTTGTGTGACGGCTCACTTTAATGGGCTTTTTTTCTAATAATTACCGTGGCCATTTTATGTTATTCCATTTTTACCAAAAAGACATATCTTTTAGGTCATTGACGTTCCTTTTGATATTTCACAAACCAATAATGCTAGAGAGTTAAGCGAAGGCTCATTTTACATGGGATAAAGCCATCTTTATTGTACACTATTAATTTCCTCCAAATAATTTAAACTACTATGTTATTATTGTTATTATTATTATTATTATTATTACTATTTATTTTCGTAGTCAGTTTACCCTCTAGGTAGGCTTTTCCCACGGACTCAGCGAGGGATACCACCTTTCCCACCTCTGCGGGCAGTTTCCTGGAGCTTGACATCGAATCGGGGGATACAACTAGGAAGGTGGGACTGGCGCCTCACCCAGGCTGCCTCGCCTACAAAGCGAACAGGGGGCCTCATGAGGGATGGGACGGAATGGGAAGAATGGGAGGGATAGACAAGGAAGAGGGAAGGAGGCGGACATGGCCTAACGGTAGGTACTAACCCCGAATTTTAAAAGCGCTTTGAATAAAATGTAATTATTCTAAATCCCATGCTAAGTATTAACACAGGAAGATTGATTGCTGGAATCGTGCTCGTAGCATGTATTTCGAGACATGGGACATGACCCATCACAGCAACACAAAAGACAAAGATTGATTACCCAGGGAATCAAATGTGAAGGGAAGATTTAGCTAAATGTGACCTTGGCTCGTGTCGCCATTTTAACGCGGAGTTCGTCATAGCAACAGGAATAACAAATGTGATTGCCTAATGCTTTTGAAGGAGTGACAAAGGAGGGAGTAAATTTATGACCACAATAGCTTCACATTAGAATGTGATTTAGAGAAATAATTACTAATAATGTAGTTATCCGACATTATTAAACATGGAAATACGCAAAATGCAATGAAGAATATTTCCATCGTTTTTAAAATGAACGTTGAATACGTGGTACTAAGATTGGAGTCATTTTATAATGTTCCGCCAATGTTTGCCGCATAAATGTGATGGCGCGGAATAGGGAAACTAAGAAGAGGAGATGAGAGCAGCGATCAAGACTATTATATTGCCGAACGTCGAACAGGGAAGACGTGAAAGTTTGTTCGAGCCCAGAGGGAGGCTATCGCGAATTCGCGACTTTGACATTCAGCGGAGATCACGGCAGTTGTGCGGGCCATTTTATAGCAGGCCGGAGATAAAGTAAAGTGAGTTGGAGACTACTACAAGTTGTAAAGAACAGTATTCAAAGACAGTGAAAGTTAAGAATTGTCTTTGACGTATTAATATACAGCAGCAATTATATTTCGACATTATAACAGTGAAATCTACGAATATTTAAGCAGCATTTAATTATTATAAGACGGTATTCTACAGAGAATATTAGCGGTGATTAATGAACATCGTGTACATCATAATTGTATTCTACGTAGCTGAAGAAAATAAGTTACAGTACAGTAGCGATTTCGCGCATCAAATATTAACGTGATTCTACCAACATTGACTGCAAGCATTTATAGTGAAATTATTCATCATTATTATAATTTCCACTATGTCAGATATTCTGATGTCGAGAAGAACATTATACTTCAACGATAACGAGGTCGTTATGGGAGCTTAAGCAAAATGCGTAAGGAACGTGATGTGCATTGAAGAAGAGAATATTTGGAGTAACTAACTATCAACAAATTCTAAATTATGGAGAAACTTAAGAACAAAGCTTCATGTATCAACTTAAAGTGAAGAAGAAGAATCATCTAAATATCGGCGCTTAGAAGAGACGAAAAGATAGGATCAGGGCCATTACCCGATCTAATGCTCGAAAACTGGTCCGAGACGAATCCAGAGTCCAGGATGGTGCAGTGCGATTCCCGACGTAGGACGAGTCTCGACTATGCAGTTCACTTGGAGGAAGGATATTTGAGGCAGAAGAATAGCAGAATAGAAGATACTGTCCAATACGGTATTTTCTACTTCCAAAGATCCTCTAGATTCGGCAAAGGTAGAAGAAGATTGCATTATGTAGTTTGTTTGGTAGTTTGAATTTATTTTGGAGCAGCCCAGTTTGCCAAAGTTTTGGTATTTTAATATTTCATTGAATTTAAACGAGAAGTTTGGGATATTCTATGATCCATAATTAATTTAACATTTTTAAATATTCGATAATTTTATCTACAATTTGGATTGATTTTTGAAGTTGAATTTAGATATTTGCGATTTTGAATTTAAGAATGTTTTCTTAAATTCATTAATATTTTCGTTTGAGATAATAACTTTGGGAATATTAGCGTAAGAAGAACATTAGTTCGGTTGAAGATACTACGAAGATAAAACATTGACTTCATGTTTTATTACATCACGACGATCTAGGCAAGAATATTTGCGATGATTGAACTTTATGTTATATTTGATATAGCAATTATTAGGACTAGAAATACACTTGAATGTATAATAATTTGGATCTATGGACGTCATTTAAAGAAATTGTTCCTTAGTAAGACTACTCAAGTCTTCACGATAGTTCCATTTTTACGAGTAGTCACTTTGAATATATCAGATTTAGGTAAATTTGCATCCCTCTAAATCATGATAAAATGTTGAATAACGAGAATTCTAGTAAACCTTTTGCAACAAAAAAAATTATTTTAGTCGACATTCAAATATTGCATTGAAGCAATAAGATATGACCAGTGAGGCGTTTTTTTAATTGTATACATATTAAATATTAACAACTATTGTTTTAAACATAGTACTGTAACTATGAAAGTAAACCAAAGGAAGTTCATGCACTGTAATATGAGGTCATGATAATTAAATGTATTAAGGCAACGAAGTAATTAAAGGTTAGTATATTATGAAGATCGTATTGATGTAGAGAACTAGTGTGAAAGTTCTGAAGTCAAGTTTATAGTGGCATGTAAGTTTTTTTTATACGAGAAGGAAATGCCGTGTATGCATTTATTATTGTAATGAGAGAGTATCAGCGAAGATATTGAGCTCTAATCCGTAGTGCTAACGTATTATGGAGGATTGAATTTTTAATGAAAGAAGTGGTAAGACTTTTAAGAGCATAGTTGTATTATGGAAGCTCTAATACGTAGTACAGACGTATTATGGAGGATTGAGATGCATTATAGAGCAGTATTGTTGCAAAATAGAAGAGTGTAAGATCTGGATATTAGTATTTAATTTACCTACAGTCGAAATGACAGGAGAGTTGGCGGAAAGAAGTAGTGAGGTGATCTTTAACTATTGGTTTGTTAATTCTATTAACAAGATTTTGACAATGTTTACGTATGAGCTTGGCTTAATTGCTTGGCCACATCAGCTCGGAATAGGTATAAACTGCTATACAATTGTGTCTACGGTAATAAACGGTAATATTGAGTAAGAGGCATTAATATACATTAATGAAAATCAAATAAATGAACCATTAATTATTATGGAATAATTATGAATAATAATAAATGAAACATTACGGATGTTTATAACACAAAATAAACACTGTAAAGCAGAAATAATTAACCGAAGGTTAATATAAATGAGAAGTGTTGCTTGAAGTGTAGAAAGTGATTGTAAATGTATTGGATTATGAATGTTTTGTAATGTAGGAGTAAGAAGTCGTTTGACAGCGCAATAATTTATTGAAAGTATATTTGTAATTAATGTAAATAATTCTACGAATGAATATAGCGTTTTTGTAATACATTGATGTAATGGTTACGTAAATAAATGGATTATATGAAGTTTTTCAGGACGACAGTGAACAGGTGATCGGTTGACGATAGTGTTAACTTGAGCTGTAGCTTTTGCCTTCAAGTTATATTAGCGGAATTTCAAGTATAGAGTAAAAGAAGTTTATGTTAATCGAAATAATACTATAATAATCTTATTTATTCTAAATTTATTTTTCAAACTCTGAAACAACTTATGCGTTTTTATTTGAGAGGAGCTGTGGATTACGATATCAGATGGACATTCGAATGGTTTTGTTTTATTTGATGACAAGCGTGTCAGTTGTCATGATTTAATTTCAGTGCAGGTTTTTTTGATTTTATTCGATTTAATTCTAAATAGTAATTGTTTTATTTAATAAATTTAATTGATCGTTTTTATAAACCGACTTTAGTGATTTACATAAGTTACTAGCAACCAGCCCCGGCTTCAACCGGGAACAGTTATGAATGCAAGGTGATAGGCTACTTTTAACCGAGGTCATATACGATTTCCTTGTATACGACATTAGTCGTTTTCCCTTCAGCAGTGAACACGAAAAGATTTCGGTATGATGTAACACGCGATAGAGCCACTTACAGCTGTCCATGAGAAAAACATTATCCACTGAGATCAACTCCAGTCACGATAAGTGTATGACCCTGTGATTTGTTTAAAGTCATGCCAAAGCAGACTCTTAATGGGAATTGTACTCTTTTGAAATGATAAGACAAATCTGAAGGAATCATAGGGATTCTGGGTGCTAAGACCGTTTCTCCTGTACTACAGCTAGTTAAGATAGTTGCTTCAATGAAACAGTTTTTCAAAGTTTTCACTACCAATCCTGTCCCATTGCATAACTTTGATAGGTGTAAATTATGTAGCAATACAATAGGCACTCCCACTTTTAAAATAAGTTTGTGTGGTGTCAAGCCAGAAGGAAGTAATGAATTTAGAAATTCTGTAGGGTAATGAACAGCTTCTTCACTATCGACTACTACGTCTACTGACTAATGTACTTGAGCCTGGGCAGTGAATTTGGTGAACACCAAGTCATGAATTTTCACAACTTGTTCGTTTGTAGGCGATTTTTTTTTTTTGTCGTGTAGCCTCCTGAGAGGCCGAGTGCAGGTCTTTCTAGTCGACGCCCGTGGGCGACCTGCGTGTCGGGATGAGAGATGGAATGGATGATGATGAATTAAACTGGGCAAGGATGTGGAAGGAAGCGGCCGTGGCCTGTCAGAAGGTACTGTCCCAGCATTTGCCTGGTGTTGAAAATGGGAAACCACGGAAAACCATTTCAAGGACAGCCGACGGTGGGGCTCGAACCCACGCGTCTACCGAGTCAGCAGAGAGCTTGGCCCCTTGACCTAACGCAGCGCTTTAGCCCGCGTAGCCACTACTGTCGGTTTGTAGGCGATGATATTGCTCTTTCTTTAAACCATGAATGAGACTTGTAGATAGGTCATGTATTTGAGGATAAACGCTATCAATCAATTCTTGAATGCTGCTTACTAAAACACAGAACTCGTGACTGAGGGTAATTTTCCCGTCAATGACCGGTAAATCTCCATTTCAAATTCTAAGTTACAAATTAGCAAACAGACTATTATCTTCTGAAGATAAGAGTACTCTTATGTTAGTTTTGAGTGCCAATTTTGTTATATCCGGCCAGATGTAAGATCATTTTAATGAAGCGTTCACTTCGTCGGCTCTCGTTTCTCTGGTAACAACTGGTAAGATTTGACGAAAATCTCCAGCGAACTAAACTGTGCAGCCACTCATAGGTGTGCTCCGATTCGTTAGATCACGCAAGGTCCTGTCTACAGCTTCAACGGAAGTTTTGTGCGACATTGTAGCCTCGTCCCATACTACTAAAGAACAATTTTGGATGAAACTGGCAGTGTTACTTTGTTTTGAAATATTACATACGTTTCCATCATTACTGCTGACCTTCAAAGGAAGTTTAAATGATGCATGTGCTGTTCTTCCCCCTTCCAAAAGAGTGGCTGCAATTCCAGATTATGCGACGGCAAGAGCAATATTACCACCAGACCTCACATTGGCGAGCAACAAATTAATCAAGAACGTTTTGCCTGTGCCTCCAGGGGCATCGAGAAAAATATCTTTCCTTCCTTCTTAGTGATGCTAGATATGACGGTGTAATAAGCTTGTTTCTGATCGTGGTTCAGACGGTGTTCTTCTTGTGCAACGGTTTGAAGGAGCCGAGGACGATCCCTGAAGTGCTTATTATTGTTTGGCTGTACGTTATACTTATTTGGGAGTGGAAGCCCAAAATCTTTCATAGATTTGTTAGCAATGGATTGCACTATTTTGTTGACTTCAGTCAACCCTTCATCGAACACACTTATATCATTGTTTAATTCTTGTAATGGTACTGTACCCGAATTTTGGTATGATATATGTGCATGTCTGACATTCGGAAGAAGAAGGATTTAGTTTTGATATTCTAACATTAGAGTGGATGAAGGAACAAGCTATTCTGAGAGCATGAAGTGTCGGCGAGGGTCATGACGTGAGGCTTTGTAATACATAATGGTGTCCAGCCAGGTGCAGTCAGCAACCCGCACGGCTATGACGCGAGGCAACGTATTTTCTACTCAGGCAGACCAGTATGAACGCAATTGACTCAGTTTTCTTTATAACAAGCGCATTTACGGGAAGAAAATTTATGCAGTGAAACGATGGGGAATTTACTCCGTGAGAATTATTGGTACGACATTTTATATTTAGAATTATACTGAGACAGTAAATAATTTGTTTGTAAGAACACGCGCTTTATGGAGAAAGTCGCCATTTTCAGATCGTGTATAGGAGAAAGAGGGAGCCTAGTCGAACTCTCTGTGGCGTTGCAGCGGAGGGATATGTGATTCACGAATTTTTCTTTCCTGGCCATGTAGAAAGGAGACAGTTCACTTAATGACGGCCGAGAGATTGGATCGGTAAAGGAAGACGAGTGTAATATTGCCGAAATTGAACTTAAATACGTACGGGAGTGTTTGAGTGAACAAGCAAACGTGCGGGCGTGTAAACGAAACGTTGTATCCTCCGGAAGGAAGTGTTTGAAGGGTTTTAACGGATATTGTGTCAGTAATATTGCGGAGACATGTGAACAGTGACCGAGGAATTTATACTAGAAATTGTGTATTTTCGGAAAGTGAATGTATCGGTCAGTGGTCGGACATTTTATCATGCAAACGGGGAACCAGGCAACAGTCAGTGGAATATGAAATGTAATGATATGCATGAATAAGCAAACTAATGAACTGATATTGTCAAATTTGCCACGATGATTATTTTCGATAGTACAGCAATGAACATTAACGGACTGAAAGTGGGAGAGATATTGCGAAAATATGTTAGAACAAATATAATGGATTTCTAAATTCACTGAGGGAACGTGGCAGGCGAGATGCAGAATGCATTCGACGTAACTTAACTGGGCTCGGGATGGAGCATGAAGGTCGTGGCCACATTTAAAATGCAGCAGATAAAACGCAGATGCTTACTACAAGTTATTACGATGGATTTCGACGATTTGCTTAGAATACGCAGTTGCTTGCAGTCCCTTTCTGAGAAGATGAAGGAAGGGCGGAGAGCGGAATCGAACCCGGGAACGCAGACGCAAGGAGGCGGCGATATTCGGAAACGTGGTTCGTTGAGGAACAATTTTTTTGTTCCACACGCTGATGTCTGGGGAATTTCCTGGTGAGAAGCCGTCGATCTAGGAATATCCAGGAATTGGTGCGATCCCAGCATTATTCCTGTCTTCGACATGAAGGAATTTGGATATCAGTGTGACAGCAGCCTGCAGCTTAAGGTAGAGACATTCCATATTCGTAGTATTTGAATGTGAGCATGCTGTAACAACATCTGAAGTAACATTTTCATTATTCATTTGTAGAATTTAGGTATTTTTCTTGGGGAGTCAGTTAAATATTTTCGTCATACTTTGATATTGCTTAAAATTTATACTTAACTTAAATATTTATTTGTGGAATTTCAGTTTGGATTGGAATTCTAAATTTAGCTTCGTCATGTTTTTTATATTTCAAGTGTGATTATATTTAAATGCATTTTTAGTATTTCGAATTTCAATGGTGATATTTGACATTTTTGTGACGTCTGGTGAATTTGGAATTTACGAAATTTTTGGAACCTGCGGTTTGAATTAACTTTGTTGAATTTTCATCGGCTTTTTGGGTGACGATCGTTTGTGTTCGGTTAGCTGTTCTGAATTTCGAGAGCTGACGCGACTTCAGACGGATAACGGGTTTTTGAAAAATGTGTTCAGGTGGAGCATTATGTAAGAATTTAATATCAAGAAATATGTGTTATAAATCTCAGTGGAGATATATATATTTTAGGATGGGGATAATTTATTCATGATAATCAAATATGTGTAAACAAGTTGAAATATGATATTCAACCGAATTTGAGTTAGAAGAATGTAGTCGAAATACACTAATGCAGGAGTTCCCAACCTGGGGGGCGCCCCTCTTGGGGGGTGTAGGGTTTTATCAAGGGGGGCGTGAAGTGATTACCGAATTAAGTTTCTTTAAACTCGAATATTACAATTTTGTATAATATACATTTTTCGAATCTCTCCAAGTGATTGTCGCGCCAAGTCAATCGATCAAAGGCACTGGTAATTGCCAACTGTTGGCACAAACCTCCGTGGAGCCGCGAGGTTGGAAGTGAAATAAGGAATTTTTAATTTTCAATTGCCAATTTCATCGTCCTATTGGCATATGCTTGTTATTTCTTTGAAGCTTTGAACAGTTTGAACTTAAAGCTCATAGGCAAAAACTCCAATATTATGCTTGCTTATGATGCCATCAGAAATACAGTTATGGAAACGCCCGCTTCAGTTGAATAACTTTCACGGCCTTAATACAATTTTGCCGGAAAATGAACGTGATCGTAATAAAATTAAGGTGCAAATTCAGTCACATTCATATTCCCGTGCACAAGAATTCAACTTCTACTTTCCTGATATCTCGTCCGATGAATGGTCCTGGATGTTAACAAAAAATCCGTTTCCCATTGACACACTGCCTGCACAATTTCAAGATGAAGTCATCGATTTGAAGTGTGATTCAAAGCTGAAAGATGATTCCAAAATATTAGGACTGGGTGACTTTTGGTTAAACTGTTTTGCAGTGTATCCTGAAATAGCCAAACTAGCATTGGGTGTAATTGTCCCATTTTCAACGACATATTTATGCGAGTCAGGATTTTCAACGCTGAGTGTCATAAAAACAAAGCAGCGCCGTCGGCAAGATCTTGCAAGTGATTTCCACTGTGCTCTCTCAAATATCAAATCAAACATACCGAATTTTACCAGGAGAAAACAGTGTCAACCCTCTCACTGACATTTGTTGACTAATTTAAGGTTATATTGTAAAAGTGTGTTCTTTGTATTGTGCTAAAATGAAGTTAGTATGCAATAGATATAAAGCGCGTACTACATATTAATTTTTGAGAAATAATTATTCCATTATGCAGTGTTATTAGATTAGGTCTATATCCTCTGCGTCAGTTTATCGAAGAGGTTATAGAAGCGACGAGTGAAGGAGGGCAGAGGGGGGATGACCACCCGCGTCTGAAAAGGGGGGCGTCAGCTGGCAAAGGTTGGGAACCACTGCACTAATGGCATTATAGATCCATTAATGATTTAGCGGATACTGTTAAATAGGAATCAAATTGCAATATAGTGCATTATTTCGAGATTTTCGTGAAGTGAACAGTGGAGCGAGATTTGAGCGTAATTATATCGTCTAGTGGAGGACGTTGGATCTTTGTCGAAGTTTATCGTGTTTTGAAGCTGGAGTCTAAATTGAATCGTGAGTTGATTAATGATAGGCTTTATTATGATAGTCCAGCCTGGTTTTGCATTTGTTGCTGTTGTGAGACGTGGCATTGAGCTTGTTTAGCTTTGTTCCACGAGTTGTGTTATATTTTGAGGTTGATATCGTGTTATTTTTGTCGTCGTTGTGATCTTTATGATTGTGAGATTCTTGTAATTTGGAAGTACAGTAGAACCTCGGTAATCCGAGGTAATTGGGACCAAGAGGTGCTCGAATTTGGGAAATCTCGGATTACACAAAGTTACGAAATGTTAAGAGGCGGCCGGAGTCAGTTCCTATTTCACCTTTCATTTCAAAACGTTGCCACTAGTTTCGTTGTAGTCGCTGTCCCCTAGTAGTTACATGGCCCGTACATAGGTATCAGCACGGATTACCCCCTACTGTGAGCACAGATTACCTACTACTACTGTGGTGAGGGTGATTCAAGGTCGCGCGTGCGAGAAAGTTCTAACTGCTCCGGAGTCCAAACACTGGGGAAATGCAATCTCGTGGCAATGCGCTTCAAGAATATCGCGACCAGAAATTTCGAAGTGATAGTCTGTATAGGCTACTTCCAATTGAATGGCCGAAATATTTTGCTATAGATAAGCTAATAGTTAAACTACGGATTACGGAATTCACAAGTGACTGAAATATCCTTGGCCTTCCTCGTGTTGTAGCGGCTAGTATTCTTGGCTGTCACCCCAGAGGTTCGGGTTCGATTCCCGGCGCCGACAAGAAATTCGATTCATTCTTGTCTGAGGGCTGGAATGCCCCGTGAGGCAAAACTGAAAAGATGTGGTTTCGATTCCCATCTCAGCCATCTTGGAAGTGGTTTTCCGTGGTTTCTCACTTCTACTCTGGCTGCGTGGCTCAGGGGTAACGTTCTTACTTGCTGTGTCCAAGATTGCAGGATCGAATCCTGGCACAGCACAAATGCGAGGGAGCCGTGTCAGTGAATTTACTGGCAGGTTAAAGATCCCCTTTGGGGCAAACTTCCAAAACCCCGGCCTCTCCTAAAGCCGCAGATGTTTAAAGGGACGTAAAGCAATAACATTATTATTATTATTTCTATTATTATTATTATTATTATTATTATTATTATTATTATTATTTTTATTATTATTATTATCATCACTTCTACTCCAGACAAATGCAGCCGACTCCTTCACAATCCTCATCTGAATCCCAAATATACACACTAACGCACTACCTCGTACCACGCTGGTATCGAGAGAGCGTGGGTTTGAATCCCACCTCAGCCGTCTTATTACTATTATTATTATTATTAATATTAATAATTAAAATATTTTCCGGATCTTGCATGTGGGGGGAGGGGGGGGGGGGGGAGGAGCACATGTTGAACTCTCTACCACCGGCGGCTTCTATTAATACTATTATTATTATTATTATTATTATTATTATTATTTCTAAAATTACTATCAGTTTCTGCTTATTTAGGAGGATTATAAATTAATATTACATAATTTGGCAATAGAGGTGAGGGAGTGCAGGATTCTCCAGCCCCAGGGCCCATCACCACTCTCTAAGGCCTTGCATCCGGGGGTCACACACAAGAACGCTACACCACGAGATGGTCTTTAAAACAATATGTTATGCAGAATGTGATAACGCAGAAAGAAATAAAATGTTATTCTTCAAGCTCTACCATTTCCTTACAGACCTTCCTTACATAAAACTGCCTATGTTGCGAAGTTCGAAACCGAAACACAATAAGGTTTCACGCCGTCGTTGTTGTTGCTCATGCTCAATTAGATTGTGTATATTCAATCATTTACTTTCATAAACATCTTCATACTGACATTATGGGGTTTGAAGCCATTTTTCAGTGTTCCCTTAGTAAACAAAAGTTTGGTGCTTTTCGGTCGGTCAACACGAATGTACCCAAAAGAGTTGGATTATACCCTAATCCTGAAAAATTTACAAATCTTTTGGGTAAATTCGTGTTGACCGACTGAAAAGCACCGAACTTTTGTTTTATCTTCATAATAACCTTAATTGTGATAAAGAATCCTTCAGACTAAACTAATTCCTGAAAAGAGTTGAAAAGTAAATTTTCAACACTTCTGTTTGAATATTTCAAAATATAACTCATCGTGTTTACGATAACATGGAAAAGATACGTAAGGAAGCCTACTTCCTAGTATACCTGTAACTTAGTAGTATGCTGAAAAACTGCTGTTTATTTCCTAGAATTATATTTACGTGTTTTTGTAAGTAACCATGACAAGTTATTTTTTCTTTTATTCTTAACAAAGGCGATATTTAAAAAAATGTAGAATACCTTTTTTGAAATTACATTTCTCATCACACAGGATTAACTTCAACGATAAGCTATAGCATAATATTATCAGGACTGAGTTGCTTCAGCTCTTCCTTTCGCATTGCCTTTTCCTCATCAACAACCAAAAAATGTCCAGAAACTACAAATTCAGTTGCTCAAGGGAAAGAAAACTAAGATCCGTTTCCCACGATCATCACATCACTATTCATGAACAAATATGGTGCAATTATATGGGGCAATTGTGATAATTAACTAATACATGTAACTTTTTCCAGGAGTGTATTTACATATTTATATCTTGTACCCCGCCCATTCATTGGGCACAGTCGTGTTGACCGACTGAAAAGCTACAGAAGACAATATTATAGCCTATATAAAAAATCAGTAGTAGTGGTGAAAGATTTCAGCCTATTCCTGTAACAACTTAGACCAGAAACTCATCCTAGCATCAACTCTTACCGCAGCTTCATTATAAACACAAATACGGAACTTTTGATTGCCTATAGCAGCCTTCCCTGGATACCATAATACTGTACTTCAGAATCGTCAGTTTCTTTTCCCTTGGTACTCTTCCGTACGCATACATAATCATGGAATTTATTTAAATTTGCTATAATATGAACATGCTTAATTAATTAATTAATTAGTGTACCATCCTTTATTTTGCAAAAAATATAATGAATAAAATGAAGAATCTACAAGCAATATCATGTGTAATGTATATGATTTATATAAAAATTAAATCAATGTTACATATTTCAAATTTTTTAATGTAATATTACATAGAAGAAATGGAAGGAACGCAGATGCCCCACGTGGAACCATCTGTCATCACTGCGGCAAATCGTGTGCCTCCCGCATTGGGCTGTATAGTCACCTCCGAACTCACCAATGAGAGACTTCCGGATTGAAAGGCCAATCTACTCGATATGAGTGTTTGCTATGATGATGATAGATATTACATTAAAATCCTAGCCTTACTCATCAGTATATTGCCAAAATGGATCCAACTATGACATTTTAACGCATGATAACCTAGAAAGTCATCTCGAAATTGACATCTTAATTATTATGAGGTAACCCGTAGTGACATTCTCACTCCGATACTTACGATGAATATATGGGACACAAGAGGGTTATTCTTCCATATTTGTTAAAAAACGATCCGGGAAAAAAATAGCTTATCCTCTTGATGAAAAATGAAAATCCACAGCCTGCTTCCAGTCTCCGACCGGGTCAGGAATGGAATGAATGAAGCCTCCATCTAGCGGCGAGGATATGAACTGTGCCGGCTGCCGAGGCCTGACGCACTCCTCTGGGGCAATGATTAAATGAATGACAGATGAAATGAAATGATAGTGGAGAGTGTTGCTGGAATGACATTTTGACAGGGAAAACCGGAGTACCCGGAGAAAAACCTGTCTGCCTCCGTTCTGTCTAGCACAGATCTCACATGGAGTGACCGGGATTTGAACCACGGACCCAGCGGTGAGAGGCCCGCGTTCTGCCGCCTAAGCCACGGAGGCTTAACTTATCCTCTTGATATTAAATTTAATTTATCGATCAAGTCTTTGATATTTCCAGAGAAATGGAAACTTACTAAAGTCAGTCATATTCACAAGTCGGGTAAGATTTCACTAATTCTTAACTACCGAACAGTACCGGTAGCTACTAAGTTTGCCCCAAACTAACTTTACGAGCAAACACTTCATGAACACATAGGCCTAATGTATTATTCAGGCATACATGCCATTTTATTCACGATTCATAACACGGATTCATCCCTCGATGATCAACAATAACCAATTTTCACGAATCAGGAGTCATCTGGTTTAAATTAAAGGATAACGAGTCGATGTAATATATACAGATTATTGGTAGAGTTAACCATGACGTAGCCTACAACTTACGAAAATGTCCTATTACGGATCATACTTACAGTATGAAAGACGCAACACTTTGTATCATAGAGAAAAGCTCCATTCACCCTCTGGTGTTCCCCTGGGATCGAATCTTGTGCCTCTGTAATCTTATCTTAATTAACCATCTCCGGGATGCCAATATATTATTATTATTATTATTATTATTATTTGCAAATGTCGTGTAATCGTTTAAATACATTTATTCGTTATGGGATTGTATGCTGCTCCAAAAGATGAAGAAACAATAAATTGGAACAAAACAAATTGTTTCGATTTATAAGTGTCATCCGATTGCATTTACACGAAAACTTTGATATAAAACACCACCATTTCCTATGTAGTTCCCATCTCAAGTCATCTAGGTTTATGGTAGGCTATACTATGAAAAAAAAAGTTATCCTTTTCTCACCGTATTGATCGAATTTTTGAGATATATTCAAAATGCTGGGATTTATAAGAAGATGCACATTTTATTTTAGGAACCTGTACATTGCTAAAGATTGTACAGTATAATGCATTCGTATGAAGTTGACTTGAATTTGGCTCAATAGTTTGGAACCCAAGATGTGCGAATGCTAACTATAGAGTTGAATCGATAAAAAATAAATTCCCTATATTCTTGGAATACAAAAGGACACATGTATATCCTAAATATGCTAAGCGGGAATGTGGTGGCCCAGTGGTGTGGTCAAGCTGTTGGCCTCTCACCACAGCGGACCGGGTTCGGTTCCCGGTCAATGATGTGAGATTTTCGAAGTGAAACGTCATGTCCAGTAGTTCGGATTCCACGTAAAAAGGAGGTTCCGTGGCTATTGATCGCGAGATTGACGATAACATAAACTACACATTTCCTTTAAAAATGCTAAGCATAATTTATTAATGGAACTTTTTCTTTAAAGACTTTAGAGAAAAGTAGGCAGGTTATTACATTAAATAATTTGATAACATCTTTGATAGACCTTATTTGTCATCTGAATTTGAACTATATGTTCCTTCGCGGTCAATAAGACCGAAACGTATAATATTCCACTGTCCAAGAACCAATACAGAGTAATATAAACATTCGCCTGTATCGAACACATTCAATATCTAAAAAAGAAAAAAGACATGCACACATTTCCATATATCAGACAGCACCTTTTGTTCATTTGTATTGTAGAGAAATCACTTAATATCATACACTCCTTATCAGTGACTTGAAACATAATTTCAAGTACGATACTTACTAGAATAATATTTAGTCATACGTATTATAAGTATCATTTTATATTAGTGTAAGAAAAATATTAAGTGTAATTCATATTGTTATTTCTCGTAATTAGGTTGTAACCTGTTAGAAGAACTATAAATAAACAAACAAATAATTATAAATAAATAAACAAATTAATTTAATGAAATTCAGGTCCACTTTAGTGATGGTTACTAACTAGTGATTGCTTGCTACTCATATAATAATTACTGTAACTTCAAAAGCCCAGTAGTCGCTACATCATATTTAGACTGACAAAGCAACATTTTATTTACAATCCACCTCGTGGCGTAGTGGCTAGTCTTCTTAGCTGTCAACGCAGAGGTCCAGGTTTAGGAGCTGAGGGCTGGAATGGGATACACTGAGGCTTGTGAGGCAGAACTGGGAAGAGAAGGGTTACATTGTTACTTCAGCCATCCTGGAAGTTGTTTCCTCACTTATGCTTCAGGCAAATGCTGGGATGGTATCTAACTTAAGGCCACGACCGCCGCATATACAAAACCCGTCCCTAATACAAATACACACCCTAATACAACCATCACAATAACACAGGTTATTAGACACATTATACACACACCCAAGTGCACGCGGCTACATGACCACCATGTCCCAAAGCTCCTAAACGAATCACCACCTCCAACAACAACAACAACAACTCTATTTACAGTACAACAATGGCATAATCTTGAAAGTAGCCTATACTACTGTATATTACAGACATGTTAGAAAGAACTAAAAAGCTCATAATAAACACTGGAACTGCAAAAGACCTGTAGGCCACACACCATAATATGATGATCTAGAAAGCAGACGATTGTAATCGGGGGTGGATCTAGGGGAGGGCGACCGCCCAGGGCCCCGCGGTCCGGGGGGGGGGGGGGGGAGTCATGGATTGTTTTAAATTTAATTGATTAATTATTTATTTATTCGTTAATTCCCCATAAGGAGAGCGTTATAACACAATCAATTTTCATGTTTAATTCTGGTCCTTCTTTTTTTTTCCAAAAACCTCTCATACACACACACTATGCTTCCTCTGTCTCTCCTCCCTCCACTTCTTTCCCGGTTGTCTCTCTTTGGGAGTCTGCTCAAACATCTGTTGTCTAAGTCTAATTGATTAATTAATTATACTTTTCAAACTAATTTATAATTCATATTCTTTTTTCAGTGCAGCTATGACCTCCCGTGACCGTTTAGCAAGTATAGATTTCAGTGAAATGATGGAAGACTTCATCCGAGAAAAAGAGTCGCAAAGTAATATTTTAATATTTCATAGTTTACATAATCTTCTTCAAGGGGACTTAAGGGTTTCTTTCATATTATTAAAAGAATGTACCGTAGTGTATTCAAAATATTGTAACTATTCTTTATTTTATTATTATTACAAAACTATTTTCCATTTGATTTGATATTTTTTATATTTTCTATTGTTGAGGGCCCGACCGTATCATATCGCCCAGGACACCGCAAAGCCTGGATCCGGCACTGATTGTAATGAAGCGACTGACAGCACCTGGACATGAGCTGATTTCATCACTTCCTGGTATGAGATTACCATCTCTCAGAAGCCGGCTGTCTTACTTCACCCTGTTTCAAGGACATGACTTTGCGACGATGCGGTATCTGACGGTAACTGCCTGAACTGCCAGCACCTCGACACGGCTAGCATTAGCAACTCAATATGCTGACATTTTCTAAAATCACGATTAAACATATACAGAGTTCTTAATTTGAAAATATGATTCAGTAGCACAATAGAGAAAACTATGAGCTGTCTTGCAGTGGAGTTTGTTTCTGTTTTCAACATCATCTGAAGGCATTGAAGAGGTTTGGAAAATTGCAGTTCAGAACTCTATTTTATATGGAGAATTGGGATTTTAACTACACTTTTTATAACTATCTTTGTATTCCTGTTCGATATGCTTTTGTACCGATGAAAAGTGTATAAAATACTACAGCGGGCTATAGGAACAAAATAATTTTACCTTGTCCCGTTTCTTTATAAAACGTTTCACAAACTTTTCACCCATGTTACAACAAGTGCTGGGCTGGCGGTCGGCCGTTCCCACTCCGGCCGGCTCTTAAGACCTTTAATTTAAAATTAGATGCACAAGAACCTTGTGTTTAAATTCTTACAGTGAACGGCATTATTTCATCAGTTATCGTATACTGTGTTGCAGTTGGGCTTTGTTTCAGAAATACAAAACAATATTCTACAAAAGAAATGCAAATACTTACATATTTACTTAAAATTACAGTCGGAACAGACACTGGCTAGTTGGCGGGAGGGCGATAGCGGGCAGAATTGTAAACAACGCATGCGCGCATCTCCGCCAAAGACCTTGGGTAAGCTATGCGTCTCACTGTCACCCACCTCGGATTAAACGGAGGCTCGGACTACCGGGGCTCGGATTACCGGGGTTTTACTGTATCGGTCTTCTCTTTGTAGTGATAGTTCGGGATGGATATTGCGTTAAGCTGTTCTCAGTGGAGTTGCGATGTTGCTCGGATCCTCGTTTTACTGATTCATTGATCGAAGGTCATGCTCGAAATTAACTCAACTTAAAATTGTCTCAAGCTAAGAGAAATTTATTTCGGTGAGAATTCCTATTTTGAATATAAAAGAAAAGAGTAAATTATGGTGCGGACATAGATATGATCTAGGCTTTACTGAACGGATTATCAAAGCTGAATTACGACTATAATAATGATTTTGACATATAGTTCGTGGTCTGATTCAAGATTTGATTCAAAGCTTAATTTAAAGCTTGATTCCAAGAATTTATAACTGTAGGCAGCTAGTGGATATTTTTTAAAATTATTATTATTATTATTATTATTATTATTATTATTATTATTATTATTATTATTATTATTATTATTATTATTTATTTCGGTGTTAATTATTTTTTATAATTTAAATTAGGGTTGGAAGAATTTAAGGAGTCTTCTATAGAGTTCGATGATGTCTTGTGATAGCGAAAGGCCGTCGCTAATTTAATTTGATTTGGGCTGGATAGCATTTTTATGTATTTTTTCTTTTACTCCTTAAATTAGTGTATCGATCGATTGTAGTCTAATCTACTGATTCAGGTTAAGGACTATTGTTCATTGGCAATATAGTTTAAATTTGATTGTTTCTAAGTGACTACAAGTAGTAGTTGGGTGTCATTTAGGTTGTTATTGCCAAATTTTGAGTAAATAAATGTATACAGGCACGCATTTGCGTGTTGCTGGAGTTTTATCTAAATTAGATTCTTCTTATTTGCCTTTATTTAGGGTTGTATTGTGCTACAGTGGAGATAGGACTCTTGGGCCCACCATTTACCCAACTCCCGAGGGTTCGTAGGTTTCTCACTCTCCAATTTTTCCATGATGTCCTAGTCAAATCTGTAGTTCGTCCTGTAGCTCAATGTAGAATAACTATACCCTTCCTGATGTTTTTGTGAGTAGATCTTCGTGGTTTTTAGCCGGGTACCACAAGTTGCTACGATCCTGGTTTATATTTTTAATCTTCGTATTTTGGCAATCTCTATTAGTTCGGGTACAGTACCTCTTTTCGCTTTCTGTTCAATATGTCTTCTGACATGCTCTCCTGGTGATTATTCCAAAGACCTAATAGATCCGGAACTTGGCAAAGGACGATAATGATGGAAAACAAATATCTAAGTGATTTTTCCGAACCACAGAGAGCAGCGTCTGATAATGTGTTTTCCCAGTGAGAACCGTCTTAAAAAAAATCCCTTGACTATGCATGCTTCCTGAAATGAGTCGTAAGTTATTCCTTCTACAGTCCTTAAGTATTGAAAAGAAGTAGAACCTTTAACAATAAGAAGTAACATCCTTAGATGAAAACATTCACTGTTGTTGGGATGGACTACATACACTCGTCCAAGTGCATCAGTTCTTTTAATGTCATCGTAACCATCAACCGGCTCACCCGGTTTTCTCCGTTGACATTTTCTGTTAGTTTGATTCCAAGTGTAATAACTTGGAACTTGGTCATAAGTAAGAGTCTTTGCAAAATCATCACCTGCACATAACTCAAAGAATGCTGTTAGCGTTGTATCACGAGGAATATTGGCAATATCAGAGGCAGTATTTTCAGTGAACTAAAGCGTTGCCCATTTTCTAAATGGACTGCAAGGTGAGTGATTGCAGGTGCTCTTTCATGTACACTGAACGATAAAATTCGCCACACTGCCTCGGAGGTGCAAATATATCTTCTAGATTGATATAGTTGAACCTCATTTGTAGATTGAATGCTGAAAGTAGCCTGATCGCTGCCTTTATTTATGTACTTACATACATATTTAATGGATTTGACGGAATTACATAATTCGACGTTGATGTGCCCGTCAAAAAATTTAAGGAGAAGCGGATTATAGGGAACCACCCATCGGTTATCTATTTAATTGTTCCTGAGAGTAGCAGTTTCTCCGACGTCATCAGGTGACAACCTACGTTACTTGGGATAACCATTATTACCAGTTGATGTGTAGTTTTGGAAATGTTTTGGATACCTTTTGGTGCAAACTCCTTCACGCATGCAAGGCGAATTTGCATTTAAAGCACCTCATGGACCATGAAGCATGTGCTTTGACACGACATCATGTAATGTCAGATCGGAATGCTTATTGGGAAATTCTGTAGAATTTACACTGTCTATCTGTTTTAGTCTAATCTTATTATGCAACCATAGTAGAAGATGGATATGAGGCAAACCACGTTTCTGCCATTTGACAGTGTACATGTAGGAGCGAGTTTGGCCGATCATTATCTCTTTATTAATTAGGAACATAAATTTTTGAATTTTCCTTTAATTTCAGTCCAGTTAGAAATACAGGTAAGTGTAATGAACATATCAGGCTTACCAAATTTTCTGACATAAGTCATCTCATCTTGTGTTCTTTCATGAAGATACCTTGTCCCTCCTGTAAATAAAGACGGCAATATCACCAACTGACCGATATTTCCAAGATGTTCATTTTCCCGCAAAGCATCTTGCAAATGGATATAACTTTTCCGCTCGTAGTTTTGTCTGATTATTCCGTATGTAGGCTAAATATTCCGATTCAATTTTAGCATACATATCTACCAAATACTGGTTTAGTAGCATTCCAAATCTAAGTATTGTATTGAAATCATTAAGTCTCGTCTTTATTCTGTAACAGTAATAATTCATGTATGACACAGTTTTACGTATCGGTTGTCCATTGATCGGGTCATGTTGCGAAATATTAATGGAATAACCGTCTTCGCCACAACATAATATAAAAGCTATCATACGATCTGTGAATTTCAGGAATTTTCTGAAAGTTGTTATCTCGACTACGTAATACTATCTCCCTTCTGTCGAACTGTTGCCCAGCTATTACAACAGCTACTTCACTCGTAGTAGGTGCATTAAAACGGCCGCGATGTTCACCGACAGGAATTTTATCGGCGTGGATAACAATATCGAAGTCCATTACGTTAGGTGGGACACCATCAATCGCTGCTTTGAAAGATTGAACGCATTTATCATGGCAGTGTAACATTTCTTGCAAAGACCTCATTAAGCCATTATTAACGGGCTGTGTAAAGATGCAACATCTATAAATAGTAGAAGCTTGTATTTCTGGGTCCGCTATGAAATAAATCTGTAGGAACTTGTGATCATTAGGTTCAGGAGGATACAGACTGCCGGCCAAATGGTACACTTGTCCTTGTACCTTAAATGTCGGCATGATGCCACGTTCGATTACTTGTGTACTCATGAAGGAGGTCATTTGAAATGCATTATTATAATGACGTATGTGCTTCATGAATTCTTTACTCTTAAGGTGGTTTCCTGTCAGAAGGGAATGCAAAGGTTTGGGAGGGGGAATGATTCATTCTAGTTTTACTTTTCCCTGCAAACAACATATACCTTTTGAATCCTCTTTCCATTTTTGAGCTGAACAGTATTGGCAGACAACAGACATTGCACCAAAAGTTACTGAAGCATCATTTATATAATTTATGGAGGAATCATAATTCATACCAGAATTCTATCGGACCACAAACCATGAACATTTCTTCCCTGTGTCAAAGGAACTTGTGGGAATGACTGGCTTTGCCTTTGCGAAGTCTACCTTTCTCTCTCTCTCGTGACAATCGAGAAATTATTTGTTGCTCTGCTTCATTGTTACGCTATAAGCGCTCTTTTTACGATGTCAATGAACTATGACCTATATGTGTTTTACATCTCGGCATGATAGCTTAAAATCACCGACTGGACTGCTAATTATAACGAATTCTTGTCAGACGTAATTTAAGAATGGCGAGCATGAAACACAAATACCCCTTCCTTCCAATCTTAACTTAACTGTGTATTTTGCGGAACGGTAAGTTCACAGGTGAAATGAAGAAAAGCTGAGTTGCACTTCCAGGGAAGCTCCAAACACAACCACAGAACAATATAGGTCTTAACTCAACACGACTCGACGGTTTGCTGCTGGCTGTATCTGGGGTAATAGGTTCGCCCGCTAGTTAGGCTGTAACAGTGACGATAGACTCGTCCTTAGCTAGCTCGTAAACAGTCACCTAAGTATTTGAATGGGCATGGTTGGAAGAAATGAAAACGTAAAAACACTTATAGTGGGCGATGTATTGAAGATAGAGATATGCTCTCCTGGACTTTTTTGTAGAACTTTTCACGCTGAGCAATTCTTACACTCATAGTATTTAGATATTTTTAACAGTTTGCCCAGCGTTCCAACGCCAGTTTTTTTTTCGACTTTTTCACTAAAATCGATACCGCTCGTCTTTCTTTGATCAGCGGGGTTCAACTCAATGGTGCACAGGGCTTTAAACATACCCATGTCAAAAAACAACTATGATAAGGAAATAACAACCATTAAGCAAATAGCAAAGGAAAACAATTTACCGCCAAGCAAAATAGACCAAATTATAGCCAAACATAAAAATAAAGATAAAACGATTCCCAAACCGGACACTAATGAGAAATAAATTGCGTGCTTCAACTATGTGAATACGAACACATATAAAATCACTAATCTTTTCAAAAAGCAAGGCATAAAAATAGCATTCACAAAGAGCAATACGACTGGGAGGCACCTGCAAAATAGTAATCTAAATAAACAAAGTCAGGGGTATATGCTATTACATGCCAAGACACTGGTTGTCAAGCTAATTACATTGGACAGAGTGGAAGACGAGCAGATACACGTTATAATGAACATAGGAATGCGATAAGATACGGAACACATTCAGCCGTATGCGAACATATGTGTGACACGGGGCACAGCTTTACTAAAATCGCGACTGACCTAAAAATAATTCATCACGAATCGAAAGGCAGAGCTCTCGGCATAAAGGAAGCAATCGAGATTCACCTAGCCAAACAAAACAATCCCAACAATCTAAATGAACACACTTTTATGGAGAGTTCTCCCCTTTTCACTCTACTAAAAACACACCCTGTAGGAAACAAGACACAACTTAGCGATACAGCCAAGCTAGATAAAAAGGGGGGGGGGGGGATAGCGGTGGTTAATAGGTAAATATTATCTGGATCAGGTGTACTATGTACTTTTTCTGCAATAAACCTAGGCCGGTATGCGCGGCAGTATTAAAGGTGCCGGGACGTCTTCAATAGACCGGGCAGCGCTTAGTTGAATGGCTTTTTAGTCCACGCGTGGCGAAGACAGTTCCACGGTCTTTAATAGTTGTAGATCTTCCTGTATTCAATAACATATATTCTTATTTAGATTTGGCAACGTCAAACAAATAAACTGGGGAAGAAAGGAAAAACCAGTTTTGTCCAGTTAGCACCCGGGTTAGTCGACCAAAACTGGTGCTAGAGTGAACACGAAACTACTCGAAGTTCCAGTCAGGAATACAACCGGATAGGTATCAGCCTGTATTATTATAGTATAACCATACTTGATTTTGTATAACCATATAATCACCCCAAATAGACAAATTCATGATTTGTATCACCATTTTAGCATTTCGCCTAACATTGGATATACTACATTTAGCATAAACCGACAGTTGCATTACCAATACTGCAACTAAATAATTGTACATATTGTAAATATTTGTCACCTGTATTCTCAAACATAGATGTTATAGCCTAAGTGTAATGGATCTGATGATGATCGCTTGACGATCTAAACTGGTCATCCTAGTGTATTTATTAATCTCATTTAATTTATTCCAGGATTAGGACATAACCCAGCTCTTTTTGGGTACATTCGTGTTGACCGACTGAAAGGCACCAAACTTTTGTTTACTTAGGCAACACTGAAAAATGGCTTCAAACCTCACAACAAAGATCTCAGTAAAACGCGACGGGATCCACCATTTCTCTGGTAGAATAGAGTCGCTGTGCGCAAGCGCGGGTGCGACAAATATTATATCTTTCTTTAATAATTTAAGTAATACCCTAACATATATTTTCCTTTTAAAGACACTCTGCAAATCTACATGGCAAGAGCTCTGGTTAGAATGCATTACGAAGTCAATCGGTTAAGACGTTTTCTCAATTTCGCGGTCACAAAAATCACCTTGGTGTTTTAAATATATATATAGATATAGATAGATAGTGGTGAAGCAAATATTCCACCAGGGTCGAAGCAACTGTTAGATGATGCTTGTGTACCCTCATGCGCACACGGAAACATTTATTATAGGGACTTGGCAGGGGCGTATTCTTAGGGCTACCGGGGCTACCGGCGGTAGCCCAAGAAAATTACATTAAAAATAAATAACACTTTATTACTGGTTCAACAAAGCATTCAAACAATCGTGACTTTCGTGCACATTCTTCTTTATCGAAAGAAATAATGGTTAGTGGGTAGTCAACGCGGAAACGCAGCAGAAACCGACCGAGAAAGCGGCAGCCTTACGCCGCTATCCCCATCTCTCCGCACCCACCCTTGTTCCGTGCAGGCCAGGTGCTCATAGCGAGTGAGTTGCCGCTACGGCCAGCGGTTTCTTACCATACTGGACAGCGCCTAACAAGAATAATCACAGTTTGGAGCGGCGATGGTCTGAGTAACATGGAGCGAAATAGGTACTAACATATTTATACCACGCAAAATAACATCAAACTACCAAGTATTTAAATGATTGCATACACAACATCAAATAAAAATTATTCGCTTAACAACTTGAAACCAAGCAAGAAACCGCCAATTTTTAACCCCGATTCAAGTTAAACCCCATGCCAAGGAGCGCTTAGTCGCACCGCATACCTGGACCACACGTCGCTGGCTCGCGCAGCCAGAGGCTAATTTAATTGAGTACCAGCGGTTTCTTTGAAGTTAAAAGCGTTTAAAGGAACAAATAGCCTACAATAAATATACGTTATCGCGCGCATATATGTGAATATGTTTTAGAAGTTGTAGTATTTTCGATGTGTGATTTATTTAAATGTGTGTATGCTGAAGAATCTTTATGTAGTGTTTTGTTTTAACTGTGCCAGTTGTGATTTTGTAAGACAATTACGGAACAAACACATGCGGGGGCTTTAAATGCCAATGACTGTATAATAGAGAGTTGGTTAGAAGTTCCTTTCAGCCGTCGTCTATACAGTGAGAAAGTTCATATTATACATATGACCTGAACTGCAATTGTGTGCCAATGCACACACGTCATTTCACATCATCTACATGCTAGGTGGAATAGGTTATCTGGCAGTTCTAAACTGTCTAAATTGTATTGCTGGCCGTGTTTGTTATTTAGCCGTGAAAGGAAGGTTTTTTTTCACACGGCAGTTCAAAAGTATCATTTGTGTAATATTAAGCTCAGTGGTAGCCCAGATCTTCAGACCAGTATACGCCACTGGGACTTGGTACACCAAGCCTCCGTGGCTTAGGCGGCAGCACGCCAGCCTCTCACCGCTGGGTCCGTGGTTCAAATCTCGGTCACTCCATGTGAGATTTGTGCTGGACAAAACGGAGGCAGACAGGTTTTTCTCCGGGTACTCCAGTTTTCCCTGTCAACAATTTCATTCCAGCAATATTCTCCACTGTCATTTCATCTGTCATTCTTTTAATTATTGCCCCAGTGGAGTGCGACAGGCTTCGGCAGCCGGCACAGTTCATCTCCTCGCCACTAGATTGGGGCTTAATTCATTCCATTCCCTGACCCGGTCGGTCGACTGGAAGCAGGCTGTGGATTTGCATTTCACTTGGGACACCCTGGTCATGAGCTCCGTATACTTGGGCATGTGTTGAACTTTCCTGATAACCTGTGTTTCTGTGATAACTGTAGTAGTGTGTGCAACTGAATTTGGGATGAGGATGTGGTAAGTGTTCCGGGACTTGAAATAGGGTACAATCCAGGCATTTGCGGCATTTGCCTGCAGGGAGTGTAGAAGAACCCGGGGAAGAAACATGCTAAGGATAGCCGCTGTTGGCACCGGGATTCGAACCTACGATCTCCAGCTGTCCACGTGGTCGTGGTGCATGTAAAGCCGCAGAGTAAAATGTAATTCTATTATGAGGACTGGAGCGGGGTTCACTCAGCAACAATAGGAAAAGTGACAGGAGGTGGGTTCAGCCATCTTAGAAGTGGTGCACTGCGATGTTCCTTCTACTCTAGGAATGATACCAAATGTGTGGCTATGGCCACCTCCTTCCCAATTCTAGCCCTAATTATAATTACACACCCTAGTGCAGACATCACAATAACATAGATCAACATAGATATGACGGTCAGATTACCTGTATGTTACGCCTCTAAAAACAACAATCACCGCATGAGAGAGATTACCTACAAGCACACATATCCAGGTATACGGGACTGATGACCACGTTTTTGTAGGACACTTGAATAATCCACTATGTGGTGCTGTGGCGAGCATTTTTAGCTGTCACCCCTGAGGGCCAGGTTTGATTTCCTGCCCTGTCAAGTAATTTAATTCTGCTTTGAGGGTTGGAACGTGATACACCCACCCTCGTGAGGTAGAACTGACAATAGGTGGATTCGATTCCTACCTCAGGTGTGCTAGAAGTGGAATTCAGTAGTTTCTCACTTCTTCCTCCTGACAAATGCTGGTATGGTTTCTAACTGAGGGCCACGGCTGCCTGTTTCCCAATCCTCACCTGAATTACAAATACACACACTACTACAGCCATCACAAAGAGACAGTTTATCAGACAAAATCCACACACACCCAAGTGCACGGAGCTAAATCAACGCGATGTCGCAAAGCCCCAAACTAAATCAACACCAGCCAATAATTTAAGTGTCATTCTTATAAATAGAAGCCTCCGTGGCTTAGGCGGCAGCACGCCGGCCTCTCACCGCTGGGTCCGTGGTTCAAATCCCTGTCACTCCATGTGAGATCTGTGCTGGACAAAACGGGGGCAGAATGGTTTTACTCCGGTTTCAGTGTCAAAATTTCATTCCAGTAACACTCTCCACTATCATTTCATCTCATCTGTCATTCATTTAATCATTGCCCCAGAAGAGTGCGTCAGGCCTCGGCAGCCGGCACAGTCCATATTCTCGCCGCTAGATGGGGGCTTCATTCATTCCATTCCTGACCCGGTCGGAGACTGGAAGCAGGCTGTGGATTTTCATTTTCATTTCTTATAAACACTTGTCTATTTGATTAAAGGTAAAGCTGATTACGGGATAGTCCTAGTTGAGGAATACAGCCACTACGGCCCTAGTTGAGGATTATTTATTTATTTATTTATTTAGCGTATGGCTTTCAGTGCCGGGAGTGTCCGAGGACTTGTTCGGCTCACCAGAGCCTGTAGCTGCTTCTAGCGGACACCCATAGTGTGAGCTACAAGTTCCGTTCAATTTCAAGTAGTCCCGACTTTCACTACCAGATGTCAATGATACCTAGTGGTGAACGTTGGAACTTTGATAGACCGTTCCAACGAAATCTAACCTAGATTGTTTTTTTATTTTTTTTATTTTAGCGTATGGCTATTAGTGCCGGGAGTGTCCGAGGACATGTTCGGCTGGCCAGTTTTGTATCTGCTTCGAGGCGGACACCCAATGGGTGAGCTACACGTACCGTCACGTGTGGTGTGTTGTCTGGGGAGGAAAGTTTGAATGCAAGGACGAGGAGTTGGAAGATATCAGCTGTGGCCTATAATTAGGGTCCAACCCCGGCATTTGCCTGGAAGGAAGATGGGAAACCAGAAGACCATCTTCAAGGTTGCCGGCGGGGGGATTCGATCCTCCTCGCCTCCCGGATGTGAGCGACTGCCAGCAGTCATGCCGTAACGACCACGGCTAACTCACCCGGTTCTAACCTAGAAATTTAGCTTCACACAAGTTTAGTCTGTGGAAGGATCTTTTACATGCCATAAATCTATAACATTGGACCGTCGGCTTTACTTCCCATCCGAAGGAAGACATACTGAAGAATTTAACGCTCTTAAAAAATCCGATGACTTTGGCCGGGTTTGAACCCGCAATCTTGGGCACAGCAGTTCAGCATGCTACCGACTACGCCACCGAAGCCGCTCTAGTTGAGGAATAAGCGATGTTCGGTTAATCGATTAAACGAATAATTTTAAATTAATCAACACGATTAATCAATTAATCGACTGACCATTAAATCGATTAATGGATTTACCGAATAATCTGTTATATTATTTGATTAGTAGACACGAGATAAAAATAAAAGTTTAAATGAGAGGTCATCGCTTAAGTTGAGTTACGCTTATTTTCGGAATGATGTATATGAAAATCCACAGCCTGCTGCCAGTCTCCGACCGGGTCAGGAACGGAATGAGTGAAGCCCCCATCTAGCGGCGAGGATATGAACTGTGCCGGCTGCCGAGGCCTGACGCACACCTCTGGGGCAATAATTAAATGAATGACAGATGAAATGAAATGAGAGTGGAGAGTGTTGCTGGAATGAAATGTTGACAGGGAAAACCGGAGTACCCGGAGAAAAACCTGTCTGCCTCCATTTTGATCAATCAAATTGGGAAGGGTTTCTGAACAAGAAAACGAAGAGTTTTCAGCAAAGATTTTAAATTCTTGTTCAATATTTACAATTTAGGACAGGGCATTTTTGTTTCACTTTGTTTTAGCCTAGTTTCACAAAGAAGGTGCATTATAGCTACTTAGTATAAAACCAAGTCCCCGATTCTTGGATGTTACGGGTAATCTCCAGAACCACTGCATGGATTGTGATGCGGTTTCCACCATTCTGTAAAGGATATCACGAGGAAGGTTTCTGTAGAAAATAATGTAATTATGATCAAAGGAAGTCAAGCAGTAACGATTTCAGTGAAAAAGTCGAAAAAAGACCTGGCGTCAGTGCGCTTTTTAAGCTTACGCTGGGCAAATCGTTAAAAATATCAATATACTATGAGTGTAAGAATTGTTCACCATGAAAAGTTCCACAAAAAAGTCGGTGAGAGCATATCTCTATCTTCAATACATCGCCCACTATAAGTGTTTTTATTTTTTCATTTCTTCCAACAGTCTCCATTCATTTACTGAGGCGACAGTTTACGAGCTAGCTAGGTGCGATCCTAACACCCCAGTTACAGCCTAGGTATTGGGTGAGCCTGTTACCCCAGATACAGCCAGCAGCAAACTATCGAGCCGTGTTGAGTTAAGACTTCAGAGAAGAGTGGTTGTGTTAGGAGTTTCCCTGGAGGTGCAACTTGGCTTTTCTTCATTTCGCCTGTGAACGTTTCGTTCCGCAAAACCACAGTCAAGTTAAGATTGGACGGAAGGGGGATTTGTGTTTCATGCACCTCGCCATTCTTAAATTACGTCCGACTAGAATTCGTTGCACATGCAACTCCATGATAATATAATTAATAGTCCAGTCAGTAATATTGACCCATCATGCCGAGACGTAAAACGGATATAGGTCGTAGTTCACTGCCGTCGAAAAAAAAAGCGCATTCTTAATCGTTCTCGGGCGAAGCCGGGGTGGGTTGCTAGTTTAAAATATATATAATACAATTTAAATTAATTAAAAGTCTGTTTTGCTTCTGTGAGAGCGCAGTGAATATAGCGAAGTACATCGATTAATTGGCCAGTCGATTAATCTATTAAATGCTCAATCGATATTTCTAGCTATTAATCGATTTTTTTCCTTCGATTAATCGATTATTTGATAACTGCTATTAATCGATTAAAAGTACCAACACTATTGAGGATCACAACCATTACGGTACGACTAAATCTTGCCATACTGAACGAGAGTCTCGATCCAACATTCGAGTTCCCAGAAGGAAAGCACATGAAAGTCTGCTTTTACTGTTTCCTAGAAACAGTCACGTGATCGTAGCCACTTAAAGTAGGTACTTCCAAGAAGTGCAAAATGTTTATGACCCATCAAGGGTATTGACAGCCTTCGGCTAGACAGAATGTCAGTGATCAACAAACTTCAAAAGCAACTCCACAGAACGATATAAATATATAAACTGTTAAACTTATCATCAGACACCTGAAATGCCCCTGTTCGGTGTTTTTCAACCAAGGTATTTTCTTTATGGGTTCTATGTCAGGAGAAGTGTGTCAACTGTGGGAGGATTTATATGGATTGCTTTGTAATGTCAGTGATAACATTCATGTTTCCTTTCATGTCAGTTCTTACGAACATGCTAAGGTACACTCCATGATTAGAATTGCATTGCCTAGTACCGGTAGCGCCATAAGAGGGATAGGGGGGCGAGGGACACGCGACGTGGTAGACATACTGTATAGGAAAAGCTAGGAAGGGGAGTAAAAGATTCAAGACTCTACATCCCCAGTTTTTACAATGATGGACTGCAGGCTCCCTATTCATCCACTGTTGTATATTCTATACCTTTTACGAGCTTTCCAAATCGCCTCACGTGAGAGTTGTTGTTGAATCATTGAGGCGCTTTGCGACATCGTGGTCATGTAGCCTTCGATGTGTGTGGAATTTGTATGGTAACCAGTGTCACTGTAATGGCTGTATTAGCGTGTGTAGTTTGAGTTCACATGAGGATTGGGAAGGAGGTGGCCGTGGCCTTCATTTAGGATTCATCCCGGCATTCGCCTGGGGTAGAAGTGGGGAAACCACGGAAAACCACTTCCAGGATGGCTTAGGTGAGAATTTATCCCGTCTCATCGCACGAGGCTGAGTGTACCCCGTTCCAGCCCTCAGATCAGATTTAAATTTCATGGCAGAGCCGGGAATCTACCTCGGACCTCCACGGTAACAGCCAAGAGTGCTAGCCACTACGCAACGAGGCGGACTACTCTCACATTAGAGAAGAGCTCAGATTGGCGTAATACCGGGAATATCACTAAAAAGTAATTGGAATTATTAATCAATTCGTATTTCTGCGGCTACAGGGAGTTGAACCCTAGAATGGTAGACTACGTAACATGTACGTGTCTGGTATTTATATTTACCCTCCGCTTGCCCTTCTAGCTTATCTCCAGATTTGTGTTTCCCCAAGAGCTTGCTAGGGTTCGTTGTGAAGCTTTTGAGGCAATGACCGGTATCCGTGATGAATCTGTTGTTTGGCAACTAAAACTGAACACGTAAATATTACGTAATCTACCAATGCACGTAACTGTCGGCACGTCTCTCCGACATATTATATCAACCAATAAATGACCTGATCCCTTGGGCCCGTAGTATTACTACGTTATGTTTATATCTAATTACTATCTAGATATATGAGTGAGAGCAATGATTAGCGAGTGATTAGTTTTTACAGTAGCGAATTTCAATTTCACAATGATGAGGTATCTCAATGGTAGTAAAGAGGAACAATCAGATAGGACAGAAGGTGAACAAAATAATGGGGAAGAATATTATAGAACACCTAAACGAAGCTGAGAACTGTTTGGCCGCTATGTTCCTCTCCTAGGAACTGTTCGTGTGGACGTTGCCCAAATACGAATACCTTCATTTCATACGTTCCAAGTGAGTTTTTGGAACTGATTTTCAATTATTTTTTTCATTACTTCCATTTCATATGTCAGTTTTACGCCTGTTTACCATTTTATTGTCTACATTCCTGATTCTACGATAGAACACCTTGTGACTAAAAAAAATTATAATCACTAGATCTACCTAAAAGGTGTTATATTGAAAGCGATTATTGAGCCTAGTATCGAATCAAATGTAGTCTACCTAGACGAGTACCTTCTTTCAGAAGATAAGTAGGAAGAAGTGATGACCTACTGGTAAAATAAAGGCAACAATAGAACCTACTAGCAACATTTTATAGTCGTTTACTTTTCTCATTGGCCACATATAGTTATTCAATCACATAATCTAGGAACCAGGGGGACGGGGGGAGGGGACGAGGGGGGGGGGGGAGGGGGAGCGGGGACGACGACGTATTGTGAACTGTGAACTGGGCATCCTTCTGTGTGAGAATTGTGTAAACAATTGTAAAGTAGTCATAATACAATTTAGTGATTAGTAGCGCACGACACCAGGCATTACTGGTTCCCGTCACAATATACACAATGCTCCGCTATATTCGTCCCCTTCTTTTGAGCTAGAGAACGAATCAAGTTGCTGGTTTACACATGTTGAGTTTGAAAACCATTCATGTCCGCTCAAGTGTATTTTCTCCAATTTATCATGAGGAAACCTTTAACTATTCATTTGGCAAATCCAAAGTCGACACCTACACCATACGTGGAAATCCATTTTTTAAAGATAACCTCAGAAGAAAATTAAGGCCTTGGCAAACGTCTTTCTGAACAACCAGAGTTTAATCAAGGAATGTTATCGTCACCTGAGGATTTTCATTGAAATATACCGAAATGAAAATGATTTAGAAAGATTAATCATGGACTGCATGAAACTGTACCTCTCCCACAAATCCCAATTAAAGAGATGTTTCATGCTCGGCAGTTGTAATTGTGTAGCTCATGGCTACAGAGGTAACAACCATCAAAGCATATATTAGACTATAAAAGAATCTGTTATGTTCACCCTCTTATCAGGGCCGTATTTCAAGGCTGCAGCCTAGAGCGGCAAATTTTCAGGGGCGGCAGTTTGGCAATTTATTCAAAAGTTAAAATGAAGTATTTCAGACGTTATCCGTACGAATTAAAAAATACATGTTACTTAAACATATGTTTTAGTCCTTCTACAGTTTTTCCTGCCTTAGAAGAGTTAAGAACCATCTGCGAACTAGTATTTCTGAAATACGGTTAAACTCACATTCATTACTTTGTATTGCGACAAATACAACAAAACCACTTTCATATGGGGACATTATTAACGAGTTAGCCATTAAAAAATCTCGTTAGAAAGCTATGTAAATTTGAACATCAAGATTACGTTGGGTGAGTTGTTTTAGAGAAGTTTGTATATTTTTCAACAAATTAACCAGTAATTAACTACATTTTGTGTAATTCCATTTCACCACGTAAGCCAACTTAATTCAAATTGATCACAGTTCTTCAAGTACGCAAAAAATAGTCATTAACATTAAAATATAAAAATATGTGTAAAATTATGATCACTGATCTCCAAGAACAAATTAATTAATTAGGTTCCAAATCCATTTCATTTTTAACGAATCTTAAAAGAAGTAAGTAAAATATACAAGTAGATAACTAATTTCATTACATAATTTATTATGTAAACCATTACAATTGTAGTTTTATCTAAACTAAATGAACTTTATGTTTAAAGAAGATGAAAACGCCAATGAACTCTTTCCTTTTGTTGTATAAAACAAATGTATTAAGCAAATATGAACAATAGAGGGGGCGGCAAATGGTCTTAAGACTAAAGGCCGCATACTCTTAAATCCAGCCCTGCCTGTTATGACATTCTCTTTTATCAAATGTGACTGATAACGGAATATTTTAAAAATTATTAGCTACATTTCTCTCGGTGTATTTTTCGAATGTCGTTCTAGCTTTTGCAGCTAACGTTGTTGTTATTCATTCTTTTAGGGGCCTTGCGACATCGTGTACTTGGGTGTGTGTAAATTTTGTCTGATAACCTGTGTCACTGTGCCACTAGTGTGTGTGTGTTAGTAATTGAGGTACGATTTCGGTGGGAAGAAGACGTGACCTTAAATTAGGTTCCATCCCCGCATTTGCCAGAAGGAGAAGTGGAGGTACCACGGAAACCACTTCCACTATGCCTGATGTAAGAGAATCGAACCCGCTTCTTTTCAGTTTTGCCAAACGAGACTTAGTGTAGGCTACCTCGTTCCAGCCCTCAGACCAGAATTAAATTTCTTGGCAGGGCCGAGAATCGAACCCGGGCCTCCGCGGTCTTATCCAAGAATGCTAGCCACTACGCAACGCGGTGGACCAGCTAAAGCTGAGAAATAACCTGTGAAAATAGATTTCATTTTCTACTACTAGTAAGTTTTGTAAGCTGACATAGCCAATCATAAAGAAGATCCACGAGTGTAGCGGTTAATTAGTCCCACAACTGGATTGCTTGTGTCCACCTCGAGGTCTGTCTCCCCTGAGGTCCGGATTCGATTCCTGGCTCTGCTAAGAGATTTAATTCTGGTCTGTAGGTCGGAGCAAGGTTTACTTAGGCTCGTGAGGGAGAACCAAGAAGAGTTGGGTTCCTATCTCGGCTATCCCAGATGTGGTTTCCCTTCTACTCCAGGTGAGTACAGAGATGGTACAATACATAAATTGTGGCCACGGCCGCCTCCTACCGTTATCCTAGCCCCAATTACAAACACACTAATATAGACAACACAATAACTCAGGTTATCCGACATTCTACACACCCAAAGTACACGGGGCTGAAAAAAAACGCAATGCGGAAGCCTCTAAATGAAAACACTCTGCCAACACATATGTAATTCTAGTCTGAGGGCAAAATCAGGGTACAATCAGTCTCGTGAGGCAAACTGAGAAGAGGTGGGTTTGTTTCCTACCTCAGCCATTCTGGAAGTGGTTTTCCATGGTTTCCCACCTCAACTCCAGGCAAATGACGGTATGGTTCCTAACTAGATGCCACAGCCGCCTACTTCCCAATCCTCACCCGCATTACAAATACACACATTACTACAGACACACAATAACACAGGTTATCAGACATATTCTAGATATCTCTAACTCTATATATATAAAAATGAAAGTTTGTCTGTTTTTTCTGAATTTCCACGGAAATTTGCGATATTTGCGCTTTTCAGACTGTTTTATGATGGATGCGCGCAAAAATAAAATTTTTGTCTGTCTGTCTGTTTGTTTGTTTGTTTGTTTGTCTGTCTGTAGACAATTTTTTGTGTCCTTATAACTCGAGAACGGCTGAGTGGATCAACGTAAAATTTGATACAGATATCCTTCAGAGGCACGACACCAATCATTGATGTAACTCTTCTCCGTACCTCTCATAAAAGGGGCCCTACCCCCTTAAAATACATGCTGAAATAGGCGTAGAAGGGTGAAACAAAGCTCATATTCAGCCCCTCAATGTGAGAAACGAAACTCAGGGGGCCCTAACCACATTTTAAGGCCCTAAAACCGACAGTTTTTGAGATATTCCCAGAAAACTAATTTCACTTAATAAATTAATGAAAGAATGCATGCCGGTAACCATGGCAACTGAATCTCAGATGTCCATCTATTTCTGTAAGACGCAATGCAATTCCATTTATTACATTACTATGAAGGTTTGCAAACGGCTATAAGGTTATAACGGATCCAAATTAAGCTGAAATATTCATCAATACATACAATGCACTTAAGGGATCAATGGGTACTCTAGAATTTTTTCACGCGATTTACACGTGCGGGTGTGGTACGGAAGGTCAATTATATCCCTATATATATAAATGAAAGTTTGTCTGTTTTTTCTGAATTCCCACGGAAAATTGCGATATTTGCGCGTTTCAGACTGTTTTATGATGGATGCGCGAAGAATATTTTTTTTGTCTGTCTGTCTGTCTGTTAGTTAGTTTGTTTGTTTGTTTGTCGGTCTGTGGACAATTTTTTGTGTCCTTATAACTCAAGAACGGCTGAGTGGATCAACGTAAAATTTGATACAGATATCCTTCAGAGGCACGACACCAATCATTGATGTAACTCTTCTCCGTACCTCTCATAAAAGGGGCCATACCCCCTTAAAATACATGCTGAAATAGGCGTAGAAGAGCGAAACAAAGCTCATTTTCAGCCCCTCAATGTGAGAAACGAAACTTGGGGGCCCGAAAACCATATTTTAAGGCCCTAAAACCAACAGTTTTTGAGATATTCTCAGAAAACTAATTTCACTTAATAAATTAATGAAAGAATGCATGCCGGTAACCATGGCAACTGAATCTCAGATGTCCATCTATTTCTGTAAGACGCAATGCAATTCCATTTATTACATTACTATGAAGGTTTGCAAACGGCTATAAGGTTATAACGGATCCAAATTAAGCTGAAATATTCATCAATACATACAATGCACTTAAGGGATCAATGGGTACTCTAGAATTTTTTCACGCGATTTACACGTGCGGGTGTGGTACGGAAGGTCAATTATATCCCTATATATATATAAATGAAAGTTTGTCTGTTTTTTCTGAATTCCCACGGAAAATTGCGATATTTGCGCGTTTCAGACTGTTTTATGATGGATGCGCGAAGAATATTTTTTTTGTCTGTCTGTCTGTCTGTCTGTCTGTTAGTTTGTTTGTTTGTTTGTCTGTCTGTGGACAATTTTTTGTGTCCTTATAACTCAAGAACGGCTGAGTGGATCAACGTAAAATTTGATACAGATATCCTTCAGAGGCACGACACCAATCATTGATGTAACTCTTCTCCGTACCTCTCATAAAAGGGGCCCTACCCCCTTAAAATACATGCTGAAATAGGCGTAGAAGAGCGAAACAAAGCTCATTTTCAGCCCCTCAATGTGAGAAACGAAACTTGGGGGCCCGAAAACCATATTTTAAGGCCCTAAAACCAACAGTTTTTGAGATATTCTCAGAAAACTAACTTCACTTAATAAATTAATGAAAGAATGCATGCCGGTAACCATGGCAACTGAATCTCAGATGTCCATCTATTTCTGTAAGACGCAATGCAATTCCATTTATTACATTACTATGAAGGTTTGCAAACGGCTATAAGGTTATAACGGATCCAAATTAAGCTGAAATATTCATCAATACTGTGCCCTTTTAGCAAGAAATATGCCAATCACATTACCAGCGTAGCTCAATTCGGGATTTTCGGGGCAGCGGTAAGTTCACCCACTCTGTGACTCACATATTTTGGATTAATTAGAGGATACACTTGCAAAAATAACAACAAAATCAACTCCTATTTTAACACATTTAATTAATCAAAATTATGGCGCTACAAACAATTAAACAATTAAATCACTGACCCATAATCATCTACTTGTTCCAAATGAACAAGGGATAACATAAGAATAAAACAAATATTGTATTAAAACATATGGTTTCCATATAAACCAACAATTCCTAATTATTTTTACTTCCATAAAGCATCAACTGTAAGTTTCATATAACTCCGAGCTCTTTTGGCTCAATGCTTTCTATAATAATGGTGTCATCCTTTGTACACCTCAAATACTACTTTTTTATATTTTCTTAATCATCAAAACAAATGTATAATTACATTTAAAATTACATGTTAATTATCTAACTCAATATTTGGGCATTTCACCGGTTTTCAGTTGTTATCATCTCTCTCTAGTTTTACAAATACATTAAGGTAATCAGGAAATTACTTGTGTACTCCAGAGTATGAAGATACTTGACACAGTCAAAAAACTATGGTCACTCCCGAAACCTAGTTGCCTTCAATTAACTCATGGAATCCTACTTCCATACAACATTACAATAGGGATTGTTATTTATTTCATTTGTCTTTTAAGACCATTATCACATAAAAAAACTACGATCTGAACAGGCAAGCGGAAATATCAATCTACAAGGACCTCGGTTCAACGCCCGGGTCGTTAACAACTTTAAACTCTCCTGGTGTATTCATTACTCCTTACAAGACGGCCTCCAGACACCCCTCCTACTCCGAGGGTCTGACCGTGCTACCTGAGAGTTATTTATGACTATGCGGGAACCCTCCCGTCTAGTCTAAGCTAGAGCTCTCTTTAATGCTTTTACAAACAGCTTTTCGTTCATTCTCAATTCTTTGGGGAGACCTGGCATTCTACTCCTCGTTTAAATCAACAATATTATTGGGCTCAATAAACCACATTCGTAATCTTGGCATTTATTAATTATGAAAGGTCCTCATTGATTGGGAAAGAGATATACACATACTACGACGAATAATAAAGGGGCTTTCACAATAAGAAGATTCTGAGTTCGAATCTCTTCACATGCCTCGGGAACCATTCCCATAAAGAGGACTATACAAAATGCGATTTAGGGTCAGCCTATAGCTTAAGACCTACGCTCAATACCATACATTTGCTCCCTTTCAATACAAAATACACTATGGCCTCGTGAAACTACGTCACAAATAGAGGACTTATACCAATTCTCAATTCGCTACAATCAACTACCTCTCATAAGTAATTTACCAAGTACAATAACTTTTACGCGTTCCTAGCGTGACATTTTATTTTAATTGCGCTCTTTTGCGCTATACTTTATATTTAAGCCTAGCGTCATCCAAAGAACTGATAATATCATATTAACAATTGATACACATCTCAATTTTTATATTATTCTTTTCCTTTGACAATAACTTTTTCTCTTTTTAAGAACATGCATTTGAATATCATGTCTATACTTTTTATTAAGGCTCTAACGCTCTTATGTTCACATCAATTAATTTGATCTTTATTTAATATTTCCTTACTTGGTTATTATTATTATTCATTTCATATCTTCATTCTTTACACAAGCTCAAAAGCTATTTCTTTCATATAACTCAAATTTTATTTAAATATCTTTCAGGATAATTATTAATCTTTCGCTTGCTCTTATGACATTCGTCAAATACACTGACATTTTATTCATATATTTCCTCTACTGGATTTATTCTTTTACATAATTATTTATAGTTTCTCAAATTTTTATTATTGTTCAGACCGCGTTTTTGTTTATTCAGTATTTATTTATTTAAACACATCCCTTTTACTCAAAAACTCCGGTGGATTTGTACACAATCATTCCCTGACACCAAAATATAATGAAAGTCATTACTCACATGTTTTTTTAGGTCGTCTCATGACCTTTATCCTTGTGCGGTGTTTCATTTTTGCCCACTTTGAACTTACTCCATATTGTAGAAATTCATCTCATGTACAAACACTTCTTGACACATATTCAATACACTTAACATTGACAACATTTTTAATACACTGGTGTATCCATTTAGAACACACAATAAACACTAAAAAATATTATATTAACACACAATCTTGATAGATTTACACTTCACACTTTTGATCACTAGGCCGTATTTTCCTAGCCTATCACACGTGACCTCTTAATCTCCCGTTTCCAAGGGTGAAATTTATTCAATGTCGGCTTCCTATCCTGCAGAATACGAAAGTCTCGAATCATCTACTTTTCCCTGGAATCCTAATTCTTCGATTCCTATTCTGGATGACCAGCTATTTCTCTAGCTTGAACGGCTTCTTTTTTAGATCTAGTTTATCGATCCTAGTGAAAGTCTGTTCGGATCGAGGTCCCCTCGATAACCTATCGATGATCGATGGATTTATTTTATAGCAGCTAGTACTTCTCGAGTCTAGTGCTTTAGAATAGTTCGTGTGCTTTCTGGAGATAATGTCCATAGTCTCCGTTCTTCTTTATTTCTTCGGTTCTCGCACTCCTACCTTTTTGAAATACGTTGCGAACCTTACTCTGTTTTTCCCGGTTTGGGTTCTTTAAATTAGATAACTGTTTATCTTTCTTTTACGGTACTTCCGTACGTTATGATTTTTTCGGTCGTTTATTTAAAGACCTATCGCCTTAAGTCCAACGTTCGCAGCCTGCTCTGACTATATTTTACGAACTTTTCACTGTAAACATGTGTACTGTCGGACCTAAATCCTGTAACTAGGATTTTCCTAATTTTTCAACACGGCGATACTTTAATATTTCTTCTTTACAACTCCTTATGGAGGCACGCAAGTTGTTAATACTGCGACGCCTATGGCTATCGGATATTAATTCTGCGGTGTAATACCGCGTTTCTCCCCTCAAGGAGTACTGGTAAACTTTCTTCGGTGTGACGCAGAGTCACGCCCCACACGGCTGTCTGAATACTGAAGCGTAGCAACGCCCCCCTCGGGCTGTTTGGAACTGCTTGTACAGATACTCCAGCGTCACGTCCCCTGGACTGTTTGAAACTGCATGTTTGGCTTGGTGATGCCAGGAGCTTTATACTCTTTCGCTACAAAAAGATAAGACTCTAGCCCTTTCCGTGCCCAACTTTTAAAATAATGGTTGCACCATTATAAAAATTATACCTTCAAAAAGCTCGTCTTCTCAATGTTAAATAATCTCATTGCGCATAAGAATCGATCGTGCAATTCGGAGATATTAATTAATTTCTCGTCCTCAACTGTGTGGGTGTTGCTGTTCATTTGCATTCTCCCCTCTCCACAGGCCTTGGTAAATCCCCTATGACGTCTACTTGCGTTTGCAGTTTTCTCCTGTGCAATTATTAAAGGGTTTTTCTTTACACAAAAATCTCTAATTCGAAATGATTCACCGTACTGTAATTGTTTACTTATTTTTATACTCGTAAACGGGTTAAATTTAATTATTCCTCTTCTGGCGCATAGGCGGTGTTGTCGTTTTCAAGCAAGCTAAGCTCGATTTCCGAGTCAGGCTTCCTTGTCTAACAGTCGAAATTTTCCACTCGGTTATTAATACTCATGACCAGCTCCTTCTGAATGTCAAGAGGGGTGATCTCATCTCTCGAACACCTGGCTCGCGCTGCTTGCACAATGTTAGGCTAGAATCCTGGCTTGATCTTTCTCTATGTTACATTAGAAACTGTACGTTTCTTTCATTTCTTCCCCAAATACATGGATTCGACCTCCTTGGACCCTATGGCACATGGGTTCATCTCTCCCCTCCTTAGGTAAATAAATTTTCGAAAAATTTTGAGGAAATTTATTTCAATTAATCTTATCTTTCTTTATTCGTCGAAGCCATCATAACGTTGTCCGTACCTTCCGTTTCTTTTTATTTCTTTAAAGTCGTATCCGGTAATTGTGTAGGTCGGGTATGCTCTGTCCCTACCCTTTCTTTCTTTTCCTTTATTTGTCTGGGCTTTAAGTCCCCAGAACCTCATTCTTCCTTACGGGTTTGGTCTATCCCTACCCGTTTCCTTATTTCATCATTCTCCTTTCTTAAATTGAAATTTTCTTCTTCAATAAACTCAATTATTTCTTTGATTTCCCAATACAATTTCTCCAATTCGCATTCGCACTCGAACGCTTGAGCTCTATTTTCTATTTCTTCCTTATTCTTGTTTATGTCAAAAGCGGATTCATCTCTAAATGTTTCCATAACCAGGGCTTGTTCATTTGCTTCATCGAAATCTTCGGGAGGGTAATATAATTTCAAATTTGCTGAATTCATGGTCACTTCGTGATCCGTTTCACAGTGCCGAATTCTATATGCGTTATTCCTCAAATCTCTGATTATTTGATACGGTCCGTGGTACATTTTCTGGAACTTCTTGTACACACGGTTCCCTGGATCCGAAATGGCTGGTCTTTTTACTAACACCATTTCTCCTGCTAATAATGGTCGATGATACCTCTTATGCCTATTTCTTCTTTGCCTCCTGTCGGCTTGAGCTTTTAGATGCTCAAAGGCTCTTCTAATACGTACATCTCTTCCAGGCTGAGCGTCTTCTGGCCTAGGAATTACCAGACTCCAAGGTCTCTCTGGTTGCTCATTCCGATGTAACGTTATGGGTATCTCTCCCGTGGATTCATGGATTGTATTATTTATACAAAATTCGATAATATCCAAGATATCTATCCACTTCCAATTTTCTTCGGCACAGTATATTCTACAGTACTTGGCCGTCTCCCTCATCACTCTTTCTACAGGATTTGCCTCAGGATGGCGAATACTTGACAAAATCTGACGTATTCCAAGTCTTTCTAATTCTCGTCTGAACTCTACACTGGTGAAACAACTGCCGTGATCCGACAACAAATTCTCAGGTTTTCCCAGAATCGGTATCACTTTTTCTTTTAGTCGTTTTAACACCTGTTTGGTACTAGTCTTCTGTATGGGAGCAAGGACAACCATTTTAGTGAAGACATCCATAGCCACCATTATGTGTCGATTTCCTCTTCTTGCCTTGGGCAAAGGTCCGAAGTTATCAATAGATATAATTTGACCCGGCCTTTCGGGCAACAATGGTATAGGCTTCTGTCTCATCAGAAATGCATTAGGTTTGATCCTTTGACATAAATCACATGTCTTTAACGTGTCCCTTACAGTTTCTCTCAGTCTCGGCCATACAAATGCTTCTTTCAGCATCGAGACTGTTTTGTCGACTCCCATATGTCCGAACGATCTATGGGCTAACCATACTATTTTCCTCTGCAAAATTGCAGATACAACAATCCTTAATTTGGTATGGTCAGAGTCCACAAACTTATATAATAATCCATTATAAAACGTGTAGTCTTGAGCTATCTTATTAGCTTCCGTGTACGCTGGTGTTCCCCTTATCAAGCTTCCCTCAAGGAAAGATATGAGCATGTTCATCCATGGATCCTCACGTTGTCTTTGACTAATGCTTCTTAACTCATTAAGAGTACGCTGATCCCTGTCTTCCAAATCAATAGCCATTACTTCCTCTTCTATGGACTCTGGCTGTCTACTTAAGTAGTCTGGAACTATATTTTCATTTCCTGGGCAGTATTCTATCTTGACATCAAACTGTTGAATGTATAAAGCCCAACGCATCAACCTTTGACTGGATAAATCAGTCTTCATCAAAAAGGTTAAGGCTTTATGATCCGTTCTTAAAATGACCTGAAACCCATATACGATCTTCCGCCAATATTGCAGCGCGTGCAGTATCGCTAACAGCTCGATTTCGCTGATCGTATAATTTTTCTCGTGTGGTTTCAGTCTCCGACTTGTGAAAGCTAGATAATTTTTCTTATCAGGGTTTTCCGGGTTTTCCTGATATAGCATTGCCCCTATTCCAATCTGGGATGCGTCTGTTTGAATGATAAATTTCTGATTAAAATCAGGATATCCTAGCTTCACGTAATTTAAGAGCATTTCCTTGGCCTCCACAAATGCTTTTTCTGTTTCCTCCGTCCATTTCCACTTGCCCCCCTTCTTCAGAAGGTCCTGTAGTGGTGCAACAGTTTTTGTGTATGATGGACAATGTCCTGAGAAGAAACCAATCAATCCCAAAAACTGGCGAACGTTCTTCACCTTCAAAGGCCTTGGAAAATCCCTTATCGATTCCAATTTGCATGGATTTGGTTTAACACCATCCTTGTCAATCACATGCCCTAAAAATGTTACTTGTCTTTGACAAAAATTTGACTTCTTTAAATTTATTTTAAAATTAGCCTTCCTTAAATCTTCCAAGAGTTTCTTCAGCTTTTCTAAATGTTCCTCAATATTCTCCGAGGTAAGCAAAATATCATCCACGTATCGGATAGTGCAATCTTTCACTTCCTCTGACAGGTTTCGATCAAGCGCTCTTATTAATGCAGATCCTGCGGTCTTCAATCCAAACGGACATCTCCTAAAACAATATGTTTGTTGGTCGAACTGAAACCCAGTCAACAAGCTGGTTTTCTCTTCCAGTTCGAGATGATGATACGAAGAAGTCATGTCAATATTTGTAAAAATCTTCTTGCCCTTGAACTTCCTCAGTATTTCTTTTATGGGTGGTGCCGAATCATTTTCTGGTATGATTTTTGCATTTAAATTTCTGGCATCTAGACACACCCTTACTGAGCCATCCGGTTTACTCACAATCACTAATGGACTAACATATGGTGTCGCCATCTTTTCTATAACACCTGCATTCATCATCTCCTGCAGTGTTTTTTTAGTTTGTGGGTAATGTTTTTCCGCAACCGGGTATGGTTTTTGTCTGAACGGTGCCCAATCATTGACTTGGAACGCGTATTTAAAATTTTCAATCTTCCCTGGCTTGGAATCAAATACGTCCCTAAAATTCAATAATAATTTCTTTAACTGTTCCTTATTTTCGAGGTTAACTTTAGCTTCCTCTACTTTTCCTGACAGGTTGGTCTCGAACTCAGTTTCCAAATCATCTTCGAGTTCTATTTTGAGGACTTCAAATATCTTTTCTATGTCCTTATAATCTTCCTCAATCACTTCTTCCATATGCCATACCTGTTCTCCTATTTTCGCATACTGTTCCTGTAGGTTAATGTTGTGTTCATCCACATCCTCTCTTTGAATTCTAATGCAGTTTTGCGCTAGATCTATAATGACCTTGTTCTCACGGATAAAGTCAATACCTAATATGACATTATACGGTAATTGATTTACCAGCAAAAAGCACTGCGAAATTTCAGCGTTACCCATGATCAGATCGATATATACCTGAAATTTACATGTTAAAGATTTTTCAGGGATAATCCGGATCCGGTATCAATTAATGCTCTGACCAGTAATCCTTCTATCCTTAGCATAATTATGGGTAGTTCTCTTTTAACCGGTGGGATTCCTTCCACATCCTCGTTAATTAGCTCATCTGGTCTTGCTATCCAATTCACAATTTCTACCTCCTCCCAGCTCCTGGTATGTTTCCACTTTTGACAATTTAAATTTGGAGTTTTTTTTATCCTGAGGGCTTCCTTTCCCCTCATTCTTTAATTGAGCTTGTAGTTCCAAGCTTTGAGCTCCGTCTAGTCGGTCGGGTGATTTCCGGTTCTTAATTGCCTCTCTCCAACGGACTTTTTGCCTACCAGGTTCATCTGGTCGTTCGTTCATATAACGAAGACTTTCCTGATATCTTTCTTCTATTTCGGCCCGATATTCATCATCCCTATCCTCTGGCCTTACGTTCCTTCTGGGATAATTCTCCCATTTCTTTCTGTTTTCTTGCCTTTGATGGTTATTGTTATAGGGTCGGCTCTCTTGTTGCCTATAACCCGTATTCCTAGGATTTCTTCCTCGATATCCTCCTCTGTAATATGGCTGTATTCCTCTAGGCTCCTGGTGCCCATACTCTCGACCCAGTCCCTGAGTATCCGTGCTGGTGGACTGATTCCTGGTCGCTGGTTTTTCTCTGGTTTCCTGACTGCTGGCCATATGTACTTGCTCAGTCTGTCTTTGATGCCGAGGAGTTACGTGCGAAGTCATCATATCTAATTGACGTAATACACTCTCCACTTCCACAGCACTTCTGGCTTTGGATGAGATTAACAGCCTCTGAATCTCATACGGAAGTTGTCTTGCAATGGCGGCACACAGGTCGTTCTCTGCCGGAGCAATGTCAAGTTCGCGGAATTTACACAACTGAGCGGTGAAAAATTCCGAGTATTTAGTAGGTGCATTCGTGCTGTACTTCCTAGAGTACAGATCTAGCCTTAAATTCTCTTGGACGTCTGCTGCCCAATATCGTTTTAAAAATGCTTCCCTAAAGCCTTCCACCGTATCAAAGGTGTACCTGAAGCTTCTGAACCAGGTGAGACAATCACCTGCCAACAGCTTTTCAATAGCTCTCAGTTTCCGATCTTGAGGAACTTTCATTTCGTTTAAATACTCTGCAACTTCCTTTAGCCAGTATTTTGGAGTAATTGACATGTTATTACCCGTAAACTTTACTGGTCTGTCCTCATTCGATTTAATAATGTTTATTATCTGGCCATTTGTCTGATTCATGTACGGGGTTGACATCGCCATCGGATATCCTGGGTTCTTATAAGGGCTCTCCCCTCCTAAGTCCCTCTCCGTATCTGTGCCTTGTTCACGAGAATCTACCCATCCTGTCTTTGGAAACTCCTCCTGATTCTCAAATTCTAACTTCCTTTCCCTTCGGGCACTTTCTTCATTAGCCATGAGTTGGATTTCCATTTGACTATTTTTATGTTCAGTCCTCTCCAATCGGGATCTTAATTCATTCTGAATTCTTTCTTGATTCCTTTTACTATCTTCCTCTGCCTTTTTGAGTTGGAATTTCTCATCCCTGTAACTATCCCTGAATTCATTTAGTTGGTCTTCTACCTCTTTCTTAATGACCATGACCTTTTGGTCTATAATTTCTGGGTTAACGTCACCTATGGTATCCAGGCCCTCTCGTATCTCCTTTATTTGCTTCTCCACTTCTTTTCGTCCTTTGACCATATCTAATTCAATTCCTTTCAACTTTCCCTCAGTTTTCTCTTGGCTCTTAGACACTTCCGTCACTTTATCTTTGATCAATTTTACTTCATTATTTGTTTTTCCTACTCGCTCTTCTAATTTTTCGATAGTTTCCTGGACCTCATTAATACCCTTGCTTATTTCCTCTATCTTCAGGGTCTTCTCTTGATTTTCTTCATTTCGTTGCTTTCTTTCTTCCTGGATATGCTCCTCGTATTTACCGAATCTTTTATCTATTCCTTCCTCATGCTTCTTTAAGGTCTCATCTACCTGCCTAGTAAAATGATCAATCTGCCCTTTCATACCCTGTACATCCTTTTGATTTTGGTTTTTCATCTCAGTTACTTCATTCTGAACTCCATCGACCTTTCCCTCGAGTTCTCCTACTTTGTCCTTTACCCCTTTAAATTCTTCTCCTAATTTCTTAAAACTTTCTTTTATCTCATCCCGGGAACGTTCACAAATATTCTTGTTAGATTCTATCTGAGCTTTCAATTCTGTCTGCACACCTTGGATCTGGGTTACAAGTTTCTTTTCACATGCATCACCCTTTGTTTCTATGTCAATTAATTTAGTTTCTAAATTTTTAAAATTTTCTTGACATTTACTTTGGGAATCTACCATATTTTTGTTCATAGTATCTAATTGGGCTTGCAATCCTGAATGAAATTCTTCATTTTCCTTTTTAATCTCACTTGCGATTTCCCCTTTTAACTCAGTTAACTTGTCCCCAAACTTAGTATCAAAACCTTGGAACTTGTCATTTATTTTATCTATCTCAGCCTTCACTTCATTGTTCATTTCTACACTTTTAACTTCGATAGCTTCTAATTTAGTTCCCATGTTAGCACTATCAATTTTTATTGACTCTAAACTTTCATTTATGGATTCGAACACTTTGTTGTTTTCATCCTTTTGGAGGCCCAATGTATTGTCTATTGTTCCCAATTTATTGTTTATGGCCTCCAACTTCTCATTGCTATCGGCTTTTATAGCCTCCAAAAGCCGTTGCATCTCTTCACTCAATGCCATCTTATTAGAATATAGTGGGCTACTCATGCCACCACACTAGTACATGCTTGAGAGATGATACTCTGAACCATTGTGTCCCAATTTCTTTAAAAATTTACTTTGGTACGGGTGTTTACTACAACGTACCCTTTTGATACTTTTATTCAATTTCATAAACCTTTATGGAAGTATTTAAAATTCAACATTTCGAAAAACCATTTTTTTCAAAAAATGAAAATTTTGATTTTTCGAGAAAACTCGGGTTTTCCCTGGGAAAACTCAGCCCTGCGTACTGGGCGCCATGAATAGGTTAGGTGTATGATAAAATCATACAAGCCCCACGTTGGAAAACGGTTAAACAATTAAATCACTGACCCATAATCATCTACTTGTTCCAAATGAACAAGGAATAACATAAGAATAAAACAAATATTGTATTAAAACATATGGTTTCCATATAAACCAAAAATTCCTAATTATTTTTACTTCCATAAAGCATCAACTGTAAGTTTCATATAACTCCGAGCTCTTTTGGCTCAATGCTTTCTATAATAATGGTGTCATCCTTTGTACACCTCAAATACTACTTTTTTATATTTTCTTAATCATCAAAACAAATGTATAATTACATTTAAAATTACATGTTAATTATCTAACTCAATATTTGGGCATTTCACCGGTTTTCAGTTGTTATCATCTCTCTCTAGTTTTACAAATACATTAAGGTAATCAGGAAATTACTTGTGTACTCCAGAGTATGAAGATACTTGACACAGTCAAAAAACTATGGTCACTCCCGAAACCTAGTTGCCTTCAATTAACTCATGGAATCCTACTTCCATACAACATTACAATAGGGATTGTTATTTATTTCATTTGTCTTTTAAGACCATTATCACATAAAAAAAACTACGATCTGAACAGGCAAGCGGAAATATCAATCTACAAGGACCTCGGTTCAACGCCCGGGTCGTTAACAACTTTAAACACTCCTGGTGTATTCATTACTCCTTACAAGACGGCCTCCAGACACCCCTCCTACTCCGAGGGTCTGACCGTGCTACTTGAGAGTTATTTATGACTTTGCGGGAACCCTCCCGTCTAGTCTAAGCTAGAGCTCTCTTTAATGCTTTTACAAACAGCTTTTCGTTCATTCTCAATTCTTTGGGGAGACCTGGCATTCTACTCCTCGTTTAAATCAACAATATTATTGGGCTCAATAAACCACATTCGTAATCTTGGCATTTATTAATTATGAAAGGTCCTAATTGATTGGGAAAGAGATATACACATACTACGACGAATAATAAAGGGGCTTTCACAATAAGAAGATTCTGAGTTCGAATCTCTTCACATGCCTCGGGAACCATTCCCATAAAGAGGACTATACAAAATGCGATTTAGGGTCAGCCTATAGCTTAAGACCTACGCTCAATACCATACATTTGCTCCCTTTCAATACAAAATACACTATGGCCTCGTGAAACTACGTCACAAATAGAGGACTTATACCAATTCTCAATTCGCTACAATCAACTACCTCTCATAAGTAATTTACCAAGTACATTAACTTTTACGCGTTCCTAGCGTGACATTTTATTTTAATTGCGCTCTTTTGCGCTATACTTTATATTTAAGCCTAGCGTCATCCAAAGAACTGATAATATCATATTAACAATTGATACACATCTCAATTTTTATATTATTCTTTTCCTTTGACAATAACTTTCTCTCTTTTTAAGAACATGCATTTGAATATCATGTCTATACTTTTTATTAAGGCTCTAACGCTCTTATGTTCACATCAATTAATTTGATCTTTATTTAATATTTCCTTACTTGGTTATTATTATTATTATTCATTTCATATCTTCATTCTTTACACAAGCTCAAAAGCTATTTCTTTCATATAACTCAAATTTTATTTAAATATCTTTCAGGATAATTATTAATCTTTCGCTTGCTCTTATGACATTCGTCAAATACACTGACATTTTATTCATATATTTCCTCTACTGGATTTATTCTTTTACATAATTATTTATAGTTTCTCAAATTTTTATTATTGTTCAGACCGCGTTTTTGTTTATTCAGTATTTATTTATTTAAACACATCCCTTTTACTCAAAAACTCCGGTGGATTTGTACACAATCATTCCCTGACACCAAAATATAATTAAATTCATTACTCATATGTTTTTTTAAGGTCGTCTCATGACCTTTATCCTTGTGTGGTGTTTCATTTTTGCCCACTTTGAACTTACTCCATATTGTAGAAATTCATCTCATGTACAAACACTTCTTGACACATATTCAATACACTTAACATTGACAACATATTTAATACACTGGTGTATCCATTTAGAACACACAATAAACACTAAAAAATATTATATTAACACACAATCTTGATAGATTTACACTTCACACTTTTGATCACTAGGCCGTATTTTCCTAGCCTATCACACGTGAACTCTTAATCTCCCGTTTCCAAGGGTGAAATTTATTCAATGTCGGCTTCCTATCCTGCAGAATACGAAAGTCTCGAATCATCTACTTTTCCCTGGAATCCTAATTCTTCGATTCCTATTCTGGATGACCAGCTATTTCTCTAGCTTGAACGGCTTCTTTTTTTAGATCTAGTTTATCGATCCTAGTGAAAGTCTGTTCGGATCGAGGTCCCCTCGATAACCTATCGATGATCGATGGATTTATTTTATAGCAGCTAGTACTTCTCGATTCTAGTGCTTTAGAATAGTTCGTCTGCTTTCTGGAGATAATGTCTATAGTCTCCGTTCTTCTTTATTTCTTCGGTTCTCGCACTCCTACCTTTTTGAAATACGTTGCGAACCTTACTCTGTTTTTCCCGGTTTGGGTTCTTTAAATTAGATAACTGTTTATCTTTCTTTTACGGTACTTCCGTACGTTATGATTTTTTCGGTCGTTTATTTAAAGACCTATCGCCTTAAGTCCAACGTTCGCAGCCTGCTCTGACTATATTTTACGAACTTTTCACTGTAAACATGTGTACTGTCGGACCTAAATCCTGTAACTAGGATTTTCCTAATTTTTCAACACGGCGATACTTTAATATTTCTTCTTTACAACTCCTTATGGAGGCACGCAAGTTGTTAATACTGCGACGCCTATGGCTATCGGATATTAATTCTGCGGTGTAATACCGCGTTTCTCCCCTCAAGGAGTACTGGTAAACTTTCTTCGGTGTGACGCAGAGTCACGCCCCACACGGCTGTCTGAATACTGAAGCGTAGCAACGCCCCCCTCGGGCTGTTTGGAACTGCTTGTACAGATGCTCCAGCGTCACGTCCCCTGGACTGTTTGAAACTGCATGTTTGGCTTGGTGATGCCAGGAGCTTTATACTCTTTCGCTACAAAAAGATAAGACTCTAGCCCTTTCCGTGCCCAACTTTTAAAATAATGGTTCCACCATTATAAAAATTATACCTTCAAAAAGCTCGTCTTCTCAATGTTAAATAATCTCATTGCGCATAAGAATCGATCGTGCAATTCGGAGATATTAATTAATTTCTCGTCCTCAACTGTGTGGGTGTTGCTGTTCATTTGCATTCTCCCCTCTCCACAGGCCTTGGTAAATCCCCTATGACGTCTACTTGCGTTTGCAGTTTTCTCCTGTGCAATTATTAAAGGGTTTTTCTTTACACAAAAATCTCTAATTCGAAATGATTCACCGTACTGTAATTGTTTACTTATTTTTATACTCGTAAACGGGTTAAATTTAAGTATTCCTCTTCTGGCGCATAGGCGGTGTTGTCGTTTTCAAGCAAGCTAAGCTCGATTTCCGAGTCAGGCTTCCTTGTCTAACAGTCGAAATTTTCCACTCGGTTATTAATACTCATGACCAGCTCCTTCTGAATGTCAAGAGGGGTGATCTCATCTCTCGAACACCTGGCTCGCGCTGCTTGCACAATGTTAGGCTAGAATCCTGGCTTGATCTTTCTCTATGTTACATTAGAAACTGTACGTTTCTTTCATTTCTTCCCCAAATACATGGATTCGACCTCCTTGGACCCTATGGCACATGGGTTCAATACATACAATGCACTTAAGGGGTCAAGGGGTATTCTAGAATTTTTTCACGCGACTTACACGTGCGGGTGTGGTACGGAAGGTCAATTATATCCCTATATATATAAATGAAAGTTTGTCTGTTTTTTCTGAATTTCCACGGAAATTTGCGATATTTGCGCGTTTCAGACTGTTTTATGATGGATGCGCGAAAAATATTTTTTTTGTCTGTTTGTCTGTTAGTTTGTTTGTTTGTTTGTCTGTCTGTGGACAATTTTTTGTGTCCTTATAACTCAAGAACGGCTGAGTGGATCAACGTAAAATTTGATACAGATATCCTTCAGAGGCACGACACCAATCATTGATGTAACTCTTCTCCGTACCTCTCATAAAAGGGGCCCTACCCCCTTAAAATACATGCTGAAATAGGCGTAGAAGAGCGAAACAAAGCTCATTTTCAGCCCCTCAACGTGAGAAACGAAACATGGGGGCCCGAAAACCATATTTTAAGGCCCTAAAACCAACAGTTTTTAAGATATTCTCAGAAAACTAATTTCACTTAATAAATTAATTAAAGAATGCATGCCGGTAACCATGGCAACTGAATCTCAGATGTCCATCTATTTCTGTAAGACGCAATGCAATTCCATTTATTACATTACTATGAAGGTTTGCAAAGGGCTATAAGGTTATAACGGATCCAAATTAAGCTGAAATATTCATCAATACATACAATGCGCTTAAGGGATCAAGGGGTACTCTAGAATTTTTTCACGCGATTTACACGTGCCGGTATGGTACGGAAGGTCTATTACATCCCTTCTCTATTATATAAAAATGAATGTCCGTCTGTTTTATTTGCATTTCCACGGAAAGGTGACATATTTGTCCGTTTCAGACTGTTTTGTGACGGATGCACGCAAAAATATTTTTTTTGTCTGTCTGTCTGTTTGTCTGTGGACAATTTTTTGTGTCATTATAACTCGAGAACGGCTGGGTGGATTAAGGTAAAATATGATGCAGATATCCATCAGAGGCACGACACTAATCATTGATGTAACTCTTCTCCGTAACTCTCATAACAGGGAGCCTACCCCCTTAAAATATATGCTGAAATAAGCGTAGAAGGGTGAGACAAAGCTCATTTTCAGCCCCTCAATGTGAGAAACGATACTTGGGGGCCTTAAAAGAACCACGAAAACCACATTTTAAGGCCCTAAAACCAACAGTTTTCGAGATATTCCCAAAAAATTAATTTCACTTAATAAATTAATGAAGGAATGCATGCCGGTAACAATGGCAACAGAATCTCAGGGGTCCATCTATTTCTGTAAGACGCAATGCAATTCCATTTATTGTATTACTGTGAAGGTTTGCAAACGACAATAAGGTTATGACGGATCCAAATTAAGCTGAAATATTCATCAATACATATAATGCGCTTAAGGGAGCAAGGGGTACTCTAAAATTTTTTAACGCGATTTACACGTGCGGGTATGGTACGGAAGGTCTATTATATCCCTATCCCTATGTGTTATATTATTATTACTATTATTATTTTAATTATTATCATTATTATGGCGTACAACGACGAGACAAACTCATTTTCAAAACCTTGGTGTCAGAAACAAAACTCGGGGCCCCTCAAGAGCCATAAAGGGTCCCCGAAAAGTATATTTTAAGGCTCTAAACCCAACACTTTCTTAGATATTCCCAGAAAACTAAGTTCATTTAATAAACTAAAGAAGGGATGCAAGCCACTAACCATGACAACAGTATCTCAAGAGGTAGCATCCAACTTTCCATCTATTTCTAGGAATAAGTAATGCCACTCCATTTATTACATTTCTGTGAAAGGTTGCAAATGGCTATAAGGTTATCACGGAACCAACTAAAACTGTATAATTCATCAATGCACTTAAGGGGTTCAAGGAGTACCCTAGATTTTTTTTCACACGACTTACACGTGCGATATGTCGTACAGAAGGTCTATTATATCTCCAAACAGCAACATTATTTTCAAAAATTCCTGATTTGAAATAGTAGACTGTTTTTTGCTGATTTTAGGAATTTGGGCCATTGGAGGCTAAAGAAAACTGAATTTTCATGCACCACAAGCCTTTATAATTTATAAAAGGGGTCTTCCTGTAGTTGGGCACTTGACACAACGGTTAGGGTCAGTTCGTATGTGACGTGTATTGCGATTCGTCTACGAGGTTTTCAATTTTATTTTCACGCCAGGAAGAACACGTTAGGTAAGTTTAGTTTGAGAGCACATTTTAACTAATCATTTTTCTTTGCCAACAAATAGGTTCCAAGCCCCTAAACATTGTAACAGTAGCTCAATTGATAACATCTGGATATTAATACCGAAGACCGTTCGAAGAATGGGTACTTCTGCTAGTATATATTGAACCCTTTAGTATTGCAGTGTTTATATGCAAGAATCTAAATCAAGGGGTCGCGCTCAGTTCATAGTGTGATGTTTACGTTCGCCAAACAACATGCTCTACTGAGGCAAGGGTCATAGGATTAAAACTATAATTAAGAAAGGAAGTAACAAGACGTAAAATAATAACATAATTTAATGACTATTTGTGCAAAAATGAAATGAATATATACAACAACAATAATAATCCTCCCTGAATCTTCCCATGACAGAAATATCTATCAACGTTGAGGAGTCAGACGGATCTCCCCCTCAAAAAAGAATGTGGATCCAAGTTCCACTAACTTGCATTGGGATTTTATGTACGCGTAATGACTAACTACGAGGACTGAGTACTTGGATGACTGTTCGTTTACATCGGGTAACAGCCACGATGCTTACGAACAATCGTCTCGTAAATCAACGTTTACGGATATGGGACACAACACTAATAAAAACCCTTAAAAATTAATGCTGACACACAATCTAAAATCTAATATTTACAGGAATCTCCCTCGAGACCCTCCTTCAGTGCGATGACGCATCTGACAAATGAGCTGCCAACACAGCCAATTGCTCAATACACAAACAAGGAAAAGACAGCATCACACGTGACTGCACGGGTCACTAATACGGAACATAAACATGGAATGAAACCAACAACAACAAAAGCCTCACCGGCTGAGATTACCTTATATGAACTAAAATGCACGTTAAGGTAACGCTTCGGAGATTATAGTGATTCGTAGGCAACTCCCATTTATTTAAACAATTTTTATCATTGATCAGTTCTTATTCTGTATTTCAAGTAATTTTACGGAGCCAACAAGCACTCCACTAATGACCTTGATGCAATTTTTCAGCCCACCTTGTGAAACCAGCTTCCCCCTACCACAACTCTTGTCATCGTCCAACTCCAGTGTGTAAAAATAACTTGACCATCTGTCCCGTTATCTCGTAGAATCAACAGCAACAAATCTCAACCACATAAACATATGGTAAGACATTAATCGATATAGCCACATATGTCCTCGCAAGGCAAGGATATGGACTCAGCACCAAGCTGACAGAAATCAGTCTACGCTGAAATTCCCGCTTGTAATGAGCAATAAAATACACACACACACACACACACACACACACACACACACACTGGGAATGACATAACACATTTTTCACACAGGTTGGTTGAATCAGAAGCTCACAATCTATTTAAAAATATTGAAACCTACGAGAGAGCTGACTGCTCTTCGCCACAACACATATTGCTCCAACGGCAATAACTCACTGAATCTCATCAATAATAATCATTACAAGATTAATTTACCCTCCAATCTACTGTATGATTATCTTAATTCAGTCCTACTTCTGAAACACAACATATCTCCGAGAGACGTTTCTTAAATGCATTGCGTAAACATATGCAAACACGGTCGTCCACATAGCCACGTTAGTTAAAAAAAACAAGAAATTACGACTATGAAAAAATTGAACGAGCTGTTTCCATGCAAAAGGTGTGTCAGACCAAAACTAAATACACTACGTTAATCAACACAAGAAAGATATTTACAAACAAAATATGTCCCATATATCATAAGTTAACTTGTCAGATAATAAGAATATTATTCAGTACTCATCCTCGGCCAGTCACCGTCAGCGAACATCTGCTGCCATCTCCCTACTTAATGCTGCTTAGCTCGTCTCAAACATCTCGACGGAGTGTTGACAGTTCCAAACTTCTTCCAGGACAAGCGATGTCATCTCTCGTGCTGATGCAAAAAGTTATAGATTATTACACACTCGATATCTGACTACTAATTTCACCGTTTTAGGTACTTATTTCCCCAGAACAGTCTGTTGGCGAATTGTCGATGATACTGTCCCTACAAAATAGTACTGTGACTATCTATCACACTGAATTTAACACTCATTAGTATTAATAAAAATCTGTGTCCTCATGACACGCAAAATACAAGTGCCTACGTCCTCAGACGCGCAAAATATAATAATAACCTGTGTCTCCCGACACACACAATGTAATAAGTACCCGTCCTCAGACGCACAAAATGTAATCATAACCTCCGTCCTCAGACGTACAAATGTAATCTGTTTCTTGGCTCTTCACGCCACTTATAAATGAACTGGTCCCAGGTATCGATGGGGGGGGGGGGGGAAATTATATAAAAAAATCTCAAAATAATAGTGGTACAGGAATGAAACAAATATCACTGAACTCGTAAAATTGCGCAGGTCAAGAATATGCCCATTAATTCTAGAATCGATCGTAGAGATGTTGTCTAGCCGATCTCCCGCATTAATGCTAGCTACCGCGTGCCCAAGCTAGACTTGGCGCATTCGTAAGCATTCATCTCCCATTGGTTCCAATTTTTCAATATGTTCGCGGTTTTTATCAGACCTCGGCCTCGTAGGAGTGTCCAGTATTACCATCAGCCACTCACGTTACTGCATTATATTTTTTCTAGGCGCGAATATTACAATGAACATGCCATAAGCGTGTCTCACCGCGCGTCCCTTCTATTTTGAGGTAGCTAGCACCTGTCCTTCTGAAACATAGCTATGCTCTTTCTTTTCACAATCCTTAAGTATATAGCCTTTTGTCAAACTGCTGCAGGTATGTTCCCACTGTCTCCAACAAATGCTTGAAGTTTCCTCATCTTCGTCTGGCTATTTCATGACGCTGGTGGAAATATTAATTAATTGTAGAGATAAAACATCGAATCATTTATCCATCAGAGGATAAAGGGTTCAATATATATATATATATATATATATAGAGAGAGAGAGAGAGAGAGAGAGAGAGGGAGAGGGTGACACACACACACCCAAGTACACGGGGCTAAACGATCACCCAAACCTTTAGGGGCCGATAACCTAGATGTAAGTCCCCTTAAAGCAACAATATTATTATCTTCATGAGATTAATGCATAATAAGCTTCTTAAAGTCATGAGACTCGTGTCGATATGTCGCACACACCAGCATGTATCACTCAATTACAGCTCGTCCCACAGTTGGATTCCAATAATAATTATACAGACCAACATGGGCTGCTATAATTTAATCAAATATCCCTACTCTGAATTAACCACATAAATAAAATATTCGGGGTTCGTGGGGGTTGGACACTATAACTATTATAAGGTGTGTTCAAAAAGTAACGAGCCGGAGGCCGGAATGCGCAAACCGGTGACGACATCGGCTAATCGTGGCGTGTGTAACGAGGTGTGGTTCCGACCAGAGCATGGAAGCACACAGCTCGTCGCTAGAGGGCACGCGTGCACGTCACGTGACGATTCAAAGCGAGCAGCAGCATGCATCAATCGTCCAACCAAGACCAAGACAGTAGGCCATTCGGCATGCTTCCTGGTGTGGTTGAAGACTGTGGGGCACCCATTGGGCACACACTTTCCGCAAGTGCAGTCGTTCCTTCATGATGGTGTGCACACTTCCGACGCTCAATCCGACCACGGCGGCTATGGCGTTCACTATCACTCGGCGGTCCTGGGTAATGAGTGGATCAACCAGCTGGACGTTGTCATCGGTAATGCAGGGGGGTGCCCCAGACCGGGCATCATTGGCTACCGACACCCGTCCTTCCCTGAAGCGCATGTGCCACGCCTTGTCCCTTGCAAGGGACATGCAGTGTTCGCCATACACTTGTGACATTCGGCGATGAATGTCTGTTCCCCCTACTCCTTTCGCTGTCAGAAGCCGAACAACACCTTTTTGCCCTTCGTTTGACGCCTCCATGTCACTGTTTGCAATGCGACTGCCAGCGTTGGTCGATTGATGCATGCTGCTGCTCGCTTTGTATCGTCACGTGACGTGCACGCGTGCCTTCCAGCGACGGGCCGTGACCTTCCATGCTCTGGTCGGAACCACACCTCGTTACACACGCCACGATTAGCCGATGTCGTCACCGGTTTGCGCATTACGGCGTCCGGCTCGTTACTTTTTGAACGCTCCTTATATAATACCAGCAATAAAGCATTCACACCCATGTACACCAGTTTCGTTTTGGAATAGCCAAGCTGGATAACATGTGATTTTCAAGGCTGACAAAACAGCAGAGTTGATCTGAGTCCGAAGTGCAAGGCGCATTGTTGGAGAGTTTTGTAGGTTTATATTTTGAGAATTTGTAAGGCAGTGAGCCACAGCCAGCCACGATGTTACCAGATAAACCCGTTTAAACGTTAGTTAGTTAGTTATTGTTGTTTTAAGGGGAGGAACTACGAGGTCATATGCCCCGTCTTTTAACATGCAGTAGCACCTGAGTGTAAGATTCTTTTATTTTGTTCATTCGACATTGAAAACGACTTATTGACAAACTGTATGAGATTGTATTTCTGCATGCGAAAAGTCGCTGGTTCGATTGAGGTCATTAATTAAAGCTCGTAGATAGAGCCGGGCAAATTTGCTCTATTTCCGATCGGGATCGTTAGTTGCCGCATGGCCAGTATCGTCCCCCACCAGCCCCTCAAGGCCAGGTCTCTCAGCTGAATGAGAATCTTAAGTCTCGATAATACCTGTACTGAATGGGAGTCTCGATAATACCGGAACTCCTTTTTTCTCGGTGTTATCGACATTATTTATTTAAAGGTAAAAGCAGACTCACTCAAACCGCGGCACGTGTCACTCAAGCCGCTGCACGTGTAAAGTCAAAGCCTTCTGTTATAACTCCGGAATGTAAACCACTATTATGAAAATTATTAATGCATATTGGAAGTGATCATGTTCACGCAGTAGGCCTATATCGTCTATCATTTAGATTAATGAAGCTCTCTCTTTAAGTGTTTTTGATGTGTAACATCTTTCCGCTCGGTTGCTGGATAGTTTGTGGGAGTGATTTTGAAAATTGGGGATGGAAGTGGATCGGAACGATCGAGCTGGCAGTAGTGGATCGAACGGAAGTATGCACTGCCCGCTCGATCGATCGACCGGAAGTGTACTAGCTGGCAGTGGTGGAAAATGGAAGTATGCACTGCCCGCTCGATCAATCGAACGGAAGTAAACTAGCTGGCAGTGGTGGAAAACGGAAGAATGCACTGCTCACTCGATCGATCGAACGGTAGTGTACTAGCTGGCAGTGGTGGAAAACCGAAGTATGCACTGTCCGCTCGATCGATCGATCCAGCGAGCAGTGGTAAGTATATGACATACTGAACGGAAAACGCTCATGCGAAATCTGATGTCAAGTGATTGAAACAAAGCACATGGTACATGCTCGAATTCTTCGTATCAGTATTTAAATGGTAAAATGCCTTAATATCAAACATTGTAAGTAGTCGGCATTGCCGGTATTATGTTTCTGCACAACGGCTATTCAAATATTGACCCACATAACGGTAATGCAGTCATCAATATAATATAATCGTTGTGGTTATACGAGAATTGAGCAAGCCTTCATGAACTATTGCTGAATACATTCTCTTTACTCACAAGAAGGCCTATTCATAAGGCATTTTAAATTCAATTTCACGCAGGAATATTATCGAAACAAGCAAAATATAAATGAAACTTAATTCCGTAATGCAGTATTATTGGAAAGTGGAAATAAGTCACCACCTTGTGCAAAATATTTGCATAGTCGAAATAGCCGTGGGGTTAGCGCCTCTGACTGTGAATCTAGAGATCTTGGGTTTGAATCCCGGACCGGGTTGTGCCCGATAATCTGGCTTTGGATTGGGTGGCCCGACACACACTTCAACCCTCACCCAGAATTCGGTACAATTCGAAAAGAAAAAAAAAATCATGAATGTCCGAATCAATTTTGGCCTTAAAAAAAACTGTGTCGGGAACGAGATTCAAGCAATCCCGGGGTCTTTATAATGATGGGTACAACTGGGATAAAATCTAAAAATTGATCCGGTGGACACACAAGTATGACAACAAACAAGAATGACAAAATACTCCGCTGTTAAAATAAAACTCATCCACCATTTATTACAGAACCACACCACTAAATACATAAAATCAAACACAGAAGCCTACCTTCGCTCGGAGACTTCTCAAAATTACTCTTGATGTGCAAATAAATAAATCACGCAGAAGCAAAATTCAAATTAATGAGGACAAAAATCTCCGGGCGTCCTAATCTTTGGATACAAAATAACTTACGGAGATCAGAGCTATATCACCCTAGTATTACAACCATTACTTCAAAATGCTATGTCACCTCTCCGTTAATAGTCCATAAATGAGCAGGTGCATAAATCTGAGAAAATATTCAAAGAAAAATTTGTTGCCTTATTCGATCTCCTTCTAACTAAATGTAATCACCAAAATAGAAAAAAAAAAATTATATATATTGTGCCCTTTTCAGCAAGAAATATGCAAATCACAGTATGCCAGCAAAGCTCAAATCGGGATTTTCGGGGTTTTGGTATGTTCTCCCACTCTGTGACTCACACATTTTGGATTAAATAGAGGATACACTTTCAAAATAAAAATAAAACAAATTCAACTCCTATTTTAACACATTTAATTAACCAAATTTTATGGCGCTACAAACAAATAAAATAATTAAACTATTGACCACTCCTTCTACTTGTCCAAATTGAACAAGGAATATATCAAAAACAAACTATTATCATATTAAAATAATGGTTGCATTCCAACCAACAACTCAAAATTATTTTCACTTCCATAATGTATCTATCTTGGGGAGCGTGATGGCGCAGTGGCTTAGCTTCTCGCCTTTCACCCGGACGGCCGGGGTTCGAATCCTGGTGACAGCGGGGTGGAATTTTCACCCGGAAAATCACGTGGTGTCAGGAAGGGCATCCGGCCTTAAATCCCCGGCCAAAACCAAAATGAGCCTGGTTGGCTCCGGCGACCCCAATTAATTGGGAAAAGCTGAAGGGAAAGAAGAATAATGTATCTATCTTAAAGTCCAATATAATTACGAGCTTTAATGGCTCGATACTATTTAATAATGACGGTGTCCTTCTTTTACACACCTCTTTAACTATTTTATGAGTTTCTTTTCATCGAACAAAATATATAATCATATTTAAAGTACATATTACTTCTCTACTTAAATGTTTGGGCATTCCACAATATCCTCAACATTACCATCTCTCTCAAGTTTTACACATTCACTACTGTGATCGGGAAAATACTTGTGTACTCCAGAGTTATAAAAGATTACTTGACAAAGTCAAAAACTATGATTACTCCCGGAATCTAGTTATCTTCATTAAACTCATTGCATCCTACATTCATACAACATTACATTAGGGATTTTATTTGTTTATTTGTCTTATAAGACCATTATCACATAAGAAAACTAACGATCTGAACAGGCAAGCGGTACTTTCATCTACAAGGACCTCGGTTCAAATCCCGGGTCATTTACAACTTTTAAAACACTCACGGTGTAGATTTACTTCTCTCAGACGGTCTTTTTCCCGACCTAGGACACTTACAATAACAAGGGTAGACCGTAATCACTTGGGTGAGATTTATGACTAAGAGGGGACCCTCTTGCCGGGCAAGCGTGGCAGCTCTATTCAATGCTTTTAAAACAGATCTTTCTTTCTTCAGTTCTCTGGAGAGACCTAGCGTTTCTTTTCATACACTTTGGTTGGTTGGTTGGTTCCTTAGTTTAGGGGCTGCGACAACGCGGTCATGTAGCCCCGTGTACTTTGGGTGTGTGTAGAATTTGTCTGATAACCGGTGTTAATTGTGATGACTGTATTAGTGTGTGTATCTGTTTTTTTAATTCAAGTAGGGACTGCAACTTTGAATTTTCAAATAGTTCCTACTTTTGCCGCCAAACGCCACCGTCAACGACTACTAGGCCTAGTTCAGAACTAGCTACTAGACGCCACCGCAGTCGGCTCTTGGCAACGAACGTAGCAACCTAAGAGCGTTGTTTACATTCTTAACCTATCCAATTTAGTTTCACACAGGTGTAATTAGTGGAAAGATCTTTAACATGCCATAAATCTATGACATGGGACCGCCGGCTTTACTTCCCCTCCGAAGGAAGGCATACTGAGGGATTTTTAACGCTCTTAAAAAATCCGACGGCTTCGGCCGGGTTTGAACCCGCTATCTTGGGCATAGAAGCTCAGCATGCTACGAACTACGCCACTTTCAACAAACATTATTAGGTTCATAAACCACTTTCATAACCTTGGCATTGATTAATTACGAAGGGTCCTCATTGATTGGTATGAGTAATTCACAATACAACGACGAATAATTTAGGGGCTTCAACAACTTGACGAGTCTGGGTTCGACTCTCATTAACATGCCTCGGGAACCATTCCCATACTTGAGGACTTATATAAATGAGACTAGGTTCGGCTGTGGCCTCCATTACCTGCGCTCATAATACCATACATTTGCTCCCTATTACAATAACATAACACACATAGCCTCGTGATCTACGTCACTATTAGAGGACTTACAACAATAGCTCAATTACCACTATCAACTACCCCTCGTAAGTAATTTACCAAGTACATTGAGATTCTACGCGTTCCTAGCGTGACAATTTACTTTCATGCGCTCCATTGCGCTATACATTATTTTAAGCCTAGCGTCTTCCAAAGAACTGATAAATTCCACATTAACAATTGATCCATATCTCCAATTTTACATTAATCCTTCCCCTTGACAATACTTGCTATATTTTAAAGAACATGCATTAACACCATGTCTTATACTTTTATTAAGGCTCAAACGCTCTTTCTGTCACATAATTCAAATTAATCTTTATTTATATTTCTTTACCTTGTTATTATTATTATTCATATATTCATATCATGTCTTCATTCCTTACAAAAGCTCAAAAGCTATTTCTTTCATATAATTCAAATTTACCTTCATTTATATATCTTTCATGATAATTATTATTATTACGCTTGCTTTTACCGTATTTGTCTAATACACTGACATTTATTTCATACATTTCCTCTACAGGATTTCACATAATTATTTATAATTTCTCAAATTTTATTCGTTCCGACCGCGCTCTTATTATGTTATTTGTTAATTAGAAATATCCCTCTATCTCAAACTCCGGTGGATTGTACACAAACACTTTCCCAACACAAACATAATGAAAATCTTTACTCACATGTTATAGGTCTTCCTGACCTTTCTTCTCTTGCGATGTGTCATTTTGCCCACTATTTTGGAATTACGCCATCTTGTACAAATTCATTTCATGTACAGACATATCTTGACACACCTTTAACTCGTTTATATTTAACACTGATAACATTTTAAAATACGCTGGTGTATTCGTTTAGAATACACGATAAAAACACTGAAAATATATTACTTTTAACACAAATTTATATATATATTTACACTTCACAGATTCTCATCACTAAGGCTGCTGTTAAGCCTTCACACGTGATTTCTTGACCTCCCGTCTCCAAGGGTGAAATTTTGTAAATGTCGGCTTCCTATCCTGTCAGAATGTGAAAGTCTCGAACCACCTACTTCTTCCCTGGAATAATTCTCCTTCAAATCCCGTTCCTGACGATCTGCTATTTTCTCTGGCTCGAACGGCTCCCTTTTACACCCTATTGGTTGGTCTAGCGAAAGTCTATTCCGTCCGCGGTCCCCCAGAAAATCTATTGGTGATCTCGTGATGTCTAGCAACTAATACTCCTCGTATCGTAGTCCTTTTGGAATGGTTCGCCTGCTTTCCTGAAGCAATGTCTAGAATTTCCTTCTCCTTTCCGCTTATTCGGTTCTCAAATTCCTATCTCTCAGGAATACCTTGCGAACCTCGTTCTGTCCGTCCCTACACGGGTTCTTTACAGTTGATAAAATGTTTATCTCGCTGTTACGTTACTTCAATACGTTATGATACTTTTGGTCGTCTAATTTAAGACCTATCGCCCTGAGTTTTAAGTTCGCAGCCTGCTTTGACTGTAATTTATGAACTTTTCACTGTAAACTTTATACTGTCGGACCTAAATCCTGTAATTAGGATTTTCCTAATTCTCAACGCGGCGATACTGTAATAATACTTCTTGGCTACTCCTTGTGGATGCACGTTGGTTATCGATATAGCGACGCCCCTGGCTGTCGGATACTGTCTATACGAGGTAATACAGCGTTTCCCCTTTAAGTAAAGCTTGTAGACTGTCTTCGGTGTGATGTAGCTTCACGTCCCCTGCACGATGTGATGTAGCATCTCCCCTCAAGGAGTACTGGTAAACTGCATGTACTGATACAGCGTGACGCCCCCTCACGAGCTGTCGGAATAACTGCATGTATTGATACAGCGTGACGCCCCCTCACGAGCTGTCGGAATAACTGCATTCGGTCTGTGATGTAGCACAGTGACGCGCCCTCGGGCCGTTTGATAACTGCAGGCTTTGCCTGGACTTTTATACTATTTAGTCAAAAAAAGATAAAATCCTAGTCCTTTTCGTGACCAACTTTTGAAATAATTGTCGCACAATTATAAAAATTATATCTCCAGAAAGCTCGTCTTCCAAACGTAAAATGATCTTCCTGCGCATGAAAATCGATCGTGCATTTCTGAGATATTAAATAATTTTTAGTCTTCAGCTGTGTGGGTGTTGCTGTTGATTTTTAAATTCCCCACTCCTCGGGTCTCAGTAATTCCCCGATGACGTATGCTGCGTTTGCAATTCTCTCCTGGGCAATTATTAAAAGCTTTTTCTCTACACAAAAATCTTTAATCCGAAATGATTCACAGTACTGTATTTATTTACTTACTTTTATTCTTGCAAATGGGTTAAATTTAATTATTCTTCTTCTGGCACAGTTGCGCTGTTGCCGTTTTAATGCAACGTAAGATCGATTTCCGAGTCGTGCTTCTCTGTCATACAGTCGAAACTTTCCACTCATTCTATTTATACTCGTGACTGGTTCTTTATTAATGAGTCAGGCGTGATCTCATTTCTCGGCCACCTGGTTCTAACTTCTTACACAACGTTATGCTAGCATCCCTTGCATGAAATCTTTCTATGTCCCATTTAAGACTGTATATTTCTTTCCTTCCTTCTTACAAATATATATGGATTCGACCCCTTTTGAGCCAATGGTACATGGGTTCAATATATGGATGTCACTGGCGTTAAAGAATTTATTTTCAGACCTTTTATTCATGGATTAAATACTTTCATTATTATTTTCACTGGTTTTCGTTCAGCTGTGCCTCACTCAGAAAAATGACTGGTTGTTGGCTTTTACATTTATCACTTTACATTATAACATCTTTATGATTCCAGATATTTATTTATTTATTTGTTAATCACTGCATGCTCTTCACATATTTATAACTACACCATAAACATTTAAGTGGATGGCCTCTGCCTATCTGTATTATATTCAACTGACAATTGCCTCAAAATTTCATATACTTGAACATATCACGTAACCTTAATTATAATCATTTATTTTATTCACCTCGCTAAAGCGAGAACCTTTAGTTTCATCATAACTTCCTATTAGGCAACCCTGCTATTTTATCAATGCAGTTTCATTATTTACACAACCTTGTATCAGTTACCTACCAAACGCATCTCCTCATGTTAGCATGTAAAGGGAAACCTCAGTGACGTGTGAGTGTTTAGTATAAATCTCATGATGTGCACACAAAAAGTGGCCCCTTAAGTGTAAATGAATCCCCTGTAATTTAAGCCTGTTCAAACCATAAATTGTCATCCAGGTTGCACCAATTCAAAGAACACAGCGACGTAACACGCTGAAAGAACCCTGTACTCAGATTATATTTTAAAGCATCCATATATTTTATTTTAAACCCTAAATATGACTGCATTAATCTCTCAAAAGAAAACTTAAAATTTACTATCCTAATAATCATGTCATGATATCGCATGTTATCTTTATGATTAACTTCTATTTCGATTTAAGCCCATCTGTCCAAATCTTAGTAACCACTACTCATTAACCACTACTTAAGAATTAACATGGTTTTCAGTACCTTTCGACCACCTCAGTCTTGGTTCCGCTGACACGTTTCCTGAGGGTTTGGGTCCACGTTCTTCCCATTGAACATCCTCCCCTCTCGTCCTGGATCCAGCTCGCGACCCTCGGGGTGTCCATGGTCCCGGCTCGCCTTCGTTTCCACGTCATCGTAACAGCTTCCACATTACTAAACTTAGCTTGTCATCTCTTCGCTCGTAAAGTTCTTGACACAAAACTCGCACTGGTCTGTACTGATAGCCTTTATGTCCGTCCAATACATCGCTGCAATCTTCATGTCGCCAAGTAATATCAACTTATGGCCGTGATAATAACTCTATAACGGCACAGGTTATATCGTACGCATCCACACCAGCCTGCACTCATAAGAGATTACGTCCGTCCTTGGCCTTGAATGTCGCTCTATATTTGGACTACACTCAGTTTATCTCTCATAGTTCACTGACCCTGGATACTCATTTGTCTGCTCGTCAAACAAAAGCACATCGCTTCGTTCATATGTTCTGGGCGTCAATTATATCGCGCACGGCCCATACAGTCCCGTACCTAGTAAAAGCTTGAGACACAACGTGTGTCTGCTCGCACTTCGTCGTACACATGACTAGTGTCCCACAACATAATGCATTATGATCTGCGTTATAATATCACCTCGCCACATTCGGCTTTAGTATTCGTTAATACAGAGCTGTCCACGCAAGAAATAATATTGAGCCTTTCAGCTATGTCCCAAAAACTGTCGGAATACCACACTGGTTCCAAGCGGCCACGGTACGACTGCTACTACACACTTGTTTGGAACTTCAGCCTGCGGCAACACAAAAATAAAGATGAACTTCGGCGTACGGCGACACAAAAGAAAGTGAACTTCGTTGTACGGCGATGCAAAATAAAGTGACCCGCTTCTCCGGTGTGACCTTTCCACCTTGACTTTTCCTGGAGCTCATCAGCGCCCTCTACACTTCTGGAACCTTCGCCTAGTCATGCTGTCGACTATGTCCATGACGTAAAAACATCAACCTCAGGTTACTTCCGCTTGCTTTCTTCCTCCGGCTATGCGACCTTGCCAGAGCTCTCAAAACCATGCGATATCGGTCACAAATCCCCCTCAACCAGGAATAATAATAAGCGTGAAACATCTCGATTATTATTATTCTGTTGGGTTAACAATCTACTTCTTCAATGAGTTCTCCATATCGCATGCTTACTGTCTCGTGTGGTACCTTTTAAGGCTAGCTGCATTGAATTTGCCTATAACTCTCTCAGTTGCATCTTCTTCTGTGGTATTCTCCTCCTGAAACGGTAGCTCCATCCATTCTTCACTCATTCTACTTTCTTCTTCGTCTTGGTCTTCATATCTCCTATCATCAGTAATGCTGTGAATGGCTTGAATTTGGACTGTCATGACATCTGGGCGAAAATTATTATTAATAGGCAAAAAATCGTTATTACTGCCTGTGAGTCCCTGTCCAAACTCGGCATTTCCTTCCTGTCAGCTTCTCTTTCCTGATTTGACTCCACTGGTGCCTGGTTTCGATTCCTCATGCTGTTTTGCCTGAGATTCTTCTTCTTGTTACTTTTCCCATTAATTGTTCAATGTATCTCTGGCTTTCTTGGTGACGTTCTTCTAATGATGGCCTATAATTTTGCCTTTCTTGATTCCCGTATCTTGGGTAGTTATTGTATGGTCTCCGATCACGTGACCACGATTCTCTCCCTCTATATCCTGACCTTCCGTAGTCCCTCTGATTAAATCGTCCACTTCTATCCTGATAATATGGCCTCCGGTCATATGGCTTTCCTTGATTCCTGTATCTGTTTAAGCCATTTCCTTCATCCCTTCCATCTCTATCGTTCCTTCCATAACTTCGCTGAGGTTCCGTCTACGCCATACGATCTATTTCCACCATATTTGCCTCTCTCTGTTCTGTCCTTGGACTACGAGGTTCCGTCATCTTGCTCGTGTGGTCTAGTTTCCTCAAAATCTCGTCCCACACCTCGAGTCTATTTGCACCCGATGCAATTAATACACGCTGGACTTCTACCGGATATTGCTGTATTATGGCATGCACCAAATCCTGTTCCTCCAACGGTGGATCCAAAAATTGTAGCCTGGCTACCTGATTCGTGAAATACCCAGCGTATTGTGTTGGCCTGGTAGTCGCGTATTTCTTTGAGTATAATTCAGCCCTTATACTTTGTTGATCTTCTGAGGACCAAAATCTCTTCAGGAAAGCGTTCGCAAAGTCATCGTACCCTCTAAACTGATTCCTAAAAGCTCGCATCCAGTTTAGCGGTTGGCCTAGAAGAGCTCTTTCTATTACCCTCATTTCTCTCTCTTTAGGAACCCTATGTTCATCCATGTATTCCTTCAGGTCCCGCAAGAATTCTATGTGTCTAATGCCAGTCAAATTTGAATTTTTTTTGGGCGGTCCTCCTGATTCCTAATGATGGTAATCGGTTGAGTTGAGCTGTAACTGAATGGTGTGAATGTTGTTCCTGTCGGACTCGGTTCCTTGTTTTCATCTATCGATTTTGATTCTACCATCTTTCCTTCCAATTCAACAATTCTCTTTAACTGTTCTCCGTGAGTAATACTCACTTTATCTTGTACTGTCGAAACCGCTGTTGCAATCTGTGTTTTAATTTCTTCGTTTAACTCTAATTTCATTTCCCCCATCTGACTCCTAAGACTTTCCATCTTGCATTCCTGCTCCATGGTGAATTCAGACATTTTATCGGTCATGCTCCTGGTATCTTTCGCTAATCTCTGCTGTACTGCTTTCGCCTCTTCCTTTAACACTAAGACCTCTGCGTTGATTGCTTTATCCCTTTCTTCCATCTTGGCGGTCAATGCCTCCACGCTTCGATCCGTTTTCTCTTGAACGGTTTTCTCCAATGATTTCAACTGTGTCCCCATATTACTTTCAATTTCGACCTTATCCCTCTTAATTTGTTCCTTTAAATCCGTCATTTCGGCTTGAGCCTTCTCCATGTACTGTTTCATATCGAATTGGTGCTCCTTAAATAATTCCAATCCTCCTTGCAAATCCCCTGACTGAATTCCAAGATTTTTTTCAAAACCTTCGAATTTAGTATCTAAATCTTTGAATTTGGTGTCGAAACCTTTAAATTGAGTGTCGAAACCTTTAAATTGAGTGTCTAAACCTTCAAATTTAGTGTCTAAATCTTTCAATTTTGTGTTGAAACCTTTAAATTGAGTGTCTAGACCTTCAAATTTAGTATTTATTCCTTCCTGCATCTTAATCAACTGTCTATCCAAACCATCTAGATTAGTGTTCATACCACCTTCATAGTCTTTCCATTGAGTCTTCAAACCTTCCTCCATATTCTTTTGACTTTTAGCTAACTCCTTTAGCTTCTCTCCTAGCTGTCCCATCAATCCCTTAATTTCATCAAATTCTCCCATATTTCACAACAAATAAATATGGAAGCTGTTACAACTAGTGACTAACTTAGACTAAGGACTAGTGGTTACTTCAATTTGACAGTGGAATCGAAATCTAATATAATGTGGAAATAATAAATGTGGATGGTATCGCTTAAACACAGCGATCTAACGTTACTGAATCGCTTCGTTCTATGTCATTCAAACACACACAAAAATCCTACAAAGTGAACTTTAACAGACTGACAGACATATCGCACAATAAAATGGGGTACCAGCACTCAATTGGTTTTCTCTCCATTCCATTTGTGCCACATGGCCGTTCACCATCTTGTCACTCTCCTCTGGTGTTCCAATTTTTTCGAGTTCAAAATGTCGGCTATACCACTGCGTGGTACGATATTACCAGTTCGAGGCCATTACACGGTGGGCGCCATCTTGTTGTGCCCGATAATCTGGCTTTAGATTGGGTGGCCCGACACACACTTCAACCCTCACCCAGAATTCGGTACAACTCGAAAAGAAAAAAAAATCTTGAATGTCCGAATCAATTTTGGCCTTAAAAAAACTGTGTCGGGAACGAGATTCAAGCAATCCCGGGGTCTTTATAATGATGGGTACAACTGGGGTAAAATCTCAAAATTGATCCGGTGGACACACAAGTATGACAACAAACAAGAATGACAAAATACTCCGCTGTTAAAATAAAACTCATCCACCATTTATTACAGAACCACACCACTAAATACATAAAATCAAACACAGAAGCCTACCTTCGCTCGGAGACTTCTCAAAATTACTCTTGATGTGCAAATAAATAAATAAATGACGCAGAAGCAAAATTCAAATTAATGAGGACAAAAATCTCCGGGCGTCCTAATCTTTGGATACAAAATAACTTACGGAGATCAGAGCTATATCACCCTAGTATTACAACCATTACTTCAAAATGCTATGTCACCTCTCCGTTAATAGTCCATAAATGAGCAGGTGCATAAATCTGAGAAAATATTCAAAGAAAAATGTGTTGCCTTATTCGATCTCCTTCTAACTAAATGTAATCTCCAAAATAGAAAAAAAATATTTATATATATATGGATGTCACTGGCGTTAAAGAATTTATTTTCAGACGTTTTATTCATGGATTAAATACTTTCATTATTATTTTCACTGGTTTTCGTTCAGCTGTGCCTCACTCAGAAAAATGACAGGTTGTTGGCTTATACATTTATCACTTTACATTGTAACATCTTTATGATTCCAGATATTTATTTATTTATTTGTTAATCACTGCATGCTCTTCACATATTTATAACTACACCATAAACATTTAAGTAGATGGCCTCTGCCTATCTGTATTATATTCAACTGACAATTGCCTCAAAATTTCATATACTTGAACCTATCACGTAACCTTAATTATAATCATTTATTTTATTCACATCGCTATAGCGAGAACCTTTAGTTTCATCATAACTTCCTATTAGGCAACCCTGCTATTTTATCAATGCAGTTTCATTATTTACACAACCTTGTATCAGTTACCTACCAAACGCATCTCCTCATGTTAGCATGTAAAGGGAAACCTCAGTGACGTGTGAGTGTTTAGTATAAATCTCATGATGTGCACACAAAAAGTGGCCCCTTAAGTGTAAATGAATCCCCTGCATTTAAGCCTGTTCAAACCATAAATTGTCATCCAGGTTGCACCAATTGAAAGAACACAGTGACGTAACACGCTGAAAGAACCCTGTACTCAGATTATATTTTAAAGCATCCATATATTTTATTTTAAACCCTAAATATGACTGCATTAATCTCTCAAAAGAAAACTTAAAATTTACTATCCTAATAATCGTGTCATGATATCGCATTTTATCTTTATGATTAACTTCTATTTCGATTTAAGCCCATCTGTCCAAATCTTAGTAACCACTACTCATTAACCACTACTTAAGAATTAACATGGTTTTCAGTACCTTTCGACCACCTCAGTCTTGGTTCCGCTGACACGTTTCCTGAGGGTTTGGGTCCACGTTCTTCCCATTGAACATCCTCCCCTCTCGTCCTGGATCCAGCTCGCGACCCTCGGGGTGTCCATGGTCCTGGCTCGCCTTCGTTTCCACGTCATCGTAACAGCTTCCACATTACTAAACTTAGCTTGTCATCTCTTCGCTCGTAAAGTTCTTGACACAAAACTCGCACTGGTCTGTACTGATAGCCTTTATGTCCGTACAATACATCGCTGCAATCTTCATGTCGAATATGCCAAGTAATATCAACTTATGGCCGTGATAATAACTCTATAACGGCACAGGTTATATCGTACGCATCCACACCAGCCTGCACTCATAAGAGATTACGTCCGTCGTTGGCCTTGAATGTCGCTCTATATTTGGACTACACTCAGTTTATCTCTCATAGTTCACTGACCCTGGATACTCATTTGTCTGCTCGTCAAACAAAAGCACATCGCTTCGTTCATATGTTCTGGGCGTCAATTATATCGCGCACGGCCCATACAGTCCCGTACCTAGTAATAGCTTGAGACACAACGTGTGTCTGCTCGCACTTCGTCGTACAAATGACTAGTGTCCCACAACATAATGCATTATGATCTGCGTTATAATATCACCTCGCCACATTCGGCTTTAGTATTCGTTAATACAGAGCTGTCCACGCAAGAAATAATACTGAGCCTTTCAGCTATGTCCCACAAACTGTCGGAATACCACACTGGTTCCAAGCGGCCACGGTACGACTGCTACTACACACTTGTTTGGAACTTCAGCGTGCGGCGACACAAAAATAAAGATGAACTTTGGCGTACGGCGACACAAAAGAAAGTGAACTTCGTTGTACGGCGATGCAAAATAAAGTGACCCGCTTCTCCGGTGTGACCTTTCCACCTTGACTTTTCCTGGAGCTCATCAGCGCCCTCTACACTTCTGGAACCTTCGCCTAGTCATGCTGTCGACTATGTCCATGACGTAAAAACATCAACCTCAGGTTACTTCCGCTTGCTTTCTTCCTCCGGCTATGCGACGTTGCCAGAGCTCTCAAAACCATGCGATATCGGTCACAGGGTAGATATTTTTGCCACCAGGTTATCATTTTAAACGATATTTATCATATCAATATGACTCATTTTATCAGAATCCATATGAAATTACGTGTTGGTATGTGAATAAAGAGGACCTGTTTATAAGGAATTTGAGGTCATGAGCGGTGTCGCGTCTATTAATCTAGTTGATCCATATCGTATTTTTTATTTAGGCCTAGGCTAGTGCTGGTGGAAGCTACAAATCATCTAATAAAATGAGTTCCGTATTATAAACTACAATATCTGTAAAACACTCCCTTTAACAATAGATTAATATCTGTGCCAATAATAGTATAAAATACTGGTATATCAACAATTTCACGCGAGGTTTCTTCTATGTCAGATGTTACACATCATATGCGACTATTGTAAGGCACGTAATTTTTTGTTTTTGTGTTTGACAAATAAATGAATGTCGGTTATGGTTCAAATATCTGCATGAATTTTTAATATTTAATAGGATGGCGTTTTGCATCAAACGCGCAGGCATTAATTTAAAATTAATATAAACATTTGAAGCATACTTGACGGGATATTCATGTACCGTATTCAACATCAAATATCTACCCGCCTTCTGTGGCATGATCGTAATTCAAGGCCACTGCCACCTCCTTACCACTCCTACCCTCAGTTACAAATATACACACACTACTACAGACACCATAATAACTCAGGTTATTAGACAAAGTTGATACACAAGAACACAAAAATGATCACGATGTTGTAGCCACTAAAGTAAAATAAAACTCAAATAATTTACGTAGCGGAGAAGAGCTGAAAGAAAGTCTCACGTTTATGGCTCATGAATTATTCGCCCTACTGACTAGGAATTTTCTTTAAATAATACTTTCAACCTTCTTCTCCACCTTGTAAGTGGTTGTTGTTCGAGGCAACTATAGTGCCAAAATTAGCTTCGATGGTTAAAATACACTTGCAAAATATTTCGCTTAAAATGTTTCAACTAATTTCATCTACTAAAAACTCTGATTTTGCGCCTGAAAGCAATACCAGTTTGTGGCATGCGGTGTATTAGGCTAATCATGTCAGTGCAAATACCTCACTGATTTGTCCATAAATGCCAAAGATATGACAGTTTCAGTGAGAATAGTGCGACGGGAGTTGCACTGAGAACCACTCATTACCGCGTGAATGTCAATTTGTCCGATAATCCACGGTCTCGTTCGATCACAAGGTAATATCGTTGCTCTCACTATCACCATGATGCAACGCATAGGCACGTGCGTAGGGATGCGATTGAAATGGCAGTGGCTTAAGCATATGGCAAAGCCATTATGACGAAAGATAAAGTCAATCTTATTCTTGAAGGTGAACATTATTTTGGATGTGTAACATCTTACCGCTCGGTTGCTAGATAGTTTTGTGGGAGTGATTTTGAAAATTGGGGACGGATGTGGATCGGAATGATTGGGCTGACAATGGTGGATCGACCGGAAGTATGCACTGCCCGTTCGATCGATAGAACGGAAGTGCACTAGCTGGCAGTGGTGGAAAACGGAAGTATGCACTGCCCGCTCGATCGATCGAACGGAAGTGTACTAGCTGGCGGTGGTGGAAAACGGAAGTATGCACTGCCCGCTCGATCGATCGAACGGAAGTGTGCCCTAGCTGGCAGTGGTGGATCGAAGGGAAGTATAAGACGCACTGCCAACTCGATCGATCGATCCAGCTGGCACTGGTAAGAGAAACAATCAGCGCGCGGTGTCGGAAATTGATACCATGAGGCACTCTCGGCCATGTGGAATGTATATGATATACTGAACGGAAAACGCTCATGCGAAATCTGGTGTCAAGTGATTGAAACAAATGACATGGTACATGTTCGAAGTCTTCGTATCAATATTTAAATGGTAAAATGCCTTAATATCAAACATTGCAACTAGTCGGCATTGCCGGTATCATGTTTCTGCACAATGGCCATTCAAATATTAAACCACATAACGGTAATGCAGTCATCAATATAATATAATCGTTGTGGTTATACGAGAATTGAGCAAGCCTTCATGATCTATTACTCAATACATTCTCTTTACTCACAAGAGGGCCTATTCATAAGGCATTTTAAACTCAATTTCACGCAGGAACATTATCGAAACAAGCAAAATATAAATGAAACTTAATTCCGTAATGCAGCATTATTGGAACGTGGAAATAAGTCACCATCTTGTGCACAATTTTTTTGTAGTCGAAATAGTCGTGGGGATAGTGCGTATTACTGTGAATCTAGAGATCTTGGGTTCGAATCTTGGGCGGGGTAGATATGTTTTGCTACCAAATCATTTTAAACGATATTTATCATATCAATGTGACTCATTTTAACAGAATCCATATGAAATTACGTGTTGGTCTGTGAATCAAGAGGACCTGTTTATAAGAAATTTAAGGTTATGAGCGGTGTCACGTCTATTAATCTAGTTGATCCATATCGTATTCTTTATTTAGGCTAGTGCTTGTGGTAGCTACAAATCATCTAATAAAATGAGTTCCGTATTATAAACTACAATATCTGTAAAACACTCCCTTTTACAATAGAGGACTTGGGTGCAATAACAGCCTAAGTAGATTTACGCTATTTTGAGAAACCGGTATATAAAGTTTCAATTTATTGTACTTGAAGAGTAAATCGGTAAATACGGTTAAATGTTCTTTCATTTACTTTTCAAATATAAGATGAAACATTCCTAGAGTATCTGATAAAATATTGTGATTTTCTAGGACATTAAAATGAATTTAATTTCTTAAATATACGCTGTTATTGCATAAAATATGGGAAAATGTATAAATATATAGTTTCACTTAAATATGAAGAAGATTAGGATCCGCTATGTGAAGAAAATAAGCCAGGAAGGCAGAAATGACTCACTACTGAATTTATATAAATGTATTTGTCACATACACTGAACACTGGTACAGTATGGGACAAAACTTTCAATAATCGGTGAACACAAATAATGTTTTCAATTATATTCTATTTCACAATGTCATATTAAAATATTGAGAATATCACACGGCTATTTGCGTGTGCTTTAAAGCCCTTGGTTTTGTTAAGTTTCTGAAATTGAAACTATTTTGAACTTTGTACACATGTCTGAATTAATCAGTATTGAAATCTGATTCGATATCGGTTTCCATTTTGGAATTTTCAGGCTCCTGGGTTACAGAGCAGTGTTTTTATTCCACTCAACGTTTTCAGGTTTCAAGTACTTCATCAACGACAGTACTTCAGCCCTTTTCTGTATCTTTACACCTGGTTTTATTACATTAGTCAATTTTAGATCACTGTAATAAAGAAATTCAGCCTTCTTATTTATGTAAGTAAATGGCTGGAAACATGAAGTATATGTCTGGGATTCTGAAACAATACCATTCTTGTAGTGAAGTTTTACATATTTCTGAATAGTAAGATCGTATCATGCAGCATTTTATCGCCAGTGTCCCAAAATAATTTGTGACATTCCTTTTGTTCTTCATGATTTACAGTCTCAAAGCACCTGAAAAAGTAATGATTAATCAATAAAAGGAATACAAGCTTAACAGTTAGTGTGGCTTACTTTTAACACAACATTCTAAACACAAATACTAGGATGTATGTAGTTACTTTTTCTATAGCATTTATTCACTCTTCGGAATACCTTCTTCTTTACTTTTTTCCAGTTATGACCGAAATGTAACTGTTGCCACTGTTTCGCGCCCGTTTTGCTACGTTTCTCTTCCAGTTCTTTGGGTTCCGGTTCCTCTTCTTCCCTCGGCCTTCAGGTGTAAAACAATCATTCGCACTTTCCGTACCTTTGGTTACATATGAATCACATCCACTTGACACAAAGCACTCATAATCGCTAGAATTGCACTCAGTTTGTGACTAATAAGTTATCCCGCTAGTAGACGCCATGTTCACCTCTTCACGCTGTTTTTGCAGTGCAGTCTGGATCCCTGCAACAACAGCGTAGTGCACGGTGACACTTTCCGTCAGCTCCTGACCTCTAGGGGCATCAGATGGAACTAAGAGTTGGCTTGTCTGGTAGCACAGGGTTCAAGGATTTCAGAACTGGTGTTTATGCAATAACAGCGTAAGTAGACTAACGCTGTTATTGCACCAAGGAGGATATATGGGTAGAGCTGCAACTTAATGCAAATTTTTGACCCCAACTTATTGCTCGACGCAAATAGTTCCAACTGACAATATGAGATGGCGTGACGATGCACTCTCGAGCGCGATCCGTCCCCGACCTGGCCTACTCGCTCCTCTCCCCTCCCGGCCCGTGCCTACCCTTTCCCCTACTCTATCCCCCCGCCCTACTTTATATTCCTTTCTTTCTTTCATATTTTAGTAATTGGTCTAATAATAGGCGATTTCTTCCCCCTGTGATATCAGGCAGAGAAGAAAACATAGGCTCTATCAGAATAGTTGTGGATGTTTCCACAAAGCACATAGCATGACATAGGCCTACCCCACAGATATGTACAAATAGAAAGAGTAGGCTACTATACTACAATATTAAAAATGAATTGTAAGACAAAATTACAGCTGCACTTATCGCACACCAGTATTATTTAATTGTCCGTGCTGTACTTCCTATCAATCGAATTAAGAAATATCACGTTTGAATTACGGGAAGCGTTGGAACAACCAGCCACCAGCTCTTACTTTGAATTATATCGATAGTATCTGATATCGTTTTCGAGCGCAGTGTATCGACTAAAATCGATGTGTGATTCAATATAATTCAATTTCTTCGTAAAATATTGTTCGAAACCGATTGTATTCCTTTCTAAGCACTGCAATATGTATTTACTATTGATATATATTCAAATATTAATTAAATATACAACATTAACAAGAATACTCACCAATTTTCAGATTTTGCTGCCATCTATAGAAGTACAACTCAACTACATCGTCGTACGCGATGACAGCTAGCGTTTTTAACGTTGTCAGCAGGTACTACTACAAGGCAAGCTAGCGTTGGTACCAAAACACCCTATAAAGTTTCACCCGGTCGTATTGCACCCAAGTCCTCTATTTGTGCCAATAATACTATAAAATACCGGTGTATCAACCATTCCACGTGAGGTTTCTTCTATGTCAGATGTTACACATCATATGCGACTACTGCAAGGCTCGTGATTTTTTTTTTCGTATGCCCGACGACTAGAGAATATTATTCAAACCGGTAGGAGCATTTGAGATAAAGAGAGTCAAGTAGGCTATCCAACACATAAGTTTTCACTGTGTATGTTTGTGACATTTCCCTCTGGGAATAAGAGTCTCAGAGGCTGAAGAGGTTACCCTTTGGACTCATGAATGAAAGGACTGGGGCTCGATACTTGGTAGGGGAAGGTTTATTTTTTTCGTTACGTTTTATTGTTTATGTCGACCGCTTTACCAGTATCTTACTAGAAAAGTGATGTGACAGTACACAGTTGCATCATAGGGGCTTTCGTAATATAGCGAGTGCATTAATTTTCATGTTCGATTACGAGAAAGTTACATAGTGCATGAATGTTGCATTACACGAAAAAATCTTAATACGAACACGTCAAATAGAAATTTATTTTGCTGAAATTTAATGACCAAATAATACCGACTGACTCAATATACCTTAGGTAGTCTGTTAATATGATATCATTGAAGTTGATTGGATTCTTCCAATTCGCAGACACCAGTCAACGGAATGAACAATTTCCATTGAATCTTTACACAACAAGCCTCAGTGTCTTCAGGCAGTGCCATATTGCGCAAGCGAGAACGAGCGATAATGTCGAGAATTATCGTTATCGAGCCCACATTATCGGTAATACCAGTTCCGGAACCAGCATTTCCGTTCTTCATTCTCGTCCAACGAGACCGATCGGAACTCAAGAGCTTTTTGCCCGGCTCTACTCGTAGAAGCTGTTTACATCTTTGAGTGAAGTCGCGTTTAATAACACATTTTGATTATACGTACAAAGGAACAACTCAGACATTGAGAATATGATTAAAACAGCTGATGAGCAGATATCCCATTTATTTAGTACATTATTTACTCGTATAATTTAGGAACTGTGTTATTACTCTGTCAATTAGAGACACTAAAGGAGGATATGTTGGTCGCTGACTTTTATGGAGGTGATATTTTTGAGAAGTAACAGAGAACGATTTTTGTCCTGTTGACTGTTTGGGCTGACGAGCCATAGTTGAGGTTTATGACAAGCACTTAAAGTGTTGTGTTGCAATTCAGGTATTGATGATTTCTTGTGAACAGAGTTTCACTAGTATTTGTACATTATTAAGATGGTTTCTTTTATACACCATTTTACTCGACGAGTTTATTGGTCAATAAAAATACAATTATACCCATAGGGATAATTTTGAATTTAAACTGCTGATAAAATTTAAGTGTTAGGATTTTTGAGGCTAAATCGACGATTAATTAATTTTGGAATTAAATAAGACTAATAATGTTAAACTTAAAATTTCCTTTTCCTGACCAATAACGTTAGAATTTGCTTTCGACGTTCTATTTGGATACAATCTTGAATTGAACCCTATTGTGAGACGACGATCATTAACGAAGTGATAATTTTAAACCACGGCCGTTAATGATAATGCAACGTGAGACGTGATGTTTCATTATGCAGTTGCCGACATAATTTTCCACCCTTCACTTAGTGACCATTAGACACAAAGAGTGGATAATGTGAGCAGGCAGGGCGCAAATGTCGCAACAATAGGAGTGTTTATTTATTGTGAATTATTTGTGTTGTAATATCTATTGTTTTTTTTTATTGGGATGAGATTGTGCTTTGCTTTGATATTCATTTTTCTTGCAACAAACACTTCTCGTTTATTTTTATTTAACGTAAATTAAGGATAGGTAGACAATTAACCTAAAATAAATGTTGGAGGCGACTTCATCATAGCGTAGCTATTGTTATTTTTTGCCAGTAAATGTAAATGAACTCTTTGGATTTTCAATGCTTAAATAATTTGTTTCGCCATAGATTCTTGATGTCATTATTATTATTTTTAATTCATCATTGCATTGCGTAGGGATTCACTATGTGTCACGCTCTTAGTTAGCTTGCAATTATTTTTTTCTGTGGTTAGAACTTCGAGAGGCTTAACTTAGACATTAGATGGGATCGATTTATTTTTCTTTCAGGGTAGATTAGCACGGAGTAGCCGATCATTAACCTTTCCGAAGTAGGCTAGGGATCTGCTTTCTTCTATGTATACATTTGGTGGGATTTTTACGGAAGCCTGGCCTAATTCTTTCTTAGATTTGCTTTTTACGTCGGATGTGTTCTTTGGACTAGTTTCATAACATACGTCTCTTATTCCCGATACGCCCTGGGTTAATTTTCCCGTGCGGATCTGGTCTAAAAACGCATCCATCCTCTCAGTTTGTATGTTGGCTGGAGGAGGGTTTCGTAAAGACTGTTTATGACCGATGGTCCCCCGAAACTCTGTCTAACGGGCTATATTATAGCCTTATACTGTACTTTCTTAGTGGCCAACGTGAAAGGTATCAAATAGAGAGATCGTACTGACCCCGTCTGATTTGAAGATTTTAGATTTTATATTGTATATAATGTTAACATGTATAAATCGAGGACTGACAGTCAGGGCCGGAGAGATCGGCCGCGGGCCCCGGTGCTGGGGGTATTTCGGGCCCCTGCCATTTATGCATTTTTGCGCAACCCAAATTCACTAATCACAGGCATGTATTTAGTGTATTATACATACACATATATTTATAACTCTCCATAAACTGCATTACCGATTTTAAACCATATTTTTGTAAAGTTTAAAAGTCAAGTCAAGTAAGCACTCCAAATCCTTTTAATAATTCTTACTACCAAATGAAAATAAACCCATTCACTATAAAAACAATGCAGTTCATATAACTAATTTTTTAACTTAAGAATCCAATCCGTTTGTTTTTAAAATCGATTGTTAAAGTTTTCATTACCATATTTGTAAACTGAATTGAAAGGTTAGAAATAAAATATTAAAACACTGAATTCACCATAAACTTACATCGTTAATGCCTCACAGTATATGTACATGTACAAAACAAACCTACAATACAAACTGTTATATTAACTTAGGCTAAGACCCCCTTTCTGGCCTTTTCCTGGGAAAAATCATCTATGATATTGTCCAAATTGGTAGACTTCACAAGTTCCGTTTCAAGAGCGAGAACACCCAAGCTTGAAAGTCTATTTTAGCACATTGTCGTGTGGAAAAAGTCTTTTACGTGATTGAGAACCGCTGTTGCGGGGATGGTAACAAATATTCTCAATGCTACATTAAGATTAGGAAATAAGGTTACCAAATTTAAAGTTTTAACTTTATTGAGAAGGTCCAAGGGCGTAAGAGTTTTGCTACCAAAGTTAGCTTGGTAAATTAATTTCAGGTTTTTTAACCCATGAGAAAGGTCGTTTCCTATGTCATTAGAATAGCGCCTTACAAGCTTAGCTGATTTTTCCGAAATTAATTCATCTGCCACTTCATTACATTGTCACAAAACAGAAAACCTACTACAGAGATATTGTACTCATCGAAACCGCACTGTCATATCCCCAATGATACTGTCCAGAATTACATTGAACACATCATTTATGAAATTAGTTTTTGCATCATTACTGTCTTCATGACTGTTATCCTCTTCATCAGCTTGCCTCTTCCTTTTCTTTCGTCTCCTTTATTCCTCTTCATGTTGTTGGGGCCATCCTATATTTTAGCCACTAGTTCAGCTTCACTATATATACGGTCCCACCCTTCACAACGTATAGTTTTCAAGTCTTCTATCAGAGAACCTACGTTCTTGCCGCTACATCCATAGTTTCACCTCGGTGTTGAAGAACTCCAATGCATATTGGTTTTAAAACCCGAAATAAGAAAGAAAGAAAGAAAGAAAGAAAGAAAGAAAAAATTCGTTTGTGTCCTTATTTTAAAAACATGACATCAGTAATATTTAAATTGCCATCATTATACTGCAACTGCACGGAAAATTATTGCACGAAACTATAACAAAAACGAGACCCTCGCTAACGCTTATTATTTGTTAGCAACTGACAACGTTACTTTAAATGAAACCGGTATCGCTATAATTTAAAATAACAAAAACATTTAAAACAGGATATGAATTTTTTTGAAAACGTCATTTATTGTGGCTAATCAATGTTTGTATTTATTATTCTACATATACTTATGGATTATTTATTAAAGTTTATGAACTACTAATTTGCCTTTTGTGCAATTCAATTTTAATACCTAATAAACGTGTCAACTGATTACCGACAGACTTCATCTGATTAGGGTGCGTGGAAGTTAGCAGAGTGGTAGCACTGCGCGCTCTCACTCATCAGCTGGTCTAATGTTGATGCGGTGAGATTGAATACAACAGGTTTACTCCATTGGCGCGGGGGTGAGGGGATGGGCGATGACACATCGTTTACGCAGTCACGATAGTGAGTACAGTACAGCCCCGTCAAACAAAACTGGTCCACTCGTACTGCCAGTTTACCGATTCAAGGGACATTAACTGATTAGTAAATGTTACAACAACAAAAAATAAAAGCAACTAAACCCAGTCCGGGTTACGCAGACGGGCGCGTTAAAGAGGGCCGACTTAACGAGGTTCTACTGTAGTTAGTATTTTTGTGACAGGTGTTTGTTTTTTACGATTTTCTATGTGGCTTGAAATATCGTTGTGGGTCAAAGAAATACTATTTTACCAGGAAAATAAATAATATTTTCTTTGGTAGTTAAGATCATTTATCCCGCAGGTATTTTTGACTACCGTAGCTACACGCCTCTTTTCTACACGAATATATGGTATAATGAATAATAAATATATATAATATGATGTATTCTTACCTTGAACCAAATAGACGCAAGAAGAAGGCAGTTGAAGGTTTTGAAATATTTTTTTCAATCCCTCAAAGTCTCGACGACATTTAGAAGTTATGCTCATTTCAGTCAATACCTCCAGTGCTTCTATTATCCATGGAAGGTGAGCTGCGACTGGTTTAACGCTGTCTACAAGCAGATATGCGAGTCTTCGACATCGAGTGAAGGGAGCTTGGTATCTTCCCTTTAAAATTTTCCCATCTTTGGGAATGGAGCTGAATATGTTAAACAACTTTTGGGTATTTTCGGTTTATGAATGAACAATAGGAAAAGAGAGGGGGTCATGCCGAGTAATTTGACACCTCAACACGTCCCGGGACGTCCTCATAAGACCGGGCAGCGCTTAGTTTGAATGACTTATGGTCCACGCGTGGCGAGGAATGTTCCACGGTCTTTGATAGTTGTAGACCCACCTCATTCAATAACATACATCTTATCTAGGTTGGAAACACCCCACATAAACACATCACATTGACTCCGCACAGCACATATGAACAGGGGGGAGAAAAGGGAAAAACCAGTGTCGTTGAGATAACAGCCCATCTCAGTCGACCACACCTGGAGTAACAGTGAACACGAAAACTGCGCGTAACTCCAGAAAGGAAGACAACCAGATAAGTTCCAGCCTGTAATATTACAGTTTAACCATTGTTGATTTTTACAACTCACTCCAAGTCACTCCAAATTACAAACTCCGGATATCTATCACCATTTAGCATCTCACCTAACATCATATATACTGCATTTAGCATACACCGACAGTTGCAGTACCTATACTGCAACTAAATAATTGTTTATATTGTAAATATTTCCACCTGTATTTTCAAACATAGATTCTATAACCTTAGTGTAATGGATCTGATGATGATCGCTTGACAATCGAAACTGGTCATCCTAGTGTATTTATTAATCTCATGTATTATTTCAGGATTAGGGCATAACCCAGCACTTTTGGGTACATTCGTGTTGACCGACTGAAAAAAACTAAATGTAGCGTATGGCTACGTCACTAATTACAAATTACAATTGCAGTTAGCTTTAAATTACAAATTAATAACCAGGCCACGAATGTAGTCTATAGATCTCCCCGTTATCACCAGAAACTTCGTTGGTTCGCCAGGAAAAGCTCTCTGAGGACACTCCTGAACTAAATGGTGAACAGTCTGAATTTCGGCGCCACAATCACAATTCGGAGAAGGTACTCTCTTCCACTTGTGCAGAGAATCGGTACATCGGCCAGTGTTGGTTCTTATTCGATTAAGCACCAACCAGATCTTACGATGCAAGTCAAACTCAGGTGGTTTGGACGATACACACGGCATCTGGAGTTGTTCCGTCGTAGCATAGGTCTGCCATGCATTACTCCAGCATTCTCGTGTGGTAAAACCGTTAACAACTAACACCTTGGCAGTTTCCAGGAGTGGATGGCGAGAACGTAGCCTTCATTTACTGATGGTTGAGATATCTGCAAAGGGAAGTGAGAATTGTTCTGAAATGTTCTATACTCCCGGACCAGTGCACTCTCCCGCCGCAGAGATGGAGGTATAAATTGGCTAAGTAGGCTATATTCATTCATTCATTCATTCGTTCGTTTATTTGCAATTGGGGGTGTGTCCTCCGGTGGCAAATTAGATATACATAACAAATAAATAATTGTACATAACAATTCACTAACAATTAAACTGGAGTATGTACATAAATAGTCAGACTTTTCTTAAACACACCTATATGTTTGGGAAAAGGCTCTAAGACTGCGGCAGGTAGAGAGTTCCAATTATCAATGGCACGGTTTACGAAAGAATATTTACCATAATTTGTTCGCTGTGGTCGGCCCTTAACTTTGAAAGGATGATCGTTCCTACCCATATAAGTAGGCTTTTCCATACGTTTGCTAAGCTCACCCCATGCTGGTTGATTTGTATACGTGTTGTACATAGCGCAGAGTCTAGATTCCATCCTCCTAACCTCAAGTGATTCCCACCCAAGTTTCTTTAACATACGGCTCACACTGCTCCTGGGATTAAAGTCACTGAGCACAAAAATAGCGGCCTTTCTTTGTACCATTTCCAAATCTTTTATGCGCCCTACTTGATATGGATCCCAAACCGCGGAGGCGTATTCCAGAATAGGTCTTACTAGTGACAAATATCCTAATTCTTTAGCAGAGGTACTACTTCCTTTTAATACCCTCATTACAAAGTGCAGGGATTTGTAAGCTTTAGAAACTACACATCCTATATGACTACTCCATTTCATATCATTTCTTACGTGAACGGCCAAATATTTGCAAGAATCTTCTTCTACAAGTATTTCTGAGCCAATGTTATATTGAAAATCTTGCCTTCGTACTTTCCCTATTTTTATTAGACTACATTTTCTTGTGTTTATTTTCATTTTATTTTCAATCGCCCACTTATAGACCAGGTTCAGGTCATCTTGAAGTACTGCATTGTCTAGCGAGTCATGTATCTTTCGATATATTACACAATCGTCCGCAAACAATCGACAGTCACTGCGAATCCCATTTGGTAAGTCATTTATAAACGCCAAAAATAACAAAGTTCCGATTACGCTGCCCTGAGGGATACCCAACGTTACGGTAATTTCATCCGAGTATATGCCTTCGACTTTCACTTTCTGGGAAAGACCCGTCAAAAATGCTTGGATCCATAATATTACTCTTCTATCAATCTTTGTCGAAGCTAATTTATGGAGTAGCATGTCATGCGGCACGACATCAAATGCCTTCGCAAAATCTATATGTACGGCGTCGACTGAAACTCCATCGTCTAACGATTCGCTAATATCTTGAAAAAGTGATAGCATCTGACTTTCGCATGAGTAACCTTTCCGAAATCCATGTTGCCTATCATTAAACCATGATAATGTTTCTCACTGTTCCCTCGAGTAGTCGCAAATGAGATGCTCCTTCTGTTTAAAATGATGGACGTAAGACTAACCAGCCTGTAGTTGCCCAATTCAAGTCTGCTCCCGCCCTTAAATATTGGGACTACCGTAGCTCTTTTCCAGTCATCCGGGATTTGAGCATTGTTTATGGACACATTAAACATCACCTCTAAGTATCGTGCCACGGCCCTACCTCCTAGTTTAAGTACTTCACTAACAATGTTATCAGGACCTTTCGATATATTGTAACGTAATTTTTGTATTAGCTTTACAATTGCTGACTGGTTTATTTGGAAAAGGGGAGCCCCTAATTCACCGTTAAGGTGGTTGGTGTTGGTCTGAGTGTACCAGTTATTAGGCGCATGGTATGGTTCAGTTAAACGTCAACCAATCTTGTGTGAGCACTATTCATCCACTCTGGGGAACAATATTCCGCAACAGGTTAAACCAATCCGAGAGCTGAAGTACAAAGTGTCGATGCTGAGGAGCCCCATGATGTGCCGCAGAGTTTCTGCACAATGTTATTTCTAGTTTTAAGTTTGGCAGCTCTTCTGAAGAGATGCTGTTTTAAACTAAGCGCTCTATCAAGCGTAACAGCTTTCAGGTTTCTGTTATGTTTAAGTAGCCTACCTTGAAAGTATACCATAAGCTCTTTATGGCTAACTTGTTGTATAAGTGAAACTTCGAGACTTCCGTCTTAACAGCAATTGGTTGTAACCTCTAATACAAGAGTAGTCTCAATTAAGTGAAAAATCAGTGGTCAATATGTTCTGTGTACCTTCAAGATTTATATACCTCACAGCGAATGCCTAGTCATCAGCATACCCAAACTCTCTGGGTGTGGTTTCAGGCATATCTGATATGTACAAGCTGAACTAAAGGGAGGCAGGACAGAATCTTGTGACAGCCCGTTATTAAGCTACATCAGTGAACTCAGCTTGGTGTCCATTAGTACCTGGAAACATCGGTTACTGAGCATTCCATTGATACGATTGCAAAATGTAGGCATGGAATTACTTGGAGAAGTTCCAATATGATAACCTTGTCTACAGACAGTGTCATATGCAGTTGGCAAATCAAGAAATACGACTGATGATTTCTCTTTACAAGCCGATGATTGAGGTCAGGCTCGTGGAATGGGGACTGAAACATCAGTAGGAACATTTGTTCCCGAGCTTCAGCGATGTCTCCTGATGTTGTAACCGTTTTGTGGGGTCTGTTATGATGAAAACCACAACTAGTCCCACGCTTTGCTGCCACAAGTGAAACAGCTTCCCTGACGGGTGCTTACCATTAACTACTAAGTCTAAGAATGATCTATTGATTGGGCGCCAAAGTGCCAACACTAAGTTGAAACCTAAATTTATATTTCTATCAATCCCTAGCTTGCGTAGAACACAATCATATAGACTAATACTCATTACACTCAGACCGTGGTATGATGGAATCATTAACCCAGATAACGTTTGCATTGGGAGAAGGAGGTTGTTTTATATCTAATGCTACCTACTGGAATCAAAGATTGCATTATGTAAGGAATTAATTTAATTGTCAGAAAAAACATATCAGTGGTAATTTGAATAATAATAATAAAAAATGGAGCATAAAGAATTTATCATTACCACGAGGAAAGTATTTGAATTTGGAGGTTGGATGAATTTACAGAAGTTAAGATTATTTCCAAGCTTGAATTTACTGAATTAACGGAGAGAATTAAACAAAATAGAGAGACTGCGTTTAGGCCAGTACCGCTCACCCTTGAAGATGCTTTCTCCCACGTGCTAGTTGATTCTGTTGAGAATGTTGTTGAATGCAGATCGTCATCTTCTGCGTTGGTTGATGCGTTGCGAATATAATTGAAGTTATACTGTTTTAGTGGCGGATCTAAATCCTAGAGCCACGATACACGGCTTGCCATGACACTGCAGCACGTGCAATACCTATGACGATCGGCCAGTGGAGTATACAGATTTGACGATGTCCACCATGGAACGTAATAAATGTTTGTCCGCTCGGAACAGAATTTGTCACAAGAATAGTCCTCTCTTCTCGGCGCTCGAACACTATATCAACAAGCCACGGCTCCCCTCCAGAGTTCCACTTGCAGTCTCTCCTCTCGCCCGCTTGACCAATCCCCGTGCGTCTCCATGACGTAGCATTCACCCCGCTATTGCCCGCTCTCCTCTTGATTGGTTGGGCGTCCAAGCGTTCGTTCCCGCCAACAACGTTCATTCTATTCCACATGATGCTTGCTTGCAGAATTTCCGTTTGGATCAATTCGCCTTTTCTTAAAACTGTACAGTTGGAAATATTCCCTCGGTATCGAAATCATGTCGTTAACCTCGATGTCTAATCCTGTGGCCGTACTTCCCGATGACGCATAACTCTCTACAAGCCCTAATTGGATAACAAAAGTCCTGACTCTCCGCAATCAAATAATTTGCCGTGTAATGGATTTCGGAATAATCGGATTGATAGTGTTTTCTAGAAATGGAAAACCTATCTGTATGCGTACTAATTTAAAAAGCTCCAAAATAAAATACGACATGAATAATAATAATAAACAAACATAAATTAAGTGAATTGAATTCAATTAACTTGGCCAAATAATTGCCGCGTTTACACAAACATTAAATATTCCCATCTGACTTATGTCAGTGGCGTAAAACCCTACGAAAAACATGTTACATTTCGACTCGGATCATCAGGTGATTTACCGTAAACACTGTACTTCACGTGATTATTCCAGACACGTTCTTAAAATATCCCCAACCAAAATACAAATTACACAAATGAAATCACCCTAAGTACATATCTAAACACTCATAATTTTCATCACGCACTTTGCGTCAAAGTTAGTTTCACTGCTGTATTGCTCTAGGCAATCCGTCCAATGTTTGTCATTTTTACAAATGTTCCTCGGATATATCCGCCACTCAACAATTCTATGTGGGAAGAATATACATATAGTCATGTGTAATCCCTGTATATTTTCACTATTCCACATCACACGCATTGAAGGTGTTCAGATTTCAACCACCACAAAACTACTTCACGATAAGTAGTTGTTCCTTTCTTCTTGTGTAACAATTACCAATTACACGGTACACACGAGCACACGATCACAGAGTCGTGGTTACGCGTCGTGACCATAGTACCCACTCTCTCTGTAAATTACATAAAATTTCTATACTTCTGAAAAAAAAAAACAGCAAGCACACATTACATATAACACTAAATATTTCTGTGCCGTAAATGCCCCTAACTTACTGAGTTCGCGTAGACCAATTTCTACCTCACACCAGTTCTCATCACTCCATATCTCTGTCAATCAGTAGAGCACAACCCAGACAAGTCACCTCCTCGCGATCCTGACCTAGTTGCCACAACTCAAAAATAATACTTATGTACTAATTACCTTGAGGTTACCTACCTCGAACACATAATAGTTCATATTTCTTAAATTCACACTCACCGATCTTACATGGCGAGGTCGCAAACAGAGATCACGTGTGCTGATATGTATGAATTTCATGAAGGACTGTCTCGCATTCTGGTGGCCCATCTTTTGTCTCGTGGACGCATAAGCAAACGTGCCCTGTACAAGCGCTGCCCCATCTCTTGGACACAAATGGGACCCCACCAGCGCTGCCAAATTCTGGCCTTGGTGTATCGAGACACTTTAGCGATCAACAGCATCCGACAATCCCGGCATCTTTCCCTGTACCCCTCTTGTGACCCCTGATACGCTTGCCTGGAAGATCATATCTCCCACACCGAATACCACACTTACTCAATTGATAGCCTGGCCCGCCAGCTCCACTCACTTTCTTCATGACACATACTTCCGTAGACTATGTATATTATACGTCCCGTATAATCTGTTTGCCGTACCCTCCTCTAGCACATATGCTGTTTTGCCAATACGTTTGGAAACTATAAATGGACCCACGTCACCTGCTTCCAACCTTGCAAGTGACTCCCTTAAAGTAACGTCATCACGTTGCTCTACTAACATATTTCTCAGTGCCTGTAACGATGCCCTGTTTCTACTGTCCACACATGCACATAATAAAATAACTTCCTCTGCTGTCACACCTATACTTGACACTCTATGACCTAAAAATGTCACTTCTGACTGACAAAATGACGACTTAGACAGTTTCAAAGTGAACCCTGCCTGATCTAACTTCTGAAAAACTATATCTAAATGACGTAGATGCTCCTCAATACTGCGTGAACTAATTACCATATCATCTATGTAAATGGTTACAAACTCTCCTGTGTCATCACCTAATGGGATGTTTAATGCTGTGATTAAAGCAGCTGAACTACCCTTTAAACCATAAGGTGTTCTACAAAATTGATAAAGGTTATATATGACTAAATGCTGTGAATGGTCTATCTTCATACATAAGTGGCACTTGCCAGAAACTGGAACTCAAATCTACACAAGTGAAATATTTCTTGCCCTCAAATGTTTGCATCAATTCCTCTATTGACATGCACTTCAGCTGGTCTGAACTGATTCTACTGTTAACTAAACGAGCGTCTAAACAAATACGGACTGAAACATCTATCTTCGGTACTGTAATTAAAGGATTAACATATGGACTGTTGGAGTGCTCAATAATGCCATCTTCAAGCATCTGGTTAATTTGTGCCACAACTGCACTCTGATAAGCGAAAGGCACAGGATATCTATGTCCTGTGAATACTGATCTATCAATAACGTTCAACGAATGGGTATAGCAATCGGCCATACCAATGCGATCCTCAAAAACTCTCCTATTACACAATAACACATCATAGAGCAGAACACACTGTTCTTCCTCTATATTTCCCTGAAATGCAGCATCACGTAACGAGTCCTCAAGACTACCGTTCGTAATCAAACTGCCCACAAAACTTGGAGAATCCCGCTCTACGGCTGGCGATATCTCATTCAAAGTACAAATCACACCTACAACACTACTTCTCTGAACATGGTCGTTAAACGCTACTTCTACTTCAGAATCATCCCATTTAAATGTCAAACTTCCTATCTCATAACATATGTTACCAGACACTCTACTTAGCCAATCTGAACCCCAAATAACACTGAATACTAAATTTGGAATTACAAGACAAATCTGCTTTTCGACATGATTATTAATTTTAATGTCCACTAAATCTTGCTTAGATATTACTTTAGACCTCTTCCCAACAGTTGTAATAACAAAAGTGCTTTTATTTGGCATCTCCTCAAAATTTACTCCAGTTCCTTTCATTTTATCGTAAAATGCACTACTTATGCAACTCTTCATGCAACCACTATCAATTAAAACGTCCGTGTACGCCTCGGACACGTTATGTTTAACAATGGGGCTCTTACTATCCACTTCATTTAGTTCACGTAATAATTCACTTCTTACATTTAGGTCATAGGGTTCCTGTATAATTGTATGGACCGGGCACGTTACAGACTGAGATTCTGACCTTACATCGCAGCCTGGTTCGCGTTTAAAGTACCGCTACTGTTTGGTGTAGTACTACTCACTACGGCACTGGTCTGGTTGTTCTGGATTGTATTATCGGTGTTTCTCTGTTCATTACTACCACTAGGCTGTCCTCTTCCTTGACCCCTATTCTAGTTGTAATTATTATTATTATTACTTTAATTCCTCACTTGATTTCCCCTAAAATCATTACTCCTGCCTTGATTTCCCCTGAAATCATTATTCCTACCCTGGTATTGCGTACCATAGCCATTTCCTCTGTTCTGATGTTTATGGTTATTATTATTATTCTGCTTGCCACGGTGGGTGAGTGGTTATAGTGTCGGACTACCAACCCCAAGATTGCAGGTTCGCCCCTGGCCATGGTAAGTGATTTTTGAAGGCGACAAAAATCACGACACTCATGTCATACGTTGTTGGCATGTTAAAGAACCCATTTGAATTCAGTAGGCCGTGTTCAATGGCAAAATTAATCTCGGGATTTTCCGCCAACACAAAGTTCCTCCATTCTCTACTTGAAAGCGCTGTAGTGTCAAGGAGTTTAGATATCTAACCTCCTTAGACTTTCATAGCGTTCAAAGGAACGACGAAATTCGACATGCAAGCTACCCTCTGGGTGTCAATTAACGAAGCTTGCACCAGGCACCCGAGGCCATACGATATTATTATTATTATTATTATTATTATTCTGGTTCCCCCTATTTTCGAAATTGGCCACTTCGCCACTGTTCCCTTGAACTTCCTGATTTCTATTTTCATTGGGCCTATTATTATTATAACCCTGGTTCCTAGTGAAATTTTCCTCGTAACCACCTCGGCCTAGTGCATCGAATGTGCTTAACAGATTCTCAACTTGTGATATAGATTTTACATTTTGGATACAGGCAGCCTCCTTGATCCTATATGGAAATTGCCTAAGTAAAAGCCTGACCACATCACTTTCCTCCTTCAGACCATCCAGATATTTACACGTTAATACCTGGCCTAAAATGTAGTTTCCTCTCGGGTTATACTTTCCACAAACAGCCCCCTCACGATGCTGAGACTGAATAACCTCATTCCAAAACTTCTCACAAAATTTAACTTTAAATTCTGAAATATCCTTGAAATTGTCTCTATAGACAGTAAACTAGTTACTTGTCTCCCCTACAAACGCTTGTTCCAAAATCTCAACTACCTGGCACCACTCAATACTACCATCTTCCACCCTCTCCTTAAATGTATTCTCTATAGTATTCATAAATTCCATGGGACAACCCTGTCGATTGCTGAACTTTCCCAACTCTATCTCCCTGTGTGTGCTATTCACATAAACTGGCCTACTCTGACTATTTTCCTGCCTAATCCTGGCTTTCAACTTCTGTTCTAGTTCAGCAATTTTCTCCTCAGCTTTTCTCTCAATACTAGTTACAGTTAACCTAATACTCCCTTCCGATGCTTCAACTTTATCACTTAACTTAGCTTGTTTTTCCTGAATCTTACTAATGCTTTCCTTATTCCTCTCCCTTAAATCATTAACTTCAGAAACTATTTATGCATGAACTTTCTCAATTCTACCCCCCAGCTGTTCTTTAACCTCTTTAGTTGCTACCTGAATCTTATCAATTTCTCCCCCCAATTGCATTTTAACCTGCTTTGTTTCAAGTTGAACCAATTCTTTTAAATTCTCAGCCTGTGTACAGATTCTACTCTCCAACTCCTCCTGTACCTTTCCTAATTTTCTATCTACATCTGCAATAATCTCTTTAGCTTTCTCTTCCATTACCACTCTGATCTCGCCTCTAATCTGCTCAAATTTCTTATCTAATTTTAGATTGTTCTCCTCAAATTTCTGATTTAATTTATTGACCATTTCTTTACTGTTCTGACCCAATTTGGCATTATTCTGTTCAAGTTTAGCATTAGTCTGTTCAAGTTTAGCATTTAAAGCATCAGTACTCTCTTTATTTTCCCTACTGTTTCGTTGAAGTTTTGCATTATTCTGTTCATGTTTAGCATTTAAAGCATCAGTACTTATTTTATTCTGTTGCATACACTGAAGAAGCAAACTCTCCAACCCCGCTTGACGGTTTTCATTCCCCCCTTCATTATTGGGATTTACCTCCGACATCCCTGTACTGCTTTCATTCTCAAGACTGGACACACTACTCGCTTCTTGACTATCCAACTGGTGACCACTACGCAACTTCATCTCTTTCTCAACATCACCCTGGGGCCGATAACCTAGATGTTAGGCCACTTAAAACAACAATTATCATCATCATCATCAACATCACCCATGCTGATACACACTGATAAATAAAAGAACCCCAAAATACAGCCACAGAAATATATATCCTTCTCCTTCCACAAATGTTACTAGGTTTCCGGTCCCACGTTGATGGCGTTAATTGTAACCGTTTTGTGGGGTCTGTATGATGAAAAACACAACTAGTCCCAAGTTTTGCTGCCACAAGTGTAACGGCTTCCCTGACGGGTGCTTACCATTAACTACTAAGTCTAAGAATGATCTATTGATTGGGCGCCAAGGTGCCAACACTAAGTTGAAACCTAAATTTATATTTCTATCAGTCCCTAGCTTGCGTAGAACACATATAATACTCATTACACTCAGACCGTGGTATGATGGAATCATTAACCCTGATAACGTTTGCATTGGGAGAAGGAGGTTGTTTTATATCTAATGCTACCTACTGGAATCAAAGATTGCATTATGTAAGGAATTAATTTAATTGTCAGAAAAAACATATCAGTGGTGATTTGAATAAATATAATAAAAAAAATGGAGCATAAAGAGTTCATCATTATCACGAGCAAAGTATTTGAATTTGGAGGTTTTTATGAATTTACAGAAGTTAAGATTATTTCCAAGCTTGAATTTACTGAATTAACGGAGAGAATTAAACAAAATAGAGAGACTGCGTTTAGGCCAGTACCGCTCACCCTTGGAGATGCTTTCTCCCACGTGCTAGTTGATTCTGTTGAGAATGTTGTTGAATGCAGATCGTTATCTTCTGCGTTGGTTGATGCGTTGCGAATATAATTGAAGTTATACTGTTTTAGTGGCGGATCTAAATCCTAGAGCCACGATACACGGCTTACCATGACACTGCAGCAGGTGCAATACCCATGACGATCGGTCAGTGGAGTATACAGATTTGACGATGTCCACCATGGAACGTAATAAATGTTTGTCCGCTCGGAACAGAATTTGTCACAAGAATAGTCCTCTCTTCTCGGCGCTCGAACACTATATCAACAAGCCACGGCTCCCCTCCAGAGTTCCACTTGCAGTCTCTCCTCTCGCCGGCTTGACCAATCCCCGTGCGTCTCCATGACGTAGCATTAACCCCGCTATTGACCACTCTTCTCTTGATTGGCTGGGCGCCCAAGCGTTCGTTCCCGCCAACAACGTTCATTCGATTCCACATGATGCTTGCTTGCAGAATTTCCGTTTGGATCAATTCGCCTTTTTTTTTTAAACTGTACAGTTGGAAATATTCCCTCGGTATCGAAATCATGTCGTTGACCTCGATGTCTAATCGTGTGGCCGTACTTTCCGATGACGCATAACTCTTTACAAGCCCTAACTGGATAACGAAAGTCCTGACTCTCCGCAATCAAATAATTTGCCGCTCCCATATTCCCGGCGCCTGTCGTATCTGCTGATATCCTTGCTCTTTTCGCTGACGCAGCATGTCCACGTTATGAATAGGTGTGGCAGACACAATGGCCTTTAAATGATTCCATAAGTAGAAGTCTAATGGTTTGAGATCGGGAGAAGGAGCAGGCCATGCTGTCGGTCCATGATGCCCTATCCATTTGTTTGGGAATCGCTGATTTAAAATTGCCTCAGCAGCAAGATCAAAATGAGACACTGCTCCATCATGCGCTGAATTAAATCCAGTGGAACTTCTTGCAACAAACCAGTTAAATTATTCGTTAAAAATGCACAGTATGACGCTCCTGTGAATGTTCCTGGTAAAATGAAAGGACCACTTACTGTGTCACCGGTTATTCTAGCCCACACATTAATACTGAACTGTTGTTGATGTCTGGTTTGCACAACTTCTCTGGGATTTGCATCAGCCCAGACATGCGATTTGTGAAAGTTCTGCACTGCATCTCGGCTAAATTTCGCTTCATCGGCAAACAGAATAGGAGTAAGAAACTCTTGCTCCTGAACCCACGTCTGTCATAACCAGATACAAAATGCTGCTCTGGGTGGAAAGTCAGCGGCACTAAGACCTTGGAATCTTTGAAGGTGATTTGGATAAAGGAGCTGTCCTCGTAGAATTCTCCACACTGTCATATGACTCACATCTACGTTTCTCACTCTTTCCCTGGTGCTGCTCTTGTTAGTTTGCTCAATATGGTTGAGAACTCGTTCCTCTGTCAGGTGATCTTGTGCTCCTAGGTCGTCCATCATCAGCAGCACTTCTGCTAAACCAGCATGTTTCGCAAAGACGCGCATGTATTCTTTGGAACGTCTTAGTGTTGGGTAAACGTCTATTAGGAAGGTATTCCGCATACAAACGCTGTGCTTCATTTGCGTTACACTGCGCCCGTCCATACAGAAGATACATGTCTGCCATTTCTGGATTCGAGTACCCCATTGCATCACGATGTGTACTCTCCGTCCACTCAATTACAACTGACAATACGTATCACTCCACTCCACTCCACTCTACTCTAGCTTATGATCTGTGTGAACGTGTTTACGTGCTTGCAAAGCAACTGACATCACGTGGCTTTGAATGCAGAACAAATGCACACGGACTTGAATAACGACGGAACGTACAAGTGGCCTGTGTTCCCTCCACAAATGACCAACTAGCATCGTGCCGCCGTCTGTGTTATGCACACAACAAACCATGCTTGTAACATGGCAACGAACTCACATACACCTTATGTTTACAGGACATATTTTTCTTGTTGTCAGATCCTCTATCGAATGCCCGGAGCTTTCCCACATATTTAGTTACAGCCTGTATTTCTACTTTCACATCAATATACTGTATTTATATGGGTACTAAATACAATATATGTTTTCATAATCAATAAATAACGTGATACAGTCAAAGTCCTTGAAAGCGGAATCTCGAAACCGACCCTGAAACTTCAAAACGCTCTAACATTTGCCTACTCGAAGATAAATTAGCAAAATTATGTATAGGCCTACTCTTGAAGGAAATTGAATGCTCTAAAAGTTTCTCCCTCCACGAGTTTCCTTTAAAATGGAAGGCAAACGGGTGGGAAGTGGACGTTTGACGAGGAACGCGAGGCGCTACAAATGTTTCTGCATTTTTTTTCATTTTCATTGGTTCATACCTCTGAGCCGGTAACGCATAGAATGCACCATTTTGTAGGTAATTTAGTACGCTTTAAGATTGGATTCTCTGTGCGACGCATCGTTTTACCGTTATGTGCCAAACACCAGCGACTCCCCACCCCTCGCGGCACCTGAAACCGATGGGACTTTATTAGGCGATGTCCAAGGGACCTCTCCCTACACAGGGGCGTAAAACACGGCCGGGGGGGGGGGGGGGGGGGGTCAGGGCCTCGACTGCAGGCTGAAGAGGGAAAGTTGCCGAGTTCACGACAGGCATGGCTGTCGTACAGCGAGGAAACACACACGGTGGGTACACGTTGACATGTCTGGTCTACAATGACCATACACCCCTGGTGTTTGTTAAGGGAACACTGTACAGTGCAGGATTCGTCCAGAAATTCATCCAGCCCATCCTGTTGCCATTTTTACGTGAGTGACATGTGCTCTTCCAGCAGGACAGTGGGCATGACCACACTTTTCGCGTTACCCAACAAGCTCTCCAGGAATATTGTCAACTAGCCAGCACGATCAACAGACCTGTCCCCCAATTGAGCATGAGTGGGACATGACATGATGGGATGGGGCCTACATTGTCGCCAACATCCCTTGACCAATTTGCGACAACACATGGAATTAGCGTCGAACAGAATCTCTTAAGATGACAATGATGCATCTATGGTCGTCTCTTTGCACGACTGCAGGACTGCTTAGTAGCTAGAAGTTGTCCTAGACAAACTTCCCACAGGTATAACATCATGTCATTATGATCATATACAGCGTACAACCTGCATAGTAGGCCTATTTGAATAAAATTGCATTCATGTGGGATCGTTGTTTCAGGGTGTTATCTTTCATTTTCCAATAGTGTATTTTACGCCTATTTTCATTTAAGAAAAAATGGGCTTATGAGAACAAATTTTGTCCGTGTATGTATGTACGTGTGCGTGGGCGTGTCCCTAATAAAATCTAAATGGCTGGAGCGATTTCAATGAAACTCAGTAAGGTCATAATACTATTGTGTCCGACCCCGACTGTGCCCTTTAAATTTTATTACGTCTCACCAATTTAACATGGTGGCTGTGCGAAATATTTTACCGGCATTCTATATCCTTGAAACTATTACTGACATCACCCTGAAATTTTGTACGATGACAAAGGTCACTACTAGAAGTTCACCTATGTAACTTCTAACAAAATGTTAAGTAGAAAACGAGCATAGTGGCTAAGCGAATTTAGAATATTTAATAGACTTTTGACGCGATTTAACCATCCGAGCTAAGAGAAACATAGTACAGTAAATGTTTATACACATCGTAATACACTGACATCTAATTTAGTTCAATTGTTTACATAACCTCAATATGGTGACTGTGCGAAATTTAAAAATTATTCTTTTATTTCTTGTGTCCTAATCATGTGACCTAAGAGAACGTTTGAATAATGAACCTACGCAACAATCGTCATCTAATAGTAAATACTGTAAATATTCCTGTTCCTTTTACTGTTCCTGTTCCTCTTCCTCAACAGTGTCCTCATGTAGAGTCTGCGTGGCTTTTGATAATGTTAAGGGTATTTTGAACGTTGAATTATTTTCAGCAGTAGTATTGCTTTTTAGCACTCGCTTTTTAGCATTTTATGATTTTCAGTTGACAGCAACAATGTTTCATGCAGTACACTACATTGATGATCACTGACACTTAAAACCTCACTATTTTTACTTTTTTGCTCACTGCGACATTGTTTTGAACGTTGTTTTGAACAACGCCAAATAACAGTTCCATTTTTATTGGTTCGTTTCACAATATATGAATATCCTTTATAGAATGCATGAGACTTACCATACCTAGTCACTGATACTCCCATGTCAACTGTCAAGCATAGATTAAGCTCTAGTAAAGACAACTTGACAATAAGAACAATAGTTTCATGTTGGAGCATATATGGGTGCAAATGTGGGAAGAAAAAAAGTGGGAGCAAATGTGTGAGCAAAATGTGGAAGCAAAAAGTGGAAGCAAAAAGTGGGAGCAAATGTGGGAGCACAAATAATAAACTTAGTTATAACCTAACCTATTCTAACCTAACCAAACTTCACGTAACCTAACCTAACTTCACCTAACCTAACCTAACTTCACCTAACCTAACCTAACTTATCTTAAACTAACCTAACTTGACCTAACCTAACCTAATCTAACCTAACATCAAAGTGGGAGCAAATGTGGGAGCAAAAAGTGTGAGCAAAAAAGAGGGAGCAAATGTGGCAGCAAAAAGTGGGAGCAAAAATTGGGAGCAAATGTATGAGCAAAAGAAACTGAGAGTAAATGTGGAAAGCAAAATAAAAGTGGGAGCAAATGTGTGACCAAAAAGTAGGAGCAAATGTGGAAAGCAAAAAGTGGGAGCAAATGTGGGAGCACAAATAATAAACTTAGTTATAACCTAACCTAACCTAACTTCACCTAACCTAACCTAACTTAACTTAACCTAACCTAAATTCACCTAACCTAACCTTGCCTAACTTGAAAGTGGGAGCAAATGTGGAAGCTAAAATAAAAGTGGGAGCAAATGTGGGAGCTACAAGAGGGAGCAAATGTGGGAGCAAAAAGTGGGAGCAAAAAGTGGGAGCAAATGTGGGAGCAAAAGAGGGAGCAAAACGTGGGAGCAACCATGACTGGTTGTTAAGACTTTCATATCAACCAATGCACATGAATTAAATTTTAGGAAAGTTATCTGAGTAATAATAATATTATTATTATTATTAATAATAATGTTACGGCTGTGAGTTTGTTTCATCGCTCGCCGCATGAGTCACAACTGCCCCAGGGCTGGGCTGCTCTCCCTCAGTGTATTGCGTGCGCCTTATGCAACAGGACTACCAGGACAAAGGGATGGTCCAGAATATTCGTGACTGAGCCAGCGATGGAAGCCTCGAGAAGCCGTGAACCCAAGATGGGTCCAGAAGCATTTATTGAGTCACCAGCTTGCTATATAAGAGCGACCTGTTAAGCTGTTGTTGTTGTTGTGTTTTACGAGCTAGTGTGAGCGTTTATCCAGAGCGACAGAAGTGTGGTGACTTGCGAAACCCCTAGTGAAGCCGTTTCTCTTGACAGCGAGGAAGTGAGAAGCATACAGGGGACTGCCTGTGTTTTGAGTGAGTGTGATTTCACTGAGTGTCTGAGATATTGTGGTTACGAAATCCAGTGACATTGGTTCCCAGCTCGTGAACAGCGAAGCTGCGTGTAGCAAGTTATCGTAAGTAACTGTAATTTGTGTACAAAAGGAAGAAGTTGCATGTAGTTCTGTCAAGGCCACCAGGCTCATTAGCGGGAGGATTAACTTATGTGGCTCATTGACAAGTGAAAGGGGAAGTGTTCTCGACTTGAGGAAACTGGAGTAAGGTTCTAATTGCTTGTAATTGCTGATGAGTAGTGTAACTTTCTGGCCGAAATAAAATTAATTATTTCTTTAAAAGGAACATCCTGAGTGTTGTAATCCAGTTAACAAAAGTGCCACTGCGGGTGGCAGGTAACAACTGGTGTCAGAAGCTGGATTACGAACTCAAGCACAACACCTGACGGTCCTGGTTTCAAAACCCGAGCAGGTCATTTTCTCTAATTTTCCTGTGAGTGCATGCCCTTTACAAGACAAACAACTAAAATGGAGGCGCAATTGGCAGCATTGCTAGAAAAGTTAGATGGCATGGAAACCAAGATGGAAGACGGCCAGAAGAAGATGGAGGACGGCCAGAAGAATTTAACCAAGGACCTAACTGCCAAATTAGAAGACGGCAAGAAGAAGCTAGAAGACGACCAGAAGAAGATGGAAGACGCTCAAAATAAGTTAGCGGAGGACCTGAAGAAGATGGAAGACAGCCAGAAAAGTTTAGCCGAGGACCTAACTTCCAAATTAGAAGACGGTCAGAATAAGCTAGCAGCGGACCTAACCGACAAATTTCTGGATGGCCAGAAATATCTGGAAGAGTGTCTGCTGACGAAATTACAGGAAAGTCAAAAGAAATTGGAACAGGGTCTGCGTCAGGAAGTCAACACCGTCTGCCAGGGCCTACGTTAGGAAGTCACAGCAGTAGAAAAGAAGTTCGACGCCTTACAAGAGGAAGTTGCCGAACTGCGCCAACGCCCACTGACGGAGGTGGAAGAAAAATTCAACGCTTTACAAAAGGAAATTTCTGAGCTGAACCAACGCCCGTCGACGGGGATGGAATCGAGATTCAACGCTCTTCAAGAGGAAGTTGCCGAGCTGCGCCGACGCCCGTACACAGGTACACCGGGAATATCAGGAACGGGACAGAGCAGAGTGACGCCCCCAACCTTCGACGGAAAGGTCCCGTGGAGCACCTATTTATGTCAGTTCGAGGCAGCATGTTCAATAAACAACTGGAACAGCACGGAAAAGGCTACAGCTCTCATTGTAGCGCTGAGAGGGAACGCCCTTAACGTCCTTCAGGCAATCCCAACTGTATCCCAGGACTACGCTTCAATAATCGCCCATTTGGAGTCCCGATATGGAGATAGCCATCTTCAGCTGGCCTACCAGATGCAGCTCCGAACCCGGGTACAGAAGAACGCGGAAACCCTGCAGGAGTTCGAGATGGACATCGCACGTCTCGTAAGGCTCGCCTACCCAACAGCGCCGGCCGACTTTCTGGAGCAGATAGCGACGCAGACCTTCTCCGACGGGCTACGGGGCTCGGACACTCAACAGGCGCTACGACTCGCGCGCAATAAGACCCTGGCAGATGCGCTGAGCCACGCACTTGAGTTCGAGACGGCAAAGCAGTTATCTAGAATGCGCGCGCGGGTGCGTCAGGTGGACGTCGACGAACCAGCCAAAGCCGACAAGACCAAGCCCCTGGCCGATGAACTGATGGAGGCTCTAGGCCGGTCCTTCAAGAGTCAAAGTACCACCAACAAAAACTTAGCCGAAGGACGTCCGGAGAGGCGGCCCGGAAGAGGACTACCGACCTGCTGGACCTGCCGCAAGAGAGACCACCTGAGCAAGGACTGCGGTGATCGGCGCCGCCAAGGGTTTCCGTCTGGACAGTCAGTCGTAGGGAAACAGCGCGGCCCAGGAAAGCAAGTATCAGCCAGCCTTGGGGGGCAAAGGTTGGCTTGTGACAGTCGTCAAGCCCCGGCAGTCCAAGTTCGTGTGACGAAGTTACGGGGGTACAATAGAAGCCTGATGGTCGACGGAGTCGTCATCGGAGAGAGCTGGCCCATGCTAATCGACACGGGAGCATCGAGGACCATCGTCAGTCCCACCGTGATCCCGAATTGGAGAGCGCGTCCCACACAAAGGAACCTCCAGTTAATAACCGCGACCGGAGAGACCGCACCGGTACATGGCGAAGCATCACTGGAGTTCGTCATTGGTCGACGGGCGATAAAGTATTCAGTACTTGTGGCTGACGTATCAAATGAAGTGATCATCGGACTGGACTTCCTGGACCAGAACAACATCATCTTGGATCTGAGTACCAACACTCTGCACTTCGGAGGTGAGGAACTTTCTATGCAACCAGCACACGAGGCCGTCGCCGCACGACGAGTAAGGCTGAGAGAGGACGTCATCGTTCCCGCCAGGACGGAAGTCAGCGCTGTCGTTATTGTCGACGGAACAGCTGAGGGAGTGGCGGCTGTCATCGAGCCAAAATATGAGGACATCCAGACAAAAGGATTGCTAATTGCCAAGACTCTCATCAACACGACGTCTCGGCCGTACGTTTGCCTATCCAACCTGAACGACTACGACATTACGGTTCACCGGGACACCAACCTAGGAGTCTGCGAGCCCGTTACCTGGATTGCCCGCATCACAGATACGAAGGACGGTCACCTGCAGATGGACAACCAAAGAAGACGCACACTGCCAGAAGAATTACAGAAGCTGTACCAAGGACCGTTTAGACGAGGAACAATCACGCCGACTTCAGGACCTGCTACGCGAATTCCAGGACGTCTTCTCCGTGGGGAGCAAAGACTTCGGCAGGACAAGCTTGGTCCAGCTCAGAATCGACGTTGGGGACAGCGCACCGATTAGGACCCCATTCCGACGTGTCCCGCTCGCCAAGCAAGCCGAAGTCGACCGGATGGTAGAAGAGATGAAGGAGCAAGAAGTGACGAGCCATCACATAGTCCTTGGAGTTCTCCGGTCGTGCTAGTGAAGAAGAAGGGCGGTTCCACCAGGTCCTGCGTGGATTACAGGCGGGTGAATGACGTCACGAAAAAGGACAGCTACCCTCTACCCCGGATCGACGACACCCTGGACAACATATCAGGGTCAAGATGGTTCTCCACCTTGGATTTGAAGAGTGGCTACTGGCAGGTGGAGGTCCACCCTAAGGACCGCGAGAAAACTGCGTTCTCTGTGGGAAGCGGGCTCTGGCAGTTCACCGTCATGCCATTCGGTCTGTGCAACGCCCCTGCGACCTTCGAAAGGCTAATGGAGTCCATTCTGAGGGGACTGCTCTGGAAGACCTGCCTGGTCTACCTAGACGTCATCGTTCTGGGGAGAAGCTTCGAGGAGCACTACAGCTACCTGTGGAAATCTTGATGAAGCTACGGGCTGCCCAGCTGAAGTTGAGCCCCAAGAAGTGTCAGCTCTTCCAGAAGCAGGTCCAGTACCTTGGGCATATCGTCTCCGAGGAGGGGGTGCTCACCGACACGGAGAAGACAGCAGCTGTGAGGGAGTGGCCAGTTCCGAAGGACAAATCCCAACTACGAAGCTTCCTGGGACTCTGCACCTATTACCGTCGCTTCGTGAGAGGATTTGCCGACATCGCTAAACCACTGCATCGACTGACTGAAGGAAGTTCATGGGGGATCATCTGGTGGACACCTAGGGATAAAGAAGACCCTGGAGAAGCTGAGAGAGCGGTTCTACTGGATCGGATGCCGAACAGACGTGGAGAACCACTGCGCGAGGTGCCACGATTGCGCAGCCAGCAAGGGCCCAGGACGAAGACGACGGGGTCCACTGAAGACCTACAACGTGGGCGGCCCCATGGAGAGAGTGGCCATCGATATTGCTGGGCCATTCCCGTTAAGCGAGACAGGGAACCGCTACATATTGGTCGTCAGCGACTACTTCACCAAATGGCCGGAGGCGAATGCGCTCCCTAACCAAGAAGCCGCGACGATTGCAGAGACCCTGGTGAAGGAATTCGTCAGCCGGTACGGAGTACCACTGGAGCTGCACTCCGACCAAGGGAGGAACTTCGAGCTGCAGGTGTTCCAGAACCTATGCCAGCTGCTGGGAATCCGGAAGACAAGGACAACGCCGCTACACCCTCAGTCCGACGGGATGGTAGAGCTATTCAATCGCACCATCGAGAACCATCTCCGAATAGTCGTCAGTGAGCACCAGAGGGATTGGGACAAACATCTTCCACTATTTCTCCTGGCCTACCGTGCCGCCGTGCATGAAGCCACCGGGTGCACACCAGCCCGGGCCATGTTTGGGAGGGAGCTCCGTCTACCTGTCGATCTTGCCTTCGGCCGACCCGGGAATGATCCGGTCCCGGTAAGCCAGTATTGTCAAGAACTGGTCGACCAACTGGAGGACGTGCACGCGTTCGCGAGGAGGAAACTGCGGATCGAGACCGACCGAATGAAGACCCGATACGACCAGCAGACGGATGCCGGCGGATTCTACGAGGACGACCTGGTCTGGCTCTTCAACCCATTACGGAAGAAAGTCCTGTCACCCAAACTGCAGAAGTCCAGGGAGGGCCCGTACCGAGTCGTGAAACGGATCAACGATGTCGTCTACAGGATCCAGCGGAGCCCGAGGGCGAAGATGAAGATCGTACATCGAGATCGCCTGGCAGCCTACGAAGGGACACAGACGGACCAATGGTTGATCAGGACGATCATCCTTTTAGGTAGGGGGTGGTGTTACGGGTGTGAGTTTTTTCATCGCTCGCCGCATGAGTCACAAAGCCGTGAACCCTGGATGGGTCTAGAAGCATTTATTGAGTCACTGGCCTGCTATATAAGAGCGACCTGTCAAGCAGTTGTTGTTGTGTTTTTCGAGCTAGTGTGAGCGTTTATCCAGAGCGACAGAAGTGTGGTGACTTGCGAAACCCCTAGTGAAGCCGTTTCTCTTGACAGCGAGGAAGTGAGAAGCATACAGGGGAATGCCTGTGTTTTGAGTGAGTGTGATTTCACTGAGTGTCTGAGATAATGTGGTTACGAAACCCAGTGACATTTTCCCCCAGCTCGTGAACAGCGAAGCTGCGTGTAGCAAGTTATCGTAAGTAACTGTAATTTGTGTACAAAAGGAAGAAGTAGCATGTAGTTCTGTCTAGGCCACCAGGCTCATTAGCTTGAGGATTAACTTCTGTGGCTCATTGACAAGTGAAAGGGGAAGTCTTCTCGTCTTGAGGAAACTGGAGTAAGGTTCTAATCGCTTGTAATTGCTGATGAGTAGTGTAACTTTCTGGCCGAAATAAAATTAATTATTTCTTTAAAAGGAACATCCTGTGTTGTGATTTCTACCCACCGTAATCCAGTTAACAAAAGTGCCACTAGGGGTGGCACGTAACAATAATAATAATAATAATAATAATAACAATAATAATAATAAAAAAAGTTTAAAAAAATAGTATTGATATTTTCAAGGTTGAATTTCCAAAGTACTGTCAAGAATAATAATTACATGAAACAGATTCAGAGAATTCTAGAGTACTTTCAGTTTATTCAACGGCTAGGAGTGATATAGAGCTAGCTAACCGAACTTAACCCCAGCTCACCTAATTTAACCTAACTTCACCTAAACTAATGTTATACAAGTTGTGACTTGCTTTGAGACTGGCTATGACGTCACAGATGAATGGTGGTGGGAGGCTGGACATAACTTTTTATTAAACAAAAAATATTTCCCTTTTTGCCAGCCTCCCTCCACCATTCATTCCATCCCGCCAAAATAGCAATCCATTTCTTCCGGGCACGGTCACCGAGATAGCCATGAGGGTTTTTTTTTTAAATATTCGCCTTCATTTGTTCGTCATAGAAAAATATCAGAAAAGCGACCCCTCGTATTTTCGCCCCCTCGAAATATTCATTGCTGTATTGATCACGGTCACCGCGGCCGGTGAGAGGCTTGACCAAACACATAACAGTGGCATCGTCTCTCTATCTACGACCACTTTTCATTTAAAATAAAAAGGTAAAAAATGTTTTTATAAATGCACAGTTTTTTGTCCAAGAGGCTTGACATTTATATTGTGGGTACAGGGGATAGAGACCTTTCAGTTACGTTAAACGAACCTTTTCGTAAACTTCACCGTTTCCACAATATAAGAATTTCAAAATTATACTAAAAAAATTTAAAAAATAAAAAAGTTTTATTATAAAAAATAAAGGTCATAGAGATAGTTCGTTTCAACCATGGCACAACGTTCTATCATGTTTGGTTTTCAAACTATCGCCTACTTTCAAAAACAAAAATTTTCAAAATTTTAAAAAATATATAATACGTGGCTCATAGCAAAGAGGACGTCACCCCGAGTCCTTGGACCCCTCGTACACGCCTCTGGCATGATTGGTTCGCGAGATATAACAAAAAGTCTAAAATCACGTTTTTCCCCCCAAAAAAACATGTTTCCAGTTTTTACCTTTTCAACACAAGAGTTTAGTGCTTTTCAGTCGGTCAACACGAATGTACCCAAAAGAGATGGGTTATGCTCTAATCCTGAAATAAATTACATGAGATTAATAAAACTCTAGGATGACCAGTTTCGATCGTCAAGCGATCATCATCAGATCCATTACACTTAGGCTACAAAATCGATGTTTGAAATACAGGTGAAAATATTTACACTTTTCAACACCTACATTCCCGTAATGAGCACAACGAGACGAAAAAAACGAATCCAAGCACGTCCTCCTAGAATTACTCCTTCCTTCCCAAGGCCGCCAGGGGCTCACAACTTCCTAAGTGTAGCTGCTCTGTCATTCTAGCACTACTACCATCGCATGGATTGAAGTTTGGCACTTTTTAAATGTATATATACCTACCTCTCTCTTTATTTCTTCTATCAACCTTGCGAAATGCCTATCATGGAGGAATAGCCTAATTGTGAAATGGATCACGTGTGTCCCCAGGAGGAGGGGAGGATTTAGGGGATATATGCCTCGTTTCGAAATGCCTCATTTACCACACTTGCCTATAGATGACTCCGGGGTGAGTCACTACATAAAGCAGTCTATACTTTCAGCCGCCACCCCTGTGTACGCCCTTGAAATATATCAGTTATGTAAACACACTGCTGCCTTCGCCAATGAACTGCCTGAAAGTGATAGTTATTCCTCACAGCAGCTCGCAACCAATAGCATGGTTTAATTCACGCTGATCTTCGTATCAATGAACTGAGTGCGTATATGCTTCCCGTAAGAAAGCCACACTGTCAATAGGCAATAGACCGTGCAATTATGGGAGCGTAGGACTTCCAGCACTTCATGCAATTTGATGATGATGATGATAATTGTTGTTTTAAGGGGCCTAACATGCATTCAGCATGTACAGTTGCTCAAGGATTAAGAGCACTCTTGGTAACCGGACAGCTTTTAGCCTATTTTCATTTATGAAGAAATATGCTTATGAGATAACGTTGTATCCGTGTGTATGTGTGTGTCTGTCCCTAATAGACTACTATCTAAACGGCCGAAGCGAATTCAAAGAAACTCGGTAAGTACATAGCCTACTACTATCTCGTCTGATCTCGACCGTGCCTTTCAAAATTTATTATTTTTCACCAATCCAACATGGCAGCCGTGCGATATTCTACACTGGCATTCTACACTGAGTGGTCAAAAGTCACGGGAAGGGTAGTCCCTTGAGAAAATGTGCCGTGTATGACCCCTGAGCGTTGCGGCTAGCTAGGGTGGAACAGACTATTCTGTCACAGACACAGTGTAGTGAATATGGCAACACGTCGCGAGTTAACAGAGTTTGAACGTGGTATTATCATCGGCGCACAGTGCATGGGTCAGAGTATTTTGGAGATAACACGTGAATTCAGGTTTCCGAGGTCAACAATGTCGAGGGTGGATCTTCAATATCGCTTAGATAATGTTACCATCTGCGTAAACCGCCGCACAGGACGACCACAGGGGTTTAACAAATGGACATCACGTCGCCTCAGCAGAACCATACGGGGCGATCGAAGGCCCACTGTGAGTCAGATCACCGCCCAGTTGAATGTTGGGAGTCAGGAACCCATTTCTTGTCGAGTCGATGCCTCGCCGTATTGCTGCAGGTTCGAGGGCTCGTGGAGGAGCAACTCGTTATTAACATCATATTCCGTGTCTTCCCACGACTTTTGGCCACTCAGTGTAGGCTATATCTCCGCAACAGTTACAGAAAAGAAAATCCACAGCCTGCTTCCAGTCGACCGACCGGGTCAGGGATGGAATGAATGAAGCCCCCATCTATCGGAAAGGATACGAACTGTGCCGGTTGCTGAAGCCTGTCGCACTCCCAACAGTTAGAGATATCACCCTCAAATTTTGTACTGTGATAAAGGGCACTACTAGAAGTTCACAAGTGGCTTTCAAAATCCTGCTAAGTACAAAACCAACATAGCGGCCAAGCAATGTTGAAATACATAAATGGACTTTTCTCGCGATTTATCCATCGGAGCGCAGTGAAATGTTTATACAAATTCTTATCTAATTTAGTTCAATTGTTTTCATAACGTCAAGATGGCGGCGGTGCGAAATTATATAGTTAAGTTTTTCTATCCTTGGGTCCTAATTATGCGATCGAAGTGAATGGTTGAATAATAATTACACTACCCAATAATTTTCATTTAATGGTACATAAATCTATGGCGTTCATATATAAAAATCCAAAATGGTGGCCGCGCGAAATATATATTCCGGCATTCTATTACTCCGAAACTATTACTGATATCACGCTAAAACTTCGTATGGTGTTAGAGAATATTACGATACGTTCACCTATGTGACATAAAAAAATCCTGTTATCAACAAAACCAATATGGCGGCCAAACGAATTCAAAATATTTAAATGGTATTTTCTCGCGATTTAATCATCCGAGTACAGTAAAACTTGGTACGGAATTCAAATATACGTAATTTAAGCTACTGGGGTTTATGAGTATTGAATTTAATTTATAACTTTAAGTCAAAAGTCAAAAGGCAAAAGATGGGCAATAGACAGACTGAAAGAATGAAGATTCAAGAAGAGTATAAAGGAAGGACTAATGAAAAAACCCTAAACAAACTTCAATTGCAGACGAATGGGCACTTTTGAAGAATTAAATAACAAAATCCGCAGAAGAAAACATTGGTAGGAAAGAAAGAATAGGTAGAAAACCTTGGATCACACAGGATATACTAGAATTAATGGACGAAAGGCGGAAACACAAGAATATAAGAGATGAAAAGGGGAAAGCAGAATACAGACGTCTGAGAAATGAGGTTAACAAGAAGTGCAAGGAAGCTAAAGAAGAATGGTTGAAAGAGAAATGTGCAGGTATAGAAAATTGTCTGAAATTAGGAAAAGCAGACACAGCTTATCGAATGATTAAGAATACTTTTGGGGAAAGGAAGACTAAGTGCTGTGATATTAAGGACATAAATGGAAAGCCTCTAACAGACAGGGAAGAAAAGGTTGAGAGATGGAAAGCTTACGTAGAGTGTTTGTATAAGGGAAAGAAAATTGAGAATCATGTAATGGAAAGGGAGGAGGAAATTGATGAGGATGCGAAAGGAGATTTAATATTGAGATCAGAATTTGACAGAGCATTGGAAGACTTAGGCAGGAACAAAGCACCAGGCATAGATGATATACCGATTGAGTTGCTACGCTGCATAGGAGATGAAGGTCTGATCAGGTTATATCACTTGGTGTGTAGGATTTATGAGACAGGTGAGGTACCTTCTGATTTCAAGAAGAATGTTTTCATCCCTATACCGAAGAAAGTAGGAGCTGACAGATGTGAAGATTACCGTACAATCAGCTTGATTACTCATGCATCAAAGATCCTGTCTAAAATAATTTACAAGAGGATAGAAAGCCAGATAGAAACGGAGTTGGGTGAAGACCAGTTTGGTTTCAGGAGAAACGTAGGAACAAGGGAAGCTGTGCTGAGTCTTAGGCTGATTTTGGAAGGTAGAATAAGGAAAGATAAGAGAACGTTCATGGCATTTGTAGACTTAGAAAAGGCTTTTGATAACGTTGATTGGACTAAATTGTTTGACATTTTGAAAACGATTGGAATAAAGTACAGGGATAGGAGGGTGATCTACAATCTATAAAGAAACCAGACAGCAGTCATTCGAGCTGATGGACATGAGAGAGAAGCTGGTATTCAAAAAGGTGTAAGGCAATGCTGCAACTTATCGCCCATACTTTTCAATCTTTACATTGAACAAGCAATGAAGGAAATTGGAGAAATATGTAAAGTGGGAGTGAAGATTCAAAGAGAAATAATTTCAACTGTGAGATTTGCCGATGACGTAGTCATCTTGGCCGACACGCCTGAGGATTTGAATGAGTTTTTGAGAGGTATTGGCTCAGCCTTGAGGAAACAATTCATGATGAGAATTAATAAATGTAAAACAAAAATATTGGAATGCAGCCGAAATAAATCAGAAACCTCTATGGACATCAAATTGGCAGGTGAAAAGCTAAAGGAAGTAGGAGAATTCTGTTACTTAGGAAGCAAAATAACCAGTGATGGACGAAGCAAAGAGGATATAAAAAGTAGGTTAGCTCAGGCAAGAAAAGCATTTCTACAGAAAAGGAATCTGTTGACATCGAATATAGATTTAGGTATTAGGAGGTCATTTTTGAAAGCCTTTGTCTGGAGCGTGGCACTCTATGGAAGTGAAACTTGGACTATTGGTGCAACAGAAAAGAGGAGAATTGAAGCGTTTGAAATGTGGTGTTACAGGAAAATGATGAAGATCAGATGGGTAGATAGAGTTACAAACGAAGAGCTATTGAGACTAGTGGAAGAGGAGAGATGTTTCTGGCGACTGCTAATGAAGAGAAGAGATAGGTTGGTAAGACACATACTAAGACACCCAGGAATAGCAAGCTTAGTTATGGAAGGAAGGGTTGTGGACAAGAACTGCAGGGGTAGACCAAGGTTAGAATATGTTAAACAGATTGCCTCGGATGTAGGGTGTGGTAGACTAGCTATGTAGAGATGAAACGATTAGCTCAGGACAGGGAGGTATGGAGACCTGCATCAAAACAGTCAAAAGATTGAGGACTCAAACAATAACAACTTTAAGATGGCGGATGTGCATTTTTTAAATTGTGTCCTAATCAAGCGATGGAAGTGAACGTTTGAATAATCAACCTAAGCATTAACCTTGATCTAATGATACCATCTCTATGACCTACATACAGAACAACCCAACATGGCGTTCATCTTAAATATTTGAACGGTTCCCAATATCTGCGAATCCTTTACAGCAATCAAGCCGAAATTTTGTATGTAGATAGAGGCTAATAACATATGTTCACCTATGGGCCTTTCATTAACCTGATGAACACAAATCCAACCTCGCGACGACGCGAAATTTAAATAGTCAAATGGATTTTTCTCGCGACTTAAATAACCCCTCCGACCGCAATGAAAATTAGCACGGAAAATGTTCAAACATGGCTCAATACACTGTATAGGCGTGTAATTTAGTACAATTTCTATGGGAACTTATAGCGGGTGTTTTAAATTTTTTAAATCACGTTTATGTTTCTCGTTTGTGTAACAAGTGATACAAATGGAGGTTGGTATAATGAATCATGATTATAATATTCAACTGCAGGCTCATAATTCTATAGCATATACTGTATAATTATAAAATAATCCAACATGGCGTCCCTACGATACATTTCAGCGGTTCTCAATATCTCCGAAATTATTTAAGGAATGAAACTGAAGGTTCGTATGCTGTTAGAGGACTGTTAAGTAAGGACAAATGTGTAACTTTCCAAAGCCATAAAAACACAAAATCATCATGGCGGCCAAATGATTTTCAAATATTCAAAATAACATTTCTAGCGATCTAATCACTCGGCTGCAATGAAACTTGGCACGGCGAATCCTTATTCAGAGCTTAGTAGAGAGACATGTAATGATGTTAAATTGTTTTCAAAACTTTATGATGGCGTCTGTTCGAAATCTTGAAACATTATTTTTATTTCTCGTATCTTATGCCGGTGATTGAGAAAATGATTCGTATTGTTACGGCTGTGAGTTTGTTTCATCGCTCGCCGCATGAGTCACAACTGCCCCAGGGCTGGGCTGCTCTGCCTCAGTGTATTGCGTGCGCCTTATGCAACAGGACTACTAGGACTAAGGGATGGTCCAGAATATTCGTGACTGAGCCAGTGAAGGAAACCTCGAGAAGCCGTGAACCCTGAATGGGTCTAGAAGCATTTATTGAGTCACCGGCCTGCTATATAAGAGCGACATGTCAAGCAGTTGTGGTTGTGTTTTACGAGCTAGTGCGAGCGTTTATCCTGTGAGACAGAAGTGTGGTGACTTGCGAAACCCCTAGTGAAGCTGATTCTCTTGACAGCGAGAAAGTGAGAAGCCTACAGAGGAACTGTGTCTTGAACGAGTGTGTTTATCCAGTGCGACAAAAGTGATTGTGGTGCATTGTGAAACAGTGTGAAGTACGATGACAGGCTGAGAGCAGATATTTCCAGCCAACGCACGGGGCCACCTCATTACGAGGGATTAACTTCTGCGGCTTACTGACAAGTGAAAGGGGAAGTGTTCTCGAAGTGAGGAAACTGGAGTAAGGTTCTAATTGCTTGTATTTGCTGACGAGTAGTGTATCTTTCTGGCCGCAATGAAGTTAATTATTTCTTTAAAGGAACAATCTGTGTTGTGCTTCAACCCACCGTAATCCAGTTAACAAAAGTGTCACTAGGGGGGTGGCACGTAACATCTGGTGTCAGAAGCCGGATTACGAACTCAAGCACAAGCACAGCACCTGACGGTCCTGGTTTCAAAACCCGAGCAGGTCATTTTCTCTAATTTTCCTGTGAGTGCATGCCCTTTACAAGACAAACAACTAAAATGGAGGCGCAATTGGCAGCATTGCTAGAAAAGTTAAGTGGCATGGAAACGAAGATGGAAGACGGCCAGAAGAAGAAGGAGGACGGCCAGAAGAAGATGGAGGACGGCCAGAAGAATTTAGCCGAGGACCTAACGGCCAAACCAGAAGACGGCCAGAAGAAGATGGAAGACGGTCAAAATAAGCCAGCGGAGGACCTGAAGAGGATAGAGGACGGCCAGAAGAAGATGGAAGACGGTCAGAATAAGTTGACACAGGACCTGAAGAGATTAGAACTGGGTCTGCGTGAGGATGTCACGGCAGTGGAAAAGAAGTTCGACGCCTTACAAGTGGAAGTTGCCGAGCTGCGCCAACGCCCGCTGATGGGGGTTGAGGAGAAATTCAACGCCTTACAAAAGGAAGTTGCCGAGCTGCGCCAACGCCCACTGACGGGGGTGGAAGAGAAATTCAACGCTCTACAAGAGGAAGTTGCCGAGCTGCGCCACCGCCCGCCCACCGTTACACCGGGAATATCAGGAACGGGACATAGCAGAGTGACGCCCCCAACCTTCGACGGAAAGGTCCCGTGGAGCACCTACTTACGTCAGTTCGAGGCGGCCTGTTCCATTAATAACTGGAACAACACAGAAAAGGCTACAGCTCTCATTGTAGCGCTGAGAGGTGACGCCCTTAACGTCCTTCAGGCCATCCCGACTGGATGCCAGGACTACGCTTCACTGATCGCCCATATGGAGTCCCGATATGGAGATAGCCAACTTCAGCTGGCCTACCAGATGCAGCTCCGGACCCGGGTACAGAAGAACGCGGAAACCCTGCAGGAGTTCGAGATGGACATCGCACGCCTCGTAAGGCTCGCCTATCCAACAGCGCCGGCCGACTTTCTGGAACAGATTGCGACGCAGACCTTCACCGACGGGCTACGGGACTCGGACACTCAACAGGCGCTGCGACTCACGCGCAATAAGGCCCTGGCAGATGCGCTGAGCCACGCACTTGAGTTCGAGACGGCAAAACAGGCATCTAGTATGCACGCGCGGGTGCGTCAAGTGGACGTCGACGAACCAGTAAAAACCAACGAGACCAAGCCCCTGGCCGACGAATTGATGGAGGCGCTAAGCCGTTTATTCAAGAGTTGCAGTTCCACCAACAAAAACGTAGCCGAAGGACATCCGGAGAGGCGGCCCGGAAGAGGACTACCGACCTGCTGGACCTGCCGTAAGAGAGGCCACCTGAGCAAGGACTGCGGTGATCGGCGCCGCCAAGGGTTTCCGTCGGGACAGTCAGTCGTAGGGAAACCGCGCGACCCAGGAAAGCAAGTATCAGCCAGCCTTGGGGGGCAAAGTTTGGCTTGTGACAATCGTCAAGCCCCGGCAGTCCAAGTTCGTGTGACGAAGTTACGGAGGGATAATAGCAGCCTGATGGTCGACGGAGTCGTCAAAGGAGAGAGCTGTCCCATGCTAATCGACACGGGAGCATCGAGGACCATCGTCAGTCCCACCGTGGTCCCGAAGTGGAGAGTGCAGCCCACACAAAGGAACCTCCAGTTAATAACCCCGACCGGAGAGACCGCACCGGTACATGGCGAAGCATCACTGGAGTTCGTCATTGGTCGACGGGCGATAAAGCATCCAGTGCTTGTGGCTGACGTACCAAATGAAGTGATCATCGGACTGGACTTCCTGGACCAGAACAACATCATCTTGGATCTGAGTACCAACACTCTGCACTTCGGAGGTGAAGAACTTGTTTTGCAACCAGCACACGAGGCCGTCGCCGCACGACGAGTAAGGCTGAGAGAGGACGTCATCGATCCCGCCAGGACGGAAGTCAGCGCTGCCGTAATTGTCGACGGAGCAGCTGAGGGAGTGGCGGCTGTCATCGAGCCAAAATATGAGGACATCCAGTCAAAAGGATTGCTAGTTGCCAAGACTCTCATCAACACGACGTCTCGGCCGTACGTCCGCCTGTCCAACCTGAACGACTACGATATTACGGTTCACCGGGACACCAACCTAGGAATCTGCGAGCCCGTTACCTGGATTGCCCGCATCACAGACACGACGGACGGACACCTGCAGACGGACAACCGAAGAAGACGTGCCCTGCCAGAAGAACTACAGAAGCTGTACCATGGATCCCAGGACCATTTAGACGAGGAACAATCACGCCAACTTCGGGACCTGCTACACGAATTTCAGGATGTCTTCTCCGTGGGGAGCAAAGACTTCGGCAGGACAAGCTTGGTCCAGCACAGAATCGCCGTTGGGGACAGCGCACCGATTAGGGCCCCATTCCGATGTGTCCCGCTCGCCAAGCAAGCCGAGGTCGACCGGATGGTAGAAGAGATGAAGGAGCAAGGAGTGATCGAGCCATCACATAGTCCTTGGAGTTCTCCGTTCGTGCTAGTAAAGTAGAAGGACAGTTCCACCAGGTCCTGCGTGGATTACAGGCGGGTGAATGACGTCACAAAAAAGGACAGCTACCCTCTACCCCGGATCGACGACACCCTGGACAACATATCAGGGTCATGATGGTTCTCCACCTTGGATTTGAAGAGTGGCTACTGGCAGGTGGAGGTCCACCCTAAGGACCGCGAGAAAACTGCGTTCTCTGTGGGCAGCGGGCTCTGGCAGTGCACCGTCATGCCATTCGGTCTGTGCAACGCCCCTGCGACCTTCGAAAGGCTAATGGAGTCCATTCTGAGGGGACTACACTGGAAGACCTGCCTGGTCTACCTAGATGACGTCATCGTTCTGGGGAGAAGCTTCGAGGAGCACTACAGCAACCTGAAGGAGATCTTGATGAAGCTACGGGCTGCCCAGCTGAAGTTGAGCCCCAAGAAGTGTCAGCTCTTCCAGAAGCAGGTCCAGTACCTTGGGCATATCGTCTCCGAGGAGGGGGTGCACAACGACCCAGAGAAGACCGCAGCTGTGAGGGAGTGGCCAGTTCCGAAAGACAAGTCCCAACTACGAAGCTTCCTGGGACTCTGCACTTATTGCCGTCGCTTCGTGAAAGGATTTGCCGACATCGCCAAACCTTTACATCGACTGACTGAGAAGGACCAACTCTTCACGTGCACCGCGCCTATTCTGGCCTATCCGACCTGGAACAAGGTTCATCGTCGATACCGATGCCAGCGACGTTGGCATAGGGGGAATCCTGTCGCAAATAGTGGACGGCGAGGAGCGAATAGTGGCCTACTTCAGCAAAGCCTTGTCAAAGCCAGAGAGGAACTACTGCGTCACCAGGAAGGAGCTGCTCGCCATCGTGAAGACCATTGAACACTTCCACAAGTACCTGTACGGACAAGAATTTCTCATCAGGACCGACCATGCATCCCTGCGGTGGCTCCTGAACTTCAAGCAGCCCGAGGGTCAACTCGCGCGGTTTTAGAGAGGCTTCAACAGTACAACTTTGAGATGCAGCACAGGAAAAGCCAACTGCATTCTAACGCCGACGCCCTGTCAAGAAGACCGTGCCCCGAAGACTGCACCTTCTGTACCAGACGGGAGGAGAACACCGGGATACAGTGCCGAAGGACTACCGTGGAACTTCAAGGGAGCTGGAGCCGCCAATCTTTCACGTGGGCACAAGCAGAAGATGATGACCAGGGACTGATAGCCGAATGGAAGAGGGCCTGTGTCCCCAGACCCGGGTGGATCATTGTGAGTGACTGCAGCCCAAAGTTTACGTCCTACTGGGCGCAGTGGGACTCGCTGATTGTAAGGGATGGCCTCATCTGCCGCGCCTGGGAGAGCACCGACGGGAAGACATCTCGGGTACATGTCGTCGTTCCAAAGGCTATGACGGAGGAAGTCCTGAAGGACGTCCATGGAGGATCATCTGGTGGACACCTAGGGATAAAGAAGACCCTGGAGAAGCTGAGAGAGTGTTTCTACTGGATCGGATGCCGAACGGACGTGGAGAACCACTGCGCGATGTGCCACGATTGCGCAGCCAGCAAGGGTCCAGGACGAGGACGACGGGGTCCACTGAAGACCTACAACGTGGGCGGCCCCATGGAGAGAGTGGCCATCGATGTTGCTGGGCCATTCCCGTTAAGCGAGGCAGGGAACCGCTACATATTAGTCGTCAGCGACTACTTTACCAAATGGCCGGAGGCGTATGCGCTCCCGAACCAAGAAGCCGCGACGATCGCAGAGACCCTGGTGAAGGAATTCGTCAGCCGGGGAACTACTGCGTCACTAGAAAGGAGCTGCTCGCCATCGTGAAGACCATTGAACACTTCCACAAGTACCTGTACGGACAAGAATTTCTCATCAGGACCGACCATGCATCCCTGCGGTGGCTCCTGAACTTCAAGCAGCCCGAGGGTCAACTCGCGCGGTTTTAGAGAGGCTTCAACAGTACAACTTTGAGATGCAGCACAGGTAAAGCCAACTGCATTCTAACGCCGACGCCCTGTCAAGAAGACCGTGCCCCGAAGACTGCACCTTCTGTACCAGAAGGGAGGAGAACACCGGGATACAGTGCCGAAGGACTACCGTGGAACTTCAAGGGAGCTGGAGCCGCCAATCTTTAACGTGGGCACAAGCAGAAGATGATGACCAGGGACTGATAGCCGAATGGAAGAGGGCCTGTATCCCCAGACCCGGGTGGAACATTGTGAGTGACTGCTGCCCAAAGTTTAAGTCCTACTGGGCGCAGTGGGACTCGCTGATTGTAAGGGATGGCCTCATCTGCCGCGCCTGGGAGAGCACCGACGGGAAGACATCTCGGGTACATGTCGTCGTTCCAAAGGCTATGACGGAGGAAGTCCTGAAGGAAGTCCATGGAGGATCATCTGGTGGACACCTAGGGATAAAGAAGACCCTGGAGAAGCTGAGAGAGTGTTTCTACTGGATCGGATGCCGAACGGACGTGGAGAACCACTGCGCGATGTGCCACGATTGCGCAGCCAGCAAGGGCCCAGGACGAGGACGACGGGGTCCACTGAAGACCTACAACGTGGGCGGCCCCATGGAGAGAGTGGCCATCGATGTTGCTGGGCCATTCCCGTTAAGCGAGGCAGGGAACCGCTACATATTAGTCGTCAGCGACTACTTTACCAAATGGCCGGAGGCGTATGCGCTCCCGAACCAAGAAGCCGCGACGATCGCAGAGACCCTGGTGAAGGAATTCGTCAGCCGGTACGGAGTACCCCTGGAGCTGCACTCCGACCAAGGGAGGAACTTCGAGTCGTAGGTGTTCCAGAACCTATGCCAGCTGCTGGGAATCCGGAAGACAAGGACAACGCCGCTACACCCTCAGTCCGACGGGATGGTAGAGCGATTCAATCGCACCATCGAGAGCCATCTCCGAATGGTCGTCAGCGAGCACCAGAGGAATTGGGACAAACATCTTCCACTATTTCTCCTGGCCTACCGCGCCGCCGTGCATGAAGCCACCGGGTGCACACCAGCCCGGGCCATGTTTGGGAGGGAGCTCCGTCTACCTGTCGATCTTGCCTTCGGCCGACCTGGGAATGATCCGGTCCCGGTAAGCCAGTATTGTCAAGAACTGGTCGACCAACTGGAGGACGTGCACGCGTTCGCGAGGAGGAAACTGCGGATCGAGACCGACCGAATGAAGACCCGATACGACCAACAGACGGATGCCGGCGGATTCCACGAGGACGACCTGGTCTGGCTCTTCAACCCATTACGGAAGAAAGGCCTGTCACCCAAACTGCAGAAGTCCTGGGAGGGCCCGTACCGAGTCGTGAAACGGATCTACGATGTCGTCTACAGGATCCAGCGGAGCCCGAGGGCGAAGATGAAGATCGTACATCGAGATCGCCTGGCAGCCTACGGAGGGACACAGACGGACTAATGATTGATCGGGACGATCAGCCTTTTAGGAAGGGGGTGATGTTACGGCTGTGAGTTTGTTTCATCGCTCGCCGCATGAGTCACAACTGCCCCAGGGCTGGGCTGCTCTGCCTCAGTGTATTGCGTGCGCCTTTTGCAAAAGGACTACTAGGACAAAGGGATGGTCCAGAATATTCGTGACTCAGCCAGTGAAGGAAACCTCGAGAAGCCGTGAACCCTGGATGGGTCTAGAAGCATTTATTGAGTCACCGGCCTGCTATATAAGAGCGACATGTCAAGCAGTTGTGGTTGTGTTTTACGAGCTAGTGCGAGCGTTTATCCTGAGCGACGGAAGTGTGGTGACTTGCGAAACCCCTAGTGAAGCTGATTCTCTTGACAGCGAGGAAGTGAGAAGCCTACAGAGGAACTGTGTCTTGAACGAGTGTGTTTTTCCAGTGCGACAAAAGTGATTGTGGTGCATTGTGAAACAGAGTGTAGTACGGTGACAGGCTGAGTACGCACGGGGCCACCTCATTACGAGGGATTAACTTCTGCGGCTTACTGACAAGTGAAAGGGGAAGTGTTCTCGCCATGAGGAAACTGGAGTAGGGTTCTAATTGCTTGTATTTGCTGATGAGTAGTGTATCTTTCTGGCCGCAATAAAGTTAATTATTTCTTTAAAGGAACTATCTGTGTTGTGCTTCAACCCACCGTAATCCAGTTAACAAAAGTGTCACTAGGGGGGTGGCACGTAACAGTATGTTGAGTTTTGATAATAGTCATTATATAAGGCAGATAATTCAGTAGCTTACTTTTCGTTACTCATAGAAACCATGCATTTGTTTTTTCTAGACATTAATACAATTGTTTCTTCACAGAAAGATGCCACCTAGAGGGAGGGGTCTTATTCACCGATATTGAAACTATATGTTCTAGCACATTACCTCTCTAATGGTGTTGGAGATGGCATGGGTTGTGAACCAAAAGCTGATGAGCATAGGCCATCACATGGAAAATCGTTATAATAGTCAGGAAAGTTTAGCGGAAAAGACCAGTGGGATATAAGAAAATAGGCTATTTTGGTCTTCACGGAACTACTTGTTTTTCTTTGTTGTTTCGTAGTCGAGCCCAGAACCTAACTTGAAATGAATGAGTATGGTAACCTCGTAATGTATACTCGGAATCCCTGACATCACTGTAAAGGCTCTCATGTAAACCCACCGTTGGGACATGGCCAAAACATTTACCAAGATAGCGCTCATTCCTTGTTTGAGAGACTGTACAAACTGCATACTTACACATTAAACTGTTCTTACCCTTTGTTACAGCCACAGATATATGTTGAATGAACTATTTCAGCAGCGAAAGAAAATGCACACTTAAACGAGAGGGTAAAAACAGAGAGTGACCAAATCCCGAGCCTTCAGGAACCACTCAATTTCTCCCTAACTTACCAAAACTCCATTCATCGGTAACTACTCTGTGTGCATTTAGCAAATAACTTATACTTGGAAAATTATACTAAGGAGAGATGAGTTCAGTTCCCGCGCACAATGTATAGCCTACTACAGTGAAATGTCAACTATAGATATTTGAACTCCGTAGAAGCTGTGTTAGAGTACAGACGGTATGTCGTTAGGCTTCAAGGTCAAGCTGGCCCCACTGGGCTGACATATTTCCAGCCACGTTTCAGTAGTGAGGGAACAGCAACAGCAGTCAATAGTCGCCCGCCGTGCTGTCGACATCGCTTGTTATTACTTAAAATCTGTGAATGCAAACGTCCTGAGTTCAGCGCAGTTAAGGGAGGGGTTTCTCCTCCAGCGCTCCAGCTCCCCTCCACTCAAACTGCACCACGACCTTGTAGCCTCACCACGTACCGTCGTACACTACCAAGCATTCCATTTGTTGCACATCGACACAAGGAAAGTTGCATATAAGTAATGCCAATTTTCGCGTGTAGGCCTTTTTCTTGAATAAGTATCCTAAACACATCGTTCACTTTAAGAGAGTTTAACCTACTTCGCTTTCTTTCGTGGTGTTTAATTATATATTCATACTTCTGTTCGTAACGGCAATAAACCACGTAAGTACAAATATTATTGTAATCGTTAAAACTATTTGCTACTTCTCGAGGAACGAAATTTTGGTGCTCCTACTCATTGCACGGCTTAGACTAATTAGCTATTGTCCGCAGTTTCGTGGTGTTGTCGTTACTTATGTTAGTTAAACATATGCTAGCTCGAATATGGCGGAACATAGGTCTGCATTCTTACTTGCAATATACGCTAAATAGGCACCGTTATTTAGAATGATGGCTCTACTATAGTCACTAAAGGAACGCAAGTTATCAGACAAATTCAACACACACCGACGTACATGGGGCTGGTGACGATATGCCCTTATACCCTGAAATAATCGACACCATCTTACAGTGATGGCATGTGTTTCAAACAGAGAAAACCTTGTGAATCATGATTGCCTTCTGTCTGAAATGACACATTGGTTAACAGAGTTTACACAATAAAATTAACGCACTGGAAATAATGATAATAATGAAGACGATAAAAGTGGTCGGGCAAGGTGTTTCGTTATAGTTCATTCAGCATAAAGGAATAGTAAACACATAATTCGTTTTAAAATAAATGTATTGTTGTAATACAGGGAGCTTCGTGACGGAGCACCGAGGATTAGGAGCGCATTCAAGCGGAGACAGTGAGCACAGGGGCCGCAAGATTCAGCGAAGATGAGCGGACATTATTGGTTCAAATAAGCGGCATGATTACGCCTCTGAAAGCCAAATGAAACTGAAACTCATCAGTTATATACTGTATGTACTCAGAACAAATAATAAAACCAACAAATATACCAGTATAATAATAATAATAATAATAATAATATTAATAATAATAATAATAATATCGTATGGCCTTGGGTGCCGGGTGTAAGCTTTGTTATTTGACACCCAGAGGGTAGCTTGCATGTCGAATTTCGTTGTACCTTGAAGCACTATCAAAGTTAAGGAGGTTAGATATCTAAGGTCCTTGAAACTATAGTGCTTTCTAGTAGAGAAATGAGGAACTTTGTGTTGGCGAAAAATCCCGAGATTTACTTTGCCATTATGAACACGGCCCATTGAATTCAAATGGGTTTTTTAACATGCCAAAATCGTAAACATGCGTGTCGTAATTTTTGCCGCCTTTCAAAAATCAGTTACCACGGCCAGGAGCGAACCTGCAAGCTTGGGGTTCGTAATCCGACACGATAACCACTCACCCACCGTGGCAAGCAATATACCAGTAAATGAAACTAAAATCACCAGTATTTACAGAAGATGTTGGAAGTGATCTCTTTGAGCCGGAATGCAAGCTTCGCATCTTGTAATAAGATTTCGGAATACTCTTTGCAGTTCATGTACACTGATGGAACGCACTATGTTCCTAATTTCGTCCCTCAAATTTTCTGCAGTTCGTAAACTTTACCTTGTTGATTTCCCCATAGATAATAGTCAAATGCGTTTAAATCAAGTGAACGAGGGGCCATAAGCCTTTACTGATGATTTGATACTTTTAAAAAACAATACATTTTCATTGTATAAATAATAAATCTATTATTTATAAATATTTAAAAATTAAATAGTGTCCTATCATGGAACACTTCATGTAACCTAGACATAGACCTACGCGCTGTATGGGCTGTCGCACTATCCTGCTGGAAATAACAGTATCTTTTCTCTTCCTCAGTTAGTTTGGCAAGACATGGTTCGAGAATATTGTGAATATATCGGTCGGAGGTAACCTTTTCTTCAAAAAATATTGGACCGATAATTCGCCGGGTACTAACAGCGCTCCATATACCCACCTTCACTTCATGCAGAGGTCTCGGATGTAAAATATCTGGGTTCTCTGTATCCCAGATCGTATTATATTGTGAATTGACATATCCGCTCAGATGGAAACACGCCTCGTCGCTCATAAAAAAAAGTTCGGATCCATGATACCGTCGTGGACACCATTGAATAACCAATTGCAAAATCTTATTCTTACAACGAAATCTGCAGGTTGTATGTTATGGACTGAATGATACCGGTAACATCGTAAATGTAATAATTGTGTTGCATTAAGAACTGAAATACCAGTTTCCTGAGCTAATCTTCGAAGCGACGTTAAATGATTTGCAGTCTTGCCTGTATATTGCCTAACACAAGTCAAAACGGTGTCATTTCGAACGTTTAGAAACATAATATTATTTTTCGTATCCTATTCAGGCGACTGAAGAGAAGTTTCGTATAATATATCAGTCTAATGATCATTACCCATCGACACTGAATTCTCTAGCTTACTTTTCGTGAATTATAGAAGCTGTGCATTTGACTTTTCTTAAAATTAACACCTGTGATTCGTTATAGAAAGCTGCCATCTTTATGGGAGGAGTCATAATTAATCTCTACTGTACGTTATGTATTCTAGCACGTAATTTTTTACTGTAGTAGTGTTGGTAAAACACCGTGGTCATGAGCCCCAATTTTCTAGTGTAGATATCTTAAATTATTCGCATGTTCATTTCTGAAAAGGAACATCTACTGATGTTCTATTGAATTGGTCTCTAAGTAATTCCTTAGTGTAGTATTCATATATTGTAGATAACGTCTCATCGTGTGACATTGGGCATATCTTTGTAGTGCATGAGGTGTGTTGATGTGAGTTATGTTGAGCAACGATGAATGGTTTGATTTAAGACAGTACAAGAGCTATTACCATAGCAATACAACTTCGATATCATACACTGTTATTCTTATGTTAATCGTCTAAATGATCTACAATATTTGGATATTGAGTTATGAGTTTGAAATAATTGTCCTTTACTATGCTATGCTATATCATGTACCAAAATCTACTTGGCCCATTATATGAAAAATCTATTTAATCTGCGGGAGAATCTAGAAATGGAAAAGACCAGTAAAATATATGAAAATAGGCTAGGCTATTTAGATCTTTACAGAACTACTCTTTTTGTAGCGATAGAGGTTTTCTATCAATATGTACTACTGAAAAGATGTATCACTACTGGATATATCTTCATCAAGGAAATTTGGCCGTATTCGGCTCACACTTGTCATGAACACTATGGGCAACCCTCGTTAAGGGCTTTGACGTAGCTCTAAAGTTCAAGTTTCTTGTGTAAATAGGCGTGGCTTCACCAGGGGACCTTGTCTTCGCATGTGTTAAAAATGTGATACTCCTACTGAGAAATTTGTTTCTATAAAGAGATTCAAGGAAACGGACGCTGCAAATATTGCAAGAAATTAAGTTTGAGAGGAAATCGGTTTCATCTGGACAAATGTTGTGTTCGTGCGCTTTGTCAGAGCATCGTTGGTGCCAGGTCAGTTTAATGGGATGCGAGAAAAATGCAAAGAATTGATGAATCGATCTATCATGTGCGTTCATTACCTCAACTTGACAAAAGTTAGCACCTGTTCCGGTCACAAGTCTAATCCTTTGATATCTGAGGTTCTTGATCTACAATTTTATTGCAGGAAGTCCTGAAAGACATGTAGGTTATGAAAACTCATTGAACAGTTCTGTTTAAAAATTTGAAAACTTTGAAATAGCTTTCAGATACGGGTCAGAGGCTGTGTCAGCAGTAGTGTTTCGGTTTGGAAACATTGGAAAGGTAATGTAAGAGGTAATTGAAGAGACAGCTGATCCATTATCAAGAGGAACAGGGAAATAAACTGTATTTAACTTCATTGTGTTCATACATCATTCATCCTATGCTTCAAATCATCGTAAAAAGCAACAAACCTAATTTAATTCCTCTTTGTGGAGCTGTTTAAGAGAGATAAAATGCATCTCTACCATTAATCCAAATGAGAAACGATGAGTGTAAAACAATGTAAAAATATAAAAAAACTTGTGTGACACGGTAAATACCTAGGTATCCAATTTTAGCACCAAGGAAGCGATGAAAAATTACCTCCTGGTGGTCGAACTGAAGATAATGAATTTTATTTACTATCCTCTTCTGGATGACATAGTTGAGTCGATTCAGCAAGGAAACAAAAAGTAAATTTGATTTGCGCGGTTAGAAAAATTATTGGTATGAATCTTGGCCCAAGCAAGTGGAGATTCTCTCATCAGGCAATTTTTGAATGAATACAGACAAGCTAGTCGCAGAGCTGAAAAAATTGAAAACACAAAAAGGTGAGAATCTATCTCCTAAGTTTATTTAGGAGTGGGTTTCATGACTTTCTGATGTCCAGCGAGGAGCAACGTACAAGAGTTTAAGAATGACTCTAAGGAAAATTTCCGCAGTTCCAGTTACCAGCCACTGTTGTGAGCGAGGATTCTAATCTTTGAACCCGTCTAATACAGAACTTAAGATCGGCTAAGGAGCAAGAACATATGGAAAACTTGTTATTACCATTTATAGAGCAAGATCCTTACAGGAAGTTTTTAATTTAAAAAATGGCCCCTTTCAAGGGAAGGATGTCACTATTTGCTCGTTGTTATTTAAAGTCATCAAACAATATCGTACAGATTTGGAATAAAAGTAAGCATTGAATATTATATGAGACTTTCACTTATTCTACTCCTTCTTCTCTTACTACTACTAGTATACTACTACTAGTATACTACTACTGGTATTAAACCTTGGATTAACAGGGGCATTTCGGAAGGTATAATAAAAAAGAAAGAAATATAGAAGAAATCCTACCAGTGATACATATAAAGTGCAATACAAGGAATTTACCTACATAAAAAACATACTACGTAAAGGAAGAGAACTTTATTACCTAAGTAGGTTTCAAGTGGTTAAGGGAGATGCTCTGAAAAGTTGGCAACAAGTAAAATACACAAGTCAACAAACAAAACATTTTGTACTGAGTCTACTATTTAATGCATGTATTCTGACTGTCTACAACGAACAGTAACAAGAAAAGCTATTCATAATTAATAAAGTTTGCTTTTGTACTTAATGAAATGATAAATAAATATTTGAAGTTCTGGTAGACCGTTTATGGGGTAACGGCTTTGAACATCTAAGAGAGGGTTTTCAATATTTAAAGACACTTTTTCCTAAATTGTCAGAAGCTCAAATTAAAGCTGGTATTGTCGTTGGTCCTCAAATAAAGAAACACATGGCCAGTGAAGAATCCCCTCAATTACTCAACGCCCACGAAAACACAAGCACGGTACAGCCTTAAAGCAGTGAGTGATCCATGCCTTCCTTGGAAATAAGAAAGCGGAGAATTACAAAAAGCTTATTTCCACTTATTTCCAACTCATGGGTTGCAGAATGTACCTCAAAATACACATGTTACATGCTCACTTGGACCAATTTAAAGATAACTTGGGGGCATAATCCGAAGAGCAAGGGGGACGTTTTCACCAAGACGTGATGGACTTTGAGCAAGGTTATCAACGACAATATAATGCGCACATAATGGGTGATTACATTTGGGGGCTAATACGAGAATGTTCGTACCCACACAGAAGAAGTGCCAAGTACTGTATATTCATTTTTAAGCTTGTTTGTATTGATTATTGATTTGTAGATTAATGTTAACTATGTTTTGTTATGAAATGTTATGTAAATATATAAATTAACGTTTGTTTCCTTTGAACTTATAAAAATAGATAATTTCCTTCAAATCTGAACATTCGTTGTGGTAGTTACAATAGCAAACTTTGTTAGGTAATAGTACATTATGCAACGAGCCTATAGTGGCATTAAATAAGACACGAGTATGTTTGTAAAACGAGCGTATGCTAGTTTTATAATTTCCATACGAGTGTCTTAATTACCAATATAGGCGAGTTGCATACGACTGTTTATGTTCGACGATAATTATTATAACTATTTTATGTTCGAACATAAATATTCATAAATATCTGTCGAGATTTCGCCAGTTTTATGTACTGAACAGAGCGCAAGAGACGCAGGAAATGCCTTGTATTTGACCATGGCCACCTCGATTACTCTACTATGACACTAGGCCAGGCAGTGCAATTTACATTAGAAGGCCGTGGAACAGCGCATCTAATTATCTAATTGGTCAAACAACTGTTTCTTGAGCTCTGATTGGTGGGAGAAACTGTTTCATAATGAAAAATAGTGTTATAATGAGCTTCATTATAGTACAGTTTTCTGACATAAATAGTCGGGGTCGAACATAATAGTACATTATGCAACGAGCCTATAATGGCTATAATTAAGACACGAGTATTTTTATAAAACGAGCGTATGCGAGTTTTATAATTTCCATACGAGTGTCTTAATTACCATTATAGGCGAGTTGCATACGACTGTTTATGTTCGACGATAATTATAACTTTATTATATGTTTTAACATAAATATTCATAAATATCTGTTGAGAGTCAGCTACGGTACTTGAATTTTGTGATCGCAGAGCGAGCGTTGGGTGTTATATCTCTGTCTTTCAAGATCTTTGAACGACCGACGCATGCACTCTGTGTGCTTGCAATGCCATATGCAGCCATATGTTTACATCAGCCGTCCCTCAGTAATATTGTCACCGGTGTCATTTGAAGAAATGCGCTGTGCAGAAATTAGCGTTGGTGATTTTAAGGTACAGTGCTATTGCTTGTCTCATATTCGCCAGTTTATTTACGCGAACATATTTTATTATAGTTCGATGTTGTGTTTATGCCCGACATTTTGGATTTTGAGCGCATGCGCGAAGGTATCGTTACCTAATTGGTCAATGAACGAGCTCTGATTGGCTGGAGAAACTGTATCATAATGGAAAACAGTGTTATAATGACCATCATTATGATACAGTTTTCTGACACATAATAGTGAGGGTCGAACATAAAACTATTTTTGATGTGTAACATCTTTCCACTCGGTTGCTGGATATTTTTGTGGGAGTGATTTTGAAAAATGGGACGGAAGTGGATCGGACGGAAGTGGATCGGACGGAAGTGTGTAAGATGCACTACCAACGCTACACATATACTTTTTCAAAGAATTCAAGTGTGAAGTTTTGGACTATCTGCCGTGTAGTCCAAACCAGCAATGAATGATTTTCACCTTTATCGAGAATTGTTGGTATGGTTGGAAAGGAAACACTTCAGGAGACTGTCCAGACGTACCCACCTCAGTGGCGGCAGAAGGGATGTGATCCAGCTGGCAGTGGCAGTGGTACCATTGTGGAATGTTTATCACATACGAATTACTTTGTAACAGCAGAGTATCAAGAAGGCAGTGCGATAGTAGAAATATCAAGTAGGCAGTGAAGAAAAGAAAGAGAGTCTTGGAATTGTTATGTATTATGGGAGTGTAGAAAGTAAAAAGATGTTTTGTGTGTTTATGAATGTCAAGGATAATAAAAACGGTAACAACTTCAAGGTAGGATAACATGTCAGACGTTACACATCACATGCGACTACTGGAAGGCTCGTATCTTTTTTTTCTTTCATTAGTTAGGCATGACAAATCAAAATCAGACATACAGAACCCAGAATCAATATTCGTGTTGACTTGTGTTATCTAACATCACAGGGGTCAGGTGGATGAAGTATGATGCAAAGAAGGAAACGAGCTAATAGCTGAAACATTTGCATCACATTTTCTTATATTTGAATTGTAGCCAACGGCCATAGTGGGGTATTTTAGTTGAACGTTCGAGGTTTCCCCATCAAGTTCAGTTTCAAGTAGTTCCAACTTTGGCTACCAGATGCCACTATCACTGACACCTAGTGGCGAACGTCAGAACCTGATAGAGTGTTTCTAACCAGGAAAAATATTACCTACAAAGTTAGCTACACGTACTTGTGGGTTCTTTTACATGCCATAAATCTATGGCATGAGCCCGCCGGCTTTACTTTCCCTCCAAAGGAAGGCATCCTGAAGGATTTTAACGCTCTTAAAATACGATGACTTCGACCGGGTTTGGACCCGCGATCTTGGGCATAGCAGTTCAGCATGCTACCGACTACGCCACTGCAGCCACCGAAGCATCACACTTTAAACTGGGGTTTGAGAGATTAGCACACAACGGTGACAGGATACTAGGGGTTATGTTGATCAATTTAATGATAAAAGCATGTATGGAAAATTAAAACAAATAAGTCCGATGGGATAGAGAATGGAGGAGAAAGGGTGTATAAAATCATTACCAATGATAAATGTGATTATTTCAGAGTAGTCACTCCACGATATTATTAAATCATCAATAGTCAAACTAATTCTAAAGGAAGGCACACGTGTTAATAATTATCGCCTAATTTACATTATCTCTGCAGTGTACATGATAATAGAAACAAGTTCAGCAGATAAAATTGTGGAGTTTCTGGTGCTAACAAACAAACAATTAGCATATAGGATATTAATGGGAGCCGGGACAATTTACTAAACTAGTAAATAACAAACTGGATAAAGGGAAACACAGTTTTGTACTCTTCATTGACATCAAAAACGCCGTTGACTCCCTTCCCTATGACATTCTCAAACAAAACTAAACAAAACTGGTATACGAGGTCCTATGCACGACCTAATGGAAAATTATTTAGAAAATAGGAATTTCCCGGTAAAAATTTTTGATGTGTATGGTGGAGAAGAAAGTGTAATAATGGGTATTCCGCAAAAAAACACACACATTTTCCAATATGCTGACGATGCAGTATTGATATCAGCTCATTTTGTTTTACAAGGTAGACTTGTTTTTACTTCGATGTGTTCAGAGATGTACACATGATTATGGATTGATAATAACAGTACAAAAACAACAGCAATGCACATTAGGTCTCCAATTATTGTATTGCTAAGAACACATTCCTGTGAATGGAAATGGTAGCAATTGCCGTGGAAGCTCTATACTCGTATGTGTTCGAAATGTATCTTTTCAGAAATGCTTGGGTGTTTATGCCAATTGTAATTTCCAGTGAGATAAGCGTATCAATTAAGTTACTTCCTAACTAGGCTATAAATAGTTTTAAGTATGTAATTCAGAGTCAAAATATGCCAACCTCGATGCTGAGGACGGCCTATTATGGGTTAGTGGAAAGAATAATCCATTATAGAATGAAGGCTTGGGGACTTGCTCAAAATTCGTATGTTAATTGAATTACCAGCATTCTAACTCGTTTCCTAAAATTATTTGCAAGAAATGGTGAAATTGAGAGGTAATGTCCTGTATGGCCCCAGTTCACTTTATGGTAATTATGGAAAATTTAACAGCTTAAGCTTTCATAGCCGGGGTTCATAACTATGTACAATTTGTCCGGGCTTGTACATAGTTATGGAAAATTTCTCTGATATTAATTTGAAGATAATTTTATAATATCAACAAGAAGCAAGATTAAAGCTGTCACATTTTGTAATTCCTAAAAAAAAAAAATGGCATAGGATCACCAGTTTATATATTGTCATTCACTTACATATATTTAACAAGCCACCGCATTCACTGTAGGTCTTTAGAGTATGGCTAAAACAAAAAGAGAATTAAACATTGGCTTATTAATAATAACTCCTCAGTTTTAGAAGTAACTACTTGGATATGTGAGAGATGCCTATTCAGAGCCTGTATCATTAGATATTAGATATAGGCCTATGCTAACGAGAAAAATCACATTTGTATTTAAAGTTACGTTTGTAAAGCAACACGCACTGTGCTAGTTGTGTTAAGACAGACAGTAAAAAAATGCACTTGTGTTATAAATAGAGGACCCGTGCGAGAAATCTTGCTTGAGCTAAGCCGCCCACCGGGCTTCACTGTTATGCGGGCTTGACGAAACATAGTTCTTCCAGGGGCTACCGTCGTGTTTATTTCTTTAAGCCCACTTAATAAACAAATAAATATATTTCCATTGACCTTTTAAGAAGGTTTTTTCACCTGTACTATTGAAACGAATTGTATGATTTTGCCATGCACCACACCTTCTAACTCCCTCGGGTTTAAGAGGTTGAGTTTTGTGAAACATGCATCGTAGCGTTTTTTATACTGCATTATGATGATACTTCGATGTAGGTAAATTATAATGTACTTTGCATTCAATTATTGTTTTATTATTTTCCTTTATTATTTTGAGTTGATTTGAATAGTTTTGCATATAGGATACCAGTAGAAAGATGTCAAGTGCCAATTTGAAAAAAGCCGTTTTTTTTTTTTTTTTTTTGCTATAATGATGCTATGTGCGATGTGGCATTACATATCAAAAGGGCTAACTCCTCGGTGGTTTTGAAGGAGTTTCCAAGAGCATCACAAGACGCCGCTAGTGGTAAGTCCTACAGCTCTTTCAGAAGAAAGGTGCAATGTGCTATTCATTTATTCTCATTTCCCTCCAATATTTTCATCGTTGACAGAATTGTTCAAGCAACTTAGAATACTCAATTGTGAGCAGTTCGTACTGGGGGGAACCTGTGTACGGATAGGATAGTTAGTTTCCTGTTTGACTTCCAGTACAACAAATCTTCAAGGTTAGTATATGGGAAATAGTAAAGCAGACATACTTCACATGGTTATTTTACATGATAAATATATACCGTAATAGATTGTTGTTTTGTGTTCACGTTGTTTGCCTAGGCCTATGCATATTTTAGGTTATGGATAGTGAAAACCACAATGGCAGGAAATACAGGAAGATGGGAAGTGAATCATTTCGAATAGAACAGAAGGAGCAAATAAAGACATGCCTGCAAAAATGCTTCCTTCTGCTGAGGTAAGATATAAACTATATCTGGGGAAGTGCACGGTCTGACGTATGACTCTTTGCTATATATTGTTAATTTATTCACTTAAGGGGCTTGGGACTTCTTGGTCATCAGCCCCATGTAGTTGGGTGTGTGTTGAACGTGTCTAATAACCTGTACTCTTGTAATATTGTAGTAGTGTGTGGGACAGGGATGGATAAGTAATGTATTATCCCGGCACTTGTCTGGAGAGAGTGTGGAAAAGCCCGGGGAAAAACTACACTCAGGATAGTCGCTGTCTGCACCGGTATTCGAACTTGCGACCTCCGGACTTGCTGCAGCTGCCCGCATGACCCTGGTGTATGATTTAACGAGCACGGCTATGCCGCGACGTTGCGTTCTATATTTAGACGTAGTTCAATAGATGGATTGCTTGCGCCTGTTAATGACTTACAGGATATTCTCCATTTTCGTTGACATGCAAGTGTAAACTTAAGTGTAAGGGCCTAACACCTGAGTTGAAAATGGATCTCTTTACAACATTCTACAAACAAGACTATTCCTCGCTGGCCACTTATTTGATGGGTCTTTTGAACTTCATACCGGTTCAGCGTCATCGACATGGAACTTATAATGATCCGCATGAAAGTCGCCGACAGGCATCGGATCGTTACTAAATTCCAAATGGTAAGGGTGATCTGCTACCAGTTTGCAAAGCCATGTTAATGAGTGTGTTTGCAGTTGGAAAGAAAAGGCTGGAAATATTAAAGACGAAAAAGAAGCTTGAAAATACAGTGTACAACGATTGCCGAACAAGACATGCATCACCGAAGTATTGTGAGGCTGACAGAATAAAAGTCAAGAAACACATTAATTCTTTCCCCCCGGGTACTTAGTCACTTCTGCAGGGCCAGATCCAACAAAGAATATTTAAGTCTGGATCCAATATATCCAGACTCTGCATTTCAAGAGCAAGTACCCTGAGACTAAAATCAGTTCCTTCTTCTTCATAAAGAATTCCCTCGTCTTTCGTTTCAGAGGCCCAGAAAATACACTTGCAAGGTTTGATATCGTCTTGATATTGAAGTCAAAGCAGGTACGCCGCAATCAAAACTTAAGTTCGAAATGTTCCACAGAAAGAGAGAGAGAGAGCACAGAGCCTTCTAAAAGGTGATATATCAGTACATCACAGATCCCGGCACCGACAGCAGTGGCTACGCTGGCTAAAGAACAGCGTTAGGTCATGGGGCCTAGCTCTCTGCTGACTCGGTAGACGCGTACGTTCAAGCCCAACCGTCAGCCATCCTTGAAATGGTTTTCCATTGTTTCCCATTTTCAACACCAGGCAAATGCTGGGACGGTACCTTCTGACAGGCCACGGCCACTTCCTTCCACATCCTTGCCCAGTTTCATTCATCTTCATCATTCCTGCTCTCATCCCGGCGCGCAGGTGGCCCACGGGCGTCGACTAGAAAAACCTTCACTTGGCCTCTCAGGAGGCCACACGACCAAAAAAAAAACAGATCCCGGCCAGTGATACCTGCTCTATATCCATTGATTTGCAGCAAGTTATGTTCACGCCTACATTAGCGCACTCAGAAATGTTCCATCGTCGCCAGCTATCATGCTACAATTGTAGTGTGTATATAGGTCATACGCAGGAGTCTTACATGTGTATGTGGGATGAGAGCTCGGCAGGGAGAGGGGGAATGAAATAGCCTCAGGCAATTTAAAAGTGCTAAACACTGGCATTGCTGACAAGAAAAATCTTATTATATGGAGCGACAACTGCGCAGTGCAGAATAAAAACTGCGTGATGGTATTCCTTTTCCTTTTTCTCGTGGCAAATGGATTGTTCCAGAGGATTGAGCAGCGTATTCTGATGAGTGGACATAGCTTCCTTTCCTGCGACTCTGATTTTGCTCTGATTGAGAGATAAAAGGCAGTCACAACTGCATTTGTGCCCAGTGACCTTCATAAAATAGTGATGGCTTCTTATATTACAATACCATTTAAAGTGATTCCAATGAATAGAGCAGACTTTTTGGACTTTCGGCAATCACCGATAAACATCTCCAAAACTGTCACTATCACGTATGATTCAACAGTCGTGGGAAGTGTACTAGTGAAGGAAGCATTGTAGTGAACTGGATATTGGTCGTAATGTAAGATTTCTGTGCAAAGGACAGCAAATGCGACACGTACGGACTGCATTGTTGGATGTCAGTTCCCAATTGCACGCTGTGACAGAAGAAAAGAAGAAAGATCTCAAGGCCATGATTCCATACCTTAGTAAGGAAGTACACAAAGATTTCTATTTGAACATCTGTGCTAACTAATTAGCACGTAGCACATTCATAATTACTAATGGACATTGCACCTTTCAAAACTTATTAACGATTGGGCATTGCACCTTTCACTACTTCTAACATTTCACTCAACCAGAATTTCACAGTTAGCATATTATGAACCTATATCTGCCATTGCTTTCCTCACTGAGTCAGAACAACAGCACTGCCCCTATGAGTAGAAACTTTTACAGCATCCATAGACAATAGCTATGCCCTGAAGGTCATGACTCAGCACCACTCATACCTCAGTTGCTTCCATACAGGCACAGCCATGAATGAGGCTAAGACATTGGTAAAAGCCACATTTTACTCTAGCCTGTGTCAACAGACAAATACAAAAAATACTGCATCCATTAAGAGGTGGTAAACAGCAAACTACCTCACTCCTCACCTTGCCTAGTATGCCTCATTATAGCGCTGCCTTGGGTTTTGTGGGTTTCTTCCACATGATGGCGCGTTTTGAGGAGCCAACCAATCTCCGGGTTGAATACCTAACAGACAGACATCTGCTACTGGATATCAAGGAATACCATTTCTGTATGTTATTCAAATAAGAAGAATAAATACTCACAAATATGCTGACTAAACACTTTTTACTAAAATACTCAATGTTTATAAAATTGCACTTAGCACCTCTCTACTGATAGATGTCTTATTGTTAGCGGCACCGTAAGAAAAAGCCAAAAGCTTGTACTGGATAATCGTTAACGCAAATCTTCTTTAGCATGTGAATTGCGACAAATATCATTGGCACCTGTCGATAAGCGTAAACAGTCCTCTCGTGGCGTAGTGAGTAGTGTTCTTGACTATCACCATGGGGGTTTCGGGTTCAATTTCCAGCTCTGCCAGGAAATTTAATTCTGGTCTGAAGTCTGGAATAGTTCACTCAGCCTTGTGTGGCAGTACTAAGTTGAGGTGGCTTCTATTTTGACCTAGGCTGCCTCCTACCCAAACCCTGGCCTCAATTTAAAATACACACACGAATACAGCCATCACAATAACACAGGTTTTCAGACAGATTCAACAAATACCCAAGTACACGGGGCTACATGAGCGTGAAATCGCAAAGCCCCTAATGGAAAAACAAGAAGCGTACACAACAATAACACCGACTACTACGACTTCAATGAATTAAGGCAGGGGTCTCCAAACTACGGCCCGAGGGCCACATCCGGCCCGCGGACAGATTTTGTCCGGCCCGCGGAGAGCTAGCATACTTGAAAACTCCTTTTAGAGAACATATTTTTTTATAGCAAATTAAATTTAGTTTACTGAAGTATTCTAATTTTATGTTGAATAATTATTAATATGACATCTACATTGATATGGCCATGGGCTAACTACTCATAACATTGTTGTAGGCTTATTGTTATTGTTTTTGTGATAAGTTGGATAAAGAAACACAGAATTGTAATCAGTAAAGACATGTATAACATGCAGACATATGAAATACTAATGAGATTTATGTAATTGAGATTTTCCACTGACAATAGTTTGTAGTTGTGGACTAATTTTACTTGTACCAATTATTAAAAGAGATTTAAGATACTCATCAGTTAATTTAGATCTGTAAACATTTTTTGTGTACTTCATTTTGGAGAAGGTCTTCTCACACAAATAAGTAGTACCAAAAACAGAAAACAGCCCACGAGCAAATTTATGCAAATTATCAAATTGTGTCAGTGGAAGACTCTTATAAAATTCCAACAAAGATGAGTTTTGATATTTGTTCTTAATTATATCACTGCACTGTAGTTCAATCATTTCCATTTGAAGTTCCGGGGCTAGGGTTTCAATGTCAGTATCAAAAGGATCCTGAAAAATCTTAATTTGATTCGCAAAGGCATCGAAGTCCGAGAAACGAGTATCAAAATTTATTTTCAAAGCACTCAAAGTTTCGATTGCAAAATCGATAGGAAACTCAGTCTCAGTGGTGTGGCTGAATATTTCACATGTTTTAAAATGTGAAAAACATTTACTTCGTAGTTGTGATTGAAACAGTATCAATTTCTTCCGGAATGATTTGATATTAGTGTATAAATAAGGAAGATGCTGGTTTTCTCCTTGCAATCTCAAATTCAGTTCGTTCACTTGTTTTGTCAAATCAACATAGAATGCTAACTTCCACAGCCATGCGTTGTTTTGTAATTCAGTAAGAGGGCGATGCTTTTCATTCAAAAAAATTTCGATCACTGCTCGAAGTTCAAAAAAGCGCCGAAGGACTTTCCCACAACTAAGCCAACGTACGGCAGTATGATAAGGTAAGTCATTTTCTCCAATCTCTTCAATAAATTGTCGGAATTGTCGGTGATTCAGCCCAAAAGATCTCATAAAATTAACAGTTGATATGACTGGTTTCAGAACTTCAGACATATCCAAACATTTTCCGCACAAAGACTGTTGATGAATGATACAATGTAAGACTAATGGTTTTGAACCACCGTCATTTTCTACAGCCTTTGACACAAGAGCGACCACTCCTTTATCTTTCCCACTCATGTTTTTGCCTCCATCAGTTGTAATATATTTCAAGTTTTTCCATCGAAGGTTCTTTTGATTAATGGCCATTTCAACTCCATTAAAAATATCTGTACCAGTAGTTGTGCCATGAATCAAGAAACAGTTGTGTGACCAAATAGGTAAGGATAGCATCTCATCTGCGCTGACTTCCACAGCCTCCTATTTTAAATTTCACTGCGTGACTAGTGCCATAGTAGGGTATTTGAGGAGGTCATGGTCAAATACAAGGTATTCTCTGTGTCCCATGCGCTCTGTTCAGTACATAAAACTGGCGAAATCTCGACAGATATTTATGAATATTTATGTTCGAATATTATCGTCGAACATAAAAAATCGTATGCAACTCGCATATAATGGTAATTAAGACACTCGTATGAAAATTATAAAACTCGCTTCGCTCGTTTTATAAACATACTCCTGTCTTAATTATTGCCATTATAGGCTCGTTGCGTAATTTACTATTTATTTCTATTCATTTTATTTAATTACTTTTGTCTTTTATAATTAATATTAATCTTGATTATTATTTTCTATGATGTTTTAATATTCATACTTATTTTTAACCAATTTTCATTTATGAAAAATAAGCTTATGAGATCACCTCTTGTCCGTGTGAGTGTGTATATGTGTGTATCCCGGAATAAAATCTAAACGCCGAAGCGATTTCAATAAAACTCGGTAAGTACATAATACTACCTGGTCCGATATCGATCGTTCCTTTCAAATTTTAATGTGTTTCAAAAATCCAACATGGCGGCCGCGCGAATTATTTCACCAGCATTCTAGATCTCCACAACAGTTACAGATATCACCCTCACATTTAGTACGTTGATAAAAAGCACTACTATAAAAAGATGGTATATTGGCTTTCACGGCTAGTGAATTAAAACTCCGCAATTCTTCTAGGTTTGTTCCAAGTCTTGTGTGGAGTTGCACCTAGGACACCAAGCTGGCGCATCAGCGGGGTCTTGGGGAGAGGGGGGGGGGGTCCGGGCGGGGACACCAAGAGCCCGCTGATGAGCCAGCTTGGTGTCCTAGGCCAAACCCCACACAAGACACGGCACAAACCTAGAAGAATTGCTGAGTTTTAGCACAACTATAAGTTCACATATGTGACTTTCAAAAACCTTCTAAGTACAAAACCAAGAAGGCGGTTAAGCTAAGTTGAAACATTTAAAATAAGTTGTATCGCGATTTAACCATCCGAGCGCAGTGAAATTTTTATACAAATTCTAATCTACTGATTACTTGATTACTTGATTCTGACTTCCGTGTATTGAAATAATTGCGAATATTCATTTCTTCAAAGTCAAGCCGAGATTGACGTTCCACTCTTAACCGGCAGATGGTACACAGCGCCTCAATGATATGGAGAGCCACTGAAGAGTGATGGAATGGCTGATTTTCAGCCAAACAAACCTAAGAATATATAATCATAATAGCAGTACAGCTATTAGAGACAGATTTCGTACGAAATTATCAAAGGCAAGAACTTGGCGACATCAGGTACCATCAGATTATTATTCATGCAATGAAGACCCATTGGGCCATTACATAGCAATGTTTTAAGCGAGTGATGGTGGTTTAGTGGTTAGCGTCCTTAACACATAAGTTATAGATGAAACGAAATTTTGGTGGTTCGAATTCCATCACAGCAGCCTTTTCTTGCCTGCCAATTTTTGTTTAATTTTTATGCGTGGTATTTCATAACATGCTATTTAATTCTAATACACAAACACCTGCACGCGTTTATGTACAGTAAAAGGAATCATTTGAGTCCTATAGTCTTGGTTCCTGCCCACTGCGCTCCGGCTATCAAATGGCCTCTTCCATTATATTAATATATGTTGTTGATTCATTTAGGGGCTTCGCGACTTCGTGGTCATGTAGCCCTGTGTACTTGGGTATGTGTGGAATTTGTGTGCTAACCTGTGTTGTTGTGATGTCTGTATTAGTGTGTGTATTTGTATTTCAGATGACGATTTGAGAAGAAGAAGGCGGCCGTGGCCATAAGTTAGGAACCATCCTGGCATTCTCCTAGAGTAGAAGTGGGAAAACACGGTGAACCACCTCCAAGAAGGCTGTGGTGGGAATCGAACCCACGATCTTCTAACTTTTGCCTCGCGAGGCTGAGTATGCCCCGTCCCTGCCCTCAGACCAGAATTAAATTTCTTGCCAGAGCCGCGAGTGCTAGCCACTACGCAACGGAGTGGTCTAGATCAATATAATTCGAAGAAATCTTACATAGGTTATTCGAATAATTGGGAAGGAATTTCACCTTTTACTAACACTGAAATACCTTGACAAGTAATTCTGCTACGACCATGTTTGTTAGTTTGAGACATTATGCATGTTACGACGCATTATCCACTGAGCACCAATTTACTTGATTACGTGATGTGTGTTTTCTAGTAATTGGGAATATATATTTGCTCCAAGGTCACACTTCACTCATTACTAAAACTGAAATATGTTGACAAGTAAATGTGCAACGATGACGTTTGTTGACTTAAGACACTATGCACGTTTTGCACTATCAATCAAGCCACAACTTACTTAATTCTGCCATCCGCGTTTTAAGATAATTGTGATTATTCATTTCACCAAGATCATTCTTCTAGCCAAGGTGTGTGCTGGACGTAGTGAGCAATTATATGGAGTTAGAGTAATATCTCTATCTACAGAATTCTACTGGTAGCACTGCCTTTATACGATTTTCTCAAAATATAACTGAAATAGTTTTGTGTAATACAGCAGTGGATTATGAGATATTGATAGTCGACAGCTCAAATGCTCAGGGTGAGTTCATAGGTCGTTGATATCACTACTCTATTTGAGTATGTGCGCATATACTGTTTATGATATGGCATACACTGTACATACAAATCTTGGCAGAAATCCAGTGAAAGTTACGGTAGTTACTTTCAGTTCAACATGAAACCCATAAGCGTATGTAGAATTACTTTCGTAACACTGATATATACAGTGTGTGTGTTCCTGAAAATCTATCTGCAAATAGAGTATCAAACTGTTTATGTGAACAGATTCTATGATATACACGTATATGATAATGATGATAATTGTTGTTTTAAGGGGCTTAACATCTAGGTTATCAGCCCCTAATGGTGTGAGTGTTCGTGAAGATGAAAATGAAATGTAAACTATAACTGAAACTAACTTATATACTAGAAGAAGAAATGGTGAACAAAAGGAGAATAAGGCAAATAAAGGACAGGAGGAAAAGAAATGCCCTCAACCCTAGAAGAATGCGGATTGAGGGACTTGGAAGGAAGGAGAGCCATGAAAGGCAGATAGGAAAGTGAAAGAGGAGAGGGTCCACCCCACAGGTAATGGGCTAAAGGGGGAAACCGAACCCCGCTCAGGAATCCCTCGGGGTCGCCAACTCTCGAACTCACCAGCCGTGAGCCCCTGGGGGTGTAGCATTATCCAGGGTGCACCAGAAGTGGTGGGGCTAGATACACCCGGCCTCCTTGAGGGCCTTGAGCAGAAGGCAGGAGATAACATGAAAAGAAAAAGAAGGCTGACCCCTCGCAGAAGGAGGGTATCAGAAAAGATGAGACAAGGGCCAATTAAGGCGGGAAAGGAAGAGACTCCCTAGGCCTCGGATAACCTAATACCGTTGGGGTCGGAAGGGAACAAGAGTTGACCAAGTGAGGTCGACAGGCACAATTAAATGGAAGCAATGCCGGACTCAGCTGGGAACCCGTGGTCACCAACCCACGCCCCCTGGGGGGCTATGATATATAGTCCAGGGTTCAAATGTTCTCAGAATATTACTAGGCAGTTGGTAGTCCCGTGGACTCTGTAAATAGGCATACATATGACTGCTAAGGCTCACATTGCACGTGAAAAAATTATGTATTAGCCCGTTAATTAGTATGGCAGTTGCATGGAGTTGAAATGAATCTGTCAGAGCTGATAAGCATTAAGTCAAAAATGGTCAGTTCTTAATGAATTAGTGGGCTATTCTGAAGTATTGACCCGAGGGCCTTGGAACGGCATAGGAAAGAATTAAGTCAACCTTCTGTTTAAGCTACACACAAAACATTTTCATCTTACGAGCAGGAGAAAAAACACGGAAGCTCAATGGCAATGCAAAATCCATCCCAAAGCAATTTGTTTTGTAGGCTTAAGCCAGAAACCACTGCTACATGAAGTGCGATCAGAGGAGAAAAGCTTTTTTAAGTCAAGGACTTGCTCCCTTTCAGTGCCGTATCCCGTACTCAATATCGGCCGCACTGTTACAGTGCTATTGTAAATTGCATTTGTACAGAGTTTAGGTTGTTCTGATGTTACAAATCCATTTTAAAATGAAATATCATGTGAAATATTCACTCTGGATGGCTTTATGCCGCACTAAACTGACCACGGAGCTGAAAGGCATTAAGTCACGTTTGCAAAATTGATTAGAAATATATGTTTATTAATTAATTAAAATTGATATTCCACTAACACAAATATAACCGGAATAGTTGCTTCACAACATATATGACTAATATAGTGTGCTTGTTAAGATTCTGTCAATGACATTTATCTGTCTCCTTAAAAGTAGTGAAGACTGACTGAATGCATTGCAGCTCCGACCGATTCAATTGAACATTATAAACGTGCATATAACTTAGTCTAAAATATCTTGACTTTACGGTGTGCTGAGTTTTAAGTTTATTGCGAACACGTAATCAGAGACATTTTTGGAAGAAATCCATTTCTTTTAGTTTGGATGTTACTTGCAGTAAAACATTAAACCAATCAGGATGCGTAGAATCATGTTGGAAGCACTATAATATATGGGCTCCTGAAAATTAATCTCAAATAATTATGGTCTATAAGTGTGCTGATTTTGGAACAGTTCCCATGAATACCTTCTGAGTTATCCAACTTAGAGTTCAAATTTCAGTAGTTGGTAGCAGTGACGTTATTTTCAAATATGACCTTGAGATGTTCTTGTAGAGATCTTCACTCATAACAAATTTGGGTTCGATAGCTGCAGTCGTTTAGGACTTAATAGGGTGGGGCACACACACGGAGAGGACAGGCAGACGCACACACATTTGATCTCACGGTACACATGGTACCCTACGGTGAACTTTTGTTGAATATTGGCATGACAATTTTGGAGTCTCGAAGGCAAGTGAATGATATGAAATTCCTTTGTAAAGTTATTAACGGTCAAATTGATAACTCATTTTTCCTATCGCTCCTAAATTTTTACATCCCTCGCTTAACTACAAGATCAACCATAACATTCAAAAATGGTATAACCAATACCACTTCACATAACAATTCACCTGTATGGAGGCTTTGCAGTATTTACAACGATGCGGTTCGTGTAAACTGGAAACTAGATTATTGTCTCTCAATCAGACCGTTCTTGTAAATTATAATCCAGTCACTCTAATTCATACTTGAAATAAAATTACCACACAAAACAGAATCAACAATGTATGTATGTGGATAGGCCTGTTCCCTAGTTATTAATGTTACCTTTTAGTTTATTATGTAATAATTTCAAAACCTGTTTTTATATTTGACATTAGAACAAATTTAGATTTAGTTTTTATATTATCTTTAGATTAAGCTTTTTACTGCTATGCATTTTGATCTGTGTGAACTTCCTAGTTTTAAGAATTACATTAAGATATTAATACTTATTGCAGACATATCAGGAAGTGTATCTTACTGTGTAGGTGCACTGTTATTGGGGCGCACACTGAGCCCTGTTGTGTACCATCAACAAATAAATAAATAAATAAACTGTCTGTTCAGGTCACAAGTATGAAGATATGCGAACAGCAAATATCATATGGAAAGGTGTGCTGTAGGATTGTTGAAATAAAATGAATGCTGCTGAGCAGCACGGGTGTTCTAATTATTCTCATAATCTTAATATTAGGATGTCTCATAAGTAATGTCGTTTCTTAAGCTTGGGGTTTTATAAGATAGAATTGGTTTCTTTGCTTCGCCAATGCTATTTACAGGAGGCCATGACTAGAATTGTGTATTTGCGAGAATGTATCAGTCATCATTTTTTTTTTTTTTGCGTATGGATTTTCGTGCCGGGAGTGTCCGAGGACATGTTCGGTTCGTCAATTTTGTAGCTGCTTCGAGGCGGACACCCAATGGGTGAGCTACATGTACCGTCGTGTGTGGAGTGTTGTCTGTGGAGGAAAGTTTTGAATGTAAGGACGAGGATTTGGAAGGTAGCGGCTGTGGCTTATAGTTAGGGACCAACCCCGGCATTTGCCTGGAAGGAAGATGGAAGACCACAGAAGACCATCTTCAAGGTTGCCGGCGGGGGGGGGGGGGTTCGAACCTCCTCGCCTCCCGGATGTGAGCGACTGCCAGCAGCCACGCCGTAACGACCACGGCTAACTCACCCGGTCGTCAGTTGTTGATACACAACCACAAATGCAACTTAAAAGGTTGGAGGTTAGGGTCCTTCTAAAGCACTACTGGAAACAAGATTACAAAGCTGCTGCCCCGGCTCGAAGAATATCTGAAGTGGAAGGAGAAGGTGTCGTTAGTGAGCGTGTGGCACAACGATGGTTCCAACGTTTCAACACTGGAGAAGAAAATGCTACCGATTTACCACGTTCTGGAAGACTAACTATGGGATATTGAGAATACACGCAGACTTTTGGAAGAAAATCTGCAAAGAAGAGCTCGTGAGCTGTCAGAAGAACTTGGTGCATCAAAAGGTACTATGCATCGCCACATTAAAAACCTTGAAAATTCAAACAGAAGCTGTAGATCTGTACCTGGTGTATTGACCCCTGAACAGGCTCAACCTAGAGTGGATATCTGTCGTCAGCTTATGGGTAATCCCATGGATGATGGATTTATCAGGAGAATTGTCACATGTGAAGAAAAATGGGTCTACAACCGCAACGCTGACGCCTCCAAACAGTGGCTCAGTCCCCGTCAACCTGCCAAAGTCATCGTTAAAAAGGATCGGTTCGGCCCCAAAGTGATGTTGTGTGTCTGATAGAATTTTGAAGGAGTGATTTACTGGAAGTTTGTTCCAAACAAGCGTGCTATGCGGATCCTTACACTCAACAACTGGAAGGAGTTCGTGAAACTTTGAGACTGAGATAACCATTATTAGTTAACCGAAATAGAGTTCTCCTACAGCAGGACAATGCGAGACCTCATACTGCACGAACAACCATGACATAAAATCAGGAATTGGGAGGAGTCGAACTGCTACCACAATCAGCATACAGCCCTAATCTTGCGCCTTCAGATTACCATCTTTTTCGACCCATGGCCCCTTTCTTGCGGGGAAGATATTTCGAAAACATTGAAGCTGTGGAAGTGGGTCTCCGATTCGAACCCGGCGACCGCCAAATTCTTCGCATTAAAACCCAGAGACTTGTACCGTCGCGGATAAGAAACCTCGCTGAAAGATGGCTCAGGACCATAGACTCTGATGGTCTCTACTTTGAAGAATATTTTCATTTCTTGTCAGAGAACTTTCCAAATAAAATTATCTTTATAAAATGACATAACATATGAGACATTTCTTTATTAAGATTCTGAAATTGTTATGATTTGAATTTTTCTAAGGTTACTTATTTTTAATTATTCATGCATATTTATTTTAATTCTATTTTTATTAGGTTCTTTTTCAGTTTAATTACTGTCAGCATAACTTAAGGCCAGGTGTCGCCCACTTTGTTTTATTTTTAGCCTATTTTCATTGATGAAAAAAATAAAAAGGTTTATGAGATCACCTTTTGTCCGTGTGTGCGTATGTGTGTTTGTGCGTGTGTCCACTAATGAAATATAAACCTGGATTGCAATGAAACTCGGTAAGGTCATAGTACTATCCTATCCGACCCCGACCGTTCCCTTCAAATTTTATTACGTCTCAACAATCCAACAAGGCGGCTATGCTAAATATTTCACCGGCATTCTATATCTCCTAAACTGTTACTGATATCACCCTGAAATTTTGTACGCAGATAAAGGATACTACAAAATGTTCACCTATGTAATTTTCAGAAACATGTTAAGTAGAAAACGTTCGTGGTGGCCAAGTGAAGTTGAAACATTTATATCGACTTTTCTCGCAATTTAACCACCTGAGCGCTGTGAAACATGGTACAGCAAATGTTTATACACATTGTAATGCACTAAGATCTAATTTAATTCAATTGTTTACATAACCTCAGGATGGATCCTGTGTCAAATTTTAAAATTAAGTTTGTATTTTATGTGTCCTAATCATGCGATTGAAGTCAACGTTTGAATAATGAACCTACGCAATAATCGTCATCTATTAGTACATAACTCTATGGCCTAAATATATTAAAGTCCAACATGGGGACCATCCAAACTATTTAGACAGTTCTCAATATCTACTAATTCATGACAGAAATCAAACTGAAATTTTATATGTAGATAAAGGCTATGAACATAAGTTCACCTATGTGACTTTCAATAACCTGGCGAACACAAATGCAACATGGCGGCGACGCGAAATTTAAATATGTAAATGGACGTTTCTCGCTATTTAACCATCCGAATGCAGTCAAACTTGGTACGGTAAATGGTTATTCAAATTTTAATCCACTGATATCTAATTTATTTCAATTGTTTTCATAACCTCAGGAAGGCGGCTGTGCGAAATTTTAAAATCTCGTTAAAAGTGCTTGTGTCCTAATCATGCGATTGAACTTTGAGTAATAAACCTACGCAATAATCTTCATGTAATGGAACCTAAGTCTATGGCCTACATAAATAAAAATGTACATGGTGACCATCCGAAATATTTAGACGGTTCGCAATATCTTCGAATCTATTACAGCAATTTTTTTTTGTCGTGTAGCCTCCTGAGAGGCCGAGAGCAGGTCTTTCTAGTCGACACCCGTGGGCGACCTGCGCGTCGGGATGAGAGATGGAATGGATGCAGATGAATGAAACTGGGCAAGGATGTGGAAGGAAGCGGCCGTGGCCTGTCAGAAGGTACTGTCCCAGCATTTGCCTGGAGTTGAAAATGGGAAACCACGAAAAACCATTTCAAGGACAGCCGACGGTGGGGCTCGAACCCACGCGTCTACCGAGTCAGCAGAGAGCTTGGCCCCATGACCTAACGCTGCGCTTTAGCCCGCGTAGCCACTACTGTCGGTTATTACAGCAATCAAACTGAAATTATGTATGTTGGTAGAGGCAATTAGCATAAGTAGGATATATGAAAATAGGCTATTTAATTCTTTACGGAATTACTTGTTTACTTTACTTTAAATTTTAATCATCATATATATTATTTCAGTAGTATAGATCCCACCTGCGGCACTCACTAGCGACCGATCGTGAAAATGAGCATTCAAATGAAAGAGAATAGATATTAGCAGTGACGAATTGCACTCTAATTCCATAAATATCAATTATTTGTTTAAAAATGACTTTTAAAAATTTGTACGAAGTGTGCGATTTGCAGATACTGTTGATGTATGAAAATACGCTCCATAATTTCTGTCCACTTCACATTTTGGCCGCTGTGACGCCCGCTTCATGTCATTTTAACATTCTGAGGTCTTTCCTTTATCATTTTGCATGGATTTCAGAAACAGTAAATCAAAGGGATGAGTACTCAAATCGTATAATTTCGTAAATATCGAATAACCGGTGAGTGTTACAGCACACAAATGACATGCTCAGTGACAAATTGCATTCTAATTTCTTAAATAATTTTTGTAAGAAGTGTTCGATTTTCAAAACCTATTGGGAAAAGTGTGGTTTATGAACATGCGAGATATCTCGCACTGGTCCGCTAGTAAATATTATTTCAGTAGTATAGATCCCTCCTGCGGCGCTCACAAGCGACCTATCGTGACAAATGAGCATTCAATTGAAAGAGAATAGACATTAGCAGTGACGAATTGTACTCTAATTTCTTAAATATCTATAATTTCTTTAAAAAAGACTTTTAAAAATGTACAAAGTGTGTGATTTGCAGATACTGTTGCTGTAGGAAAATACGCTCCATAATTGCTGTCCACTTCACATTTTGGACAATGTGACGCCTGTTTCATGTCATTTTAACATTCTGAGATCTTTCCTTTACCAATTTTGCATGGATTTCTGAAACTGTAAATCAAAGGAATGAGTACTCAAAACGTATAATTTCACAAATATCGAATAACCGGTGAGTCTTACAGCTTTCTCCTTAAGTCTCTCACTATAAACCTACTGGGGAAAGTGTGGTTTATGAACATGCGAGATTTCTCGCACGGGTCCGCCAGTATATATTATTTCAGTAGTATAGATCCCTCCTGTGGCACTCACAAGCGACCGATCGTGACAAATGAGCATTCAAATGAAAGAGAATAAACATTAGCAGTGATGAATTGCACTCTAATTTAATAAATATCTATGATTTCTTTAAACAAATGATTTAAAATAATGTAAGAAAAGTGCGATTTGCAGATACTGTTACTGTAGGAAAATACGCTCCGTTCACATTTTGGCCACTGTGACGCTTGTTTCATGTCATTTTAACATTCTAAGGTATTTCCATTATCATTTTGTATGGATTTCATAAAGAGTAAATCAAAAGAATGAGTACTGACATCGTATAGTTTCATAATATCGAACAACCGGTGAGTGTTATGATGATCCAATTTTCAGTGATTGCCTTCTTAAGTTAGGGAACGTAGAACTTGGAATTCTAACTGAAATGTAAATAGTGTTCTATAATCATTTGGTTGAAATAAAAATATAACAACCTTTCTCCTTATGTCTCTCATTATAAATCTATTGGGGAAAGTGTGGTTTATGAACATGTGAGATTTCTCGTACGGGTCCGCTAGTTGTTTATATTTTCAAAAAACTATCAAGCACCTTACTGCAGGTCAAAGAGACAAATAATAACTTATCTGGTTTTCAGAAATATTAACACTTCCAAAAGAAAATTCGTTGATATAGGCCTATAAATGAGAGATTCAACCATCAGCATCTTTGACATTATTGTTACGTGCCACCCCCTAGTGGCACTTTTGTTAACTGGATTACGGTGGGAAGGAAGCACAACACCATTTACTGCTTAAAGAAATAATTAACTTTATTGTGGCCAGAAAATTACACTAATCAGCAAATACAAGCAATTAGGAGCCTTCTCCAGTTTCCTCAAATCTCTTCCTTATGCGTTCTTGGCCCCTTTCACTTGCAACAGACCACAGAAGTTAATCCGTCCTAATGAGTACGGTGGCCTTGACAGAAACTACCTGTTCCTCTCATTTATGTTCTCCGACCACAATTACTTACGATCACTTGCTGCAGGCTATTTCGCTGTCCACAAGCTGGGAGAAACAATGTCACAGGATTTCGTAACTCGCACAGCACTTCGTCACCACACTTCTGTCGCACAAGATAATCGCTCGCACTAGCTCGTAAAACACAACAACAACAACTGCTTCACGGGTCACTCTTATATAGCAGGCCGGTGACTCAATAAATGGTTCTAGATCCATCCAGGGTCCACGGCTTCTCGAGGTTTCCATCGCTGGTCCAGTCACGAATCTTCTGGACTATCCCTTTGTCTAGCAGCCCTGTTGCATAAGGCACACGCAATACAGGAGGCATGCCACAGCCCAGCCCCTGGGGCAGCTGTGACTCAAGCGGCGAGCGATGACACAAACTCACAGCCGTAACACCATAAATATAATGTAATTATTTATTTATTTTATTTAAGCGAAAATTCCCCTACAGGAGAGCGATTAAACTTGGATCACATGATGTCATTTGGAGGTGTGTCTCCTCCGCTCCTCCCAAAATCTCTTCATTCTCGCGGAATGTTCCCTCTTCCTCTCATCCGTCCACTTTTTTCCAGGTTGTCGTAATGATCTTGGTTCGAACTTAACATTCGCGATTTTCGTCTGGCACTCAGTTCGGTCTTCGAAATTTTGTATACTGATAACTTGTAAGTCTCTCTGTACCTCTTTAATCCATTCTGTGCCGCATTTGCTCTGTGTTATGATACCGAGTAGTTTCTTGGACAATCTGGAGGTGGCCATCCTGTTGATGTGAGTGTAAAATTTGGCTCTGCGTTTTCTAATTTCGTCTGTTATCGTAATGGTGTTTTGATAGATTTCAGTACTAGGTCTCTTCATGCAAATGCCGTTTCTGTTGATTGCTCCATAGATCTTCCGGAGAATTTTTCGTTCCTGCTTTTCCAGTTCCCTAATCTTGGAATGACCATCGATTACTATTGTTTCAGCCGCATATGTTGCTTCTGGAAGAATCACTGTTTTATAATGCCGTAATTTGGCGTTCGTCGAAATGCATTTCTTGTTGTAATGGGCCCACGTTAGCCTGTAGGCCTTCTGGAGGTTAGTGATTCTGTCTTCATTGGCTATTCGATTAATTCCTGAGGGCTGTATAATTTCGCCAAGGTATTTAAAACTGCAGACTTGTGCGATTTTACCGTATAATGTAATACAATATAATATAATATAAATTGTCCTTATAGTATAAACCAAGAAATATCATCAACTCTGTGCGATTCCGTCTCTTGGCTGGAGATTGACGTTCACATTCCCACAGAGGCAATCGTGGACTATCTGACTCTATTCATTAAGTTTTGAAAATTATACGAATATAGGCTACAACAGGAAAGTAGGATAACAAATACAATTTTTGAAAATTGATCGGCCAATTCCTTTATGAATAGCGAAATAAACCTAAGGATTGTTAGCTGCATCAGTACATTACCATGTTATTCGTTGAAAATTATTAAGATATCTGTAGGCCTAGGCTGCATGCCTATACGACGAGTGCCATTTGATGATATGTCACCCAATCAGGCTCCTCGAATGCTTATTCGGCACGCTTCACAAGTGCATTTATCAGCTTCAATGTTGATACAACAGTGTTGAATATTAACGTAGGCCGATGCACAGTGGGTCAAAATCGAAATCTAGGAGGACAAAATTATTTATTTTCATAATTAAAAAATCAAAATTAATTACTTCTACAGCATTCTCAGACAATTGCCGCTCACTATTCTGGGATATAAACGCTTCTTAGTGTAAATCTGTCACCACTGCTCGAGCAGTCTGAATTGGAGGGTGAATGTAAGTGGCTGTGGTTTAGTTGTCTTTGTGGTTCGTGTGATGCTTTAAGCTGGAACATGCAGCTGAAGGTATGATCTTTGTAACGTGTTTCAGTTATTAATGGACGTAATTGTTACGTAATTTTAGCTATATTTGCATTATATAATATTTAACTATGATTTTTAAAATTATATTTTCACCTAGATTTTTTGTATGCCGCGTTACTCACTTTCTACTTAATGTTAAAATGTACATAAAGTCATGTAGTTTACGCCTGTTATAAGATTTTTTGCATCTTTTTGCAACTTACTTAGTTATTTTACGTTTTAGGAGATGCCGCGCGACCAGTTCTCACACGTTTACAACGGTTTGAAGCACTGGGTTCGACGATTATGTCAAAAGTGGAACTTTGTGACTTTGTTAAAAGTAAATTAGGAGTAGAAAATTGTTCTGAAGAGATAACTGAATTCTCTATCCAACTCCTAGTCATAGGCAATTTCTTGCATGTGTAGACGAGCTTAAAAAGGTCGTAACTGATGTTTATTATGAAGTAAACAAATTATATACGTTGCTTTCACTCTAAATTCATGATTAAAACGTAAAAATAATGTTGTCCCCCTAGATTTCGATTTTGACCCACTGTGCGATGCTGTTTGCATCTATGGAATAAGTGAAAAATCAGCGGAATCTGAATGTAACACTTCCCAACGCTTTGTTACTGTGTTGTGGCCACTTACGTGCGTAGTTGGTAGAGTCGATTGGCATTTGAGGGTGTTCAAACCGGTGTTGGTAGATTTATCGGCACGTTGAATATCCGCAGTTGACGGATACCAATGTTCTGTGTCACATCCCAGGTTCCGGTACCATTTCTATCCCCAAATCCTCCCAGAGACTCGTAACTAGAGGGATGTGGGTTATGACTTCCATTTACTAGTTTCAGGCTCCTCTCTTTATTAATTCCTGTTGACCTCCCTTGGTCAACTCTTCTTATTCGGACGGTATTAGGGTATTCGAGGCCTAGGGTGTAATTCTTTCCTTACACGAGTCAGACTGTTAGAGGCCATAAAGATATTCATGTTGTTGTTTCCATTTCAGGGGCTTGGTCATCGTGGTCATTTAGCCCCGTGTACTAGGGTGTATACACACACACATAAACAAACAAACAAAATGTCTGGCAACCTGTGTTATTGTGTGTGTTTGTAGTAGTAGTAGTAGTAGGAGTAGAAGTAGTGTGTATTTATAATTTAAGGTGAGGATTGGGAAGGAGGTGGCCGTGGCACTCAGGAACCATCCCGGCAATTACCTGGAGTAGAAGTTGGAACCCTCGGAAAACCACTTCCAGGATGGTTGAAGTAGGAATCAAACCCGTCTCTTCTCAGTTTTGCCTCACGGGGCTGGGTGTACCCCGTTCCAACCCTCAGAGCAGAGCAGAGTCCGGACCTCTGAGAACGCTAATCGCTACACGAGCTGGACCCTGGACAGTGCTCAGGAGTTGGCGACCGTTGGTCCGTTTTTCCCCCTTTTCCAGTGACTTTGGGGGAGGCCTTCTTCTCTGTCCATTTTCTACCCACATTCCATGCCTCTACTTTCTTCCAAGTCCCTTATTACTCATTCTTCGAGGGTTGAAGACATATTTTCTCTGTATTTTATTTCCTACGTACCTTTTCTTTTTCCCCATTTCTTCTTCTATTGTGTAAGTTGTGGTGGTGATAGTAGTAATATCCTTTATCCTTAGGTGTAGATGTTACACTCACTACTACATACACCCAATAGCACATGTTATAAGGCAGGGGAGTAGCCTCTAATTGAAGCAGTAACAACAATTGTTCCAAGTAGGGCATATCTCTCGACATTTTAAGGCCACTTGATGAAACATTGATTGTTAGCTTTTGCTGCTGTTAAGGCTTGAAATGATAAACATTAGAATTTGTTGCCTATAAACTTGTAGCTATTTTCTCGTCGTCAGGCACCTCTTTCTCTGTGAGGTGATTAAATGTGGTAGCGTAGCATTTACCATGCTCAATTTCAAGTTAGTGTTATTCTTATGCTAAGTTTACTCCTATTATAATAAGGATTTGATGGCTAATAGTATACTCGAGCTTTGGCCTGAAATATTGGAACTCTCGGCCTCTGGCAGCGCTGTAATCTTGATGATGACCAGGAGTTAGATGAGACCTTGCGAGTGTATGTGGAAAATGCTCAGATGTGTAGTTTTGTATGCAAATCATTCTTCTCTCTTTCATGTTGATAATGACAATGATTTCAATGGGTTACATAAAGCGAATCATGGCAAAGAAAGCCATTTTAGTAGGGGGCACAAAATAATGTTGCTTGGTTGGAATAATAATTCTTGTTGGCACGTATGCCAATCGGCCATGGGAGGTACTTTCCATACTTGAAGTCTATAATCTCAGCTTGGATATGATAGCAGATCATTACAGATGTAGCCAATAGCGCAGAACCAGGATTGTTTACTGGTTAGTTAACTTGGCTTCAAGTCGTCCTGCCCATATTCTATGATTTAGCCCTGCGGTCAAGTATTTAGCTCTCTTTCTAACAGCCACCATTTCGATTGTTCACGCCCATCTTTGGTAGTTTGATAGTTACAAAAGTTAAATAACAAAAAACATAAAAAAAAAGAAATATTAAAAATATCTCGTGCATGTAAATTTTTAAAACTAGTCTAGCAAGAATACTTTTTGAAATTGTGATTGGTAGTACTGCTCTCCATTTATAAGGAATCTGGTTTCTAAATTAGATGTTTTGTATCCCCGCCAGGTTCGTAATTACATTAATACCGATTCTTTTTTCCAAAGACAATTGCAGCGTCCGTATCGAAAGTGCCGTCATTAAATGTTGGGCTGGACTCGCATTCGAGGCAAGGGCAAGCATATAAGCAAGATTAAAAGATCTCTCGTTATAAAAACAAAACCATCGGGATAAGAGCAAAAAGAAAGAGTTATTGTGCAAAAGAGAACTGAAAGAGTGGAAATTTAACTTGGGGATAAAAGGGATGCGAGAAGATTGAGGTGGGTTGGCAATCACCTTAGGCCCATTCTCATTACCATATCTGATCCCTTGTTCTATTTTCTTTCTGTATTTAGTTGATTTGCAATGGCGCCCAGAAAACTTGAGGAACCAAATAGGAAGCCTTTGATTGGTCGAGTTGGAACCAATCTGAAAGTGGGAATAGTCGGCATCCCTAACGTCGGCAAGTCTACGTTCTTCAATGTGTTGACCAAGAGACAAGTGGCAGCGGAGAACTTCCCCTTTTGTACAATCGACCCCAATGAAAATAAGTACCTTTTCCCTTTTTATTCCAGGGGTAATTGGTAACAAATCTGTCGTGAGCTTTTCAAACTAATTGTATTCATTACCCACGCGATTTGTGTTGAACTATGTCGTTTCGCCCCAGGCTTCATTTGTTACCAATAAGCTCTGTTTTTAAGTAGGTGTCGAATATGCTGTGTAATGTTCCACTTAATGCTACCCCTCATATTGTTTACTTTAATATTGTACGTGTGCTATGTGGTTCACCCTCTCTGTTGTTGTTTCATTTGAGGGGCTTAGCCAAACATCCCCGTGTACTTGATTGTGTGAGATAACCTGTGTTATTGTGATGGCAGTATTAGTGTATTTCTAATTCAGATGAGGATTGGGATGGAGACGGCCGTGGCCTGAAGTTAGGAATCATCCTGGCATTTGCCTGGAATAGAAGTGGGAAACCATGGAAAACACCCTTCAAGACGGCTGAGGTAGGAATCGAACCCACCTCTTCTCAGTTTTACCTTATGAAGCTCCAGCCCTCAGACCTGAATTTAATGTCCTGGCAGAACTGGGAATCGAACCCAGGCCCCCTACAACTAACTCTGCGTCCCAGAATAAATGACCCAGAATTTAAGTTGTCTTATTCCTTTAGGCTACTTCAATACCATACCGACAGCAGTGGCTACGCTGGCTAAAGCTCAGCGTTAGGTCATGGGACCAAGCTCTCTGCTGACTCGAAAGACACGTGGGTTCGAGCCCCACCGTCGGCCGTCCTTGAAATGGTTTTCCGTGGTTTCCCATTTTCAACACCAGGCAAATGCTGGGATGGTACCTTCTGACAGGCCACGGCCGCTTCCTTCCACATCCTTGCCCAGTTTCAATCATCTTCATCCATTCCATCTATCATCCCGACGCGCAGGTCGCCCACGGGCGTCGACTAGAAAGACCTGTACTTGGCCTCTCAGGAGGCTTCCCGACAAAAAAAAACCTTAATTACCAATTTTGTTGGATTGGCTTTCTTCACTGGTCTAATGACCACGATGTCCAAGAACATAAATGGAACCACAACGCAATAGCAAACATTATCTCCACAATATGTTGCATTTTGACCCAAAGGTTTTTATTCTATGGTATTTAAACTTAACTGCCTTTAACTCTACTGCATCGTGGTGTAGTGGCTTGCTTACTTGGCTATTACCCCTGAGGCCCTGGGTTCGATTCCCGGCTCTGCCTAGAAATTTAATTCTGGTCTGAGGGTTGAAACAGGGTTCACTCAGCTTCATGAGGCAAACTGTGAAGAGGTGGGTTTGATCCCCAGGCTAATGCTGAGATGGTTCCCAACTTAAGGCCACAGCCACTTCCTTCCTATTCAAAAATAAAATTACAAATGCACACGCACTACTACAGACACCACGCACACGCAAAGTACACGAGACTAATGACCACGATGACCAAGCCTCTGTACAGAGTGACGGGTCTCCTTTGAGGGTATTAAATGCGGTTTAGATTTAGTTCCAGCTAATTGCAATATAGGAAGATAGTTCTTTAGGCCCACGATGTGTAATAAAAATATCCAATTACTAAAACATTTAAAACATTGAGACGTGAAAGTTGTTTAATTTCCAAACCTCTTGGTCTAATGACCATCATGTTCACCCACGTCATCAGCAACCGTTGCACGTAGTAGCGTTATTTCTGTTCTTCTCGCTTTAACATTGAAGTGTTTCCGTATTTACGTCACTGACACTCCAATACTTCAGTAGAGTAGTTGTTTCAATCAGGGGTGTTAAGTTATGGTCATCAGCCTCGTATACTTAGGTGTGCGTAGAATCCGTCTTATATGGCATATTATTATGATGCATAATGCCTCCGTGGCTTAGGCGGTAGCACGCCCTTCTCTCACCGCTGGGTCCGTGGTTCAAATCCCAGTCACTCCATGTAAGATCTGTGCTGGACAAAGCGAAGGCAGACAGGTTTTTCTCCGGGTACTCCGGTTTTCCCTGTCAAAGGTTTCATTCCAGCAACACTCTCCTCTATCATTTCATTTCATCTGTCATTCATTTAATCATTGCCTCAGAGAATTGCGACAGGCTTCGGCAGCCGGCACAGTTCATATCCTCGCCGTTAGATGGGGGCTTCATTCATTCCATTCCTGACTCGGTCGGTCGACTGGAAGCAGGCTGTGGATTTTCATTATGGTGCATGTAGGAGTTTATGTCCTTGTCACTAGAACTAAACTGCCGTAGCCTTAATTTATGTACCATCGCGACATTTTCCTCTAAAGTAAGTGAGAAATCACTGAAATCCGTTTCCAAATAACCTCTTTTGGGGTATCCTCTCGAAGCTGAGTAGATCCCCAGACCAGAATTAATTCGTTTGGTGGAGTCGGTAAACGGACCCGCGGCATATCGGACAGGACTCGCAGTATGTACTAACTTCAGAATACAGTCTGTTGTGTTGTATGATTTGTCTGTCGTGCTGCCCTTCGCTGATGGTGTGTTCTTAACAAGGCAGCTACTATAGCCTATTTTTTAAACGATAGACTACCCTGAACCTCAGAAGTTATGCTGGACGTGAAAATATCGTGCTGTTAATTCATGCTAGGGACTTGGGACATCTTGGTCATCAACCCCGTGTAGTTGGGTGTGCGTTGAATATGTCTTGTAACCTGTATTAATGTGATGACTGTAGTAGTTTGTGGAACTGCGTTAGAGACACGGATGGGGTAGGTGCCCCGGGACTTGAAGTAAGGTACCATCACGTCATTTGCCTGGAGGGAGTGTGAAGAAACCCTAGCAAATCCGCTGACAGCACCGGGATTAGAATCTGCGACCTCTAGATTTGCTGCAGCTGCTCTCGCATCCGTGGTGCACGATTTTACGGGCATGGCTACGCTGCGGGACAAATTATTGTGCTTAGTGAAAGAGAGAATACAAACGTCCCTATTTGTAGAGTTGGCTTACACTGATGAACCATTACATTATGACCACCTACCTAATACTGATAGCCCGCAGAACCGCGGCCACTCGGCAAAGCGTCAATCCCGCGAGAAGGCGAAATATATCCGGGGGTGCTATGCAACAGGAGATGCAACACGGACCACAAATGTATCCGGGGGGTACCTACCAGTCCCTCGTGATTGTGTAAACTGCTCAGTAGGGGAGATGTAACACGAACCACAACTGTATCCGGGGGTTACCTACCAGTCCCTCGTGATAGTGTAAACTGCTGAGTAGGGGAGATGTAACACGAACCACAAATATATCCGGGGGGTACCTACCAATCCCTCGTGATAGTGTAAACTGCTGAGTAGGGGAGATGTAACACGAACCACAAATGTATCCTGGGGGTACCGACCAGTCCCTCGACTGTTGAGCAGGGGAAATGTAACACGAACCACAAATGTATCCGTGGGGTACCTACCAGTCCCTCGTGATAGTGTAAACTGATGAGTAGGCGAGATGTAACACGAACCACAAATGTATCCGGGGGGGGGGGGTACCTACCAGTCCCTCGTGATAGTGTAAACTGCTGAGTAGGGGAGATGTAGCACGAACCACAAATGTATCCGGGGAGGGGGTGGGTACCTACCAGTCCCTCGTGATAGTGTAAACTGCTGAGTAGGGGAGATGTAACACGAACCACAAATGTATCCGGGGGTGCCATGCATTTCTTCTTAATGGTCCAAATTGCTGAGTAGAGGAGATGTAACACGGACCACAAATGTATGGGGGGGGGGGGTGGCAACCAGTTCCTATTGATGGTGCAAACTGCAGAACAGGGGAGATGTAACACGGACCACAAATGTATCTGGAGGGGGTCTGATACCGCAGGCAGTTTCTCTATTAAGTGCAAATTACTGGGCAGATCAGATGTTACACGAATCCATCCAATTAGGTTCAAGAATTTTGAATTTTATTTCCTTTTGACATGTTTGGACTGATAAACTTCACGTGTTTTAGTTTTATATTTAATGTGGAAATTGTTTTAAACTGGGGATGAACACAAGAGATAAGTATAACATTTAATTCAAAATAATAATGAGGTCATTACAATTCAGGGCGCGTCATTGTAACGTGATTAATCATAGATCAATATTACACTATCAAAATGCTCAGCTTATGGCCATTGGCGACGATTCATATATTATCTAGACACTATTAAATATTTCATAAAACTGAGATTTTATAAACGAATTTTAAAATATGTTTTTGGCTTTGGGTCTTATCGACTTTGTAGTCAGCCACAATTTATCATGTTCATTACAGTGCATTTTTACTTATAGTTCCATATTTAGTGAGGTAACCTCCGACGATTTGATACATGATGGACATAATTTTTGAAGATTTAACATAGAATTTAAGACAACACAAGCACCCATGCCCAATGCTGACTCTATCCGGCCGCATACGCGTTGCTCAGCTTCAGAGCCCCCTTCACCTGCTGACTCGATCCGGCCGCATACGCGTTGCTCAGCTTCAGAGCCCCCTTCACCTGCTGACTCTATCCGGCCGCATACGCGTTGCTCAGCTTCAGAGCCCCCTTCACCTGCTGACTCTATCCGGCCGCATACGCGTTGCTCAGCTTCAGAGCCCCCTTCACCTGCTGACTCTATCCGGCCGCATACGCGTTGCTCAGCTTCAGAGCCCCCTTCACCTGCTGACTCTATCCGGCCGCATACGCGTTGCTCAGCTTCAGAGCCCCCTTCACCTGCTGACTCTATCCGGCCGCATACGCGTTGCTCAGCTTCAGAGCCCCCTTCACCTGCTGACTCTATCCGGCCGCATACGCGTTGCTCAGTTTCAGAGCCCCCTTCACCTGCTGACTCTATCCGGCCGCATACGCGTTGCTCAGTTTCAGAGCCCCCTTCACCTGCTGACTCTATCCGGCCGCATACGCGTTGCTCAGTTTCAGAGCCCCCTTCACCTGCTGACTCTATCCGGCCGCATACGCGTTGCTCAGCTTCAGAGCCCCCTTCACCTGCTGACTCTATCCGGCCGCATACGCGTTGCTCAGTTTCAGAGCCCCCTTCACCTGCTGACTCTATCCGGCCGCATACGCGTTGCTCAGTTTCAGAGCCCCCTTCACCTGCTGACTCTATCCGGCCGCATACGCGTTGCTCAGTTTCAGAGCCCCCTTCACCTGCTGACTCTATCCGGCCGCATACGCGTTGCTCAGCTTCAGAGCCCCCTTCACCTGCTGACTCTATCCGGCCGCATACGCGTTGCTCAGCTTCAGAGCCCCCTTCACCTGCTGACTCTATCCGGCCGCATACGCGTTGCTCAGTTTCAGAGCCCCCTTCACCTGCTGACTCTATCCGGCCGCATACGCGTTGCTCAGCTTCAGAGCCCCCTTCACCTGCTGACTCTATCCGGCCGCATACGCGTTGCTCAGCTTCAGAGCCCCCTTCACCTGCTGACTCGATCCGGCCGCATACGCGTTGCTCAGCTTCAGAGCCCCCTTCACCTGCTGACTCTATCCGGCCGCATACGCGTTGCTCAGTTTCAGAGCCCCCTTCACCTGCTGACTCTATCCGGCCGCATACGCGTTGCTCAGCTTCAGAGCCCCCTTCACCTGCTGACTCTATCCGGCCGCATACGCGTTGCTCAGCTTCAGAGCCCCCTTCACCTGCTGACTCTATCCGGCCGCATACGCGTTGCTCAGTTTCAGAGCCCCCTTCACCTGCTGACTCTATCCGGCCGCATACGCGTTGCTCAGTTTCAGAGCCCCCTTCACCTGCTGACTCTATCCGGCCGCATACGCGTTGCTCAGCTTCAGAGCCCCCTTCACCTGCTGACTCTATCCGGCCGCATACGCGTTGCTCAGCTTCAGAGCCCCCTTCACCTGCTGACTCTATCCGGCCGCATACGCGTTGCTCAGTTTCAGAGCCCCCTTCACCTGCTGACTCTATCCGGCCGCATACGCGTTGCTCAGCTTCAGAGCCCCCTTCACCTGCTGACTCTATCCGGCCGCATACGCGTTGCTCAGCTTCAGAGCCCCCTTCACCTGCTGACTCGATCCGGCCGCATACGCGTTGCTCAGCTTCAGAGCCCCCTTCACCTGCTGACTCTATCCGGCCGCATACGCGTTGCTCAGCTTCAGAGCCCCCTTCACCTGCTGACTCTATCCGGCCGCATACGCGTTGCTCAGCTTCAGAGCCCCCTTCACCTGCTGACTCTATCCGGCCGCATACGCGTTGCTCAGCTTCAGAGCCCCCTTCACCTGCTGACTCGATCCGGCCGCATACGCGTTGCTCAGCTTCAGAGCCCCCTTCACCTGCTGACTCGATCCGGCCGCATACGCGTTGCTCAGCTTCAGAGCCCCCTTCACCTGCTGACTCTATCCGGCCGCATACGCGTTGCTCAGCTTCAGAGCCCCCTTCACCTGCTGACTCTATCCGGCCGCATACGCGTTGCTCAGCTTCAGAGCCCCCTTCACCTGCTGACTCGATCCGGCCGCATACGCGTTGCTCAGCTTCAGAGCCCCCTTCACCTGCTGACTCTATCCGGCCGCATACGCGTTGCTCAGCTTCAGAGCCCCCTTCACCTGCTGACTCTATCCGGCCGCATACGCGTTGCTCAGCTTCAGAGCCCCCTTCACCTGCTGACTCTATCCGGCCGCATACGCGTTGCTCAGCTTCAGAGCCCCCTTCACCTGCTGACTCTATCCGGCCGCATACGCGTTGCTCAGCTTCAGAGCCCCCTTCACCTGCTGACTCTATCCGGCCGCATACGCGTTGCTCAGTTTCAGAGCCCCCTTCACCTGCTGACTCTATCCGGCCGCATACGCGTTGCTCAGTTTCAGAGCCCCCTTCACCTGCTGACTCGATCCGGCCGCATACGCGTTGCTCAGCTTCAGAGCCCCCTTCACCTGCTGACTCTATCCGGCCGCATACGCGTTGCTCAGCTTCAGAGCCCCCTTCACCTGCTGACTCTATCCGGCCGCATACGCGTTGCTCAGCTTCAGAGCCCCCTTCACCTGCTGACTCTATCCGGCCGCATACGCGTTGCTCAGTTTCAGAGCCCCCTTCACCTGCTGACTCTATCCGGCCGCATACGCGTTGCTCAGCTTCAGAGCCCCCTTCACCTGCTGACTCTATCCGGCCGCATACGCGTTGCTCAGCTTCAGAGCCCCCTTCACCTGCTGACTCTATCCGGCCGCATACGCGTTGCTCAGCTTCAGAGCCCCCTTCACCTGCTGACTCTATCCGGCCGCTTACGCGTTGCTCAGCTTCAGAGCCCCCTTCACCTGCTGACTCTATCCGGCCGCATACGCGTTGCTCAGCTTCAGAGCCCCCTTCACCTGCTGACTCTATCCGGCCGCATACGCGTTGCTCAGCTTCAGAGCCCCCTTCACCTGCTGACTCTATCCGGCCGCATACGCGTTGCTCAGCTTCAGAGCCCCCTTCACCTGCTGACTCTATCCGGCCGCATACGCGTTGCTCAGTTTCAGAGCCCCCTTCACCTGCTGACTCTATCCGGCCGCATACGCGTTGCTCAGCTTCAGAGCCCCCTTCACCTGCTGACTCTATCCGGCCGCATACGCGTTGCTCAGCTTCAGAGCCCCCTTCACCTGCTGACTCGATCCGGCCGCATACGCGTTGCTCAGCTTCAGAGCCCCCTTCACCTGCTGACTCTATCCGGCCGCATACGCGTTGCTCAGCTTCAGAGCCCCCTTCACCTGCTGACTCTATCCGGCCGCATACGCGTTGCTCAGCTTCAGAGCCCCCTTCACCTGCTGACTCTATCCGGCCGCATACGCGTTGCTCAGCTTCAGAGCCCCCTTCACCTGCTGACTCTATCCGGCCGCATACGCGTTGCTCAGCTTCAGAGCCCCCTTCACCTGCTGACTCTATCCGGCCGCATACGCGTTGCTCAGCTTCAGAGCCCCCTTCACCTGCTGACTCTATCCGGCCGCATACGCGTTGCTCAGTTTCAGAGCCCCCTTCACCTGCTGACTCTATCCGGCCGCATACGCGTTGCTCAGTTTCAGAGCCCCCTTCACCTGCTGACTCTATCCGGCCGCATACGCGTTGCTCAGCTTCAGAGCCCCCTTCACCTGCTGACTCTATCCGGCCGCATACGCGTTGCTCAGCTTCAGAGCCCCCTTCACCTGCTGACTCTATCCGGCCGCATACGCGTTGCTCAGCTTCAGAGCCCCCTTCACCTGCTGACTCTATCCGGCCGCATACGCGTTGCTCAGTTTCAGAGCCCCCTTCACCTGCTGACTCTATCCGGCCGCATACGCGTTGCTCAGTTTCAGAGCCCCCTTCACCTGCTGACTCTATCCGGCCGCATACGCGTTGCTCAGCTTCAGAGCCCCCTTCACCTGCTGACTCTATCCGGCCGCATACGCGTTGCTCAGCTTCAGAGCCCCCTTCACCTGCTGACTCTATCCGGCCGCATACGCGTTGCTCAGTTTCAGAGCCCCCTTCACCTGCTGACTCTATCCGGCCGCATACGCGTTGCTCAGCTTCAGAGCCCCCTTCACCTGCTGACTCTATCCGGCCGCATACGCGTTGCTCAGCTTCAGAGCCCCCTTCACCTGCTGACTCTATCCGGCCGCATACGCGTTGCTCAGCTTCAGAGCCCCCTTCACCTGCTGACTCTATCCGGCCGCATACGCGTTGCTCAGCTTCAGAGCCCCCTTCACCTGCTGACTCTATCCGGCCGCATACGCGTTGCTCAGCTTCAGAGCCCCCTTCACCTGCTGACTCTATCCGGCCGCATACGCGTTGCTCAGCTTCAGAGCCCCCTTCACCTGCTGACTCTATCCGGCCGCATACGCGTTGCTCAGTTTCAGAGCCCCCTTCACCTGCTGACTCTATCCGGCCGCATACGCGTTGCTCAGCTTCAGAGCCCCCTTCACCTGCTGACTCTATCCGGCCGCATACGCGTTGCTCAGCTTCAGAGCCCCCTTCACCTGCTGACTCGATCCGGCCGCATACGCGTTGCTCAGCTTCAGAGCCCCCTTCACCTGCTGACTCTATCCGGCCGCATACGCGTTGCTCAGCTTCAGAGCCCCCTTCACCTGCTGACTCTATCCGGCCGCATACGCGTTGCTCAGCTTCAGAGCCCCCTTCACCTGCTGACTCTATCCGGCCGCATACGCGTTGCTCAGCTTCAGAGCCCCCTTCACCTGCTGACTCTATCCGGCCGCATACGCGTTGCTCAGCTTCAGAGCCCCCTTCACCTGCTGACTCTATCCGGCCGCATACGCGTTGCTCAGCTTCAGAGCCCCCTTCACCTGCTGACTCTATCCGGCCGCATACGCGTTGCTCAGTTTCAGAGCCCCCTTCACCTGCTGACTCTATCCGGCCGCATACGCGTTGCTCAGTTTCAGAGCCCCCTTCACCTGCTGACTCTATCCGGCCGCATACGCGTTGCTCAGCTTCAGAGCCCCCTTCACCTGCTGACTCTATCCGGCCGCATACGCGTTGCTCAGCTTCAGAGCCCCCTTCACCTGCTGACTCTATCCGGCCGCATACGCGTTGCTCAGCTTCAGAGCCCCCTTCACCTGCTGACTCTATCCGGCCGCATACGCGTTGCTCAGTTTCAGAGCCCCCTTCACCTGCTGACTCTATCCGGCCGCATACGCGTTGCTCAGTTTCAGAGCCCCCTTCACCTGCTGACTCTATCCGGCCGCATACGCGTTGCTCAGCTTCAGAGCCCCCTTCACCTGCTGACTCTATCCGGCCGCATACGCGTTGCTCAGTTTCAGAGCCCCCTTCACCTGCTGACTCTATCCGGCCGCATACGCGTTGCTCAGCTTCAGAGCCCCCTTCACCTGCTGACTCGATCCGGCCGCATACGCGTTGCTCAGCTTCAGAGCCCCCTTCACCTGCTGACTCTATCCGGCCGCATACGCGTTGCTCAGCTTCAGAGCCCCCTTCACCTGCTGACTCTATCCGGCCGCATACGCGTTGCTCAGCTTCAGAGCCCCCTTCACCTGCTGACTCTATCCGGCCGCATACGCGTTGCTCAGCTTCAGAGCCCCCTTCACCTGCTGACTCTATCCGGCCGCATACGCGTTGCTCAGTTTCAGAGCCCCCTTCACCTGCTGACTCTATCCGGCCGCATACGCGTTGCTCAGCTTCAGAGCCCCCTTCACCTGCTGACTCTATCCGGCCGCATACGCGTTGCTCAGTTTCAGAGCCCCCTTCACCTGCTGACTCGATCCGGCCGCATACGCGTTGCTCAGCTTCAGAGCCCCCTTCACCTGCTGACTCTATCCGGCCGCATACGCGTTGCTCAGCTTCAGAGCCCCCTTCACCTGCTGACTCTATCCGGCCGCATACGCGTTGCTCAGTTTCAGAGCCCCCTTCACCTGCTGACTCTATCCGGCCGCATACGCGTTGCTCAGTTTCAGAGCCCCCTTCACCTGCTGACTCGATCCGGCCGCATACGCGTTGCTCAGCTTCAGAGCCCCCTTCACCTGCTGACTCTATCCGGCCGCATACGCGTTGCTCAGCTTCAGAGCCCCCTTCACCTGCTGACTCTATCCGGCCGCATACGCGTTGCTCAGTTTCAGAGCCCCCTTCACCTGCTGACTCTATCCGGCCGCATACGCGTTGCTCAGCTTCAGAGCCCCCTTCACCTGCTGACTCTATCCGGCCGCATACGCGTTGCTCAGCTTCAGAGCCCCCTTCACCTGCTGACTCTATCCGGCCGCATACGCGTTGCTCAGCTTCAGAGCCCCCTTCACCTGCTGACTCTATCCGGCCGCATACGCGTTGCTCAGCTTCAGAGCCCCCTTCACCTGCTGACTCTATCCGGCCGCATACGCGTTGCTCAGCTTCAGAGCCCCCTTCACCTGCTGACTCTATCCGGCCGCATACGCGTTGCTCAGCTTCAGAGCCCCCTTCACCTGCTGACTCTATCCGGCCGCATACGCGTTGCTCAGCTTCAGAGCCCCCTTCACATGCTGACTCTATCCGGCCGCATACGCGTTGCTCAGTTTCAGAGCCCCCTTCACCTGCTGACTCTATCCGGCCGCATACGCGTTGCTCAGCTTCAGAGCCCCCTTCACCTGCTGACTCTATCCGGCCGCATACGCGTTGCTCAGCTTCAGAGCCCCCTTCACCTGCTGACTCGATCCGGCCGCATACGCGTTGCTCAGCTTCAGAGCCCCCTTCACCTGCTGACTCTATCCGGCCGCATACGCGTTGCTCAGCTTCAGAGCCCCCTTCACCTGCTGACTCTATCCGGCCGCATACGCGTTGCTCAGCTTCAGAGCCCCCTTCACCTGCTGACTCTATCCGGCCGCATACGCGTTGCTCAGCTTCAGAGCCCCCTTCACCTGCTGACTCTATCCGGCCGCATACGCGTTGCTCAGCTTCAGAGCCCCCTTCACCTGCTGACTCTATCCGGCAGCATACGCGTTGCTCAGCTTCAGAGCCCCCTTCACCTGCTGACTCTATCCGGCCGCATACGCGTTGCTCAGCTTCAGAGCCCCCTTCACCTGCTGACTCTATCCGGCCGCATACGCGTTGCTCAGCTTCAGAGCCCCCTTCACCTGCTGACTCTATCCGGCCGCATACGCGTTGCTCAGCTTCAGAGCCCCCTTCACCTGCTGACTCTATCCGGCCGCATACGCGTTGCTCAGCTTCAGAGCCCCCTTCACCTGCTGACTCGATCCGGCCGCATACGCGTTGCTCAGCTTCAGAGCCCCCTTCACCTGCTGACTCTATCCGGCCGCATACGCGTTGCTCAGCTTCAGAGCCCCCTTCACCTGCTGACTCTATCCGGCCGCATACGCGTTGCTCAGTTTCAGAGCCCCCTTCACCTGCTGACTCTATCCGGCCGCATACGCGTTGCTCAGTTTCAGAGCCCCCTTCACCTGCTGACTCTATCCGGCCGCATACGCGTTGCTCAGCTTCAGGGCCCCCTTCACCTGCTGACTCTATCCGGCCGCATACGCGTTGCTCAGCTTCAGAGCCCCCTTCACCTGCTGACTCTATCCGGCCGCATACGCGTTGCTCAGTTTCAGAGCCCCCTTCACCTGCTGACTCTATCCGGCCGCATACGCGTTGCTCAGTTTCAGAGCCCCCTTCACCTGCTGACTCTATCCGGCCGCATACGCGTTGCTCAGCTTCAGGGCCCCCTTCACCTGCTGACTCTATCCGGCCGCATACGCGTTGCTCAGCTTCAGAGCCCCCTTCACCTGCTGACTCTATCCGGCCGCATACGCGTTGCTCAGCTTCAGAGCCCCCTTCACCTGCTGACTCTATCCGGCCGCATACGCGTTGCTCAGCTTCAGAGCCCCCTTCACCTGCTGACTCTATCCGGCCGCATACGCGTTGCTCAGCTTCAGGGCCCCCTTCACCTGCTGACTCTATCCGGCCGCATACGCGTTGCTCAGCTTCAGGGCCCCCTTCACCTGCTGACTCTATCCGGCCGCATACGCGTTGCTCAGCTTCAGAGCCCCCTTCACCTGCTGACTCTATCCGGCCGCATACGCGTTGCTCAGTTTCAGAGCCCCCTTCACCTGCTGACTCTATCCGGCCGCATACGCGTTGCTCAGCTTCAGAGCCCCCTTCACCTGCTGACTCTATCCGGCCGCATACGCGTTGCTCAGCTTCAGAGCCCCCTTCACCTGCTGACTCTATCCGGCCGCATACGCGTTGCTCAGTTTCAGAGCCCCCTTCACCTGCTGACTCTATCCGGCCGCATACGCGTTGCTCAGTTTCAGAGCCCCCTTCACCTGCTGACTCTATCCGGCCGCATACGCGTTGCTCAGCTTCAGAGCCCCCTTCACCTGCTGACTCTATCCGGCCGCATACGCGTTGCTCAGCTTCAGAGCCCCCTTCACCTGCTGACTCTATCCGGCCGCATACGCGTTGCTCAGCTTCAGAGCCCCCTTCACCTGCTGACTCTATCCGGCCGCATACGCGTTGCTCAGTTTCAGAGCCCCCTTCACCTGCTGACTCTATCCGGCCGCATACGCGTTGCTCAGTTTCAGAGCCCCCTTCACCTGCTGACTCTATCCGGCCGCATACGCGTTGCTCAGCTTCAGAGCCCCCTTCACCTGCTGACTCTATCCGGCCGCATACGCGTTGCTCAGTTTCAGAGCCCCCTTCACCTGCTGACTCTATCCGGCCGCATACGCGTTGCTCAGCTTCAGAGCCCCCTTCACCTGCTGACTCGATCCGGCCGCATACGCGTTGCTCAGCTTCAGAGCCCCCTTCACCTGCTGACTCTATCCGGCCGCATACGCGTTGCTCAGCTTCAGAGCCCCCTTCACCTGCTGACTCTATCCGGCCGCATACGCGTTGCTCAGCTTCAGAGCCCCCTTCACCTGCTGACTCTATCCGGCCGCATACGCGTTGCTCAGCTTCAGAGCCCCCTTCACCTGCTGACTCTATCCGGCCGCATACGCGTTGCTCAGTTTCAGAGCCCCCTTCACCTGCTGACTCTATCCGGCCGCATACGCGTTGCTCAGCTTCAGAGCCCCCTTCACCTGCTGACTCTATCCGGCCGCATACGCGTTGCTCAGTTTCAGAGCCCCCTTCACCTGCTGACTCGATCCGGCCGCATACGCGTTGCTCAGCTTCAGAGCCCCCTTCACCTGCTGACTCTATCCGGCCGCATACGCGTTGCTCAGCTTCAGAGCCCCCTTCACCTGCTGACTCTATCCGGCCGCATACGCGTTGCTCAGTTTCAGAGCCCCCTTCACCTGCTGACTCTATCCGGCCGCATACGCGTTGCTCAGTTTCAGAGCCCCCTTCACCTGCTGACTCGATCCGGCCGCATACGCGTTGCTCAGCTTCAGAGCCCCCTTCACCTGCTGACTCTATCCGGCCGCATACGCGTTGCTCAGCTTCAGAGCCCCCTTCACCTGCTGACTCTATCCGGCCGCATACGCGTTGCTCAGTTTCAGAGCCCCCTTCACCTGCTGACTCTATCCGGCCGCATACGCGTTGCTCAGCTTCAGAGCCCCCTTCACCTGCTGACTCTATCCGGCCGCATACGCGTTGCTCAGCTTCAGAGCCCCCTTCACCTGCTGACTCTATCCGGCCGCATACGCGTTGCTCAGCTTCAGAGCCCCCTTCACCTGCTGACTCTATCCGGCCGCATACGCGTTGCTCAGCTTCAGAGCCCCCTTCACCTGCTGACTCTATCCGGCCGCATACGCGTTGCTCAGCTTCAGAGCCCCCTTCACCTGCTGACTCTATCCGGCCGCATACGCGTTGCTCAGCTTCAGAGCCCCCTTCACCTGCTGACTCTATCCGGCCGCATACGCGTTGCTCAGCTTCAGAGCCCCCTTCACATGCTGACTCTATCCGGCCGCATACGCGTTGCTCAGTTTCAGAGCCCCCTTCACCTGCTGACTCTATCCGGCCGCATACGCGTTGCTCAGCTTCAGAGCCCCCTTCACCTGCTGACTCTATCCGGCCGCATACGCGTTGCTCAGCTTCAGAGCCCCCTTCACCTGCTGACTCGATCCGGCCGCATACGCGTTGCTCAGCTTCAGAGCCCCCTTCACCTGCTGACTCTATCCGGCCGCATACGCGTTGCTCAGCTTCAGAGCCCCCTTCACCTGCTGACTCTATCCGGCCGCATACGCGTTGCTCAGCTTCAGAGCCCCCTTCACCTGCTGACTCTATCCGGCCGCATACGCGTTGCTCAGCTTCAGAGCCCCCTTCACCTGCTGACTCTATCCGGCCGCATACGCGTTGCTCAGCTTCAGAGCCCCCTTCACCTGCTGACTCTATCCGGCCGCATACGCGTTGCTCAGCTTCAGAGCCCCCTTCACCTGCTGACTCTATCCGGCCGCATACGCGTTGCTCAGCTTCAGAGCCCCCTTCACCTGCTGACTCTATCCGGCCGCATACGCGTTGCTCAGCTTCAGAGCCCCCTTCACCTGCTGACTCTATCCGGCCGCATACGCGTTGCTCAGCTTCAGAGCCCCCTTCACCTGCTGACTCTATCCGGCCGCATACGCGTTGCTCAGCTTCAGAGCCCCCTTCACCTGCTGACTCGATCCGGCCGCATACGCGTTGCTCAGCTTCAGAGCCCCCTTCACCTGCTGACTCTATCCGGCCGCATACGCGTTGCTCAGCTTCAGAGCCCCCTTCACCTGCTGACTCTATCCGGCCGCATACGCGTTGCTCAGTTTCAGAGCCCCCTTCACCTGCTGACTCTATCCGGCCGCATACGCGTTGCTCAGTTTCAGAGCCCCCTTCACCTGCTGACTCTATCCGGCCGCATACGCGTTGCTCAGCTTCAGGGCCCCCTTCACCTGCTGACTCTATCCGGCCGCATACGCGTTGCTCAGCTTCAGAGCCCCCTTCACCTGCTGACTCTATCCGGCCGCATACGCGTTGCTCAGTTTCAGAGCCCCCTTCACCTGCTGACTCTATCCGGCCGCATACGCGTTGCTCAGTTTCAGAGCCCCCTTCACCTGCTGACTCTATCCGGCCGCATACGCGTTGCTCAGCTTCAGGGCCCCCTTCACCTGCTGACTCTATCCGGCCGCATACGCGTTGCTCAGCTTCAGAGCCCCCTTCACCTGCTGACTCTATCCGGCCGCATACGCGTTGCTCAGCTTCAGAGCCCCCTTCACCTGCTGACTCTATCCGGCCGCATACGCGTTGCTCAGCTTCAGAGCCCCCTTCACCTGCTGACTCTATCCGGCCGCATACGCGTTGCTCAGCTTCAGGGCCCCCTTCACCTGCTGACTCTATCCGGCCGCATACGCGTTGCTCAGCTTCAGGGCCCCCTTCACCTGCTGACTCTATCCGGCCGCATACGCGTTGCTCAGCTTCAGAGCCCCCTTCACCTGCTGACTCTATCCGGCCGCATACGCGTTGCTCAGTTTCAGAGCCCCCTTCACCTGCTGACTCTATCCGGCCGCATACGCGTTGCTCAGCTTCAGAGCCCCCTTCACCTGCTGACTCTATCCGGCCGCATACGCGTTGCTCAGCTTCAGAGCCCCCTTCACCTGCTGACTCTATCCGGCCGCATACGCGTTGCTCAGCTTCAGGGCCCCCTTCACCTGCTGACTCTATCCGGCCGCATACGCGTTGCTCAGCTTCAGAGCCCCCTTCACCTGCTGACTCTATCCGGCCGCATACGCGTTGCTCAGTTTCAGAGCCCCCTTCACCTGCTGACTCTATCCGGCCGCATACGCGTTGCTCAGCTTCAGAGCCCCCTTCACCTGCTGACTCTATCCGGCCGCATACGCGTTGCTCAGCTTCAGAGCCCCCTTCACCTGCTGACTCTATCCGGCCGCATACGCGTTGCTCAGCTTCAGAGCCCCCTTCACCTGCTGACTCGATCCGGCCGCATACGCGTTGCTCAGCTTCAGAGCCCCCTTCACCTGCTGACTCTATCCGGCCGCATACGCGTTGCTCAGCTTCAGAGCCCCCTTCACCTGCTGACTCTATCCGGCCGCATACGCGTTGCTCAGTTTCAGAGCCCCCTTCACCTGCTGACTCTATCCGGCCGCATACGCGTTGCTCAGTTTCAGAGCCCCCTTCACCTGCTGACTCTATCCGGCCGCATACGCGTTGCTCAGCTTCAGGGCCCCCTTCACCTGCTGACTCTATCCGGCCGCATACGCGTTGCTCAGCTTCAGAGCCCCCTTCACCTGCTGACTCTATCCGGCCGCATACGCGTTGCTCAGTTTCAGAGCCCCCTTCACCTGCTGACTCTATCCGGCCGCATACGCGTTGCTCAGTTTCAGAGCCCCCTTCACCTGCTGACTCTATCCGGCCGCATACGCGTTGCTCAGCTTCAGGGCCCCCTTCACCTGCTGACTCTATCCGGCCGCATACGCGTTGCTCAGCTTCAGAGCCCCCTTCACCTGCTGACTCTATCCGGCCGCATACGCGTTGCTCAGCTTCAGAGCCCCCTTCACCTGCTGACTCTATCCGGCCGCATACGCGTTGCTCAGCTTCAGAGCCCCCTTCACCTGCTGACTCTATCCGGCCGCATACGCGTTGCTCAGCTTCAGGGCCCCCTTCACCTGCTGACTCTATCCGGCCGCATACGCGTTGCTCAGCTTCAGGGCCCCCTTCACCTGCTGACTCTATCCGGCCGCATACGCGTTGCTCAGCTTCAGAGCCCCCTTCACCTGCTGACTCTATCCGGCCGCATACGCGTTGCTCAGTTTCAGAGCCCCCTTCACCTGCTGACTCTATCCGGCCGCATACGCGTTGCTCAGCTTCAGAGCCCCCTTCACCTGCTGACTCTATCCGGCCGCATACGCGTTGCTCAGCTTCAGAGCCCCCTTCACCTGCTGACTCTATCCGGCCGCATACGCGTTGCTCAGCTTCAGGGCCCCCTTCACCTGCTGACTCTATCCGGCCGCATACGCGTTGCTCAGCTTCAGAGCCCCCTTCACCTGCTGACTCTATCCGGCCGCATACGCGTTGCTCAGTTTCAGAGCCCCCTTCACCTGCTGACTCTATCCGGCCGCATACGCGTTGCTCAGCTTCAGAGCCCCCTTCACCTGCTGACTCTATCCGGCCGCATACGCGTTGCTCAGCTTCAGAGCCCCCTTCACCTGCTGACTCTATCCGGCCGCATACGCGTTGCTCAGCTTCAGAGCCCCCTTCACCTGCTGACTCGATCCGGCCGCATACGCGTTGCTCAGCTTCAGAGCCCCCTTCACCTGCTGACTCTATCCGGCCGCATACGCGTTGCTCAGCTTCAGAGCCCCCTTCACCTGCTGACTCTATCCGGCCGCATACGCGTTGCTCAGTTTCAGAGCCCCCTTCACCTGCTGACTCTATCCGGCCGCATACGCGTTGCTCAGTTTCAGAGCCCCCTTCACCTGCTGACTCTATCCGGCCGCATACGCGTTGCTCAGCTTCAGGGCCCCCTTCACCTGCTGACTCTATCCGGCCGCATACGCGTTGCTCAGCTTCAGAGCCCCCTTCACCTGCTGACTCTATCCGGCCGCATACGCGTTGCTCAGTTTCAGAGCCCCCTTCACCTGCTGACTCTATCCGGCCGCATACGCGTTGCTCAGTTTCAGAGCCCCCTTCACCTGCTGACTCTATCCGGCCGCATACGCGTTGCTCAGCTTCAGGGCCCCCTTCACCTGCTGACTCTATCCGGCCGCATACGCGTTGCTCAGCTTCAGAGCCCCCTTCACCTGCTGACTCTATCCGGCCGCATACGCGTTGCTCAGCTTCAGAGCCCCCTTCACCTGCTGACTCTATCCGGCCGCATACGCGTTGCTCAGCTTCAGAGCCCCCTTCACCTGCTGACTCTATCCGGCCGCATACGCGTTGCTCAGCTTCAGGGCCCCCTTCACCTGCTGACTCTATCCGGCCGCATACGCGTTGCTCAGCTTCAGGGCCCCCTTCACCTGCTGACTCTATCCGGCCGCATACGCGTTGCTCAGCTTCAGAGCCCCCTTCACCTGCTGACTCTATCCGGCCGCATACGCGTTGCTCAGTTTCAGAGCCCCCTTCACCTGCTGACTCTATCCGGCCGCATACGCGTTGCTCAGCTTCAGAGCCCCCTTCACCTGCTGACTCTATCCGGCCGCATACGCGTTGCTCAGCTTCAGAGCCCCCTTCACCTGCTGACTCTATCCGGCCGCATACGCGTTGCTCAGCTTCAGGGCCCCCTTCACCTGCTGACTCTATCCGGCCGCATACGCGTTGCTCAGCTTCAGAGCCCCCTTCACCTGCTGACTCTATCCGGCCGCATACGCGTTGCTCAGCTTCAGAGCCCCCTTCACCTGCTGACTCGATCCGGCCGCATACGCGTTGCTCAGCTTCAGAGCCCCCTTCACCTGCTGACTCTATCCGGCCGCATACGCGTTGCTCAGCTTCAGAGCCCCCTTCACCTGCTGACTCTATCCGGCCGCATACGCGTTGCTCAGCTTCAGAGCCCCCTTCACCTGCTGACTCTATCCGGCCGCATACGCGTTGCTCAGTTTCAGAGCCCCCTTCACCTGCTGACTCTATCCGGCCGCATACGCGTTGCTCAGTTTCAGAGCCCCCTTCACCTGCTGACTCTATCCGGCCGCATACGCGTTGCTCAGCTTCAGGGCCCCCTTCACCTGCTGACTCTATCCGGCCGCATACGCGTTGCTCAGCTTCAGAGCCCCCTTCACCTGCTGACTCTATCCGGCCGCATACGCGTTGCTCAGCTTCAGAGCCCCCTTCACCTGCTGACTCTATCCGGCCGCATACGCGTTGCTCAGCTTCAGAGCCCCCTTCACCTGCTGACTCTATCCGGCCGCATACGCGTTGCTCAGCTTCAGGGCCCCCTTCACCTGCTGACTCTATCCGGCCGCATACGCGTTGCTCAGCTTCAGGGCCCCCTTCACCTGCTGACTCTATCCGGCCGCATACGCGTTGCTCAGCTTCAGAGCCCCCTTCACCTGCTGACTCTATCCGGCCGCATACGCGTTGCTCAGTTTCAGAGCCCCCTTCACCTGCTGACTCTATCCGGCCGCATACGCGTTGCTCAGCTTCAGAGCCCCCTTCACCTGCTGACTCTATCCGGCCGCATACGCGTTGCTCAGCTTCAGAGCCCCCTTCACCTGCTGACTCTATCCGGCCGCATACGCGTTGCTCAGCTTCAGGGCCCCCTTCACCTGCTGACTCTATCCGGCCGCATACGCGTTGCTCAGCTTCAGAGCCCCCTTCACCTGCTGACTCTATCCGGCCGCATACGCGTTGCTCAGTTTCAGAGCCCCCTTCACCTGCTGACTCTATCCGGCCGCATACGCGTTGCTCAGCTTCAGAGCCCCCTTCACCTGCTGACTCTATCCGGCCGCATACGCGTTGCTCAGCTTCAGAGCCCCCTTCACCTGCTGACTCTATCCGGCCGCATACGCGTTGCTCAGCTTCAGAGCCCCCTTCACCTGCTGACTCGATCCGGCCGCATACGCGTTGCTCAGCTTCAGAGCCCCCTTCACCTGCTGACTCTATCCGGCCGCATACGCGTTGCTCAGCTTCAGAGCCCCCTTCACCTGCTGACTCTATCCGGCCGCATACGCGTTGCTCAGTTTCAGAGCCCCCTTCACCTGCTGACTCTATCCGGCCGCATACGCGTTGCTCAGTTTCAGAGCCCCCTTCACCTGCTGACTCTATCCGGCCGCATACGCGTTGCTCAGCTTCAGGGCCCCCTTCACCTGCTGACTCTATCCGGCCGCATACGCGTTGCTCAGCTTCAGAGCCCCCTTCACCTGCTGACTCTATCCGGCCGCATACGCGTTGCTCAGTTTCAGAGCCCCCTTCACCTGCTGACTCTATCCGGCCGCATACGCGTTGCTCAGTTTCAGAGCCCCCTTCACCTGCTGACTCTATCCGGCCGCATACGCGTTGCTCAGCTTCAGGGCCCCCTTCACCTGCTGACTCTATCCGGCCGCATACGCGTTGCTCAGCTTCAGAGCCCCCTTCACCTGCTGACTCTATCCGGCCGCATACGCGTTGCTCAGCTTCAGAGCCCCCTTCACCTGCTGACTCTATCCGGCCGCATACGCGTTGCTCAGCTTCAGAGCCCCCTTCACCTGCTGACTCTATCCGGCCGCATACGCGTTGCTCAGCTTCAGGGCCCCCTTCACCTGCTGACTCTATCCGGCCGCATACGCGTTGCTCAGCTTCAGGGCCCCCTTCACCTGCTGACTCTATCCGGCCGCATACGCGTTGCTCAGCTTCAGAGCCCCCTTCACCTGCTGACTCTATCCGGCCGCATACGCGTTGCTCAGTTTCAGAGCCCCCTTCACCTGCTGACTCTATCCGGCCGCATACGCGTTGCTCAGCTTCAGAGCCCCCTTCACCTGCTGACTCTATCCGGCCGCATACGCGTTGCTCAGCTTCAGAGCCCCCTTCACCTGCTGACTCTATCCGGCCGCATACGCGTTGCTCAGCTTCAGGGCCCCCTTCACCTGCTGACTCTATCCGGCCGCATACGCGTTGCTCAGCTTCAGAGCCCCCTTCACCTGCTGACTCTATCCGGCCGCATACGCGTTGCTCAGCTTCAGAGCCCCCTTCACCTGCTGACTCGATCCGGCCGCATACGCGTTGCTCAGCTTCAGAGCCCCCTTCACCTGCTGACTCTATCCGGCCGCATACGCGTTGCTCAGCTTCAGAGCCCCCTTCACCTGCTGACTCTATCCGGCCGCATACGCGTTGCTCAGCTTCAGAGCCCCCTTCACCTGCTGACTCTATCCGGCCGCATACGCGTTGCTCAGCTTCAGAGCCCCCTTCACCTGCTGACTCTATCCGGCCGCATACGCGTTGCTCAGCTTCAGAGCCCCCTTCACCTGCTGACTCTATCCGGCCGCATACGCGTTGCTCAGCTTCAGAGCCCCCTTCACCTGCTGACTCTATCCGGCCGCATACGCGTTGCTCAGTTTCAGAGCCCCCTTCACCTGCTGACTCTATCCGGCCGCATACGCGTTGCTCAGCTTCAGAGCCCCCTTCACCTGCTGACTCTATCCGGCCGCATACGCGTTGCTCAGCTTCAGAGCCCCCTTCACCTGCTGACTCTATCCGGCCGCATACGCGTTGCTCAGCTTCAGAGCCCCCTTCACCTGCTGACTCTATCCGGCCGCATACGCGTTGCTCAGCTTCAGAGCCCCCTTCACCTGCTGACTCTATCCGGCCGCATACGCGTTGCTCAGCTTCAGAGCCCCCTTCACCTGCTGACTCTATCCGGCCGCATACGCGTTGCTCAGCTTCAGAGCCCCCTTCACCTGCTGACTCTATCCGGCCGCATACGCGTTGCTCAGCTTCAGAGCCCCCTTCACCTGCTGACTCTATCCGGCCGCATACGCGTTGCTCAGCTTCAGAGCCCCCTTCACCTGCTGACTCTATCCGGCCGCATACGCGTTGCTCAGCTTCAGAGCCCCCTTCACCTGCTGACTCTATCCGGCCGCATACGCGTTGCTCAGCTTCAGAGCCCCCTTCACCTGCTGACTCTATCCGGCCGCATACGCGTTGCTCAGCTTCAGAGCCCCCTTCACCTGCTGACTCTATCCGGCCGCATACGCGTTGCTCAGCTTCAGAGCCCCCTTCACCTGCTGACTCTATCCGGCCGCATACGCGTTGCTCAGCTTCAGAGCCCCCTTCACCTGCTGACTCTATCCGGCCGCATACGCGTTGCTCAGCTTCAGAGCCCCCTTCACCTGCTGACTCTATCCGGCCGCATACGCGTTGCTCAGCTTCAGAGCCCCCTTCACCTGCTGACTCTATCCGGCCGCATACGCGTTGCTCAGCTTCAGAGCCCCCTTCACCTGCTGACTCTATCCGGCCGCATACGCGTTGCTCAGCTTCAGAGCCCCCTTCACCTGCTGACTCTATCCGGCCGCATACGCGTTGCTCAGCTTCAGAGCCCCCTTCACCTGCTGACTCTATCCGGCCGCATACGCGTTGCTCAGCTTCAGAGCCCCCTTCACCTGCTGACTCTATCCGGCCGCATACGCGTTGCTCAGCTTCAGAGCCCCCTTCACCTGCTGACTCTGGGCTACGCCTGCCGTCGCTTTTATAAAAATTATATAATATAATTGTCACACCTTTACAACTACGGTACTAAAATAGTTCATCAAAATTGTATTAAGGACAGTTCCCTGCAGTTGTATTACAGGTATGTAATAGTACGGAAAGGGAAAGTAAACGTGCAAACCATGAGGCGCTAACGTTAAAAGAACGATATTTATAAAAACTAGCGAAGCCGTGCGAGAACTCGCATATTCTATTGGGTTGTGTGCGCCCCATGTGTACAGACTACCCGCCCGGCCTTAGTGCAATGCGGGCTGTACGTGCGACAGTTCTGCCAGGGGCTATTGTCTTGTTCATTTGTTTAATAGCACTTTATAAACAAATAAACGTATTTCCGTTGACTTTTCGAGAAATGCAAGATTTTTCTTGTACTATTGAGACGATTTGGAAGATTTTGGTACAAACCACACCTTCTAACTCCCTCTGCTTTAGCAGTTTGAATTTTGTGAAACATACACTTTAGCGTATTATACAGGGAGCCAGGAAATGTTCTGCGCAGTGACTGCCGGCTTGTGCCATCAGCAGTTTAGTTGGCAGCACGGAGTCCTTGACAGGGTGAATCCCACACGTGTGAGCTGTAGGCTGTCGAAATCGTTAGTGTGTATTGCAATAAGCGAGCATGTGTCATCAGCACTTCCAGCATAAGTTATGAATGGCTGTGGTGAGTACGAAGTTTACTGTTTGTTTGTTCTGATACAAGCGAAAGTCGTGCTGCCAACGTAACTACTGATGCTATCTCTCGCAGACGCATGCAGGCACTGCGGAGAACATTTCCTGGCGCCCTGTATTATAGGATCTTAGTAAACGAGGTGGAATACGAGGACTTGAAATATTACATCAGTTTATTGTTAGAGAATGGATGCAAAGAGATGATCCAACCAAATGGCAGTGTTCTACTATCCGTCAATACAGAGCCACCCCTGTAGTCTATCAGATGCAGCCTAGGGTAGTTGTAGGCTACTTGTGCGCCACCTTGCGCAATACGCTGATGCCTTATCATAGGAGGGTACGGTCTGTTAGGTAATACTAATAATAACATAAATAATAATGAATCAAATATCCAGCCACAGAGCAACGAAAAATGAAATATACCATGTAAAAAGAACGCCTCGGTAGGGAATCGAACACAGACCGCCTCTATCCACTTGGCGACGAAGCCTGCCGGTTGTTGGGTTCTGCTCCGTGGTTCATCCTAACAATAAGAATAACGCGCTAATTTACACAAACATAATATAATCCTTTGAGAGTGACGAATTGTAATACAAGTACGAGTAGCCTACTAAGCTATATCATAAAATCTTCTATGCTTCATGTCATTTTTGGTCTATTTAACAATTTCATTATTCTCGATAACCTGAAATGTGCAACTTGCACATGGGCCTACAGCCCCTGCTACACTTTCTGTCTTCTACAGTATTTTTTAAAGTCTTTGTGGCTTGTATCACGTAACATTTCATGCAATTCATATTCTGGTTTGGACATCTTTTGTAGTGGTTATATTCCAGCTGTTTTCTTCTGCCATTTTGGATTTTAATCTTATATGAAAGATATGAAAAATATAAAAGCCACCTTTTATAGGGGATTCTCGTATTACTCTGGCATATATTTTATCTTTTTTAATTTTTATTAATCGCTTATCCTCCCAGCTTGGCTTCACCCACGGACTCTGCGAGGAATCATTCCTCACCGTCACAAGGACGGTGTGTGGGAGCTGAACACACTTTGTTAGCACATACAACTGGGGATGGTAACAGGCTGATCACCCAGGCGACTGCTAACGTAGGTTTATTTAAGGAAATGGCAGGGAACGGGTTTTGGAAAGGATTTTGCCGTGGATCTGTTTATGAATGGAACAGTTCCGGCAATCGTCTGGTAGTGAAAATGGGAAACCAAGAAAACCATTTCAGGACGGTCGAGCTGGGATTCGAACTCATGCTCTCCGGATGCCAGCGAGGCACGAGCTAGAGCGTTAGCGTTAGTGCTATCGGCCACCGTGACCAGGCATATATTTTCTAAAAGATATATTATCAAAGATCTTTGACAGATTTCTCTGATAGTGTAATACCTGCATTAGTCTTGTAACTGTTAATTTGCTATTTAGAAAATATGGTCACTGTATCAGTGTATGTACGGTAGCATCTATTCTTCGCAAATCAAATCTAACTACTGTCTTTTGTTGTTTCATTTTAAGGGCTTGAATATGGTGGTTATTCAGTCCCATTAAATCTAGGTACTGTTCTGTTCTTTATTCCTAAATTATATAACACTAGCAACCAGCCCCGGCTTTGCCCGGGAACAATTATGAATGCGCAACGAATTCTTGTCGGCCGTAATTTTAAGAATGGCGAGGTGCATGAAACTCAAATCCCCTTCCCATTCAATCTAAAAATACTTATAGTGGGCGATGTATTGAAGATAGAGTTATGCTCTCGCGGAATTGTTTGTAGATATTTTTAACAGCTTCCCAAAGTATGCTTAAAAGCTGCACGGACGCCAGGCCTTCTTTTCGACTTTTTCACTAAAATCGTTACTGCTTGGCTTCCTTTGATCATAAATAAATTATTTCCACAGAAACCTTCCTCGAGATATCCTTTACAGAGTTGTGAAATCCGCATCAAAATCCATCCAGTGGTTCTCGAGATTACCCGTGACATCCAAGAAGCAGGGACTTTGTTTTATACTAAGTAGAGATACTTTGTAAAAACTGCAAGGAACAGTCACACAGTTTTAGTGCACCACACTACACACCATTCTATTCACCATACTATACCACGCCACCGGTGGCGCAATGTAATGGAATTAAAATAAGGAAGGGAGCTTGTAGTTTCACGTGACCGTTAATCTCGTGATCATAAGCTATGGGACCTCCTCAATAAGTGGAATCTGAACCACCGGACGTGACATTCGACTTGGAAAGTCCCACATACAATAACGGGGAGTCAAACCCGATCCTTCTTGGTGGCAGGCAACCAGCTTCACCGCTGCACTATCTTCTTAATTCTTAATACATTTCTTAAAACAAATGAAATAGTTTGACCGTAACGTTTTCACAGTGACAACGAGTTAAACGAAGCGGGTATGGCCAGTTAAAAGGTAACATCATAGCATTTGTCAGTTCGTCTCAACACTTTTTATTCAAGATTCTTTGTATGCTTATTTAATTTAAATAAGCCCAATTATTGACTTGAGCATCGTATGTTTTTTAAGAAGAAATATTTATATAGATTAAGGTAGGGTTGTTTGCAGTTCCCATACAATACATCTCCAACTTCAGCACTGTTAAAGTGCCCATAATAATTTGTGCATACGTATGCTCTTAAAACCCGCACAAATGGCGTGAATAATGGAAAATTACTTATGTTTGTACATAGTGCTTATTAAGTATTGCTGTAATACTATTTTACACACATATCTTCACGTCTTCATCAAGTTAAAGTAAATGAAGTAACGCAGAATCCCAGTATAATTTCAAATAAGATACTTAGATTCCAAGCACATTGGACTTCCTTAGCCACTAACTCAATATATTTCGTATATGAAAAATAAGGTCGTTTCTAAAATCATCCCATAAAGATCTTTTAAATGCAACAGTGGAATGATGGTTGACTATAACTCGTCATAATTACAACATTATTCCATACATTTTGTCAGTACAGTAAGCACTTAAATGGGTAATACAAATACACAATATACAATGTACAATACATAGGAAAAATACGTGTGAACGAACAGAAAGAAAACTAGGTACATAATGTATTCCTATGTAAAAGTATCATTACCTACATTACCGGCCCAGAACTATCGCATGATCACATATTCATAGTTTAGTTTTGTTATTACTCTACCATGTTTCCAACTAAATTCATACATTAACCCTCGGCCCCACTACTAATTAGTAAGAATGGTGATATAACACGGTAAGTCATAGTGCAGAACATATTACACTTATAATAAAAGTCGAAACACAAAGACTAGTACCATTCATTGAACAATCTGAATAATAGAATGCTAAAGTTAATTTATTGGCTGATTTGAATTACTAAAGATGGCCGGTAGAGAGACATACTATCATCAATTAAACGATGCAGCACACATACTTTTGAATTAATAAAACATGAACGACACAACATCAATTAACGGAGGCATTACATTGCGCGTGATACCTACCATCAAAAAGTAGAGATTAAAATACTCTCAGAAGAGAAGCAGCATCAAGAGCATAAAATTCGACTCTATTGCCACAGCTCAACAACACGCAGCACTCAACAATTACATCCTCACAATAATTATATTCTGCATGTATTAATCAAATCCAAGGCGGGAGCTGAAGCAAAGTAACTTATTAAATTGCCAATCAACACCCAACCTACTATAGGTCTAACCAACTCTACCTCGATTTCAACTCTTACTATCAAAATCTACCCACTAGCAGGTCTATTTCTTCAATCTATGCTCACAAATATATAATTACCAACCAATGCTGCTGCTAAGCCTAAACGAACAACCAAGGATGATGGTCAATAGCCCTTGCCGCTAGACCCAAGTTCATGCAAACATGCATAAAGTGCACCAGTATTAGTACTTTCTAAATTACCTGAGTAAGACAGAAAACACAATATATTTAAACCCTTAACGAATAATCAAGTCCTTAAAACAACAAAAATATTCCCTAATACTTTATAAATGAAGAGGAATGAGAATAATCAAATAACAAAAGCAAAATATTATTATTTAAACATTTAACTGTAACAATAGAGGAAAAGGAACCCTAGCCATTTTCTTCGCATTATTGCGATTTGACAGCCTGAGAGTATTACCACTACTACACTTGGTTCGAACCCGTGAAGGCAATACAAATTAAATAAAAGTATGCATATAATACAAAATCATTTAGAGCACTACAGTAATTCAGAATCCCTAATGGGAGAGCGCACAACAACTCACCAATGTTCCATCGCAATGGAATGAAAAGTATATGAACGCATACGAGACATTACGGTTCGTGCTCCAAAACAAATGTGTTGAAACTACTCACATGCCATCTATTGTAAAATAGATTTATTAATTCTGTAACTTTCACGGGAATGGGCACAACATTTCACCAAAGTTATATCGCAATCGGATGAATGGAATATGAACGCATAAAAGACGAAAAAACACACTAACAATCATTTTTGTATATACATCCTATAATAGATTGTTTAAGGAATTAAATATTGACTGTATTATATTGCTACGCTACTGCCAGTCTAGTCTTAACACATACCAGATTCCTAAAATTAATTATTTGTCTTGCGGGATATATATGCAATTTATAGGTAGAGTTAGTAATATAGTAATAATAATAATAAATAATAATAGAAATAATAAGATTTCTTGTGCGGTTGGATTTGGTTGGGATTAGTGAAATGCGCTGACAGGAAGAACAGGACTTTTGGTCAGGAGACTATAGGATCATTAGCAATAAATAAAACAATGTCCAAGCAGGGGTAAGTCTCAATATTGACTAAAACATGGACAGCGGGTAGAATATAATGAGCAATATAGTGAACGGATTATTGGTGCTAAATTCAACTCATAATCTTAGTGCACCACACTGATACAAGTCTATATGCCCACCAGTCAAGGTGATAATGAAGATGTTGGAAAGGTCTACGAAGAAATAGCTGAAATTCTGAGGTATGTCAAGGGTGATGAAAATGTTATAGTAATGGGAGATTGGATTGCTGTGGTAGGAAAAGGAAGAGTAGGGAAGATAGTAGCAGAATCCGGATTAGGTGAAAGAAATGATCGAGGAAGCAGGTTGATGGAATTCTGCACTGAGCATGAGTGGCATTACCAAATCTACTTCATTATGGTCAAGCACAGATTTCGAAACCAGATTTTCGATTGCAAATCATATCCCGGTGCTGACATAAACTCTGACCACAATCTGGTTGTTATGAAATGCAAACTTAAGTTGAAAAAATTGAAGAAAATTCAAAAGGCAAAAGGGGGCAATAAACAGACTGAAGAAGAAGGACGTCAAAAGACGATTCAAGACGATTATAAAGGAAGGACTAATGACAAACCCTGAACAAACTTCAATTGTAGATGAAATGGCACTTTTGAAGAATGAAATAACAAAATCCGCAGAAGAAAACATTGGTAGGAAATGAAGCATAGGTTGAGAAACTTATCACTCAGGATAAACTAGAATTAATGGACTAAAGGCGGAAGCACAAGATATTAAGAGGTGAAAGGGGAAAAATCATAATGGAGACGTTTGAGAAATGAGGTTAGGAAGAAATACAAGAAAGCAAAAGAAGAATGGTTAAAAAAGAAATGCGCAGGTATAGAAAATTCTCTGAAATTAGGAAATGTAGCTACAGCTTATCTAAGGATTAAGAGTACTTTCAGGAAAAGTAAGACTAAGTTCTGTAATATTAAGGACTCAGAGATGGAGAACCTTTAACAGATAGGGAAGAAAAGGTTGAGAGATGGAAAGCATACATAGAGTGTTTGTATAAATGAAAGGAGATTGAAAATCATGTAATGGAAAGGGAAGAGGAAATTGATGAGCATGAGAAAGGAGATTTAATATTGAGATCAGAATTTGACAGAGCATTGGAATATTTAAGAAGAAACAAAGCACCAGGCATACATGATATACCGATTGAGTTGCTACGCAGCATAGGCGATGAAGGTCTGATCAGAATACTTCACTTGGTGTGTAGGAGTTATGAGACAGGTGATGTACCCTCTGACTTCAAGAAGGAGGTTATCATCCCTATACCAAAGAAAACAGGAGCTGCCAGATGTGATGATTACCGTTGATCGCTTATGCTTCAATGATCCTGACTAGAATAATTTACAAGAGTATGGAAAGACAGATAGAAACAGAGTTGGGTCAAGACCAGTTTGGCTTCAGGAGAAACGTAGGAACAAGGGAAGCAGTGCTAAGCCTTAGGCTGATTTTGGAAGGTTGAATAAGGATTGCTAAGAGAACGTTCATAGCATTTGTAGACTTAGAAAAGGTTTTTGATAACGTTGATTGGATTAAGTTGTTTGACACTTTGAAATCTATTGGAATAAAGTACAGGGATAGGAGGGTGATCTACAATCTATACAGAAGCCAGACAGCAGTTATTCGAGCCGAAGGACATGAGAGAGAAGCTGATATTTAGAAAGGTTTAAGGCAAGGCTGCAACTTATCTCGCATACCTTTCAATCTGTATATTGAACAAGCAAGGAAGGAAATTTGAGAAAAAGTCAAAGAGCAGAGATTCAAGGAGAAATAAATTCAACTCTTAGATTTTCTGATGACATCTTCATCTTAGACGACACACCAAAGGATTTGAATGAGATTTTGAATGGAATGGATTTTGTCTTCAGGAAAGAATTCATGTTGAAAACTAATAAATCGAAAACAAAAGAAACTGCAGCTGAAAGAAATCAGAAACCCTTTGGACGTCAAATTGGCAGGTCAAAAGCTAAATGAAGTAGGGGTCATCTGTTACTTTTGAAGCAAAATGAATGAAGTAATGATGATATAAAAAGTAGGTTAGCACAGGCTAGGAAAGTATTTCTACACAAATGGAATCTGTTGACACCAAATATAGATTTAGGTATTAAGAAGTCATATTTGAAAGCCTTTGTCTGGAGCGTGGCACTTTATGAAAGTGAAACTTGTACTCTAGGAGCAGCAGATAAGAGGAGAATTGAAGCATTTGAAATGTGGTGTTATATGATGAAGATCAGATGGGTAGGGAGGGTTACAAATGAAGAGGTATGAAGACGATTCGGAGAGGAGAGATGTTTCTGGCGACTGCCAATGAAGAGAAGAGATAGGTTAGTAGGACACATACTAAGACACCCAGGAATAGCAAGCTTAGTTATGGAAGGAAGGGTCGAGGATAACAACGCTAGGGGTAGAGCAAGATTGCCTCGGATGGTGGGTGTGGTAGCTATGTAGAGATAAAACGATTAGTTCAGGACAGGGAAGAATGGAGGGCTGCATTGAACCAGTCAAATGACCGAAGACTCAAACAACAACAACGTCCACAAATTATAAACAGTGCCTTTTCATTCGTGAATATGAGTCCAAATCGATGTCTTAAACAGTCATGGCATTTTTAAATAACCCATCACTGCTATAAAACCGGGTGAGTTAGCCGTGGTCGTTACGGCATGACTGCTGGCAGTCGCTCACATCCGGGAGGCGAGGAGGTTCGAATCCCCCCGCCGGCAACAATGAAGATGGTCTTCTGTGGTTTCCCATCTTCCTTCCAGGCAAATGCCGGGGTTGGTCCCTAACTATAGGCCACAGCCGCTACCTTCCAACTCCTCGTCCTTACATTCCAACATTCCTCCCCAACGGTACTTGTAGCTCACCCATTGGGTGTCCGTCTCGAAGCAGCTACAAAACTGGCGAGCCGAACATGTCCTCGTACACCCCTGGCACTAAAAGCCATACCCTAAAAAACTGCTATAAAGAGTCTATTTGAATTTATTTATTTATCAATTCATCTATTTATCTACAGTATTTATCTATTTATATATATATATATCTATTTATTTATTTATTCATATATCTGTTTAAGTAAATACAAGCGTGTGTTGGGAAGAGAGCATGAAAGGGACGTCCTTAGTTCATTGTCAGAGAAGAAGTAAATAGGCTGGGACAGGTTTGAAGTAATGAGATGGAAACATTGGCAAAATGCAATGTAGCATGCACGTATACATTCTAGCTATCAATAATTAAATTCACATTCTACGGTTGGAAACCATGTCTTAAGGATATTTCGTAAAGCCGTGCCGTATATAACCTGAATGTTATTTATTTATTATTAGGTTTACATTAGTATACGAAATCAAGCGTTAGTATCATAGTCCATTCATTCGGTGTCCCTGAAATTAGCCAGGGTACAGATATCAAGCAGGTTGAGTTTTTACTTCCCCCCTACCTTAATAACGAAGGATGATTCTTTACGACTACAATTCATCATACATCACAGCAGAGCAAATTAATTTAATTTTCTGGGCTCTAGTATGCAGTAAACTCCAGTATTTTCCCATTAGATACGACCCGACCATATAATTGCTTCTGGAAAGAAAGGTCCACATTAACATTTGGTTCCGGTGGCATCCAAGAAAGTGTAAGCTCCCACACGTTTTGTTCCTCGTGTAGCACTCAATGTTGGTGAATGCGCTGACTGAATTACGGATAAGAATGAGTAGGAACGATTATGTCTAGAGCTCGAGGTATGAACCGTGCGCTGCAAGCAAATTAATCGCGCCACGGTGTTAGAAACTGAGCGCCATGTTGGCAGTGGAAATTTATCTCCTGTTGAATGTCAAATCGCACCACGAATTTATTATGTCACCACGATGGAAGAAGTCTATGACCGTTGTTAGGTAGATTTCATTAGAAACCTACATATTGCAATGGGTACCAGGTTACGACTCACGGAAACTTTTATCTTCGCGTTTCACATCCCCCAGATATCAACGTCAATTCAAAATGTATATATAGTGTGTATATGTAAGGTGCGTTCAAAAAGTAACGAGCCGGATGCTGGAATTCACAAACCAGTGACAACTTCGGCTAATCGTGGCGTGTGTAATGAGGTGTGGTTCCGACCAGAGCGTGGAAGGTCACAGCGCTGTCACTAGAGGGCACGCGTGCACGTCACGTGACGATACAAAGCGAGCAGCAGCATGCATCAATTGTCCAACCAAGACCAAGACAGTAGGCCATTCGACATGCTTCCTGGTGTGGTTGAAGACTGTGGGGCACCCATTCGGCACCCATTTTCCGCAAGTGCAGTCGTTCCTTCATGATGGTCTGCACACTTCCGACGCTCAATCCGACCACGGCGGCTATGGCATTCACTGTCACTCGGCGGTCCTGGGTAATGAGTGCATCAACCAGCTGGACGTTGTCATCGGTAATGCAGGGGGGTGACCCAGACCGGGCATCATCGGCTAAAGACACCCGTCCTTTCCTGAAGCGCTTGTGCCAAGTCTTGACCCTTGCAAGGGACCTGCAGTGTTCGCCGTACACTTGTGACATTCGGCGATGAATGTCCGTTCCCCCTACTCCTTTCGCTGTCAGAAACCGAACAACACCTCTTTGCTCTTCAATTGACGCCTCCATGTCACTGATGGCAATGCGACTGGCAGCGTTGGACGATTGATGCATGCTCCTGCTCGCTTTGTATCATCACGTGACAAGCACGCGTGCCCTCTAGCGACGGGATGTGACCTTCCACGCTCTGGTCGGAACCACACCTCGTTACACACGCCACGATTAGCCGATGTCGTCACCGGTTTGCGCATTACAGCCTCCAGCTCGTTACGTTTCGAACGCACCTTATATATCACTTTCTTGTGGACACAGTAACTATCGTCATTTTGCACCATTCACTTTCAAATGTATGCATAAAATACAATCATTTAAAATCTCGAGTTAGTTCGTTAATGGGCAAAATCGGACCAAGGGGGTGGAAATGGGGTGCCTTTTTCGAAAAAGTGAAATAGGGGAATGTCGGGAGGTATCGGACAGTTTAACTTTTTTGCCATAATTTTTTATTGAATAGGAAATAAATCATGCAATGCACTTTATAGGCATCTAAAATCTTATATTAACGTACTCACTTGAATATATTAAATCATAATCAAACACACGGACAATATTAACAAATTATGAGGTCATAACACTCTCGCATGTTTGAAAAACTGTTGGGTGGTATCGGACAGTGAATCTTTTTAACAAAAAGAGATTTTTCACGTTCATAATGAAAACAATTTAACGTTTAGCCATTCTGCAAATCTCACACTTGTAAAATAATGCTTCTTCTTCAGGATTTGCACAGTTTTCATGAGCCCAACCTCTACAAATACTACACTGTATCCAATCTTCATTGAAGCTCTCTTCACAAATGATGCAGTCAGTTTTCCCATAATTTCCTGCATTGTCTTCAGTGAATGCAAAGGTTCTTTTCGAAGTTTTCAAGGATTTCTTGGTGACTTTGCCCTTTCTCTTCTCTTGTTCAGACAAACGAGCTCGTTTCTCCTCCAGTAGGTGTTAATATGGGATATGGGGTGGAAGTCAAGACTCGCTCTGCTCTCGACGTCGTTTCCTAGCATCTAATTTCTCCTTTGCAGGGCTTGGAAGGGGTGAGATTTTCTCCAGTAGCACCTGGGATGTAGAAGGCCTGCTGTTGATCTCCTCAACTTCAAGTGGTGGGGATAGCTGTGCAACTGGTGATGCTTGATGCTACTCTTCTTGAGGTTGATGGGAAATCTTGATTTGAGGGTACAAGTGAAGTTTGAGGCAGAAGAGGAGAAGGTTCTTCAATAGAATCCAATGGAAGTTAGTTCAGAGAAGGATGATTGAAAGTCCAGGTCCGTGAAAATATTACGGTTGAAGGGGTAGATTCCAGTACAGGCGATGTCCGATACCGCATGCCAGTTTCGTGTCCGATACCTCCCGAATGACCCCCTTAAGAAAAAACACGAACTGAATGATAACGTTCAAAGAGAAACTGATTCTAAACCCACGATATTACAGAGTAAGGAATACTGCTTCTGCTAATGTACTTAAAATTCAATACAACTTACCCTTGTTGCTGCTACTTCTTGGAAAAAATAAATCCGTGCCGGCCAAAACGCACACAAAGAACAGAAATACACCACCGCCCATAAACGACCCTTCCTCTCGACTGAATAGGATGGCCCCACCCTTCAAACATGCAGGTGGACCTGTGAGTAACAAAACAAGTTCTGCCACATGCTGCTAACAAAGACATCTGCGATTGTCCGACACCAGCCGCCGTCCGATACCACCCGATCCACCCCTATTGCTATAATTTAATAGTATGTGAAATATTCGGGCCAAAAACTTATCTCATCAAAGATTTTTGATAGCTCAAACCATTGACCAAATGGGTGGGAAAAATGGAGTTTTGAGAGAAGAAGATCATACCTCCCTTAATAGGCACAATATTAAAACCGTTTAAAATGGCCAATAATCCTCTAATAATAATAATATCGTATGGCGTCGGGTGCCAGGTGCAAGCTTTGTAATTTGACACCCAGAGGGTAGCTTGCATGTCGAATTTCATTGTTCTTTGAATCACTATGAAAGTCAAGGAGGTTAGATATCTAAGCTCCTTGAACACTATAGCGCTTTCTAGTGGAGAAATGAGGAACTTTGTGTTGGCGGAAACTCCCGAGATTAATTTTGCCATTTTGAACACGGCCTACTGAATTCAAATGGGTTCTTTGACATGCCAACATCGTATGGCATGCGTATCGTATTTTTGCCGCCTTTGAAAAATCACTTACCGCGGCCAGGAGCAAACCTGCAATCTTGGGGTTAGTAGACCGACACACTATCCACTCACCCACCGTGGCAACCGCCAATAGTCCTCCAATAATTACCTAAAAATTTGTCTGAAAGAATTTTTGATATGACCCACCCTTAAGCCAAGGGTTGAGCGAAATATTTTCAGAATTAGCCTGGGATTTCTTGTATGCTAAACATGTGGACCTTTCGTAGGTATGAAACAAGTGACAAATTGTGTGAATTCGAAATATTCTTCTTTGCCCGATGAAATCTACCTCCGCCGTCCGGCATCGCGAGAGGGATTCTTTTTACTGTAGGACTTCAGGTATCTGAGGTATGGCCTTTGAAGTGACGCCACCTAGACTAGCCTATATGTTATTCCCAACATTTCGCTTTCGCTGGTCATTAAACCACGGCATGTGAATTGGATTTAATTTTCTCACTAAATATCACACCAGAATTCTTTGTTTAGTGCTGTAAATTTAAACTTTTTTTTTAATAACACATAGCTCTGAATCGACCCCGTGATATTGGACATTTTCCGAGACGAGCACTTGGCGCGCTGTGATAGTCGCCTTTCGTCCTCTAAACAGCATGTGATGAGTGTAATATGTGGGCAACAGTTAGCCTAAGTGGGCTTATGAGGCAGAACTGATAAGAGTTGCGTTCAACTCCCATCTCAGCAATCCTAGAAGTAGTTGTCTGTAGTCTTCCAGGGCTCGGCCACCTCCTAGCCCAAATCTCAAACACACTCACTAATACAGCCATCACAACGTCATGGGTTATCAGACACACACACACCCACGTACACGGGCTACATTACCACGGCTTTGCAAAGCCCCTAGATGAATCAACAACCATTGAAGTTTGCTTTTGATTGTCATAGTATATTCTATTGGGCTCAAGTGTCAAGATAACCAGTTTTATGTTTAATGATGAGGCTAAACAATTGTGAATGGCAACTACTATTGTTTAAACTCGAAAAAATAATGATTACTTACAGTTTAGTTCTCTTGGATTCGGGCTAGGTTATGTTGTATTATTTTTTGTCCGATTAAATTAGATTATATCTGGTTGTGTTAAGCTTGATTGATTTTAGTTCAGTAGTGTCATTAAATCGAAACAAGGATCCGTAGATATGAAGTACTACACATCCATACTTTCACATAGAATGCATTCTGATCTACAACAAGCAAGTGAGCTGTTAAGTGCGAAAACAAATGTTTGTTATACTATGGTTTCTAAAAATACTAACGATCCAAAATTACGGCAAATGTGCCCCAAGGAAAGTGTAAATTACGGTGTTAAAACGAAGTACGGCCAACAAGTTTACTATTCGAGTAATTTCCATTCGTTTTTCGGAGTAATTGTGATGACGTGTGAGAGTATTACATTAGCCTCCTAATATGCAGCGTAATCGTACACGTTTGTGGAGCTGGAATTTTAGTGATCAAATTTTTGAATCCGATCACTAACAGCGACAATTCTGAGTGCGGTTTACCTCTTTCTTCCACACTCCTTCCAGTAAAATGCGCATGTGGTACATTATTTCAAGCCCCAGGGCACCTACCCCATTCCTAGATCCTAATCTACATGTACCATTTCTGCCTCAACAGAAATGTAGGCATCAAGACAAATTCGACGCACACCGAAATACACCAGGATGTTCCAACCATCTAAAATTATGGTATATTGGCTTTCAAGACCAGTGAATTAAAACTCAGCAATTCTTCTAGGTTTGGCCGTGTCTTGTGTGGGGTTTCGCCTAGGACACCAAGCTGGCTCATCAGCGGGATCTTGGTGTCCCCGCCCGGACCCCCACAGGAGTAGCGAACTGCGCGCTACCTCCCTTTTTATGAAGGGCACCTGCGCCTCTTTACTGCGAGAACTAAAAGCTCAAGCAGCCATAACCTCCCTACGAAGGCTTTCAAAAAGATGATATATTGGCATTCACGGCCAGTGAATTAATTACCAACTGCAATAATTTAGTCGCAGATAAATATAAGAATAAAAAGTGACAACTTATTCCACTCTTTGCTTTTGATCATACGGCCCTAGTATTCGAACTGCACAATTCCAGTGGTACCTGGTGTATACATGAGCAGGCAATTCTATGTTTCTTGGGTAGAAATTATATCACAAATGTAACAAGGTTTTCCGTAGAGAGCACTTAGCGTACTTACTGTGAAATTATAGGGGATGTCCCATAAGTAATGTCGTTTTTTAAAGAAACTTTTATTTTGGAAAGTTTTCTGACAAGAAATTAAACTATTCTTCAATGTAGAGACCATCATATTCTGTAGTCTTTTTAGTGAGGTTTCAAATCCCGCGACGGTACCAGCCTGTGGATTTTGATGCGGAGAATTCGGCGAGACCCACTTCCACAGCTTCAAACTTTTCGAAATGTCTTCCTCACAAAAAAGGGGCCATGGACCAAAAAGGATAGTAATCTAAAGGCGCAAGATAAGGTCTGTATGCTGGATGTGGTAGCAATTCGAATCCTCCATTCGTGAATTTTTGCCGTAGTTGTTCGTGCAGTATGAGGTCTCGCAATGCCCTGCTGAAAGAGAACTCTATTTCGGTTGACTAATGTATCTCCGTCTCAAAATTTCATGAACTCATTCTAGTTGTTGGGAATAAATATCTGTATTGACTGCGCGCCCGTTTGGAACAAACTCCCAGTGAATCACTTCTTCAAAATTCCACCAGAGACACAACATCACTTTTTGGGATGAACCGATCCTTTTTAACGATGACTTTGGTAGGATGATGGGGACTGAGGCACTGTTTGGAGATGTCAGCGTTGCTGTAATAGACCCATTTTTCATCATATGTGATAATTCTCCTGATAAATCTACCATCCATGGGGTTGCCGATAAGTTGACGACAGATATCCACTCTACGTTAAGCCTGTTCAGGGGTCATTTCATGAGGTACAGATCTACAGCTTTTGTTTGATTTTCCAAGTATCTTAATCTGGCAATGTATGGTATCTTTTGATGCACCAAGTTCTTCTGACATCCTACGAGTACTTCTTTGCGGATTTTCTTCCGAAACTCTAGTGTATTCTCAATATCCCATAATTTAGGTCTTCCAGAACGCGATAAATCGGTAGTGTTTTCTTCTCCAGTGTTTGAACCATCGTTGTGCCACACGCTCACTAACGGCACCTTCTCCTTCCACTTCACGTATTCCAGGATCCACGACAGCACTCTGTAATGTTGTTTCCAGTAGTGCTTTAGAAGGATCCTAACCTCCACCTTTCTTAGTTCCATTTGTGATTGTGTACCAATAACTGAAGACTGATAGACTACATTCTCGAAATACACGCAATTCTAGTCATGGTCTCCTGTAAGTAGCATTGGCGAAACAATGAAAACCAATTCTATCTTATAACACACCAAACTTAAAAAACGACATTACTTATGAGACGTCCGAATTCGCAATAGTACTTGAGACTTTTCATGTGCGTACTAAGTCCTTTGCACGAATTTACTAGCTTTCCAATTGCCGTTCTTGTAGCTTCTTTAGATGCAGTGCGTTCTATCATTAACTTGCGTATTCGTGTTGAATGAAAAAATGAAAATCCACAGCCTGCTTCCAGTCTCCGACCGGGTCAGGAATGGAATGAATGAAGCCCCCATCTAGCGGCGAGGATATGAACTGTGCCGGCTGCCGAGGCCTGACGCACCCCTCTGGGGCAATGATTAAATGAATGACAGATGAAATGAAATGATAGTGGAGAGTGTTGCTGGAATGAAATTTTGACAGGGAAAACCGGAGTACCCGGAGAAAAACCTGTCTGCCTCCGTTTTGTCCAGCACAGATCTCACATGGAGTGACCGGGATTTGAACCACGGACCCAGCGGTGAGAGGCCGGCGTGCTGCCGCCTAAGCCACGGAGGCCCTTGCGTATTCGTGTTATGCGTATTAATAAATAACAGCCCTTATTTTTGACTATTCACTTCCCAAGTTTCGTGAAAATTTCTCGCTTACAATTATAGGAATCGAATTATTTGTTTTAATAATATGCATGGCTGGATTCTTCAGTCTATTAATTCAATGAGTCTTATCCCTATACATAGTAAATGTCTGATGTTACTCAACATCATGCTAAGATTTTGCTCTGTACGTTTACTAGATTATGAGTTCATTTTCCATACGTTTATAAACTCAATATGGTGGTTATACGTAGTTATCAAACTGATAATTATTTTGAACATAACACAGTGAGGTCTTTTACGGTAAATTCATCGTCCAAAGTTTCGTCATTATTGCTCTTTTGTATTCTGTGGTATTGATTTGAATATTGTCATATACTAAAATTTCACAATATTGCGCGCTTTTTTTACCAGTAATATTTTTACAACGGTCAGCGAAGTGAATTTTCCACACGTTGGGACGATATAAAAATGTTCCATATAAGGCCTAGACAAGGCTTGGACACATCTCCTTGAATCCAATCTACCGCACTCCGCTAATTTTCAATTAAGAGGCAGCAGAGACTGAGAAGTTGAAATAGTAGCAGCCTTTCAGAATAAATCAATTCTTTATTTGTCTTACAGGCGGTAAAGGAATTGATAATATTAGCCAACTAATGGCTACACTGCTTTCTGCTGCAAGGCTGAAAGCAGCGGGAAACTATAACTGTATTGCTCTTCCCGAGGATATGCACCTCTCTATGCATAATTACATGTGATGATGGCCTCCTCTCTTGTAAAATTTCAATCCGGATGTAAACTAGTCCCCCGTTCGGATCTCCGGGTGGGGACTACTCAAGAGGGGGTTAACATCACAGAAATGACAAAGAGGAAATCTGATATTCTACGGATCGGAGCGTGGATTGTCAGAAGTCTGATAGGCGGTGGAAGGTTAGAAATATTAGAAAGGGAAATGGATAGGGTGAGGATGGATTTGGTTGGGATTCGTGAAATGCGCTGGCAGGAAGATCAGGACTTTTGGTCTGGAGACTATAGGATCATTAGCACTAAATCAAACAATGGCCAAGAATGGGTTGGTCTCATATTGACAAGGAAACATGGACAGCGGGTAGAATATTATGAGCAATATAGTAAAGGGATTATTGTAGCAGAAATCAATACAAAACGAAGTGCACCACAGTGGTACAAGTCAATATGCCCACCAGTCATGCCGATGATGAAGGTGTTGAAAAGGTCTACGATGAAATAGATGAAGTTCTGTGGTATGCCAAGTGTGATGAAAATGATATAGTAATGGGAGATTGGAATGCTGTGGTAGGAATAGGAAGAAAAGGGAAAATAGTAGGAGAATTTGGATTAGGTGAAAGGAATGATCGAGGAAGGAGGCTGATGGAATTCTGCACCGAGCATGAGTTAGTCATGGCTAACACCCTATTCAACAACCACAATAGAAGAATATGCACATGGGTGAGTCCAGGAGATACAGGACGTTACCAAATCGAATTCATTATGGTAAAGCAGGGGTTTTGAAACCAGATTTTGGATTGCAAAACATAACCCGGTGCTGACATAAACTCTGACCACAATCTGGTTGTTATGAAATGCAAACTTAAGTTGAATAATTTGAAGAAAAGTCAAAAGCCAAAAGATGGGCAATAGACTGACTGAAAGAGAAGGGCGTAAAAACTCTTTATGATGAGTATAAAGGAAGGACTGATGAAAACCCGTGAACAATCTTCAATTGCAGAGGAATGGGCAATTTTGAAGAATAAAATAACTAAATCCTCGGAAGAATACATTGGTAGAAAAGAAAGCATAGCAACCATGAATCACTCAGGATATACTAGAATTAATGGACTAAAGGGAGAACGCACAAGATATTAAGAGGTGAAAGGGGAAAAGCAGAATACAGACGTTTGAGAAATGAGGTTAAGAAGAACTACAAGGAAGCAACAGAAGAATGGTTGAAATAGAAATTTGTAGGTATAGAAAATTGTCTGAAATTAGGAAAAGTAGATGAAGCTTATCTAAGGATTAAGAGTAATTTTGGGGAAAGGAAGACTAAGTGCTGTAATATTAAGAACTCAGATGGTAAACCTCTAACAGATAGGGAAGAAAAGGTTGAGAGATAGAAAGCTTACATAGAATGTTTGTATAAGGGAAAGGAGATTGAGAATCATGTAATGGAAAGGGAAGAGGAAATTGATGAGGATGAGAAAGTAGATTTAATATTAAGTTCAGAAATTGACAGAGCATTGGAATACTCACTCAGGAACACAGCACCAGGCTTAGATGATGTACCGATTGAGTTGCTACGCTGCATAGGTGTTGAAGGTCTGATCTGGTTATTTCACTTGGTGTGTAGGATTTATGAGACGGGTGAGGTACCCTCTGATTTCAAGAAGAATGTTATCAAACCTATATTGAAGAAAACAGCTGCTGACAGATATGAAGATTACCGTTGATCACTCATTCTTCAAAGATCCTGACTAGAATAATTTACAAGACGATGGTAAGACAGATAGAAACAGAGCTGAGGCAAGAACAGTTTGGCTTCAGGAGAAACGTAGCAACAAGGAAAGCTGTACTAAGTCTTATGCTGATTTTGGAAGCTAGAATAAGGAAGAATAAGAGAACGTTTATGGTCTTTGTAGACTTAGAAAAGGCTTTTGATTACGTTGATTGGAGTAAGTTGTTTCACATTTTGAAAACGATTGGAGTAAAGTACAGGGACAGGAGGAAGCTCTACAATCGATACAGAAACCTGACAGCAGTTAATCGAGCGGAGGGACATGAGAGCGAAGCTGATATTCAGAATGGTGTAAGGCAAGGCTGCAACTTATCACCCATACTTTTCAATCTATACATAGAACAAGCAATGAAGGAAATTGAGAAAATTTCAAAGTAGGAGTTATGATTCAAGGAGAAATAATTTCAGCTGTGGGATTTGATGATGAAATCGTCATCTTAGCAGACACACTCGAGGATTTGAATGAGTTTTCAAATGGTATGGATTCTGTCTTGAGGAAAGTATTCATGATGAGAATGTATAAATGTAAAACAAAAATATTGGAGTGCGTCATGGCGCGCCTTGCTTGGAAGTGATGGGCTCCATCTCAGCAACGCTGCACAGCATTCTCTGGAGCGGCTAGCGGGTGAACCATGTCTTATTTCCCCGTACAAATACAAATCGATATTAAATACTGTAATTGAATTAATTTACGTATTTCACAGTCATACGGCATAACTTTTTGATGTATAAGGATTACAACGCGACCAAGAACTACATTTTCCAACGACCCCGAGCCGAGAAAAAGTTACCTTACATAGATGATAACAACTTTGTTTCTTGGACACACAACATTTTGAAATTAAGAAACCAGTTATACAATATTCTAATGTATATTGTGTTCAAATTTGGATTTGATCTGATGACGGATTTGTGAGATAATAATTCTTAAATGTGACGCGTGGTTGAAACACTCTTAAAAACGGGCATTTTTTGTGTTCCAACTGCGATAAAAAGTATTAAAATATAAATTAAAAATTCCAAAACTACACGTACAAACATAAAATAGAACGACGAAAATGATGATGTTATTGTATTTTATTTAGGTCTGTTGGTTACTTCACAAACACCCTTCAAACTCGAGTGCACATAATATTTTGGTCGACAGTAGGTGATCTACAGCGGTGGTTTTTAATCTGCGTCCCAACAGAGTTGCTTTAATGCCTTTAGCTTGTCTAGCCTGGAATATAAAATGAATTTTCCGATTATTATACCTACATAAGGAAAAGTATAGACACATATTTTTTTATTTTTTATCAGCATGGGTGTGTCAATTACCCAAGTTTTTGTTTAATCTTATTGCCATAGCCTATGCAGATAGAATTCCTTTAGTGGTTCGTGGGCTAGTTACTGGGAACCGCTAATCTGAAGAATCTACCGGACTAACTAGTTTCTCAAAATAATATTCCAAAGCTATGATTTCAATCCCGCTTTCTTACAACTGGGCTATTTGATATCGTATGCGATGTGCGAGCGGTTGAACTGCGACGTGGACCGAAAGTACATTGCACTTGGGTCACCTTACACTAGCAAACATGACCCAAAATAAGGAATATCATAACCTGCCTATGTCTGCTTTACTGTGGTCGTATATTTCCATCAGTTTTCACGGCAAAGGAACATTTTTGAGCCGATATGACGGACGTACGCGTACAACAACGTTCTCTTTGTAATCGCTCTTATAGAAAATAAGGAATCAAGGCAAGGAAATGTCGTACATTGCTTCACGTTTTTGCCATCTATTGACACAGACCAGCATATCGTGGGAAATTACCACTATCTGTGATATTTTTAAAATTTCAATGTCCGTAATATTACCACCAGAGGGAGGTGAAAAGAATTCCTGCTTGTGAATCAAATATTCGTGGAAATGCTTTTATTATTCAAAATACACATTATTACATCTCAATCATTGAAATAGTATGACATAATATATAAAGGTGTGCTGGTGATAGCAGCTATTGGTAAACATATTAGTACATATTTCCGCACTACAGTCAAAATATTTACATTTACTTTAATAGTCTAGAATGTTGGTGAGTCCATGAATTGCAATTAAAAAGAATACTCAAAAAACAGGTTTTTTTCAATATCCAGTTCGTATTTTTAAATTTACTTTTTGACATAGAAATTGATATCTTTTTCTCCTGATACAAAACATAAAAACGCTTCGTTGTTGATTTGCTTCAAAGGATGTTTTTTACCTGTTCAAGGGTGCAATTTAAGACGCAAATGAACACGTTAGTTTTATTCAGAGTTTCGAAATACAGAGAAATGAATCAAAGTGAAACTCGTTAACAGATGGACTGGGTTTTGAAACTAAAGGACTTCACCTTCGTGTGCATTGATATTGTTTTAAAACATAGGATCGCACAAATACTTAGTAGCATTAAGGTTCGTATTTTACACAGAGCGCTTGACTTTATTTATCGTACTGTAAGCACTAATGTTGACTGAATTTTGATCAATGTAAACAGTTGTCATAAATAACGTATGCAATATTTTTAAATAGGCAAATTTCATGAAAATTCGTGCAAATAGCTTGATGTCACGAAAATAGTCGAAACTCGTGAAAACTCGACATTATACTTCGTGCACAATCGAAGGCATATGCCCTAATGTGTAACATTGTTTTGAATTTTCACAAGTTTTAAATTTCGTGTTTTTCGTCTAAGCAAATAAAAATAACGGCCACCATTGATTGAATTCTTCAGTACGTTAGTCGGGTATAGGAGGAAGAGGAGGTTGAGGAAGAAACCCGTTAAATGAGTATGGTGTTGCCACGCCAAAGAAAACGTTATAGTTTTAAAACGATATCAAATGTGATAGAGGTGACACGGATGACCGTGTTTTCGTATTCGTGAAGTTTCCGTACTGCAATCCAGCCAAAGTAGCCTATGCGATTAATTGTTAATTAGTGACGGCATTCATGAGCTTAAATTTTACTCCCCACCGAAATATTAGTTCATCCAGTATTTTATTTTGTAGTTGAAAAATGAATTTTAGTCAAAGGTTTATTAATAATGTGTGGGAAAAGTAAAAAAAAAACATCCTAAATATGGCCCTAGATTTTTTACTGATAAAATATGGTCAACATCTTATTTTACGAGCCAATAAGGATAGTGTAATACTCCAAAGAGCTAAAATGTGTTTAAATTAACTTCGTTTGGGGCAAGCACGCCATTATTAAATAAAGGTTCCGGTACATGCGTATTGATGGCGTATTAAAGCGGTTCCAGGCAGTTTGACCTCTTCGACTCTCCTCATGTCGTGACCCATGTGCAATTACAATTATGTTAATTCAGTGTAGTGATCGTGTGTACAATTGAAAATGGGAGTGGGATACCGTCGTAACAAAACCATAAGTTCATTTTTGAAACTGGGATGATAAAATCGGAAAATTATATCCATACACTGAATTAAACGTTTAAATTATACGCCAAATCAATACATAATTTTTTTTAAATATATTAGTACATGTTTCGACCCACAGTGGGGTCATCCTCAGCCTAAAAAGAAAATCAATTAAGAATTGGAACTAAAATAGCATATGTGACTTAAATCTAAATTAAAATGAAAAATTAATGATAATAATTGTAATAAATAAAATATAGTAATAAAAATGGATATCCTTACAAATGTAGTATTAATTAAATAAATATAAGATTGGTCTTTTAACAATGATTTTTAAAAAGTAGTTAGAAAATAAGAACTATTAACGGTGAGTGTAAAAATGTTAAGCTTTAAAAATTTTATCAAAATATAAACCAAAATAATTTAGAAAATCAATAAAATAATTCAGTTCGGCGCTTGAGTTAAATAAGTTGAATCCTCTTCAATACGGAGTTTATTAACGATTTTGAAAAGGAGCCAAACAGTATTACGATGACATGAAATAACCTCGTAGTATGGGATGGAGAAATTCGGAAATTCGTACAAGAATTTGAGTTGAAATGCCCAATATGGATATGTGGCAATTCTAATAAATGTCCAAAACGTTTAGAAGAAAAACCTGGATTCTTGAAATGGAATTACGGTATTAGATGTTCCTCTTTAAATTTGCCAAACAGTGTTAGGTTATGTATTTGCTGCTTTAATGCAACCGGCGTGTTGAAAATTCTCCCGTAGTACCGTATGTAATGCATACATTAAGATCAATGATCTGATAAATACTTAATGTATGCATTACATATGGTACTACGGGAGAATTTTCAACACGACGGTTGCATTAAAGCAGCAAATACATAACCTAACACTGTTTGGCAAATTTAAAGAGGAACATCTAATACCGTAATTCCATTTCAAGAATCCCGGTTTTTCTTCTGAACGTTTTGGACATTTATTAGAGTAGTGTGTTTTTACGGGTTCTGGCCCCTCCACCTCCACATTCCTCCACACTAGATGGTGACCACGTGATATCTAATGAACCAATAAGGCTAGGGACTTGTACGAGGTGTCAAATTACTCGGGTGGACACCCCCTTTCCATTGGACAACATATTACCACCCCAAAAATAAAACCTACCAATACTAGGGGGTGAAATTGTAATATTTTAGAAAATCTCGCTTTCCAAGTGCAACATGTGAGAGTTTGAATGCCAATATGGAATTAAACGTTGTTCTACACAAGAGACATGTATACGGTGGATAGCCAATATGAATTAACATGCTTGTTGTTTGCTTTTACGCATGCCCACTCATAGCTTTTGTAAGAGGGCGGGCTTTTTAAAAGATGGCGGCTGTAGTGTAACCTAACCTATCCCAACCTAACGGGTCATTGTTGACAGGTCATTGTTGACGAGTCCTTGTTGACAAGTTATTGTTGACGGGTCCTTGTTGACGAGTCCTTGTGGACAAGTCCTTGTTGACAGGTCCTTGTGGACGAGTCCTTGTGGACAAGTCCTTGTTGACAGGTCATTGTTGACGAGTCCTTGTGGACGAGTCCTTGTTGACAGGTCCTTGTTGACGAGTCCTTGTGGATGAGTCCCTTTGGAATGGTCCCTACGGACTAGCCCATGAATTTATTTAAATTATGTCAAAGGGCCTAACTACATTTTGCGTGTAGAGCAGTGTGTTGAACTGACGTTGTTCACCAGTACCCACTACTATAATGTGATAACGATATGAAAGGAAAGTGACGAAATACATGTGAACACGTGTGAGATGACCTTATTACCGTCCTCCTTGTGAAAACCACATGTAAGCTAACAAGTCGCATTCTGTTTTGGTTCGTATAAGTGTAAAACTTGATAGATAGAGGACATGTCAAGGGGTAAGTGCAAAACTTGTTGGATGAATATGTTCTAGTGCTAGGGTTAATGAACACACCCTAGTACACGGGCCACATGTAATTTGTGGACAGGCCAAGAGACCTAACTTGGTGGATGGATGTGTCATTTGTAGTTGAAAGAGAATAATGCACATTCTTAAGATGTTAAAACTGAGGAGATGGTACGTGCAGTAAACCGACTTGTTATTTCCTGGGTCATATTACAGACATGACAGAGATCGCACAGTTCTGTTGCTATGACTAACGCTGCCGTAATTTGAAACCTCAGGTGTTCATCAAGACAATGGGTGATGATCATGCAAAGTTAGCAGTCACTGGATATTACACAGGTGTTCCTTCCGGTGTCATGTTGCAGACATGGCAGAGAGTGCACAGTTCTATTGCTATGACTAACGCTGCAGTAATTTGAAACCCCAGGTGTTGATCAAGACAATGGGTGGTGATCATACAAAGTCAGCAGTAATTGGATACCACACAGGTGTTCCTAGTGTACTTTGGACTCTCAACTGTATTGGGAAAGGATTTGCAATGATCTGCAAAAAACTGCTGACACGAGCGATGAGAGTTTATATAAGAGAGGTGTCATATATTTCCCTACTGTCAGTCTTTATCATCAGAGGGGGTCAAGTGAGTTGTCACAGGACTTAGAATGGTTAACGCTTTTCCATGACTAATGAATATACCCCAATAATCCAAAACAGCAAGGTCACTGACCTGAGATTTTATGAACAAAGAATCGGATATCACCATGTGAGGTGTCATAGGACTTAGAATGGTCTCCATTTCCCATAACCAATGAATTTACCCAAAATACCCAATACATCAAGGTCATCGACCTGAGATTTTATAAACTAATAAGCGGATACGAACATGTGAGATGTTTACCATGACTGATGAAACATAGCTAGTTAGAGAAAGAATTATTTTAGGCTACATGTATGGTGACTGACTAGTCTTTCACCATTGGAACTTGTTTTTCAGATCAAACTGCAGTACAGAGAGAGTATAGGTTGCAGGTATGGGTTAATAAATGACAAACGGTGTACACAAAATCTGATTTATCGATTCAAGGATTAAGAGTAGACTATCTTTAATTGATTGGTTAAAGAGGATAGCTAAAACATAAAATGGTGACTACATCGAACCAAACTGATCCAAGCTGAATCAAACCCAACTAAATCGAACCAAACCTAATCAAAAACTTGTAGGTGGATATGGTCATTGGTGATGTCAAAAAGGAAAGGGATAACGCTCTACCTATAGAGGGTAAGGTAAAGCTAGTGCATGGGGCTAATGCACACATCCAAGTACATGAACCTCACACAACTATCCTATGCTGTTTTTATGGGTTGACTGTTAAAACTTGCTCAGTGGTTACTGGGACAAGATGGTCGCTCCACACATCAAGCTTTAAATACTTGAGGCTAATAATCTAATAATCTGTTCTAAACTAAACTGTCTTGCTGGTAGTGCTTACTTACACAGTATGTAGATGACAGAAATGCTTGGCTAACAGAAATACAATCATTTCCGGTTGTCTAATGTTACCAGCTAACCGTTTTGTGCTGCAGTGGCGAGCACATGTGCCTCTTGCACTAGAGATTTTAACTCGTTTTCCAGCTTCAAGGCCTAGAACGAATCAAACTAAGAAAGTAGGACATGGTGGCGCAGTGGTTAAGCTGTTGGCCTTTCACTAAGGTAAACTAGGGATTGATTTCATGTTATTATGTATGTCATAAACATATAAAAAGCAGAGATAATGTTTAAAACCGATTACACTTGCCTCTTTTCAATTTATTACTAGGATTACAAAATACAAGGGCGGACTGAGTTTGATATACAGTTAATGCTATCTATCACACACTAGACTGTAAGAAACCCAAGAGAGCAAAAGGCGTAGATAGAGCAGTGGTAAAATCGCTATATGTAGAGAACTACCAGCGGTTTTATGAACTGACAAATCTATGTCACATAAACAGTGTAGGTTACAATCCAGCAACCATAATTTGTATCTTGGGGAACAGATAAAATGCACTTTTGCCTTGATGGATAACAAATGTGTGCAGACGAATGACCTACGCATTAGCCTACCATGGGGTTATAACCACGAGGAGGTGTGATTTCTATATTTTATTGTTTAGAAACATGGCTTTTTGTAACCAGTAGATTTAGTATTTTGTAAATATTCATTTTTGTAATTGTAAATAGTTATTTTTTGTAAATAGTGGATTCCATTTTTTTGTAATGGTAAATGTTAAAAGTATTACTAGAAGTTCTTTGGGATGAGTGTGCAGGTTAATGATGTTTCTGGAGATAAATAGAGTGGTTGTGTTTTTTTTTAAAGACAGGAATGGTTGTGTGTGAATGTATGTTTACACAGAAAAAGAGTGAGAGAGTGTGTGTAAAACAGTCTTACCTGCAGTAGTAGTAGTAGTAGTAGTAGTAGTAGACCTCTATGTTTTTGCAAACACATAGACAGACTGTATGTATACTGGAAAAAGTTTTGTAAACACTCAAGTCCACAAGACTAATTAAATTAGTAACTACCAGGTTGACCGAGTGGTTAAGGTGTTTGACTTAAGTTCAAATTTCCTGTACAAGGAAGCAAGGGTTCGAATCGCTTATCTTACATAACTATTGCCTTAACATGACTCGATCACACTGTATTATTATGATACTCGGTACACAAACCATGAATGGGGTGCATTTTTAAGACCACTCTCTTTCCGAACATAGTCAGAGACTGTTGATGGTTAACAATTGCAATAATAGTGGGACATGGGGATAGCAATTAAGAAAAACAGTCAATACCCATACACAATTTTTATTTATTTAATGAAAGTACTTGTAAAATAGTTATATAGAAAATACAACTTTCTTTTGTCTATTACTATCTAGTCCTTTTCGATCCACTTGCATATCAAGGACTGATGACATTGTAGTTCACCCCTTTAAAACAACAACAACACTACCTCTTGCATAGTCTGAGATGTTGACGACTTGAGACGTGGAAGATGGATTAAACATTACTTTTACAACAGGGGTTAAATGTTGCTCAATAAACAATGCACTATTTTGAGTAGCAACATCTTTCTCTTGTACAAACTTTTTAGCATTCTGATGATTTTTTGTCCACACCATCAGTGTTTTGCCTGGAGCGCTACATTGATGATCACTCACACTTAAAACCACACCATTTCTACTTTTCATATTGCCTCGACATTTTGTTGACCTCTGTTTTGAGCATCGCCAGAATATTATTCCTTTTACATTTTGTCGTCTATAGTTATAGGAGTAGCCTTTAGAGAGTACACGTTGTTTACCTCGGTTAGTTGTAGTAAGTTCCATAGTAGCAACTAACCTGTTAGTATGATTTGCACACTACAAAGGTTATATCTGTTCTGGTAATATAATTATTTAGCGTTGGATTTTATATTTAATATGTATAGTTTAAAGTGATAGAAAAGTTGTAGAAACGTGGTAGCAAAGTGGTAGACAAGTGGTAGACAATTGGTAACAAAGTGGTAGAAAAGTAATAGCAAAGTGGTAGCAAAGTGGCAGCAAAGTGGTAGAAAGGTGGTAGAAAAGTGGCAGCAAAGTGGTAGAAAAGTGGTAGCAAAGTGGTAGCAAAGTGGTAGAAAATATTACAGGTATTGTTAAGAAATAGTTTAAGCGGTTACAAGGATTCATTACACAATAATTTTAGCATGACGAAACTCATTTTCTATATCCAATAGTTCTTCCTCATATTTAGTGTGACCAGCCTGTTTGCAGGCATGCAAGTGCTGAAGCCGCTCGATTAGCTTACTGGGATTGTTCCAGTAAACAAATTTAACAAATAACTTTTTAGGGGTAAACAGAGCATTGCCATTATCTTTATCATCATCATCATCATCATCATCATCATCATCCTCAGCATCTCTATCACTATTATTATAATCACCATCATTGCGATCAACTTTATCCTCAACATCACTAAAACTATTCAATTCCTTTTGTTTCTTTTCCACAGAGACCTCTCCCATAGTCTGTTTTGACGTTGATAGTGTTGAGGGTTTCTCAGACATTGACAACTGTCCTAACATGACTTTTTGAGGACATGATAAGTACTTTTGAACACACACTACACTATCTTGAACAGCAATATCGTTTTCTTGAACTTGCTTTTCAGCATTTTCATGATTTTTTGTAAACAGCAACCGTGGTTTGTTTGGAGCACTACATTGATGAACACTCACACTTAAAACCTTTCCATTTTTACTTTTTTTAGATTGCCTCGACATTTTGTTGACCTCTCTTTCGATCATCGCCAGAATATTATTCCATTCACATTCTGACGATTATAGTTATAAGAGTAGCCTTGATAGAGTGCACGTTGCCTACCTTTGTTGGTTGTAGTAAGTTCCATAGTAGTAACTGACCTGTCAGTATGATGTTCACGCTATAAAGGTTACAACTGTTCTGGTAATAGAGTGACTTGCCATAAGCTTATATATTGGCTTATGTTTTGGCTTTTATGTCGGCTTATGTATTGGCTTCTGTGTCGGCTTTTGTATTGGCTTGCGTATTGGCTTTTGTGTTGGCTTACATATCAGCTTTTCTGTTGGCTTATTTGATAAGTTATTTTTCTACAGATGCATGTATTAAACAGTATGTTGATATATATACAGCTTACGACGTACCAAAGGAGATTATGACATGCAAAATAAACAATGGCTTGTGTGTGTGTTGGCTTTTATGTTGGCTTATGTATTGGCTTTTGTGATTGCTTTTGCATTGGCTTTTGCATTGGCTTATGTATTGGCTTTAGGGTTGGCTTATATCGGATTTTTGTGTGTTGGCTTATTTGACAAGTTATTTTTGTCAATGTATTTAGTGGATTTTTTTCTTGGTTTTGGAAAGTATCTCAAAGAAAGGAAATATTTAAGACTTAACCTCAGCACACCTAACATAACCGAACTTTGCCTAACTTAACCTTGTCACGTGACATGTTCTACAAGTTTAGACTCACTTAAGACTGACTATGACGTCACACTTAGCTCACCTAACCATAGATCCATGGTAAGAGAGCAATGAACCTATGCAAGAACATCAGCGCTGGTCACCCACCTGCCCCTACCTATGCAGAATGGAGGTGGGAAATATACCTTGTCATTCAAGCTATCCCTCACTCATGCCTCTGAGTAATGTAAAAACCACGCTATAAAGGTTACAACTGTTCTGGTGGTAGAGTGACTTACCATAAGCTTATATATTGGCTTATGTTTTGGCTTCTATGTTGGCTTATGTATTGCCTTTTGTGTCGGATTTTGTATTGGCTTGCGTATTGGCTTTTGTGTTGGCTTACATATCGGCTTTTCTGTTGGCTTATTTGATAAGTTATTTTTCTACAGATGCATGTATTAAACAGTATGTTGATATATGCAGCTTACGACGTACCAAAGGAGATTATGACATGCAAAATAAACAATGGCTTGTGTGTGTGTTGGCTTTTATGTTGGCTTGTGTATTGTCTTTTGTGTTTGCTTTTGCGTTGGCTTTGGTATTGGCTTATGTATTGGCTTTTGTGTTGGCTTATATCGGCTTTTTTGTGTGTTGGCTTATTTGACAAGTTATTTTTGTCAATGTATTTAGTGGATTTTTTTCTTGGTTTTGGAAAGTATCACAAAGAAAGGAAATATTTAAAGACTTAACCTCAGCACACCTAACATAACCGAACTTTGCCTAACTTAACCTTGTCACGTGACATGTTCTACAAGTTTAGACTTGCTTAAGACTGACTATGACGTCACACTTAGCTCACCTAACCATAGATCCATGGCAAGAGAGCAATGAACCTATGCAAGAACATCAGCGCTGGTCACCCGCCTGCCCCTACCTATGCAGAATGGAGGTGGGAAATATACCTTGTCATTCAAGCTATCCCTCACTCATGCCTCTGAGTAATGTAAAAACAAGTTACAATATGTGTGGTTTGTATGGTGTCAATGGTGCTTCGGTGAGCAGCTCACCGTCAAAAACGTCTAGTTTAGAGACATTGGGGCATCATCGGTGCCATGGACGTTACAAACACAAAGGACTGTATTGTTGTATGAGTTGGTATCGTCCCTACCCCAAAATGATTAAAGCTTGTAATACCTGTACGTGTTATGATAATAAAATGAAGTAATTAAAAAATATTTTGTGGTTGTTAATATTATTTCACATGTCCCCTGTCCTTCCCTTACCTCAATAGTGACTAGTCAGTGATGGAATGGAATGTAAGTAAATGTCATGAGTGCAACTTACTGGACGATTGTCAGTCTGTGGTCAGTTGGACTTGGTCCAGACAAGAGTGAACATGTTACGCACACTGATTGTGGATTATCAAGGGTTTAAAATTGGAGATAACAAATTTATATTTAAAGAAGTGGCCATCATTGATTGTTCCACTTTTTGGATATCGCAAGCTACCCATTTGGTGTTTAAACCACCTTATGCGTTTGATTTGTTGTGTGAAAAAGACCGTAAACAAACCCAGTGGATTGAAACTCATATGCAACTAGACTGGAAGCAAGGAACCATTTCATATAAGCACCTGGACATGGTCATGAAAGCCCACTTATCTTTTGCCCATGTGGTATTTGTGAAAGGTAGTGAAAAACGTCAATGGCTACAACCATTCTTGGCGTCTTACTGTCAATGTATCGATTTAATGGACTTGGGCTGTCCCTCGCTGCAAACACTCATGGACCACTGCCCCTGTGACAACATTACCCATAAAGCCTTGACACAGGTGTGGCTATTGTTTCATTGGGTAACCACCAATGCCTGCTGTGAATTGTTAAATAATGCTACCTGTGAATGACACCAGTGAGATTTCTACAAGCGACGTGTAAACATCTACATTATACCTTGGAGAAAGGGGATGCTACCGATAAAGCCATTGGCAAATTCTTTGTGTGTAAAAAGAAAACTAGACAGTTTTACCAAAGAAGAATTATTGACTCTTCCAAAATCGTTCATTTATTATGTGGCAGCAAATGCAGTGAAAGAAATCTGGCAACATGTACCAAAATCATGGACTCTAGACCCTGTGTTAAGTGAATTGAAACCATGTACAGATTATGATCACCATAAGCAAGTGGCCATGGCAAAAATACCCTCTATGCGACAGTGTGCTACTTATCAGCTGGTCAAACTCTATCACGGTCATAAAAGCCAGTGTAAAGACTTTGTTTCTTCATTCTACGAGTGTGATGGCGAGAAAAAAGCAACATCAGCATCATCTACAGAGGAGGAAGAGATAAATCAAACCTTTTCTCCACCTATGGAAAAGGATATGCCAGACTTGTACTGGTCATGGCGTCATTGACAAAGTCATTCAATACTTACCTTTTGAAATCCATCTTCCTGGTTATCGTTTTTGTGGTCCTGGAACTTGTCTTGAAGAACCTTTGCAGCGTGGTGATATACATATTAATCCTTTTGGATCGAGCATGCACCTTTCTTATCGCCATAGGCATTCTGCATTAAGACGTGTAGCGGATAAAGTATCGTTGAAAAGCTAAACAACGTTTGACATCCTGTGATGTCTCAGTGGGAGAGAGGTTGGCAGCCCTCATTGTGATTAGTGCTATAAAAGGAAAGTTAATGATAAGTGGACATGAACATTGAAAAGGATTGAGAAATTGGTATTTTCTTTGTATTCTATTTTTGTAAAGCCATATTTGTTGTGAAATAAAAACAAGGTTTACAAGATCACAATGTCTTTTAATTTTAAAAATGGTGATAGCCATTTCTTCATTTTCATTTTTTTCACAAATGAATATTTACAATTTCCACTTCCCCTTTTTACATTCCCCTTGTTTAGTTCACACATTCTGTACATTTTTTGTTGTGAAATAAAAATAAGGTTCACCAGATCACAATGTCTTTTAATTCCAAAAATGGTGATAGTCATTTCTTCATTTTCATTTTTTTCACACATGAATATTTACAATTTCCACTTTACATTTTTTTACATTCCCCTTGTTTAGTTCACACATTCTGTACATTTTTTGTTGTGAAATAAAAATAAGGTTCACCAGAACACTATATCTTTTAATTTAAAAAATGGTGATAGTCATTTCATTTTTTCTCACATGGATATTTACAATTTCCACTTTTTCATTTTTTACATTCTCTTTGTTTAGTTTACACATTCTGTACATTTTTGTTGTTGTGAAATAAAAACAAGGTTTACCAGATCACAATGTCATTTAATTTTAAAATGGTGATAGCCATTTCACTTTTTCACACATGGATATTTACAATTTCCACATTACATTTTTACATTTCCCCTGTTTAGTTCACACATTTTGTACATTTTTAAAATCTTTTTCGTAATATACAAAAGCAAACATTTTACACTAAAATGTATTACTTATCTTACTTTTTACAAAACTACAGTAGCCTAACATGATACATTCTACTTACAGTTTTTTACAAAAAAAAATTACATTATAAAACACACTACAAATATTACAATATAGTGATCATTAGACTTAAGTAAAGTAATAGTCGACATTGCGACTGTTTCCCCAAGCAAAAGTATCAAATGTGTTGGGTATAAGAATCGTTTGTTGTCTTCATTACTTAAAGCAACTTTGCTCAGCAAATTGGTATGTAGCTGATGATTTTTACTTCTAAATACACACATTTTCTTATATAATACAGGTGGGTTACTAACTATACAGTTTTTATAATCACTTATATCTAACTCTTTACTAACTACATTCGTTTTCACTCCTTTTAATTTTTTTACTACTACATCATTAATTGTCATATAGCTGTATGATTTAGATTTTGTGCCTACAAAGGTGTATATAATAACACCAGCACATTCATCCTTAAATTTCCCAAGAACCTTTTTGTTTACTAGAGGTAAATGGTAAATATTATCCTTGGGATAGTCACTTGTATCATACTTATTTAGCTCAGTTTTGATATCCTCATAAAAATCATCAGTTTTAAACTCAATAATAAAAGAATCTGTGTCTGTGTAGAGTAATTTAGCATTATCAAGATAGTTTTTCTTTACATAATCATAGTGAAATTCATACATAAGTGTTTTTGACAATTCCAGAATGGTGTAACCCACATATATGGGTTTGTTGTAAGTTACTTTAAGACGATTCATTTGTATTACAACTAAATCCTCATGAATAATTGAACAGCTATGAAAGTTAGGCTTGCTTATTAAGTTGCTCGCACCATACCTTTTACCATCATTCTCCCACTTTGTTATCAGCTTTACATCAACTCGTTTATCAACATTCTCCATAGTCTTTCCAATCACACTGTTATTCATGAGTTTATAAAAATCTTTTTCAAACGCGTTTGTTAACTGTGTTCATAAATTATTGTTTAGATCAATATACGGTTTGAGCCATGCTGACTGATGAAATTGCAATACGCGATGAATTTTAGTTAATTTCAATCCATGCTGTAGACACAGTTTCAAGTTTTGATAATGTATTACATATTTACATTTATCATTTACATTAGCAATTACCATTTTTGTTCGTGATGTGATGTATGGAGATTTCATATTCTCAGGACAAAATGGTAAATCATTATGATCATCATGTAACTCTTTAGGGTACTCAAGATTTACCTCTAAAATATATCCTTTATCATCGTTATCATTAAGAGTGTCAACATGTAAGACATCAATTTCAGGTTGTGTCAGCCAGCGAAAATCTTTCAGTGGTAGATATTGACTCATAGCCCAACCATATTGGTTATTTGCATCGAGGTTGACAATATACTTTGACTCTTCACAAGGGTTGTAGCTAGGCATGTATTTATTATTCGCTTTAGAGTACCGTCCACTACATTGGCTTAATCCACCTCGAATTGGTGATTTTATAAAATTGATCATGTCTATATCAGTCATTAATTCTAAATTTACTTTCGTTTTTTTCAACATTGAACTGAAACTTAACCCAGGAGCAGTGAAATACTGACAAGGATCAAGGTCATAAGTTTTCATACAAACATTCCGAAAATTTTCAAAAACATCTGCTAATAATAACCCATCTGTCTTTAAATATATGTCTGAAAATTCTCCTAAAGTTTGAATGTCAAACTGTGCCCATACACGTTGTGCATGTAAATATTCCTGGTCACTGATATGACTTGTGTTTCAGGAACTGTAAAATTCATCTTTTGGTGGTAAAGAACACTCCTCAAGATGTTCCACACTGTTAATATATTCGTAAGGGAATATACCCTTCTGACGAATCAAATTAAAATCATCTTCTATAGGAAAGACACGTTGAATTTCACAAAACTGATCTGATTTTAAATTACTAGCAAGCTTATCAAGACTACTCGGCATAAAGCGGAATGAATCTAAAAATCGCAGTTTTATCGTTTTCTTATTGTCAGTTTTGATGTATTTTGTGAACGATATGTATTGTTCCTTATTATTTGCAATCACATCAATTTTCACATCTGAAGCTCCAAATTCTTTAACGATAAAGTGGTTATCGTATTTGCTACCGTTATGTAGAATGATTGGAATGAATTTACTTACTCTATAATTTAAATTACATTCTTGGTGAGCAGCACCACGATGTTAAATGATCATGATCACGAACCCTGTGTGTATATAAACATTCACCACATATAAAACAATTAGTTTCAGTTTCAAAATTCATTTGCTCTGATTAAGTTAGTGGCTCCATTGGAATGATCGTATTTAAAATAGAGGATATACGGATGGCATCTTTCTCAAGCCTTTCCATAAAAACTTTAGGTGCATCAGGTCCTCTATACAGCTCAAACTTATTTAAAGTGTCATCGTAACTACATTTAATATAATATGCAAAGCTAAAAGGTTCATGAATGTGAGTAGTGTTGGTGAAAGGCTGGGCAGGATTCGATGAACATGTATTAAATAGTTTTAGCAAAGCCTCAAAATCAGCATATATAACAAATGGTACTCGAAGCTGTTTCTCATTATCCTTAAATTTTAGAATGTTATTTTTAGGAGTCGGTAATACCGTACACACATGATTACATCCCCATTTTTGATGTTGAGATAGTTGATCCTCTTTTCTAAAATATAGCAAGCAACCATCACACAACCACTTTTTAGATTTATCTTTTGATATCTGACTACCAACAAGTCTACTTAAATGTTTTATCCAGCAATAGTGAGCATTTTCACCTTCGGTTATGTATAGTAAATTTACATGAGCATTCTTTTTTTCCTGAGTATAATATAGAGGACCTACTATTCTCTTATTTTCAATTTCATAAACATTAATACTTACATTGTTCAGCTCTTCAAAACGTTGAATGTCTTTTATTTCCATAGGAAATTCCATTTCTTTTAAATTCAACTCTGTGGAATAGCGAGGATATGATGATGTTCTCTCCACATGTCCCACTGCTGGATGGAGAGCTGAGGTAACAGCCCATGCAAATCATGCGTCATCATTATTCATAACGTTTACACAAGCATGCTTACGTTTGATCCATCCTGGCAAATCAACGTATGATGATGATGCTCGAAGGGGGTTGTATTTATTCATGTTGGTTTCTAAATAAAGTACTTCAACCAACGCCCAGCCTGACTCCCTTTCCTGGAACTCTTCACTCTTCACAATGATAGACCTTGAAATATTTTGGTATATATCACTAATATTAGTTGATTCGCTAACAATTATGTTTTTTTAATTAAAAGACTTTATATCTGTAATTTCACCTTCGCTCCCAGTTTTTACATAGAGTCGATAAAGTTCAAAACTCATTTTAAATGTTTTATGCTCTACTAAAACATTATCTACCAATCCAAACACACTAGGTTTAACATTCTGTAAAAATGTTTCAATACTTTGAGTTTTTTCTTTACTATAAAGTCTGTAACTAGCAATTCGACTTTCAAATGCACTACCAATTTGTTGAATATTTCCCGAATTTCTTTCATGGCAAGCGTTATTTATATGAGGAATACTGCGTAAATGTCCATGAATGATTGAAGAAGGTATATCAATATTACATACATTACAATGTGTTATCGAAGGTTCACCATTCTTCTTTCTTTTTGTTGCACGACTATTTTCACAATCTTGAGAACGTTGACGCTTTTGACCATCACATTCATTTAAAGGTTCCGTGCTAGTTGATGGGTTTACAGATTACAATTCCTGTTCTTCTCCATGCACTTCAACCATGTAGGATTGATATCGCTTTACAGCAGAAAAACCAAGTTCGCAAACTGAACACGAAAATGGTGCTGAACTAACATGCATTAAATTTACATGCCGTCCAAGACTATCCTGTCTGTTAAATGTCATAGCACAATGACTGCATACAAACATTTCAATGTCATGTTTAGCATTTGCGTGACGTTGAAGGTTGTCAGGTCTTGAGAACTGTTTCTTACAGTCACCACACTTGAACATGATGATTACTTTCGAAATTACTTATAAAAGATAGAAATCATAAATGTTAATAAATGATAAAACATAGTAAATAGTTTAATTATATTCCAGTCAATGGTTATAGCAGGGTATTTAAATCGATCATCTGTGAACTCCTAGCAAGTCTAACTTCATGTAGTTCTAACTGGGGGTTACTATATACCACTGTCACTGACACCTAGCGGTGAACATTGGAACTTGATAGAGTGGTAGAAACCAGCGGTCGCCAGTTAAGTGAGCTAGGTGTGAAGTCATAACCAGTCTTAAAGCAAGTCTAAAATTGTAGAACATGTCACGTGATAGAAACCAGTGATCGCCAGTTAAGTGAGCTAAGTGTAACGTCATAGCCAGTCTTAAAACAAGTCTAAACTTGTAGAACATGTCACGTGATAGAAACCAACAGCCACCAGTTAAGTGTGCTAAGTGTGATGTCATAGCCAGTCTTAAAACATGTCTAAACTTGTAGAACATTTCACGTGATAGAAACCAGCAGCCACCAGTTAAGTGAGCTAAGTGTGACGCCATAGTCAGTCATAATGCAAGTCTAAACTTGTAAAACATATCACGTGACAAGGTTACGTTAGGTGAAGTTAAGTTATGTTTGGTGAACTGAGGTTAAGTCATTAAATACTCCCTCTGTCACTAACACCTAGCAATGAACATTCAGACTTAATAGAGCGGTAATCAAAATCTAACCTACAAATTTAGCTTTACACACCATGATCAAGTAGTTCCAACTTTTGACTGCCAAATATACCATTTTCACTGACATGTAGTGGTGAACATTGGAAAAATATCACTCTAACTGTTTAAAAGTTATTAGAGGGGCACTTACCTTTTTATAATTTATCAACTGCTGTCACTGAATGAACAAATTATAGGAATCTGGTAACCTACAGGTACCCAATTATCTGTAAACAAATCAATCAATCAACAAATCAATAAATACATTCCAATCAATAACTTCAACATCAATTAGTAAAAAAAGACTACAATCCATTAATAATAAGTACTTACCTTGCAAAAATAATTTAATGATTTTCTACCAAAAAGGCTTTTTACAACTCTTGAGCAGTAATAGAGCACTGTTCACTCAAAGTGAGTAATAAAGACTGACAGTAGGGAAATATATGACACCTCTCTTATATAAACTCTCATCGCTCGTGTCAGCAGTTTTTTGCAGATCATTGCAATTCCTTTCCCAATACAGCTGAGAGTCCAAAGTACACTAGGAACATCTGTGTGGTATCCAATTACTGCTGACTTTGTATGATCATCAGCCATTGTCTTGATCAACACCTGGGGTTTCAAATTACTGCAGCGTTAGTCATAGCAATAGAACTGTGCGCTCTCTGCCATGTCAGCAACACGCCACCGGAAGGAACACCTGTGTAATATCCAATGACTGCTAACTTTGCATGATCATCACCCATTGTCTTGATGAACACCTGAGGTTTCAAATTACTGCAGCGTTAGTCATAGCAACAGAACTGTGCGCTCTCTGTCATGTCTGTAATATGACACTGGAATTAACAAGTCGGTTTACTGCATGTACCATCTCCTCAGTTTTAACATCTTAAGAATGTGCATTATTCTTACTCAACTACAAATGACACATCCATCCACCAAGTTAGGTCTCTTGGCCTGTCCACAAATTACATGTGGCCCGTGTACTAGGGTGTGTTCATTAACCCTAGCACTAGAACATATTCATCCAACAAATTTTGCACTTACCCCTTGACATGTCCTCTATCTATCAAGTTTTACACTTACACGAACCAATACAGGATGTGACTTGTTAGCTTACATGTGGTTTTCACAAGGAGGACGGTAATAAGGTCATCTCACACTTGTTCACACGTATTTCGTCACTTTCCTTTCATACCGTTATCACATTATAGTAGTGGCGACTGGAGAACAACGTCAGTTCAACACACTGCTTTACACGCAAAATGTAGTTAGGCCCTTTGGCATAATTTAAATAAATTCATTGGCTAGTCCGTAGGGACCAGTCCAAAGGGACTCATCCACAAGGCCTCGTCAACAAGGACTTGTCCACAAGGACCTGTCAACAAGGACTCGTCCACAGGGACTCGTCAACAAGGACCTGTCAACAAGGACTTGTCCACAAGGACTCGTCCACAAGGACCTGTCAACAAGGACTTGCCCACAAGGACTCGTCAACAAGGACCCGTCAACAATAACTCGTAAACAAGGACTCGTCCACAAGGACCTGTCAACAAGGAATCGTCAACAATGACCTGTCAACAATGACCCGTTAGGTTGGGATAGGTTAGGTTACACTACTGCCGCCATCTTTTAAAAAGCCCGCCCTCTTACAAAAGCTATGAGTGGGCATGCGTAAAAGCAAACAACAAGCATGTTAATTCATATTGGCTATCCACCGTATACATGTCTCTTGTGTAGAACAACGTTTAATTCCATATTGGCATTCAAACTCTCACATGTTGCACTTGGAAAGCGAGATTTTCTAAAAAATTACAATTTCACCCCCTAGTATTGGTAGGTTTTATTTTTGGGGTGGAAATATGTTGTCCAATGGAAAGGGGGTGTCCACCCGAGTAATTTGACACCTCGTACAAGTCTCTAGCCTTATTGGTTCATTAGATATCACGTGGTCACCATCTAGTGTGGAGGAATGTGGGGGTGGAGGGGCCAGAACCCCAGAACACTACTTATTAGAATTGCCTCATATCCATATTGGGCATTTCAACTCAAATTCTTGTACGAATTTCCGAATTTCTCCATCCCATACTACGAGGTTATTTCATGTCATCGTAATACTGGTTATCATCTTTTCAAAATCGTTAATAAACTCCATATTGAAGAGGATTCAACTTATTTAACTCAAGTGCCAAACTGACTTATTTTATTGATTTTCTAAATTATTTTGTGTATATTTTGATGAAATTTTTAAAGCTTAACATTTTTACACTCACCGTTAATAGTTCTTATTTTCTAACTACTTTTTTAAAATCATTGTTAAAAGACCAAGCTTATATTTATTTAATTAATACTACATTTGTAAGGATATCCATTTTTATTACTATATTTTATTTATTACAATTATTATCATTAATTTTTAATTTCAATTTAGGTTTAAGTCACATATGCTATTTTAGTTTCAATTCTTAATTGATTTTCTTTCTAGGCTGAGGATGACCCCATTGTGGGTCGAAACATGTACCGGTACTAATATATTTAAAAAAAATATTTGTTTATGTACTGATTTGGCGTATAATTTAAACGTTTAATTCTAACATCAATACGGATATTTAAAAACATTTGTTTTCAATGGCAAATGTGTTTGCATTCGATACACTGATGTTATTAATTGAATTCACTGCTGTTAATAATTAGTTAATTAATTATACTGGTTACTCTGATTTCATTAATTAATTACACTGGTTTAATTAATCTACACTGGTTACACTGATGTAATTAATTAGTTAGACTGGTTACACTTTTCTTTGTGTATTCTGCCCGATAGCAGGTCTGTGCCTCCGAAGAGGCTATCCTGAGTCGGAGTTTACGTGCGGTAGGGTAGCTAGGTCCTTCCCGCTCCTCCTTATCCTCTCCCCACCAACAGGGCGTTGTCCCCCAGAACCCGGCATTCCATGCAAGTTCCGACCACGCCCAATGCTGCTTAACTGTGGAGTTCTCGTGGAATCTGTTATTACAATATGGCCAGGCCGTTGGCCTTGTTACACTGATCTTATTAATTAATTACACCGGTTACACTGATCTTATTAATTAATTACACCGGTTACACTGATGTTATTACTCGTATTTAAATACACTGGTTACACTGATGTTATTAATTAATTACACCGGTTACACTGATGTTATATATGTATTACTCTGGTTACACTGATGATATTATTTAATTATACCTGTTGCACTGATGATATCCATTAGTTACACTGGTTACACTGACGTTGTCAATCAATTACACTGGGTTTTTAATTAGTTAATTAATTATACCAGTTACACTGATATTATTAATTAATTAATTAATTAATTAATTAATCTGGTTACACGTTGATATTAAATTAACTTACACCTGTTACACTGATGTTATATATTAATTACTCTGGTTAAACTGATGATATTATTTAATTATACCTGTTACAAAGATGCTATTTATTATCTCCATCAGTCACACTGATATGTTTAATCAATTACACTGGTTTTATTACGTATTTAATTAATTACGACGGTTACACTGATGCTATTAATTAATTACTCTGGTTACACTGAACTTGTTATTGCATTGCACCTTTTACAGTCCTGTTAATTGAGTAATTAATTACACTGGTTACACTGATATAATTAATTAGTTACACTGGTTACACTGATGTTATTAATAAATTACTCCTGTTACACTGATGCTATTAATTAATTACACCGGTTATACTGATGTAAGTTAATTACTCTGTTTACAATTATGTTATTAATTTGTTAGGCTGGTTACAATGATGTTATTAAGTAATTAATCTGGTTACACTGATGTTATTTAATTACACCTGTTACACTGATGTTATTTATTAATTACACCGGTTATACTGATGTTATAAAGTAATTAGACTTAATACACTGAGGTTATAAATTAATTACTCTGGTTACAATGATGTTATTAAATAGTTAACACCGGTTACACTGATGTTATAAATTAATAAATCTTGTTACGCTGATCTTGTTATTTAATTACACCTGTTACATGGATATTATTAATTAATTACTCTCATTACAATTATGTGATTAATTATTACACCGTTTACACTTATGATATTAAGTAATTTTTCTGTTTACACTGATGTTGTAAATTAATTACACCAGTTACACTGAGGTTATAAATTCATTATTCTGGTTACAGTGGTGTTATTTAATTACAACTGTTACCCTGATGTTATTAATTAGTTACACAGGTTACACTGATATTATTTATTAGTTTCCTGGTTACACTGATATTGTTAATTAAACACACTGGTGTTATTAATTAGTTAATTAATTACACTGGTTACACTTATGTTAATAATTAATTACACTGGTTTTACTTATGTTAATAATTAATTACACAGGTTTTATTATGTTGTTAATTAATTACACTGGTTACACTGATGTTATTAATTAATTCCTCTGGTTACACTGATGTTATTATTAAATTACACCTTCTACACTGGTGTTATACATTCATTACGCTGGTTACACTGTTATAATTTTAGTTACACTGGTTTTACTGATCTTAGTAATTAATTACACCTGTTACAAAAAGATGAAGGAAGATTGTAGTTTTACGTGACCGTGAATCTTGTGATTATAAGCCACGGGACCTCCTTTTTACGTGGAATCCGAACCACAGGACATGGCATTTCACTTCGAAAATCTCACATGCATTGACCGGGAAACACACCTGTTACACTGATGTCATTAAATAATAGCACCGCTTACATTGATGTTATAAATTAATTACTCTAGTTACAATTATATTATTAATTAGTTACACCGGTTACACTGATAATATTAAGTAATTAATCTGGTTACACTGATGTTGTTATTTAATTACACATGTTTCTCTGATGATAGTATATGCACTACTGTTTGTAGAAAGTGAAACACCAAGAACAAGAGATGTGACCTCATTGCACTTTATACCACAGATTAGGGACATACCAATATATTACTGATTGGAAGGACAGTCCGGTACATGCACGTTGACGGTCGATCTTAAGTACGGCGTCGCGCCACCACGTGCTGCACTCAGAGCCGCTAGACGTCGTGGTTTGAATACGCTGCTGGGGAATGCCCACAAGATGTACGAGGCGCGATCGCCTGTTATAGGCAATTGCGCCCCAAACCATTACACCTGGTGTTTGTCCGCTAAGCCGCTCAACAATACAGTCTGCCTGATTGCGTTCTCCACGGTGGCGTCAAACGCGTATGCGGCCATCACTGTAGGACAGGTTGAAGCGGGACTCGCCCGAAGACACTACATTTCGCCACTCAGCCTGCCAATGTCGGCGTGCACGTGCCCATTGTAGTCGGAGGCGTCGGTGGTTCCCAGTCAATGGAAGCCGACGCAGTGGCATGCGTGTTACCAGTCCAGCCCTCAAAAGACGGTGCCGCACCGTCGACGCAGACATGCCCAACCCCGTTGCAGTGCTCCAACGTCGAGCCAACACCGAGGACGACGCTGTTCTGCCCGATACGGCCATGCGGAGAAGATGGCGGTCGTCTCGCGCTGTGGTCACATTACGTCGTCCTGTACCCTGTCGTCGCTGTGCACGGCCCTCCTCTCTCCACTGGATCCATATACGCGTTACTGTTGACGCAGCGTGCCCTGTACTAGCCGCAATGTCCCGGTATGACCGACCCGCCTCCCGGAGCCCAAGCATTCTGCCCCCATTCAACCGCACTCACATGCTGATAGTGTACCCTGTGATGTCGGCGTGGCATCGTTGCACTTGCTTACATGTTTTCACATGGTATGACGGCCCCACGCCGACAGAGCTGTGCGGAACACTGACCTGTCCGGTCCCACGATAGAGGGCACTGGTGGGCCAATGTGCACGCCATCTCCCTGCGATTTCAATCACTTAGTATGGTACCGCAGGCCTACTCGACCCCTGTCCTGGGAGTGTCTCCGACCAGTTCTTCTGGGTGTTTCACTTTCTACAAACAGTACTGTAATTATATCTGTTACACTGATGTTATTAATTAATTACACTGGTTATACTGAGGTTTTAAATTATATACTCTGGTTAAAATGATGTTATTAAATAGTTACACCGGTTGACTTGACTTGACTTATGTCCTGTGTCCCCTTCCGGAGCAAAGGGCTGCAACAAAGATCCTCCATTGGTCTCTTCTCCTGGATATCTGTTGTAAATCTGCCCAGGATTTGCCTTCTTCCCTCATCTCTTCCTCCACGCTTCTTTTCCAGGTCACTTTCCGTCATCCCCTTTTTCTTGTTCCAACATCCTATTTTCGTAACTTGTTTCATGCTAAAGATCGTCGTCGTTTTATCCGTCCGGTTTTTCTCTTTTGCAGTTTCACTAATAATGTTTTCTTGGAAATGCATGTTATTGGCCTACAGTCTCCAATGCACGGTGGAAGGGGGGCTGCCCCCTTAGCGTCTGTGCCCACCTTCTCGTTAATTCACGATTTGATGTTCGTCGCTACTCCCTGTGCTTCTGTCGTCAATTTTGATCTCTACAGGGTGTAACCAGACTCCCTCCTTCTTTCTCAACCGGGCTTGGGACCGGCTATGGTGGAGTTATTATTATTACTATTATTATTATAGTTACACCGGTTACACTGATGTTATTAACTGATTAACCTGTTTAATTTTCTTTATTAAATTGCACCTCTTACGCTAATGTTGTTAATTAAATACACTGGTTACACTGATATAATTAATTAGTTACACTGTTTACACTGATCTTATTTATTAAATACTCCGGTTACATCGATCTTGCAATTAATTACACCTGTTACACTGATGTTGTAAATTAATTACTCCAGTTTCATCGATGTTATTAATTAGTTACACCGGTTAGTAGTAAGTGTTTGTTAGACTCTAAATATTGCATCATCATGACCAGAAATTGCGTAATCCTGACCACGTGGTCCAGGAGCGGGGCATGTGCACTGCACGTGTTAGCGTGGGAAGGGGTTGACCTTTTGGCTTGTTTATGTGATGGTGATAAAAAGTTAATGGGTGTTGACGGCATGGGGGTTGTTTATTAGGATGGTAACTCGAAATTCAGACTCCTCTTCCACTCCTACAGGGGGGTTTCTTGGTTCGATTCCGTGTTTTGTTATTTAATTCCCGGGGGGCAGCCTGTGTATCATGGTTATTAAGTATTGATTGATTATTGAATTATATTTTGGTAATTTCCCAAGGAAGTGTAGAGAGTCTTGGGTGTCATAACTTTTGAATGAGAGTGTACGGTGAGGCACTCGACATAGCCGGATCGCTACCAGACATGTGTGTGCAGCTGTTCCGTTTTTGCTCGCGCCGTGCGGCAAGCCATGAGAGCACTCAGCTCATGTAGTGCATGGTTGTCGTTAAAGTTTTTGCTCGCGCAAGCTAAATAAGCAATCATATGTTGTAATGCTACACTCCGTTTAAGTATGACATATATTACCACGGCGTGGGAGTGGAGTTGTGTTACTCCTTCTCGCTATGTTATGTCTGTTTAATTTAAATGATGTTAACATTTTTGTGTTCTGGCTTGCTTCATGATCTCAATCTGGTTAAAGTGTTTTATATGACATGTATAACTTTGAGTGTGTGAAATGAATTTCGATCTGTTTGTTTTTAGATTCCCAGACGTCATTAGTCAAGTCTGTAATTTTTAATGCGAGAACGAGATTGGATGTCGGTTCCCAGAGCTTCATGCGAAATGTTTTAAAGAGGTTTTTTGGCGCTCTAACTTCTTAATATATATATAAGAGGAGATTGCTATGGAGCAGTAGTTAGCTATCTTTATCTGCAATATCATGAGTCTGTGCGAGGGGTTGATAGAAAAGTTAGTAAAATTGCAACACATTATGATGTTTGCGGAAAGTGCCCTGAATCAAGGGTTGCATTTCATCGTCAGTGCGACGAAAATAGAGGAGGAGGTGTGGTATAACACCTTAACACCGGGAGAAAAGGAGCTTTTAAGCGCCGAAATATTCGAGCTGATGAGGGATCAACACCACTGCCGTGAAATTATTTTCAACGGCATGACATTTCACATTGTCAATATTATTATTGACAAGTTGAGATCCATCGGCTCGATGAATTTCAACGTGTTTGAACCTACATTGGCGGAAGAGCTAATGGCCGTGTTTGAACGGCCATTAGAGGAACAGCATATGGAAGAGCATATGGAAGAAGTGCAAGAAGAAGCAGAAGAAGAAGAAGACCATCGAATGGAAGAAGAAGAAGAACATCGAGCGGAAGGAGAAGAAGAAGACCGACAAGAAGAAGAAGAAGAAGAAGAAGAAGAAGAAGAAGAAGAAGAAGAAGAAGATGATGATGATGATGATGATGATGATGATGTTCAAATCTTAAATTAAATTCAATGGACAGTGGACAGTGGATTAATATTGTGCAGTGTAAATTTTATTTTTTAAATATATTTATTTGATCATTTGTGGTTTACATTAATTATATAATATGAAATAGTGAAAAATGATATGATCTTCGTTCTTAAAGTGGTAAGTAGTTCCTTTTCCAACAAGCTGCAGAGAGAATTGAAGATGCTGTGTTGTTTGCAGAGTGGAATATGCTGGTCTTGTGCACGGGGTAAGTACAATCATTCTTTTCTTTCTTGCGTGTGTTGGTTTTAGTGAGCTGAAAAATATATATATAGAGACACATTAATAATAATAATAATAATAATAATAATAATAATAATAATAATAATAATAATAATAATAATAATAATAATAATAATAATAATAATATCTTTGTGAGGAATAAAAAATAAAAATAAAAAAACTTACACTGTTCTAATTATAAGATATTTTTGTTGGGGATCCAAGAGTTGTGAGTTGAATCGAATCCAAGCCAAGATACGAAGGCTCGGGTTCCTTTTCTACGTAGTACTTTGTTGACTAAGTAAATATTAGGATGTTTTGTTCGTTGTAACTCTGCTTCGTAGAACGCACCAAATATTGGGGTATTTTTATTATCTTTTAAAAGATATGTTCGTGGATTAGTATTTTGAACTTTATAAATTGTAAATAATTCTGTTGTCCAATTACCTTCGTACCCTTTACTGAAGTGTTTCTTGATTTTTGATATCCTTACAATGTCGCCGATTTTATATTTTGGTTTTCTTAAAGTTTCATTATATTGTGTTGGCAAGCGGGGTGGATTGTTTCTTTTCACATCATTAGGTTTCATGCCAATGCTGCGATGTATTTTGTGATTATACTTTACTAGTAACTCAGGCAAAATATGTACCCATCGGTAAGAACCTCGTGTTGTGAATTCTTTCCACATCGATTCCTTAAGAGTTCGATTTAATCTTTCTATCACACTCGCTTTAATGGAGCTGCCAGTGGAATAATGCTTTAGATTTTGTTTCTGAGACCATGTTTTGAATTCACTGTTATAAAATTCCGTTCCTCGATCGGTGTGAAAATAATTGGGCAATCTTTTACTTTGAGAATAAACAAATTTTAAGCTGTTCACAATCTCACTTCCTTTTTTGGTTTTAAGAGGAATTGCCCATGCATATTTCGAGTAAACGTCAATAATGGTTAATAAATATTTAAATCCATTATTCCATTTTGCAAGTTTGGACATGTCCACAATGTCAGCTTCATGGAGGTCATCGATTCCTTTGCTAATAACACGTCGTCTTTTAAACTTTTTTCTAAGCGGTGCGTGAAGTTCTTTTGCAATTTCTCGTCTGATTTCGTTCATAGTTATTTTCCAAACAATGTTTTATAACATACTGTGCATTGTTTTACAAACGTTGGAATTTTTATTCAATATATCCAGCATTTCTTAGTTCTTCTTCTATTGCAAAGATTTCGCTGTCTACTCCTGTGTGACCTGCAGCTTTCGATGCAATTAATGTTTTAAGTCTTGATACCAATTTGTTTGGTTCATTCCAGTGAACGAATTCAATATTGTTTCCGCCTTCAAATTTCCAAATGGCTTGTGGCGCGATGTGTTTTTTTTGACCATATCCAGTATGCATTGTAGTATTTGCTTCTTCATTTTCATCTGCTGTTTTTATAATTCTATCTATGTCTTCAGTGAGAAGGGGTTCAATTATATTTTTATACTTATAAGATTGCGTTCCTCTCGGAGCTGCATTGCTTGTATAATTTCTTTTGTGCACGTTTGAAACATTTAATAATTTCAAATATGAACTTAAATCACTCCTATCTATTAGAGTGGGGTCTGGTACTTTCCTTTGAATCAATTCAAGTAGACCTTCTGTAATAGGAAATTTTTCACCGCCAACTTTTATCCACTTTTTATCGAAGAAAACTCGTTCGCGTCCCAAGTATTGTTTATCATTTCTTATCGTTATACCAAATGTTCTATCCACGTTTTGTTTAATGAACGGATCAAAGTAGCGGTTAAGTAGTGAAATTATTTTGATGCTATCTCCATCTTCTTCGTCTGAAGTAGCAGTGGATTCAGAATCGTCATATTTTCCTTTTCTTTTTCGATTTTCTTTATTTTGAGTCGACGTATTAGCAATAGCTACAAGTTGATTTAATGAACTTGTTACTGGTTTAAAGTTAGTCTCTATATCTAATTCTTTTCGTCTAACATCATCTTGAAGTGAAAGATACTTGTCTTTAACATCTTTTTTTAAGCGAGAAAGTTTATCCTTTACTCGACTTTCAGCTTTAATCTTTGACCTCTTCTCCATGACTAAACGGAAATTGTGGTTGTTTTACTTATTTATAGTATATTCAAAATCGATTTGAAGAGGAAGATCATCAGTTTTATGTTTTTTCGGGTCTCTAAGTCGAAACTGAATTTCATCTTGCTCTTCAACGACAATATCACTGCCATCCAGTTCAATCTCTTGACGTATATTTAAAATTGCATACACAATTGGAGATCTTGGTGAAACAAAAATTGGTTTTAATACACCTTTGTAGGGAAGTTGGTACTGTATGTTATGATTATGAAGCGTGTATACTGGTGAATGGATTGATGGTGTGTTGGAGAATTTCAGAATAAATTTCGATAAGTTCTTTTTCTTTACTTCATCTTTTAATATACCATATTCTTCTTTGGATGCAGTAAAACTTTCGAGTGGTTCTTTGTTAACCATTTGCTCAATTTTTCCCAGTTCAGTTTTTAACTTGTTATATTCTTCTTTGGATTCAGCAGCATAACTTTCAAGATCTTCTTTTTTAACAATATTGAGATTGTTAGCAACACCCTCAATACGAGTTTGTAAATTGCTTAAAATTTCTTTTAGTTGATTAACTTCAGTTCGTGACGCAGCATAGTGTTCTACAAACCGTTTATTTGTCACGTCTTGGTCGTTAACAGGGAACTCAACATTTGTTTGTTTTTGATGTTGTAGATTGTTTACAGTTTGTTTCAATTGATCAAATTCACGTTGGGAAGCGGCATATTGCTCAACAAACGTCTTATTTGCAACATCGTTATCGTATATGGGGTTGTTTACGTGAGTAATTCGTCCACTCATCATATTTAAAGTTCCACCATCGTCTACGTTTAAAACGTTTTGTTTATTAAATTTAGCGATTAAGTCTTCTAGATCTTTTCGAGAGGCAGCAAAGTTTTCTAAGTAATATTTGTTTATTGCATCTAACGAATCGATTGGTTGAGATATGTTTGTTATTCTTCTATTTAACATATCTACAGTTTCATCATCTCTGTTTATATTCAAAAGAGATTTTTTAATTTCATCGAGTTCATTTGTTACATGAGTTTTAAGAAAAGAATACGTTACCGCATCTTGATTTTGAATTGGATCTTTAACATTTCTTATTCTTTTGTTACCCAAGTCGAGAGTATCTTGATCATACGGAAAGTGATCTTCTGAAAATTCTCGCACTAAACCATGAATGAATTCTACTCGTTGTAACACTTCTGTTATTCGGGTCTCAAGATATTTTTGTTATATTCGATGTATGTTGCTGCATTGCAATAAGGTTTACTGCATCATTTGCAGATGATGGTAAAGCTAAGCCCGCGAGACGTTTGTTTTGAAAGTCAAGTTCTTTTTTCTCTATTTTACAAATTGAAAAAATTAAACCTTTAAGCTCGTTAAAGTTTCGTTGTATGTCTTCTTTAGACTCGATTTTATTTAGCTCATTTAATAACTTCACTACATAACCTTTGTTGCATGCATCTTCAACATGTATTGGCATTCCGACATTTTTTAACCGTTTGCCGTTAATACTTAGATGTCCGTCGCTTGTTGTTGTTGTTAGTTGATTTTCATATTGCACTAGCTTATCATCAACATATGATTTAGTTGCAATATCATGTCGTGAAGTCGGTCGTCCGATAGACACATTATTGGTTTTGTTAAACGATGTCATAGTTAAGTTGTTAACCACGCAAAAGCTATAACACGAATGGCCATTTACCTCTTTTTGAAGTCATATTTATAACTGAAAATAAACATCAAATCCATTGCGATATCGACCATTTTGTAAATCGCTATCTTTATCGATAACCAAAAAACCAAACTTAGAGTTTTGCCAACAATACGAACAAATATCAAAGAACTGTTCATAGCTCATATCTGTATTTACATGATCGTTATATACGTGACGCAAGTTTGTTCCGTCTTGTTTAAAAAGAATTAAAAAATTAGCGTTATCTCTAATTAGATGTTTAGGTATACAAGAATATGTTTGACAAAGATAAAATACGTCAACGTCGTGATGACGACCTCTACTGAAATAATCTTTCATGTGTTGTTGTTTATTGCTGGCTACATCATCAAAAACAAATATAGAGTTTTTTCTAGCCATTTCTGGAGGCATTACTTCATCATTATCGGAAAAAAAATCACTTTTTATTTCTTTTATGGAGTCCAAAAACTTTTTTAATTCAACATATTTACTTTGAGCAAGTGATTTAGAATAAATATAAACGTTTTCAAAACGAACTCCATTTTTGTGGCATAATAAATTTAGCATTACGTTTGTTTTACCGCAGTTCGATGGACCGCAAATGATACATCGAATTGTGTTCGGTAGTAAAACACCATGCTTTCTTTTTTCACTTTTACTCTGGTTTTCAGCATTAGTAAATGAAATTACTGGTAGAGTGTTTGACTGCTTAACAAACTTCAACATGTCTACGTTTACGTCTGAGAATGCACACTGCACAAAAAATCACATCACATCAACATATATTGCTTCCACACGTATCATAACTTGTATTATGTGGAATAATAGTAGGATTTTCAGGATTTAAATCAACGTTGCCGACGTAAAACCCTCTTATATATGGACAATATGGCGCCCATTTTTCATGATCATTTAAAGGATTATCGTTTTCCCTCCAATTTTCAATTTCAATCTTACAGAATATACATTTCACCTTATCACCATGTCCAGTATAATAAAACCCTGCTGGTGCTAAACAAAATTTGTTTGGACAGGGAAGAGGCCAATTTTGAAAAGTTTTAAGTCTATCATATTCGCATTTCAATTCTATGCTAGGAGAAATATTGTTTACGTAGGGGCAAGAAAAAGCCCATTTCTTATGTTCTTCAAACGGATCATCATCTTCTTCCCAATAACTAAGTTGCAGATTACAGAAAGCACACCTAACCATATCCTTATATCCAAAATAGAAAAATCCTGCAGCTGCTAACCATGCAGTGTTCGTAAAACTGTCTGAAGACCAGGTCTTAAATGTTTTTAGCCGATCTCTTTCAGATTTTAAATTCATTTCTTTTTGACTCAATATCATTTGCATTAACTGTTTTTTGGAATACTTTACACAATTAAAATACTTCATGATGCTGGTTTACTTCACAAAGAAAAGATGTTCACCACACAAAGCTAAATGCGAACTGACATGAATCAACAAAACACGTTGGCTAATATGCACGTGTTGGGTTGGCCGAGCGGTCTAAGGCGTTAGACTTAAGATCTAATTTTCAGAAATTGAAAGCGAGGGTTCGAATCCCTCACCTGACAATATTATTATTATTATTATTATTATTATTATTATTATTATTATTATTATTATTATTATTATTATTATTATTATTATTATTATTATTATTTTATTTACATGTAGAGTGAGGAGGTAATTGATCATTAATAAGAACTTTCATATGAAATGGTACAAAAGACATTTTTTTTTTCTTCTTTATTCATTTAGAATTACAATTAATACAATTTTATTTCTCTTGAAGTAATCTCATTCTTTTTTTAGTTGTCCAGATGAGTGTGGCTGTGTTGAGATGATCTTCTTCTTTTTAGTTGTCCAGATGATTATTTTCTGTAGACAAAAAAAAGATACACTGTGTTAAAAAGCAAACTAAAAACAAAATATGTATAGCTGTCAACTACAGTAGTAGATCTAAATTATTCACCTTTTATAGATAGCGATTACAGTTGTCACATTTGCAGCGAAGATGAAACAGTTGAAATTTCCTCTTTAGATGATCTGGTAGATGTTCCCACTCTAGACGAATTCGTTGTGGTTCATATATAGTCAGCACGTTTATAGGAAAGTAGTTCCAATCAAACTTATTAAAACCTCGAAGTCCACTGTTTCGAAACTTGTTTATTATCGAACACACGATTTTCATGATGCCATCAGAAGAATTTAACCAATGTTGAACAGCATTGACGTTGAATTTAGCACAACTATTGCTTCCCATTGCTAGAGATGGTAAATGTTTTGGACAATCTGTAGGTAAACGATGGCTATGCCTCAACATTAGGTCTGACATTCCATCAATCGTATTAAGATCGAATAATGAGTCTGGGGAAAGTGCTTTTAGTGCAAACAAAGAAAATTCCTGTGGCAAATTATATACAACTAAATAATCATATTTATTCTTAATAGACTCAAAAAAAGAAGAAAGAGTTTTTTCACAATATGCTGCAACCCATGTGATCACGGGGCTGAATGAAGGTATATTGCCGTTATTTAACATACAGTAAGCAAGTTCCAAACTACCGTTTGGTAGCTTGCGAATGTCTGCAACTATTGGTTGCTTCTTATTCCACGTGCCAGCATCAGTAGAAGGAGAGTTTGTTGTTGTCAATTCCATGATTGCAACTAAAGTGAGAATACTTGTTTACTTGCTTGCTTATAACTTAGCAAATATTGGTTTAGATAATTACTTCATTCGTTAATGGTCTGTAAGATATTTGACGATCATGAATAAGAACACAATAAAGAGTTGTATCTTCAGGTATATTCTCACTTGTCTCGATTTCAATTCGCACATCGACTGAAGATGTCTTCACTGCTTCCACTTGTTCGAGACAATTAATTACAATAATAGGACAAAGAGACTTAAATTCATCTCGTGAAACCAGAGTCTCTGAACGAACATCATCGATCTGATAATATACATTACGAAATTTAACAAACATGTCATACAACTCGCTGTAGTCATTTATGGCAATTTCAGAAGTTGGCATTTCATAGGGATAAAAAATTGAATTTAAAAAAACTCTTATAGATTTAATGTTACAATGGTCGAAATAGGAAGAGCATGTGTTTAGTAAATTTCTTCTAGTTTGAAAACCTAATAAAAATTGACGCGGTTTTTGAGTTTCAGAAGTTGTCATTACAGTCCAACTATATTTAGTTGTTCTAGGAAGAGAAGGCAAGACGTGAACATCCCACGATCGATAACCAACCTGAATGGGAATATTTTTCTGCATTAGTTTTAATCTTTTAATTTGTTCTTCGTCTGATAATAATAAAACGGGGATTTTTAGATAAACTTTAAATAACTTGACCTTAGAAAGATCGTTTTCGGTTGTCGATTGCAACGCACGTGCGTCACTTGACGATCGGAGAAGTATTACCTCATGCTTGCAGTTTAAAATCGGCTTTCTGTAATCCTCTGCTATTCCTAACAGGTTGCTTAAAGGAAGTATTATATGAAAACGTTTTGTGTTACTATCAACAATATTTGCTTCACTTGCTGGCGTTGTTAAAGAGGGAAAATAACCGGCATTTTGTAAAGCTGTATATTCGTTTTTTGAATATGATGCAAAGGTTTTTATAGAACTTGTTATACCTAGATGGCGTGTACGATCAATTTCTTTACCATTTAACGTGATGCGAATTTCGCTAAAAAGATTAGCCCCAAAATTTTGGTCAGGATGCGCTGTAGTAGAAGCAGCTGGATTTATGTTAGAAGTAATAATTTGACCTTCTAAGTGAAGAACACCTTCTGATAATAAAACTATGTTTTCTTCATTTTGAATCGGTATTCGAATTTCATCATTATTTTCGAATTTATTAGCTGAATAAGGTTGATAAACTCTTTCTTCTCGTCGCACAACTCTGTTGTCAACCTCTCTTTTATCTGTTATGTTAAACATGTTAACAGCTTCAACTATAGATAGAAACTAAATAAGATTAACAATTGCATATATATTTATATTGAAATTAAAGTACGCGATAGCCTAAAGACTGTAAGAATTGTTTGTTGTTACTCGATAACTGTTTCTTAGATTTCAAGGTGCGATGTCGTTGTTTGTTTTTTTTACAAATTTTAGCTGATTGATTTATATTATTTTTTCGAATCAGAGTCGACTTCTTTTTTTTCAAACTTTGAGTATTATATAGTATAACCATATTTGTGATTGTTTTCTAGTATGCTTACTCAAGTAGAATGAAAACATAACAGTATTTCATTACTTTATATAGCAAGATATCGTGCTGGACGAATAATTAATTCTACAGTTAAATCTTCATCTTGCAAATCAATGAGCTGTTGAAGATGATCTTCAAGTTGCACAGATACATGTTGAATAAGCTTGGTGTTCATGGGCAAAAAATTAATCGTTGTTGGTTGTACAACAATCGGGTAACCAGCAGGAACATGAGCTTTAAAATTATATAAAGAGTGTGTTGGTTTATGGTTCAAATAAGAACTCGTACCAAGCACAAGGTTGCAACATACTCGAATACTATTAACAGTGTTAATTTTAATCATATATTCAGAATGATGAGTTGTGTTTGCCTTGAACTTTCTATGAGAAAAGCCTAACAAATCTGCAATAGAATCTGCAACACCAAAATCTATAGCAAACACTTTCGAATGTAGTTTACAATGATAAAAGACTTTATCATAATTAATATAAAATGATGGGAATTTGTCTTTGTCGCCTAATAAATGTTCAACTAATAAATCATCAATCTTTCCACTTAATTGTTTTAACGTATAGCTAGCATTGGGTATTATTAAAATCGCTCTATCCGCTTCGTTCAACTTTATAGCCAAAATGTTATTATTCTCGTTAATTGCAAACTTCATTATCGATTCTATTTTTCGATGAATTTCAATTTCTCTTTTATTCTCTTTAGGGTAAACTTTCTTTTCAATACCTAAAGGCCCTGCTACACTGTTGGCTACAGTGAAATCAATATTAAACGGGGAAGACAAAACGAGACGGTTGTCTCTTTTTCCATCTATATCCTCTTCCACATACAATTTTGTTTTTTCTAAATGTTCTGGTATAAGTTTCGACAATGAGTGATAACTAAGTAAATCATCAAAAGCTGAGGCTAGATCTTCAAATTCATAAATACCCGGTGGTACCACTAAATCAATTGATAAAAAATTAGTAAAATGAATGCGAAATTTATTATTTCTGTTGGTAACATTTCGAATAGAATTAGATGTATACAATCCTGCAAGTCCTATTTCAAAAAACTCTGCTCCTACAAGATGAATCGGGTTCTCCAATGTAACATCAATCTTCGAGCCTTTACCTTCAAGAGTTATCCGTCTTTCGAAAGCCATCTTTGAAATGTTTAAAGACGGTCTGTGTTTCCCTTATTTATACAATACAAGAAGACTAAACATAAATGTCCACAAATCGAAGAAGTAATCGATTGATATGAATGAAAATTATATTGTAGATAGCAATTTTTAAGATATGTTAAAATTTCAAATGGTGGTCTTAAATTACCAATACTATCAAAATAATGCACATATTTACCATGTTTACTGAAAGCTACCCAATGTGAACCGGATTTATCCATCGGTTCAAGGTTAACAATACAGTTTTCATTTTTTCGAGGATATCTTGGTAACGTATCTCGCATAAAGACTCCTCTAAAATTTGGAATCTTTAATTGATGTGCGTATTTAGCTAAATCGAAATTACTTAATGCTTTATTTGGTATTTGGTTAATTATCTTTTGTATGCAGGAGGATTTAAATAAATGCCTTGACCTCCTTTTCCTCGCATTGCTTCTATCATTCGATTGTGTCTTTTCATTTCTTTTAGTTCTTCTTGAGCAGCTTTCGCCTTGTTTATAGCAGACGCCACCCCTGCTGCTCCGCCTGCTAGACCCCCCAAGCCCGACAAGGCTGCAAATATCGGAAGTAGGGGTAAAATACCACCTTGCTTTTTCGATGTTCTTTTTTTTTTTAATCTTTTCTTGTTTTTTTTTTTATTATTTAAGTTTCGCTTACCTCCTCCAATCTTAGACTTAGCTTTCATGATGCCACCCACTGTTAGTGCAGCCGCTCTCTCTCCAAATGATGCGTCACGGGATTTTACACGAGACCAAGCTTTTGAAGCTAAAATTTCATCAGCCTCTCTTCTTTTGTTTGAATCTTTATGCTTTGCGTAAGCAATGTCGTGCTCTTTGCACGCTTTATCTAATATATTTATTCCTGGATCACCACGGCTCAATCGCTTTTCTAATTTTGTTCCTGGTCCACAATATTCATATCCCGGGATGTGTAATTCCACGGGTAAATTATCAATAGTTTTATTAAGTACACGACTGATTAATGATCCACTTCCTGTTCGTTTATATTGAGTGGTAGAGTTGCTCCTCTTACAACGCACCATTACTAAATGATATGTAATATAAAGTAATTATACATATATATTTCTGGAAAATGGGAAATGGTGGGGGGAGGTGTTTTTTTTTTTTTTTAAATAATACACACAAAATTTGGGTTATTATTTATTCTTTTTTCATAAGCAAAGGAACACACAAAAATTAGTATTATTACCAGCATAAAAGTGTGTGTGTGAAAGAAATAAAGTAAGTGAGATGAACTGCTTTAATCTCAATTTGTTTCTAATCATTTTTCAGAGAAAAATGACCAAACGGTAAAGTATCAATTCCGTTTTCAGTTATGTGTCTTTTATCTTCGTTTGATGAAATTGCCAACTTATTTTGCCGAACAGTAAATACAGAATGAGATTTTGAAATTATACAAACTTGAACTTTGTTGACTTTTTCTCTGTTATAAAGACACTTTCGATACTCATCAATATTCATACTTTTACTCACACTCTTCTTAATGCCTTTAGCCTTACACAAGCTATTCATTTCATCACACAATTTTATTGCATACATTTTGGGTCGTAACCCCACAAATTCTTCAACAATCCTTCCAGCATTTTCATCTTTCATTAAACCAATTTCACCTTTATTTTGTCTCACAATGCCAAAAGGATTGTTTGTTTCATAGTTTCCAGTATCAAACAAATTTGAATGTTGTTTCATGAACTCATAAATATCATAATAGAATATATACATAAAACTATCGGTGTCTGTGTATAACAACCTCACATTTGATTCAGGATTTGCTAAAATAACATTGTAATGAAAGTCATTCATTTTACATTTAGACAAATCTAATATAGATGCACCAACATATACTGGTTGATTGTGAAAAATCTTTAGTCTACTCATCTCGATGACCATACATTGTTCATCGAATATAATTCTATGTTTAAAATTAGCCTTAGCTATTAAAGACCTACCACCACGAGCTCCATGCCATTTGGTGACCCATTTGATGTCCCTTAACTTCCTCACATTCATCAGTGAACGACCAAAAATTGCATTATTCATCAATTTATAAAAATTCTTTTCAAAATCATTTTTGGCTTGTTTTCGTTTCTCTGTGTTCACATCAATATATGGTTTTAGCCATTGGCTCTGATTGAATTCAATTATTCTGTGAATACGATCTAATTTCATTCCTAGTTGAATACATTGCTTTAACAATCTATAATGCAAAACATAACGTTCTTTATTATCTAGGGTAGCCATTAGCTTTGTCAACTTTTCTGGACATAGAGGGTAATCTGAATGTTTGTCATGTAACTCTTGAGGATAAGTCAAATCTACTTCCAAAATATATCCAATTTCTGAAGTATCATCAATAGTTAAAACATCAAAGCCTTCAACATTTGCAATCCATTTAAAGCCACCCGTTGGAAGATATTCCATCATCGCATATCCATACAAATTATTAACGTCAAAGTACATTATGTAGGACTCTTGCTTTTTCTCATCATAAGTTTTCATATACTTATTATTAGCAATCGCATGTCGTGTTATACACTGAACATTTCCTCCTCGAATAGATCGTTCAAAAAAGTGTAACATATCAATATCTTGAAGCAATTCAAGTTGAACGTTGGTTATCTTTTTCATAGCACACCAAGACATAGATGGAGCAGTGTAAAAATGAGCTGCATCAATGCCATAAGTTTCCATGCCATTCGATCTAAAATTTTCAAAGACATCCGCCAAAAGAAGTGTGTCAACTTTTAAATACAAATCTGCGTATTCTCCTAATGTTTGACAGGAAAACGTTTCCCACACCGATTGAGCAAACTCATACTCTTCATTCGATATTGTTTGATCATTAAGGCTGCTATAAAACTTGGATATTTCAGGTAATTTAGTTTCGTTAAGAACATCCATACTCGTGACGTATTCATATGGAAACACACCTTTTCTCGCAGTAAGTCGAAACTGTGCATCATCATTAAAATAACGTCGTGTTATTTGCTTTGAATCTTCGCTTAACGAAGATGAACATTGATCTAGTGAACAGGACAAGAAATTATATGTATCGAAAAATCTTAACTGAATGAATCCATTCTTAGCCCGTACATACTTTGTAAACCCTTTGTAACGTTCCATATTCATCGCTAACAATTTTATATGACCAGGATTATGTAACACCTCTCCATCACGTTTCTCGCAAATTTCTTTAATTATAAAATGTCCATCATAGGCGGTTAGATTATGAAATGCTATAGGCAAAACCTTTGTTACTTTGTAATTTAAATTACAACTATTGTGTGCGCTTCCTCTATATTTTCCAGTTAAGTGACAATGATCGCGTACTTTGAGTTCATTAACTGCAATCGGTTTCTCGCAAATGTGACACATTTTACTTGACAAAAATAATCTTTCTTCATTTTCGGTCATCTTTAACATTGGCTTAACCGATAAGTAATATGTTTGAAGTTTATCCACAATACTATAAAGTTCCTTTACAAACAATTCAATGCAATTATTTCCCCTAAAGAGCTTGAAACTGCACAATTCACTATCGAAATTACAATGAAGGTATAAAGAAATGCTGTAAGGAATATGTTTATGTGTTAAAGTAGAGTTATGAATGTCACTATTTGGAAAACAGGAGGAAATTGGAGACAAAACGCATTCAGTGTCTGCATATATTATAAATGGAACTGTATCTTTAACTCGGAATTCTGTAAAATTAACAAATCTTTGTTCATCAGTCGGCATTATGCTTTTTGCAACAGGAAACTGTTTACAGTCTGCAAAGTGAACATTTAACTCATCCTCAAGAAGATAATATGACAAACAACGTCTACATATATAAATCCTTCTCTGAGTGCTAGTGATGCTTGAACGCACAAGGCGAGCAAGATTTCTAATTAAACAAAAGTGATAACTTTCACTGTTTCCAATCTGCAACATCAATAAGTCTACACTCCTTTCATATACTTTATCTGATACATACAAAGGTACAATAGTAAAAGTTTTTTTTCCTTTTACTTCGTTTGTTCCCATACATACCCAATTGTTTTCATCATATTGTGCTCCAAACACATTTACAGAAATATTGTTTTGGTTTTCAAACTTGTTTAAATATTTCATTTCCATCGGAATTGGAATACCATCTAAATTTAAAACATCTCTGTAATTAGGATAGGAAGAAAGATGATTCATGTTTCGAGTTTTTGGATACAAACCAGCAACCACACTCCACGCAAAACAAGCTTCCTTTGTATCATACAAATTTAGCACTGCTTTTTTATTGACTATTACATCAGGCAATCGACTAGTATTGGACATTCCTACTCGAAATCCAACATATTTATTTATATTAATTCTCAAACTATGAATTTTTTCTAAAGCCCACCCGGAACCATTTGCTTCAAATTCGCTCATTTTTGTCAATGTACCTTCAATGATATTCTTATTATAAAATTCATTTAAATCAGTATACTCGAAAACTACCTCATTTTTGATAGCAAAATATTTTGTTTCTGATATGTCGCGAAGCACGTATTGTGCACACAAAACTGAATTCACCTTTAAAGCTTGTACAGTTAACGCTTTCTTAACATACTTTGTAAACCAAATATTAGCATTCGCTAAAAATTCGCGAGGATCCAAAAACTCATTCTTAACATTTGATACTGCAAGTGTGTACACTCTAGAATTGAATGCCGTTTCAATTAACTCACAGCTCAAGAAAGATTCATCCTTTATTTGAATTGTAATTTCTTCGAAATTCACAGCTTGTTGCAATATGTGCTCACTAATAACTCTCCAACATTCAATCAACTCATCACTGTTCTCAATCAACTCGGTTTGAGTGTTTTCCCCGATTTGGTATGATACTGAAATAGCACCGTTTAGTTCACTTCGAAAATTAGAAACACTTTCAAATGCTTTGTCCAATTGGTTTCTTATATTTTCACTGTTATTATGTAATACAATATCGACCTTTCTACGTTTGCTAGGAGGCGAGGTCATTGTTGCTGTTGTCTAAGCAAATGTCCAAATTGCACTAAAGTTAATACACCACCAACAGTTGGTGTACCATCACTGATGTCTAAGCATACGTCCAATTTGCACTATTGTTAATACACCACCAGCAGTTGCTGTAACATCGGTTTACCATAAACCTATAATCTTTTAAAGTATATTCAAGCCATTGTGATAAATTACTGCCTGTAATCTCCAATGAACAATGAACAGCCTCAAAAGGAAATTCATCCTGAAGTTTACCAAGCAAATTGTTTCTATACACATTCAATTTTGTCACATCGTAACACGTCATGGAAAATTCGATTTTGAAAACTTCATCAAATGTATTGTATCCGAAGAAACAAATAAAATGTTCATCTTCACATAATTCTTTCAATAGATATCTTAGAACTGTTTCTGTCACCTCTCGCTGACTATCCTCTGATTTGCTAACATTGGTAACGTAGACTGAAAATGTTGAAATTCCACTCGAAGATGTCCATTTGTTAAAACAAGCTTCTTTCTCATTACAACTCACCTCGTTATCATCTTCTTCCTCTTCTTCCGGTTGTTGAAAGCATACACGATGATACTCTATTAGCGGGTGCGATCGATGTTCAGTTCCACTCAGGAAATTAACAGTTTTCCACTTCATTATGCTGGTTGTTTTATTAGTTTTTTAGATAATCTGAAAAATTAAACAAATTAAGAAATAATTAGCAAGTAAATATATCAATCGTTATATCAATCATTACATAATATATAATCTAATACTCACCAAAACATGTCGATGTGAGCGGTTCTTCAACCCAAACTACACCGTCATCAGTTTGCCTTCGAGTACTGTTTCAAAATGACTTGATGCGAGCGGTTCTTCACCCCCAAATACACCAGCATCAGTGTGCCTCCCATTGAGTTTAGTTCATCGATCTCTGATGTGCTTAATTTTGAAAATACTGCCGGTAGAAATACACTTGTTACTTCATCTTCGATGTTAATATCCACAACTATTTTTCTTCCAAACCTCGTCTGTACGGGGCGAATAATTTGGACCACATATGGTAAATCAATGACTAGTTCAGCTAGTTTCTTATTAGAATACTCAGTACAAGATGATAAGTTATTGAACTTCGCTAGAGCTTCCATCACACAATTTGTTCCTCGTCGTTGACTTTCTTTATTTCTTTCACACACACTCACACACTCTTCGCGCAAAAGTAAAAGTTAAACTCTTCCATGCACTCATCCATTTATATATCCTTCACCCCCACCCACACTCCAGAAACCATATGCCGCAAACTAGCTTCTAACGCAATCATATCCTTTTTCCACTATTGCTTAAAGAAGTCGAAGATTACATTCTTAGCCAATGACGTTAAAGGTCAACTCTGTCTCACGCGAACACAGCAGACGAGATCAATCACACTGCTGCACATGGTCAAACTTGCACGGGTGTCAAATGACGGTTAGCATCCAAAGCAAAAAAACATAACAGCTGCACACCACATGTGCGGATCGCTGGCACTGGCACACATGCTCACACTCGCACGGGTGTCAGATGACAGTTAGCATCCTAATAAACAACCCCCATGACGTCAACACCCATTAACTTTTTATCACCATCACATAAACAAGCCAAGAGGTCACCCCCTTCCCACGCTAACACGTGCACCGCACATGCTCGCTCCTGGACCACGTGCTCGCTCTAAGGACCCATGACGTCATCCCATGACGTCATCAGGATTACGCAATTTCTGGTCATGATGATGCAATATTTAGAGTCTAACAAACACTTACTACTCCGGTTACACAGATGTCGTTTATTAGTAACTCCAGTTACACTGATGTCATTAATTAAATATGTCTGGTTATACTGATGTTGTTATTTAATTTCACCAGTTTTACTGATATTATTAATTAAATAACCCACCGACAGTTGTGGCTACGCGGGCTAACGCGCAGCATTAGGTCATGGGGCCAAGCTCTCTGCTGACTCAGTAGACGCGTGGGTTCGAGCCCCACCGTCGGCCGTCCTTGAAATGGTTTTCCGTGGTTTCCCATTTTCAACACCAGGCAAATGCTGGGACGGTACCTTCTGACAGGCCACGGCCGCTTCCTACCACATCCTAGCCCAGTGTCATTCCCCATCATTCATTTCATCTCTCATTAACTCCTCTCATGAGGTTGGCGTCAGGAAGGGCATCCGGCCGTAAAAACCATCGCCACAAAGACTTCCATCGCATCTCATCCCCGACCCCGTTGGAAAACGGGAATAATAAGGGGTAGACATACAATTAATTAAATACACCAGTTACACTGATGTCATTAATTAATTACATTTGTCACAATAATATTATTTAATTACAAGTGTTACACTGATGTTATTAATTAGTTACACCTGTTACACTGATATTATTTATTAGTTACCTGGTTACCTTGATGGTATTAATTAATTACACTGGTGTTATTATTTAGTTAATGAATTACACTGTTTACACTGATGTTATTTGTTAATGATACGTGTTACACTGATATTATTATTTAATTATACCTGTTACACTTCATGTTATAATTAGTTATACCCGTTACACTGATAGAATAGAATTAATTAATTAATAACACTGGTTACACTGATGTTATAAATTAATTACTCCGGTTACAATTGTGTTTTCAATTAGTTACACTGGTTTAATTTGATTACCGGTTACACTGATGTAGCTATGAGACAGTTACGTCATGCCGCATTGTTAAACATAGGTACGTCTGGCAAACCGATAGATTTTTTTAGCGTATGGCTTTTAGTGCCGGGAATGTCCGAGGACATGTTCGGCTCGCCAGTTCTGTAGCTGCTTCGAGACGGACACCCAATGGGTGAGCTACAAGTACCGTTGGGGAGGATTGTTGGAATGTAAGGAAGAGGAGTTGGAAGGTAGCGGCTGTAGCCAAAGTTAGGGACCAACCCCGGCATTTGCCTGGAAGGAAGATGGGAAACCACAGAAGACCATCTTCAAGGTTGTCGGCGGGGCGATTCGAACCTCCTCGCCTCCCAGATGTGAGCGACAGCCAGCAGTCATGCCGTAATGACCACGGCTAACTCACCCGGTACCCGATAGATGAAAGACAGAGTTGTATGTATCTTTGAGACTGTTATGTCATGTAAATATCGGTAAACACGTTCCTACATGGTGGTAACAAGAGACCTTACTTCCTGCTATGTCAGCTTGTTCGTTCAGGCACCTACTGCTAACTCGTCTGTATTCACTTCACAACAGTTTCGGGCGGTGAATATGAAAGTCTATGTGGCGTGCGGTTTTTACGGCCAGGTACCATAGAAAGGTCGCGGATGTGGTCTACATCGCAGCATTCGCTTGGTGGTGAAAAATATATAACAATGGATGGATTCGAGACATTTTAAAGAATCTGACGAATTTTGGAAACCACACAGGCATCGTTTAGCAGGAGTAGAGTGATGGTTCACCGTCCGTTGACTAATATGTACTGTGCCCTTATACGATGGAGTGGATGATGGCGTGATTTGAATTGAGGGCACTGAGGGGACACCAAGGCCGCGACAAGCTGTTGACTCGCCATGTTTGAAAGAGGCGCGTGGTCTGAGTACCGCTAGGGAATGTCGGAGCACAATAAATATACTTGTTTGTATTTAGATAAGAAAAAGGAAGGCATCAGCACTTCAGAATTTTATTTGGAATAATCATCCCGTTTAAGTCACAACGTCTCAATTGATCTCAATAACCTTCCAGCATGTTCTATGGTGAGACCAATAGAAGTGAAGGCCTCTCAATACGTAATGCAACTACAGCTATCGACATTTGACCTTGTGGCAGTATATAAACCGGCTCTTAGGAGGCCAGGCTATCTGTCTGTTTTGATCTGTCTGTGTGGATCAGCTGGTCGGTGGTGCTCACTCGTTGTTACGCTGTTACGCACGCTGTGGTTATACTGTGCAATTACTCTGTGAGGCTAGGCCTCCATAATAACATCTCCATGTTACTCCGATATTGTGTCAGAAGACATAGTCTCATTCTCACACCAGTGCGTGAAAAGTAAAGTGCCATTGTGTTCCATGAACTTATTATTATTATTATTATTATTATTATTATCATTATTATTATGGTGATTGTGAAAATTCATCGTTATGACAATACTACAGGAATTACAGGTATGTGAATATGGACTTGTCTCACGCAAGTGACTGATAATTTGACTGTGTGTAAAACTTCTACCCAGTGCTCAATGTTTATAAACTGGAATTGTGTCCAATTCGAACTAGCATTATGACAGAATGCAGAGTGATAGTGAGCGACCCTGAGAGCTTATGTAATATCATGGAAATTTCGGGTTAGAATCAGATCGGACATAGTTGAGACATTCTGGCAAGTGGATATTATTATTATTATCATCCAGACCCGTAAGATCGACCCGATCATATTTGTGACTGTCAGTATAAGTGGATATTCCAAAAACTGTGGGCTACACTATCAGAATGCTGAGTGTGCATTTGTGGAGGAGTTCAGAACGACCCCATAAGATGGTGACGTCAATACCCCACTGTTCAAACATGACGATCGGCTAGAGTGGCACTATGTGAGGCGAGCGATACCAGGATTGCCGGATGGGGACCCGGAGCGATGCCTGTCAGGGGCATATTTCTGTGAACGAGGTGGCAGCGTGAGGCGAATGCTGGGATTTGTCTCTTTCCTAGTGTGCAGCCATCACGGGTCCGTGGTGCCATGGTTCGATCCGCACCGAGGGATGACCCACCGGCATAGAATATCTAAGGTAGAAGCCTTCCGACTTATGTAGATCTTATTCTTGGGCCATGAATTTCCATAATTTCCGCTAAATCTATTCACTTTCCTAATCGTTAATAATCTTCGTTCTTATATAATTGGTTGCATATAGGCTACGCGAATATTTCTATTAGTCGCTTAGACTTGTAGGTGAGGTGGATCCTCAACATTTTTCACTCTCAATTATAATAAATTATATGGGATGTCCTACCCCATTTATATAAAAGGCAGCAGAATTATGACACTTTAGATGCATTTGCATTATTTTCTGGATACCAGAAAATATTTTCAAATGATAATGATAATAATAAACATCTCTACAAATGTATATTGGAAGAACACTGAATTTTGATAAACAACAATGAATGTAATATTCCTTGAGGATAATAATAATTGATAAATATGTTGAATTATGATTATAAACAAATTGTCTACTTGTGTAAAAGTCTGGGATCTTCAAATAATATTGGACATTCTTGAAACGAAGCCTAATAATAATATTTATGTGTCAATGCACTTATGTGTTTACTAAAGTTAGATCAGGTAGATTTAGGTGTTGATCCTCGAATGAGTGGGATTCATGCGGGAGTGATATCCTGTCCCAAAGTGGTAACATTGCTTCAAATATCAGTCCAATTACTAAGAATTCCCACGAAATACACTAATATAAGATCAGTGATTTGTTATGAATGTAATGACGTCACGTCCAACCTTATGCCGATTTTTGTGACGGCTGGTATTTAATTAATGTTCAGTGTTACATATCCTCTCATTAAATAATATAATTATGAGAATTATAACTAGATATCTGAGGCCACATAGGTAAAGCCTACAATTATTATTATTATTACTATTTTTGTTTTGAAATAAATAAATAAATAAATAAATAAATGCTTTGATAAATGTTAAGTGTCAAACTAATGCAATTTTATATGCCGCGCTAGTAAGTGTCATTCTGAATTATGTCTTACAATGCCACATTAATTTCGTCATAACAAGATAGTGAAACGCGGGTGTGAAACAACCTCAAGATAGTTGTAAATAATAAATGTAAATATGTGAAATAATATAGGACAATATTATGAACTGAAACCAATTAGCTTAGATTTATGTATTTCTTTTTCGTGTCGTGAGTGATGATTTAAGATTATGCAATCTCGCGTCTATAGGTTAAAAATAATGTGTATTTTGATCAAACATAGTCAAACCAATGAACTCTTAAGAAGTGACTATGATTTTTCTAGACCAGAGAAGCATAATCAAATCAGGGAAGTGATTATTATTATTATTGTTATTGCCATCAGGCAATGTATTCTGAAATAAAATTTTTGGTGAATTGGTTTTATCTTAATATGTGTTCTCACTTTCTGTAGTGTTGTGAAGTCTTTCCTTATCCTTTACGGGGAGCACGGGTTCAGTGTGCAGTAATTACATAGCCCAGCCCAGGACGCCCTGAGATGAATCTCATGCTGACATTGTGCTCGTTTTGCCTCGCATGTGGTCGCCTGTCCATCCCAGGAGGACAGACGGGCACAGTACCGAATACAAAACAGCTGCTCGGGAAGCCCCGGATGCGGTCATACACAGTTGTCAAGTCCCCTTAGGAGAAAATCTAGGGAATTTGGGGTAAATCCCGGTAATTTTAGGGAAATTGGGTTAATATTTGCGAAATCTGAGAAATTGGTATAAACCTGGTGAATATTAGGGATGGGCTCACGGCTGGTGAGTTTTGGAAGTTGGCTACCCAGAGTAGTTCTTGCGCTGGCTCCGGATATATCATAAAATTCATTGTACCGGACTCGTTGTGCGTTGCAGATCATCTGCCCCGTGTAGTTGGGAGTGTGCAGAACTTGTGACCATGTAGCCCCGTGTATTCAGGAACTTGGGACATCTTCGTTGTTAGCCCCTGTGACAAATCTAAATCAACCCCTGTAAGAATTACATGGGTGGGATTGTACGTGTCCGCTGCCCTCTTGAGTTGAAAGATACCCTGCTCGGCTACCCTACCCGTCCGCTCCTAACCTGACCGTCATCATCTTTAGAAAGTTAGTTGAAAGTAGGCGAAAGTATGGTATAACCTGTTTCTTACCAGGGTTATAGGTAGTCGTAACTCTATTTTCCTTGTGGTAGGGCTAGTTTAGGAAATTTTGGATAATTGTGGAGGAGATTTTAGGGAATTGGGGCAAATTTGATTTTTGTAAATTTTGGTGAGTCTAATGACTTTCGTTAGGTTTGGAGAATTTTAGAGAATTCTTGGTGTAATTTGGGGAGATTTTTGAAAATCTGGTGAATTATAGAGTCTCAAGCATTCATGATTATCTAAACAGTTATACCAGGTGGCCCGTTTGCCCCGTGCAATCTAGTTTTAGATGTCCCGCATACACTAATGCTGTATGGGATGCCAAATAACTGATTTCCACTGGGATCACAGTGCATGCTGGCCGATTACGTCAGAATACAAAGGAATAACAATCGGACGGCCGCTAGCTGCATGTTCCTCAGCGCTACCCGTCTAATGCACCCCATTGCCTTTTCGACCCACGCATTTGAGAGCGCAATAGACTCTTAAAATGTGGTAGAACAACACGACAGTTGCTGGCAACATATTGGCAATGGCTGGTGTATTCAGCATCGATGAGTACACGGACATTATACTAATATATGGAGAAGTTGGTCGTAATGCCGTTGAAGCTCGTAGACGGTGGTAGATTTTTGCCGAGGATTAACACTACCTAAGGGAAGATGATAAAAGAGAAAAGGATATAGGTTTCGGCATAGAAACGAGTATTGGTAGGTAGGATGAGAATCCAACACAAAAATTTTAGTAAAGTTATATATAAAAATAACTTAGCCGTGCAAACCGTATGAAATGTCTAACTTTAGTGGGGACTCGCAGAAGGCAAGCGGAGAGCACAGCCTGAATAGAGGTTGCTTGCAAGCGCTTGGTAAATGCACTTTCCCTCTCGAGCCGATATTCTAGTACTATAGGGACGGGTGGTAGTCTGGCAAGACAAAGTAAGCCAAAAGGACAGGATGTAATAACTTTCCCTTCAGAAGGGTTAGATTTTATTATGCATTTAAAAATGCTGGAAAGATTTGAATTTCGAGTGATAATTTTATTTCTGGGCACTGTTGGATCTCTGGCAAACCAATCGAATGCTCCCAAAGAGTGAAGAGAAAAGTGGTTTTACGGATTTTAGCGATGTTGTTATTGTTTTTTGCGAAAATCTTATACGAATACCAATTGCTGAACTTAAGGAAAACTAAGCTTTTACTCAGCAAGATGCCGAATAAAAGTTTAGAACAGAGGAAGACCTCAAACCTAACTCAAACAAAACTTAAACTTTGAAGACAAACCATAAGTCAGAGAGAGAATATCTACAAGTAGGAAGCTCGCGGAGCTAGCTATACTTGCCTCAATGGCTTGTTAGAATTGGCTATGAAAACCAAGACAAACTTTGAAAATGTTGTTACTTGAGGTTTTAGTTTAAATGCAACAAGTTGTAAAGACTTTATTGTTTGAGGAATTATCCGTTTTAGTAAAGATGGCTTAAGCTTAGAGGAAGAATCAGGGATGAGAAGGTCCTGCCTAATCGTGATTCTAGCGAGAAAAATAAAGCGAAAAATAGAAACAATTTATTTAACAAATAAATATAAAAGTTTGAAAATTAACAATTGGGATTTAATTTGTGTTAAGAGTAACAATTGTTTATAAAATGCCAAGGTCTCAGACCTAATAATAAGAAGTTTACAATGATCAATATTAGATATAGTACAAGTTTCGAACCTGATAAAGCACTGAAATCTTAGAAAGATTTTTAAAAAGTGTGCTTACGATTAAGAAATTTGAAGTTTGTAACGATACTTGTAAAGCAATTGTAACTTTGAAAGTTTAATGGGTATAATTCAAGCACTTTTATAATGTCCTTATGGCAATCGAAAAGGCTATAAACAAATGTATTAGATTCCTGATTGTAACAGAAATGGAAGAACAAATCACAAGCGGAAATTACCGCTGTTTTAAATAGAAATTACTGGAGGTAATATACAAAAAAATCACAGGTCGTATTAACGAAGCCTGGATTACAATTAGTTAACTCCTTTATAATTAGAAAAAGTACGATTCCCTAATTTTAGAAGGGAAAGATACATATTAAAATGTGGACTAGCCACAGTTTATACAGAATGAATATATTGTAAATCCGACAAAATGGGAGGGAGCCTCTATGGGCTAAGCCTCGTAGAAAAAGAAAAAAACAATTTAATTTGGTTAGTGAAGGTATTTGGGAAAGGGAAATAGGAACTTTAGGAAAAAGTCCTGGCCAGATTTATTTTCTCTCAACCGAAAGCGGCGCGGAAGATATTTGGCACACGCAAATTCGAAGCACTGATAGTTTTTTTATAAGTTGAAAAACTTCACTATCGTAGTGTACGTAGGTTTGTAGAACAAGAGAAAGTTATTGCAGTTATGGAGAACACTTAGCGTAATTGGAGCTTGAATCAGTTTATTGCGTTGGAAAGTTTATTGGTTGCAGTTAAATGATGAGGTAAAGTTCCCACGGTGGAAAGAAAATTGGGTGTTGACCAGCAGTTAATGTAACATGAATTCCTCGGTGAGGAAAAGTATTCCCATATTTTGGCATGGAAAATACTAGATTGCTTGAATAGTAGAAAGATTGGTTGACATAGAAAGTTCTGGAGTTATGATGAGAGTTAAATGGGGCAAAAGAGATCCCGCGGTGGAAAGCTAAGTTTTATAGACGGTGGTTGATTTAGCAGGAATCCCACGGTGTGGGAAGGTATTTCCATTTAATTTGTACAAGAAGTACTAAATTTTCATGTTTTAAAGTCAGCTTAGATAGCTAGAGCATGAGAAGAAACTTCCCTCGAAGACGGTTACTGCACAATAGTTAGCAATTCCACACACTGTCCATAAATTTAAATTGAAAAGCATTAAGCTCTTTAAAAAACATTTAAATATGTTTTAAAACTTTGAAGTTTTGTACTTAGCTTTCTTTTCATGTAGAACAGGCGATGGTTCCTGGTGACGATTGGTTTAAAATGCATACATGGCGTCTGGTTTAAAAAGTTTCAAGAGGACAGGAGACTGGCCCGTGGGAGGGCTTTGCACTGTACTCGACAGCCGAACTATGATAAGTGAGAACGAGCTATACCTCACACGACAGAGGAGGTAAACGAGGTGAAGGGAAAGGGTAAGCAAGGGAGAGGGGGTATAAGACAAGAGAGTATACAACAGAATGTACAATATGACAAAGAGAATTTTCTTATATAAAATATTCTTCTTCATGGAGCGGTGTTCATGGAGATGTTAGCTGGCGACAATGACGACGCCTGGTGGTTTGATGAGGAAGTTATCTTGAGATCAGAGAAATTGAAGAACTTCGGCAGTTAGCTGCTAGATGCCGCTAGGTTCTCCATGGAAGTTACATATCTAGAACCGACTCAAGGAGAAAATCAACCTGTGCACAAAGAGAAAATGAAAAAGATCACTGTTGGTGTTTGCGAAGGAGGAATTAAATAAAATAGATACATCGAAGAGCAGCAAAAGCTAACTCTGACTGACCATGTATTCCAAAGAATACACCAGACGGTATGCACTGGTGTTTCCAGATAAACGTCTGCCGTCTAGACAAGTATTTTGCCGAACAGAGCTGCAACTACGAACGAATGGAATGTTCCACGCACATACCAGTGGGACTAGACCCGTCTGTGGTAATGCTGAAGTTGTGCGGAATGTACAACAGTACTTCGAATGGAATCCTACACACGGTCAGTTACACTTCACCTTACTGAGCTACTGATGATAGTAATAATAATAATAATAATAATCATTTGAATTTTGTATTAGAATGTATTTATTAATTACTATTGATAATACATTTGTGATATGTCTCAGGAATCTGACGGCAAAACCAGTAGAGATTATCTGTGAGGCATTAATTATTTTTCACAGCATTATACAGTTTGTATTTCAATACAAGAGTGCATACAATAATACGTTTATGTTACAAATTAATGTTTATTTAGGTAATAATTTTTATGCGACGTATAGCTAGTTGCTTGCTGTTCATATTGGACAATCGGGGTAGTAGTTCATTAAATAGTGCTGGTGCAAGAAAATTTTGTTTCTTGAAACCATTATAATAAAAATAATTATTATTATGATACGAGCCATCTATGTTACAATGTACACATATTTATTGTTGCTTAGGGCAAAGAGGAGCTGCAAGGGAGCTAGGAGTGCCACGAACTGCAACACAGAAGATCCTGAAGGAGCGAAAATGGCATCCGTATAAGCCGCACCTACACCAACAACTGTATGGAAATGATTTCGATCGCAGGGTACCATATTGCCGAAGAATGGCCACTGCATTACAACAAGATCCACATTTCGCCAGGAATATTCTGTTGAGTGATGAATGCTATTTCGCCAATGACGCACACGTCAATACTCACAACCTTCATTACTGGGCTCCAGTGAACCCCCACTGGGTTCGAGCATACCACGATCAGATCCACTGAGCAGTTAATGTGTGGTGTGGTATTCTGGGAGACTACATAATTGGGCTTGTTTTCATAGCCCCCAGACTCACAGGTAGGAATTATCTTGAATTTCTACAAACCGATTTGTCTCTGGAAAATCTTCTAGAAGATATTCCACTCCAGGTTGTATTACAGCATTGGTACCAGATTGATGGTGCTCCACCTCACAACTTCCGAGCCGTTACGGAATATCTAAATACACGATACCCTGACCGGTGGATAGGTCGTGGAGGCCCCTGGCAGTGGCCAGCACGATCGCCTGATCTAATCCCTCTGGACTTCTTTCTGTGGGGATATATAAAATCAAAAGTCTACGAAACGGCGCCAGAAAATATTGATCAATTAAAACAACGTATTGGTGAGGCCTGTGCTGCAGTGACACCTAAAATGTTATGACGTGTCCATGCAGACACTGCGAGACGTGTTCAGCATTGTATACGCCACCAGGGACATGTCTTTGAGCATATTCATTATGAATAGCTGTCCAAGTGTGACATTTTAATTTATTTTACTTTCTTAGCATTGAAGCAATAATATGTAAGTTTTTGCCCACATAGCAAGCAATGCTATTGTAGAGTGGAATTTCTGTAGCCTACATGTAAAAACTAATGTGTTATTTAACTTTCTTTTTTTGCATCTTTGGCGTATTTACAAATGAACCCTGTTTAGTACAGAAATCGTTGTTTGCAAAGGAGCGTTACAACGTGGTATACAATATGTTGCATGTTGTGCAACAATTTAGCAGTAGTTTTACTACACAAGTATTGTAACATGATTCCTATTATTATTATTATTATTATTGTCACTATGATGTCTGCACTAGACAGTAATAATAAAATAATAATAGTGACACAGGTTATCAGACAAATTCTTCACACACTCAAGTACACGGGGCTACATGCCCACTATGTTGTAAAGCCCCTGAAATTCAACAACAACTCATTGTTTCGGTACGGTGTAATTCAACGTACCGTGTGAAGGCTTAGATCACAATACTGATGTACAGTCTGCACAACATCAGAATTCTTGCAGACGGGTCTAGCCATGCTGGTATGTGCTTCAATCCATTAGCACTTAGTTACAGCTCTGTTCGGGGAAAATGCATGTACAAAAGGCAGGCGTCTATTTGGAATCTTCTGTGCATATAATATGCGAGCTTTGGTGGGATTGTGACCAGATTCTCCATAGATTAAAATTATGTGTGTGCGCGCTTGTTTTTGGTGAGAATACCCCATTGTCGATGTTTTGATAGCAACTTTAATACTGCTGTACCACGGGCAAAGCTACTATTCTGCGCTCGCCAGAGAGGCTGTTGGGAATTGACTTCCAACCTGGCCACGGATGGTGCCACCTCCCAAGCTCCATAGCCATTGACATTATGTTGGACTGCAGTGTGTGTGTGTGTTATATCTGTCCCTCTCTGTTCTTTGTACTTGTTACTCTATTATGTGGTGTGCAATACAAGATGACGAGTTTAGAATAGTGACCAGTGTGTGTTGTCTGTTTACACCCCTCTATCCCTCCACATTTGGTGCCGAAACACTCGGGCAGACTAAGGATTAACTTCTTCAACGGAATTGTATCTACAGACGAGCTTTCTACACTACAGGAAGCTCCACGACGAGGGAAAGAGGATACTCCACTGCACCACCCCACGCCAGACGCTGAGACGCCACCATTAGTCTACACTGCACTCTCAGATAAGTCAACTTCAATACAAAAGAAAATAGCATGTTGAATCAACTGACATTTCTTCATTATTATCATTTGGATTTATGAAGCTAATATACGACTGCCATTACACGATCAGGAACTGCGTATTGTCAATCAAGAAGCACGCATCCTGTCTACTGTATTTGTTTATTATTATTATTAGCGAGATAGACATAACTGCCCCTCGCTAAAAAGAAACTGTATGCACGGATGTTGTATTATATTATGAAATGCCTGCATGAATTGTGCATGACTTATTAAGGAATCCAGTGTTTCTTTAATCTATACCAGAGTAGTAGAATATCTTTCCGCCGCTGGACTTTGCAACGGGTCACGCATGTGTAGTTCCGTTCGGTTCCGTGCGATCTGAGCGCACATGCCTAAATCAACTCAACAGCGCCATCTATTAGCTCACGCGCCCTACCAGTCATTCTCCAGCGCACTCTGTTAACAAGGTCTTATGATCTTCCACGGACCTAGCACGACCTCTGTCAGCCCTTGAAGGTACCGGTGCGGTACGGATCACCCCTACCCGCCCGTAAGCTCACCGCTCACTACGTCACGTCTGGAGGGAGGCCTGTCAGTCAAGCTTAAGATTTATTGCACCCATTATGCCGACGGAACAAGAGACCGCTAATGCAGCAAGCCTGCACAATCTGAAAAGGAAGAGAACACGTGAGAGAGCAAATGCCACACGCTTCATTACAGCCATTAACAGCCTTACAGAAGACACAGCGTTAGAAGACTTCACATTCCACCGCGATAGACTGCAGGAAACACTCACCAGCTTAACCCAACTGGACGATGGTATTCATGATCTATTATCTGACGCAGAATACAATGCTGACATTACAGTATCTGACGAATATATTGACAATGCAAAGCGCGCCATACAGAAAGCTACTATTGGAGCGGACAAGAAGCTTTACTCTGTCACCTCTACCTTGCCCATAAACGAAGCTCCCACCACTCCCACCATGCCCACGTCACAACCAATTAAGTTACCCACCATAAAACTTAGCCCCTTCACGGGAGATATAGAAGAATTGTCTCGCTTTTGGGAGCAGTTCACTACTTCCATAGACCAGAATCCTACAGTATCGCAGGTCGACAAACACGTCTTTCTGAGAGGTTACTTAGAAGGGGAACCCAAGCATCTCGTCGACGGTATTGCTATCACAGCTGGCACTTATAATAACACAAAGAAAATTCTCATTTCCAAGTACGGAGATGAAAATAGAATTATCCAGGCGCACTTAGACTATCTGGAAAACATGCCGCCGATACACTCCGTCACCCCCGAGTCCCTAAATCACACTTACGTTGCAACCGACGGATTCAAGTACTGCAGGCTCTGGGAGAAAATATTGCCAACTACGGTCGCGTGCTAGCCCCTAAGATACTCAGAGCGTTCCCAGATGATATCTGCCGACGTTGGATCATCCACGCGGAGAGACAACGTTAGTGAAGGTGACATCATCAAACTCATGTGTTTTTTGAACGAAGAGGTTGAAGGTGCCCTCATCAGTCAAAAGACTCGGGGGGAATCTTATCAGCAACCGGCTTCTATCTATCAGCACTCGGCTTCTGTCCCAGCAACAGCGGCGTTCCAGATTGACACTCACGCGAAGAAAGGGAAGAAGAGAGAGAAGGAAAGACTACAGCCATTCTGCGTCTTTTGTGAGGGAAGAGGACACTGGGCTCAGGATTGTACTAAGGTAACCGGGACTGACGCTCGAACTCAGAAATTGAAACAATCATCGCGTTGTTTCCTCTGTCTTAAACGAGGCCATCACACAAAGGACTGTAGCAGGAAGGGAAGAGCTTCGTGTTCCCAGTGTGGAAAAGGTCACCATAGAGCGATTTGCAGCAACGTAAATCATTCCCCTGTCGCGAATTGCACAGAAACAACCGCCGTTGGTAAAATAAACGTCACTACTCCGGGATTTACCCATCTCCAGACTGCTAGAATATGGATCTCGGGACCAACGGGTTCGAGTCAGCTGACGATGTGCGTTCTCGACGGAGGTAGTCAATCCAGTTTCGTCAAAAGTTTTTTGGTCGATGAGCTGGGTCTGGAAGTCATTGGAGACGCATCATTAAAGGTCCACGCGTTTGAAACACCATCCAACACATCACATTCACGTAGGTTCGTTCGCCTGACGACGAGAGGATTTTGGGACAATACCCAAGTAACATTGACGGCATTTGAAACCACCCACTCCTTTTCTCACCACCCAGCAGTACCACGAGATATCACGATGACCGGACAAACGCGGAAACTGCAATTGGCTGACCCTACAGATGATTCAGCTGACCTTCCAATCGAGCTGTTAATCGGAGGAGATCAGTATTGGGCAATCGTCAGTGACTCTGCCCCGATACGACTCTCCTCGTCAGTTGTGTTAATTCCATCGAAATTTGGATGGATATTCACCGGAAACCGCTCAGGTGTATCAGCTATTAACACGGTTGTAAACTTCATCGATGCATGTCACTCCATGCCCTGTGACGACTCTCTTCAACGTTTTTGGGATCTGGAGTCCGTTGGGATTGCAGCTGAACAAGACCGAGCAATGAGCGCTAAAGACACCTCACTTCTAACACAATTTCACGCGTCTTACAGTATTGAGGACCAAAGAAGAGTCGTACGATTGCCACGCAAGGAAACTATGGAACTTGCCAACAACTATCACGTTGCAGAAAAACGATTCCAATCACTGGAAACCCGATTCCGGAAGAACGAAGCCCTGAGACAAACATACACGAACCACATGATGGACTACATATGGAAGGCCGAACGAAGAGAGATCAGCACGGAAACACACGTTCTTGGCGTTCCATGGAACACAGTAACAGACTCGCTCACTATAGATGTTACAGAAATCACAACGAGACTGAAGGACCGCCCCGCTACGAAACGACACCTGCTCCAAGCGACTGCTAGTTTCTACGACCCATTGGGCTTAATGACGCTGGTATCAATACTGGGGAAAATCTTATTTCAGGACACATGGCATAGAGGACTAACATGGGATGAACTCCTACCACAGGACCTTGCCAGTCGCTGGCACAGCTGGACCTCAAGTCTACCCCAACTCTCGCAGATCACCGTCCCAAGATGGGCAGGAATGCCCGAACGCTACATCATAGATGTCCATGTGTTCTGCGACGCTTCAGAGCGAGCGTATGGAGCTAATTTGTATATACGATCTCTCTGCAATGGCACCACATCTGCCCACATGTTGTGCAGAAAAAGTAGACTTGCGCCAGTCAAGAAGGTGACACTACCACGTTTAGAGTTGCTAGCAGCGGTGATCGGCGTTCGACTCTTGAATTACTGCGCTAAAGCGCTGACCTTCGACACAAGCAGAGGGACCCTGTGGACGGACTCAAGAGTAACCCTAGGATGGATTCAGAATGATCCGAGTCGTTGAAAGACGTTCGTCTGCAACCGCGTGACCGAGATTCAATCCTCTACCACTCCGTCACAATGGAGACATTGTCCAGGCAAGGACAATCCAGCAGATCACTTGTCACGAGGATTGACGGCAGAGAAGATCAAAACTCTTCAAGCCTGGTGGAAAGGACCTTCATGGCTACCTCTCGACCAATGCCATTGGCCACACAGCTCACCCGTCTCTACGCCTCTCCCTGAAGCAAGAACTCGCGCTCAGGATGTGCTCCAAATTGAATCACCAGACCCAGTAATTGAAGCTACCAGATACAGCTCCTATATCAAACTTCTTCATGTAACCGCATGGGTTCTTCGCTTCGTACGCCTACTGAGACATGAGGACCAACCAACGGGGGAACTGACAGCAGAAGACATAAATGGAGCCCTCCGCTATTGGACAAAGGCAATGCAAATGGAATGTTTCCCTACCGAAATTGCAGCTCTCGAACGGAAGACCCCTCTGCCTGAGAAATCAAAGATCAAACGTTTCAATCCATTTCTCGACAATGGCATACTTCGCCTCGGTGGACGCCTACAATATGCTGCGGTTACAGAGAGTGAACGGCATCCAATCATCATGGAGGGACGACATCATTTCACACAACTGCTAATAAGAGACAAGCACATACGGCTCCATCATCTCGGAGTACAGATTGTTCTCTCTGATCTCCGTAGCACCTACTGGATCCTTGGTGCTCGCCGTGCCATCAAACACGTCCTTCACCAATGTTTACCCTGCAAGATGGTAAAAAAATGTTGGAGGCTAGGCAATAGAGGCGCCACTGCCCTCACAACGAGTGACCCCAAGCAAGCCATTCGCTGTCACAGGTATCGACTTCGCGGGCCCGCTGTACGTCAGGGCAGGAACATCAGCCAAAAAGTGTTATATCACCCTCTTTACGTGTGCCACTACACGGGCCCTACATTTGGAATTGTGTGGTGATATGAGCGCCGACAGATTCATGCAAGCACTACAGAGATTCGTCGGTAGGCGTGGTCTGCCACACACTATTTATTCTGACAACGCCCAGACCTTTCACGCGGCTAACAAGGAACTGAGTGGCATTTGGGCTTCACTGTCTGCGGTAAAGACTCACCGCTACCTCTCCGAGCACGGTGTGACCTGGAAATTCATCGCCCCACGCGCGGCTTGGTAGGGAGGATGGTGGGAGAGGATGGTTGGATCGACGAAGCGGTGCCTACGGAAGGTACTTGGACGCTCCAGCATCGACGAAGAAGGACTTCAAACAGTACTGGTCAGCTTCGAAGCCGCACTGAATTCTAGACCCTTGACTCGCAATGGAGACACCGGCGATGTGTTGACTCCCGCACACTTCCTTGTGGGAGAGAAACTCACTACAGTTCCATCTGGGCCTGAACCACAAACGGGAGTTCCTGTTCGAGAATTCCGACTGCGTCAACAACTGGCAGACGACTTCTGGAAGCGCTGGAGTAAGGAGTACCTACTGTTGCTGCAGAGCTTCCATCAAGTCCAGCAGCCCAAGAAGAATTCCACGCTGAGGGTAGGCGACGTCGCGCTCCTTCAAAGTGAACTTCAGCCGAGACATCTCCGGAGAAAGGTTCGGATCCACGAGCTGCGTACTGGAAGGGACGGGATTGTAAGGACTGTAATCCTTTCCACAGCAGATGGAAAACAGCTGGCCCGACCCGTTCAGCTGGTCGTACCTCTAGAGGTAGACCAGGGTGGGGAGGATGTTGGGAATTGACTTCCAACCTGGCCACAGATGGTGCCACCTCCCAAGCTCCATAGCCATTGACATTATGTTGGACTGCAGTGTGTGTGTGTTATATCTGTCCCTCTCTGTTCTTTGTATTTGTTACTCTATTCTGTGGTGTGCAATACAAGATGGCGAGTTTAGAATAGTGACCAGTGTGTGTTGTCTGTTTACACCCCTCTATCCCTCCACAGAGGCCTCGTACCGCTTTGGGGCGCATTAGACGGGAGCACTGAGGAAAATGCAGTGTGCGGCCGTCTAATTGTTATCTCTTGGCATTCTGACGTAACCTGCTTGTATGCAAGTTTACCCCGTAGCAATTCAGTTATTAGGCCCCCCGTTCAACACTAGTACATGCGGGACACTTATAAGTAGATTGCACGGCGCAGGTGGGCCACCTGGTATAATCCAGGAAATGAACTATGGAGACAGACTTGGCATTTGCCTGTAGGAAATGTGGCTAAACCATAGCCAGAATACTACATCAGCAGCGAGAGAAAAAGGCTGGCTACATCTGTCTCTCTCTGTGACATCACCACGTCAATTGAGTAGGGCAATCGGAAATACTATGGCGACCGCTTATTGCAAAGCAAGACATGGGTGACGTGTGTCTTCTCTCACAAGGAGAGATGGGTTCGATCGTTTGATAATCTTGAAAGTGCATGTGAAAACGTCCTACTAGCTACCTGCCATAAATAAATAATCAATCAGTTGGAGGTCATCTTGGAAGAGCTACGCTGCATAGTCGCTATAGTGTTGAAGTCCACCTGCGACTTATAGCCTGCTCGGCTACCCTAACCACCATCCCTAGTTGGCATGAATAATTATAAAAATGAATTATAATATTAAATAAAAATATTAAATAAATATTAAATATGAAATAAGTAAATCAATAAATAAATATTTTTTATTTATCCACGTTACGCGGCCGACCGCTCCCTATGACATCGTCCACCGCATCTCGACAGATTTGGACTTGTTTGAACAGCACCTTGACCTTGAGGGACCCCCACGTGCAACTACCTGCATAGCCGTGCGTGTTCAAGTACCCCTGCAAGTTGGATAATAAATAATAATAATTGTATGTATGTATGACTACCCCTTATTATTCCCGTCTTCCAACGGGGTCGGGGATGAGATGCGATGGAAGACTTCGTGGCGATGGATTTTACGGCCGGATGCCCTTCCTGACGCTAACCTCATGAGAGGAGTGAATGAGAGATGAAATGAATGATGGTGAATGAAACTGGGCAAGGATGGGGAAGGAAGCGGCCGTGGCCTGTCAGAAGGTACCGTCCCAGCATTTGCCTGGTGTTGAAAATGGGGAAACCACGGAAAACCATTTCATGGACGGCCGACGGTGGGGCTCGAACCCACGCGTCTACCGAGTCAGCGTAGAGCTTTGGCCCCATGACCTAATGCTGCGCTTTAGCCAGCATAGCCACCACTGTCGGTATAATAAATAATAATAATAATAGTCTAATAGTAAATAAAATATATTAAATAAGAAATATTAAATAATTAAATAAATAACACGAAATAAATTAATAAAAGATAAATATTAAATAATAAAAAATAATAAATAATAAATAAATAATAATAATAATAATAAACATTAAATAATAATTCATGCATACGTTATATGGATCCATAAAAGGAGTCGCAAAATTCAAATATTCAGGGGAATAATATACAGTGTGGTCCACCCGCCCCTTATTATTTAGTTTTATGAAACCCAACTAACATCGCATTTCTCCCGATGGTCGATATTGCTCTGCGCTCTGACTGTGTGACAGCAATGTAATTGGGTCATGGGTCTAGCAAAGAAAAACCGACCTTAAACTTTTCCCCGCCAAATACTATGGCCCATTCTACTAACATATGACTTACTGCTCCTTGAAATAACACACATACACGTAATACGATCCAATTAATAGCTTACGCCACGTGATCTGTAATAGTAGAAAGTTAAATCAACACCATAAACCGTGATTGAAGACTTTCAGATGGAATTAAACGTTTGAGGTGGGACGGCTACAGAACTACAGCACGTTTAGCGTGGGGCATCTACCATGTGTTGATGGCTGAGAGGGTTAAAGCCTGACCGTACGTGATGGGCGAGAGCGGGTAGAATGCTGCTTCGAATCCAGTAGTAGGCATACTTTTTTGAACGAAAGCCCACATTCCATTTTAGTCGGGATGTAACTACATTGCCACATTTATTTCCTTACGACGAATTTTTGTGAAGAGTACGTTGCATTTTGTTGATTTATAAAGAGAATACGATCGAATTGGTACGTTATGCCACGTGACCTGCAATGGCAGAAAATTAAAAAACTGGCATGAATATTACCATAACATATCGAAGTGTCGCTCCGGAGGTCCGAGTTCGATTCACAGCTCTGCCAAGAAATGTAATACTTGTCTGAGGGCTGAAATTGGGTACACGTAGCCTCATGAAGCAAATATGAGAAGAAGTGGGTTCGATTCCCACCTCAGCCACCCTGGAAATGGTTTTCCGTGGTTTCCCACTTCTACTCCGGCCAAATTCCGCGACGGATTCTATCTTACGGCCACGGCCTCCTCCTTCCAAATCCTTAATTGCAAATACACACATAATTACAAGCCCGAAATAACTCAGGTTATCAGACAAATTCAACACACACACCGAAGAAAACGGGGCTAAATGACCGCGATGTTCTAGCCCCTCAAATGAAACAAAACAACAACATATCGAAGGATATTCTGATCGCCAGTGCTTGCATCAAAGTATACGTATTCCTTAGAAATTCCCATGGTATTATTAGCATACTTTCGATTTTTGCAAAAAATGAAAGTAGACTTAGGGCCAAAAATTGTGTGTTTGTCTGTCTGTGTGTGGGTGAGTGTGTGTACTCTGAATGTCTGCCCCCCCCCCCCCCTATCAATACAAACACGGTGAAACCGAATTGAACGAAATTCGGTACAGAGGTAGAACTAGAAAGGGGCACCACAGTGTCATGTTTTATATCGCCGCCATCTTGACGGAAACGTAATGGCGGCCACCCAAATGTTCAAAGCTTAAATCAAATTACGAATAATCTAATCATCCGATATCTACCAAATTTTGCAACAACATATACTTGTACTGTATGGCGAGTGTCGTTTGACTGAACTACAAGGTCATTAGCCAATTAGTTTGCAGATGGCGGCCATGTATGTGTGCAAATCGATTCCCCCTATCTTTTCAAACACGGTGAAACAGAATGGAACGAAGTTTGGTACAGAGGTAGCACTAGCAAAGGCCTCCTCAGTGTCATGTTTTATATCGCCGCCATCTTGACGGAAACGGTAAGGTGACCACCCAAATGTTAAAAGGTTAAATCAAATTTCGACCAACGTAATCATTTGATCTCTACCAAATTTTTTAACAACATTCCTTTTTGTGGGAAGCATCGTTTTACTGAACTACAAGATCATCAGCCCAATAGTTTGCAGATAGCGGCCATGTATGTGTGCAGATCGATTCCCCATATCAATTCAAACACGGTGAAACCGAATTGAATGCTTTTTTTTTTTACAGAGGTAGCACTAGCAAAGGGCACATCATATTCATGTATAATATCCGTATAGCACGTTGTATTTCAAGAAGCTACTACAACCGAAATTCAATTGTACTCCTTGAAAAGGACAAAGGGTTATAACAATACCCATGCATTTAGGAGAAAGTAGGCTATATGTTCTTTACCGAACATCTTGTTTTGTTATTAAATTTTAAAAAAAGTCTTAGCATATCATAAGGCCCGTATCACACGACACTCGCTGGCAAGGAAGCAGCTGTGTTCGCTGGTACAAAAATCCTGTATGATTCTGTTCTCTTCGTCAGTACAACTGCTTGTATGACCGAAGTGTATCACTCGCTAGCATTCTGTACGCCAAGTTGTATGAAATAAAACCGAAGAGCTGGCGTTTGAGGGCATTATTTGCAGTTCATTCGCCTTATTAACGCAAAGCGGTCGCGAAACTTGCTTTAAGTAAATTAGAAAATATGCCAGGTACTGAATGAATGCATTCCAATCAATATTTAAGATCTAACTGTAATAATTGAATATTTTACCCGCTCGCTCATTCGAAGATCCCGGGTTCAAGACTATCCAACGGCAGTTTTTATTTAAATTATTTTATTATACCCTCCCTACCTCGTACAGCAAGTTTTCAACTTGGTTTTGTTCACATTATCTACGAAGACGATAGGGAGCGTTATTTTCTTGTCTCATTTAAATGGTTATTTGACCTAAATACTGTTCAAAACCATGGATGGATACTATTCGTTATAATTATTATTTTTTTTTCGTCGATTTTACCCTCCAGGCTAGGTTTTCCCACGGACTCAGCGAGGGATCCCATCATTCCCGCCTCTACGGGCAGTGTCCTGTAGCTTGAAACATCTCGTACGGGGGCTACAACTGGGGAGGTGGAATCAGCAAAGCGAACAGGGTCCTCTTGAGGGATGGGAAGGGAGGGGAAGATCGGTAGGGATAGGCAAGGAAGAGGGAAGGAGGCGGCCGTGGCCGTACGGTAGGTAACATCCCGGCATTTGCCCGAAGGCGAAGTGGGAAACCACGGAAAACCACTTTGAGGATGGCTGAGGTGGGAATCGAACCGCCTCTACTCATTTGGACCACCGAGGCTGAGTAGACCCCGTCCCAATCCTCATACCACTTTTCAAATTTCGTGTCAGAGCCGGGACGTCCGGGGTGGCAGCTAATCACGCTGACCACTACACATCGGAGGCGATTCTATTCGTGATAATTAGAATTTTAATAGTTCAATATTTATCCCAGAATAATAATATGACACGTTCTGTAATTTCTGCCTTGCTGCGAGTCTCAGCGGTAACGTTCTCGCTTGCTGTGCCCAAGATTGCAGGTTCGTATCCTGGCGCAGTCAGCTGGCATTTGAGGGTGCGCAAATGCTAGGGAGCCGTGTCAGTAGATTTACTGGCACGTTGAAGGTCCCCGGAGCAAAATTCCGACACCCCGGAGTATCTAAAAGCCAGAGCAGTTAAAAAGGACGTAAAAGCAATAATGTTATAATTATCTGTATTTACTGTATGTTTGGGGCAGATGACCTCGTAGTTCCGCCCCTTAAAACCTCACTAACTAACTATTACTGTATGTGTATAGCAAGCGCTTTTCGCACAGACGCTCTTGAAAGAAACTATAGTTTCAGTCTGATGTATCTATTCGTAGATTTGTTATGTGGGTCGTCTGAGTGTGTCTGAATTTTCCTTTAAATCAAGGTGTCAAAATTTCAAACACTCGCTGCCTTGAATATACAGGATACCTTGCTTTCGTTCTACAGATCATTATGTCGTCGTCCAATCTGGTTGCGTAACATCGGATAAGTACGGTCCTTTTGAGGACCAAATAAAAAATCACTCGTTGGAACAGATAGATATGCGTCCATAATACATCCACAATAAACTACATTAAGCAAAAAAAAAAAAAAAAAGTACTAGTTCAAGGTTCGAACCTACTACTACTAGGCGACTTCGCTGACGCTACTATAGTGATTCTTGATTTAGCCACCATAGCTACCGGGAACCACGGTGTATTGCTGGCACGTATTGAATATATTCGTAGACACTTCGTGCCCAAACATAAGAAGGTGTTATTCGGAGCTCTGATTGTTTCAATCATGCATTATATTTGAGGTCATTGAAAGAACACTGCCACTATTGATTTCCACTATAATTGCGAGGATGTACTCAACGGTAAAGTTGTACAATGGACGTAAAGGAGCAGGTACGAATGTTTTTAGGATGACTGTGATATACGCGTTAGTTGGGTTGCCTTCCTCCAAAAATAATAAGGGGCTGGTGGACCACACTGTATATACAAATAGAAGGGTCAAACAAGGCGTTTATCTTAGAACGAACGGTAAAACTTCAGAAAGCATACAAACTCACATTGTCACATTATAATAAGAAAAGCGTAGACAGGCCAAACTTAGACACTACAAAACAGTCGTACTAAGAGAAGCATTATATGCGTCAGAAACGGCAACAATTTGAGCATCAGGCATCATAGAAACTGAAAAAATAGAACGCAAAATTCTCAGAAAAATATTTGGAGCAGTACACAGAGATGGCATATGGATGAAAAGACCAGAAGGATTGTACGCTTCAGAGTGTCTAATTTTAAATTTAAAAAAAGGGGAGCTGCAAGAACTCGAGAAAAAGGAAAGGAAGATTCTCAGGAAAATTCTGGGATCTCAGAAGACTTCTGATGGAACTTGGAAGAAGAGAAAAAACGAGGATCTCTACAAGTGTTCTGAAAAGATCACGGACACAATGCGGAAAAGAAGGCTGAAATTCTATGTATAGCTGGTAAGAATGGACGAGAACCGACTAACCAAAAAGATCTTCAAATACATCAAGGGATTAAAGGCCACCTCTAAGTGGGTAGAAGAGGTCAAGAGGGTTGCAGCAGAAGTTGGAATTATTCCAGAGTTGATCCAAAATAGAAGTGAGTTTAGAAGAAAGGTCGACAGTTGAAAATCATTTGAAGAGAAACCAATTACAAAGAGACCAGTGCGGATCATTTCCGAGGAGGATAGAAAGATAAGGAGCGAAAGAATGAAGAGGTTCTGGGAAGAAAAGAGAAGGAAGGCCAAGGAGCCTTCAGTTCAATGCGGTCCATAGTTGGCCAAATTCGAAAGCAGAAGAAGAAGAATGTATAAAATATGAACAAGCATACAAAATAACTGAAAGAAAACAAATGTTAATTGTTTTACACCACTATCGCGTGGCATAGTGACTAGCAATCTTGGGTGTCACCGTGGAGGACAGGGTTCGATTCCCGGCTCTGCCTCTGAGTTGGAACGGGTTAGGTCCATGCACTCTGCCTCACTCGAGCCGTTTAGAATTTATGAGGGACGCACATACACACACACACACACCCCGACAAAAGTTGATCTTATAAATCTATATTAATCAGACAAAAATAGGCTTAAATAATAAAATAATAATAATAATAATAATAATGACAACATTAAATGTCCCATGTGGATTTCTCTAATCATGTTGAAATTCAAGTCTTATAATTTGTGGTTTATTCGGTTTAGATCTCATTCTTGCTGGGCTTTGGGGGTTCACTGACGTCATCTGTTACACGTATTACTATTTTAAGGATGCTTGAGGCTATTACTTTGAAGACATGTCTCCTTATGTTGAGTCTGGTCACTGGTAAATAAGCATGTGTCACCCGCTCACGCTGGTGTCACCACATCTCAGAGGCTACTGATGGATATAGACTGCTATCACGCTTCAGAAGTTATGCAGTTTCTGCGGTCTTACAGATGCCAGGCTATTTCATTGGATTTGTATCGCAGTTGGTTATGTTTTCAGTAGCGTGTCACTTTTATCGTTATTATGACGTAGGCCTGTGGATCGTCCCCCACTCTCTGGGCCTGGCCATTTCCTTCCAACTTTGACATCTACTCATTGTGCTTTCCCCGAGGGGGTGTGATCTAATATGGATACAATCTTTACTAAAAGCAAGAAGGAGATTATATGTTTGAAGACACGGACACGTTAACACATTAAATTTGACCGAATCAAACTCTAATATACCTCCATGGATTGAAGATATTAGACTACTCAGGTAATAGAAAAATCCATCACAGTCTTTGTGCTTATTCAAGATAGCAATCTTTTAAAGTACACCAATTATGGTTTATTTAGATGATTGAGGCCAGTCTTATGAATTTCCAACTGCGGACTATCACGTCAGCAACATCACGTACGGACCAACCAATTAAGTAACAATTCATTCAGAATCGTTCGGCAGAGGAAGCTTCAGGCTTTGCCTGGGAAACGGTCCGCAGTCATGAATCAATGAACTATTAATTAAATGTATTTTATTTATTTATTTTATGGTTAGTTTTAATCCATAAAATAATTTAATTATGCATTGTAAATCACCTCTTATCTGCGACGAAAGAATTACTTTTAGGTTAGCATTTGTTCTCTTCTCTAGTCCGCCTCGTCGCATAGTGGCTAGCACTCTTGGCTTTCACCGCGGGTCAATTCCCGGCCCTGCTCTGGTGTGAGCGCTGGAACGGGGTACACTCAGCCTCGTGAGGCAAAACTGGGAATAGGTGGGTTCGATTCCCACCTCAGCTATCCTGGAAGGGGTTTTCAGTGTTTTCCCACTTCTACTCCAGGCGAATGCCGGGATTGTTCCTAAATTAAGGGCACGGCCGCCTCCTTCCTAATCCTCATCTGAATTACAAATACACAAACTAATACAGTCATCACAATAACACAGGTTATCAGGTAATGTCCCTGCGCGCGCGCGCACACACACACATATATCAAAGTGCACAGGGCTACATGACTACAAAGCTGCAAAGCCCCTCCATGAATCAACAACAACGATCTCTCCTCGAGGGAATACTACATTGATAAGGAAACTGGTACTCCTCTTCGCTTACGAAATTCGGTACTGGATGATACTTAACAGCCTTCTCTGTCGTCGCTATTTCGGTTGTGCTTAAGAATCACCGTTTTGATAAATCCTGGCAATTGGATCACCAAACGAATCTGAAACAAATGAAGTTTGTCAATACTACCCTAGATTTACCGGGGTTGATATTGTGGGTCAGGTCTTTGAGGCGCTCGTTTTCTGATCCCAAGTTCGCAGGATCGAAACCCAGGATAGTAGTGTGACTTTTAAGGATATTTAAATATGAGCCACCACTCAGTAGTCTTACTGGCACGATTAAAAAAAACTCTCTGGGAGAAATTTTGACGCCTGGGTATCTCTAAGACTGCGGCCAAGCTTGCGACTTAGTAGCCGTGTCAGAAATTCCACGACACGGTCGCCTCAGTGCGTTACATTGACTCAAATTCAGGTGGCCATGCTTGGTCGACATGGCGACAAAGGCGCTGTAGAGAGCGTTTTCTCGACGGAGCGACAAAGATCCTCTGCTTAGTTTCTTACCGATGTGACCATGCTAGCGCGGCACTGGGCGCATATATAGCATTGCTCATAGGCACAGCTGCTCCAGCATGGACTCTGGGCGAATGACGCGCTCCATAGTCAATAAAAGAGAAAATTAATAACTTAATTAATTAATTCATTAATTAATTAATGATTGCATGAATAAATTAATAATGATGATGATGATGATAATTGTTGTTTTAAGGGGTCTAACATCGAGGGTAAATATATAAATTAATAAATATATGAACGAATAAATCATATATTGTTACTACAATGAAAATCTAACAAACTGTAATACACCTAGTTTATAAAACTATGTGATTTTTATCTTACCTCGACGTACCTGCAAGTCTTTTTATCTACTGAGATTGCGTTGTTAAAAGTTGTTGTATTTCAATTCCTTCCTTGAGATACACACGAAGTTCGTCATACGAAGTTATATTAATTCTAAAATTTGAAACAATCTGGCATCGTAGGTCCGTGGGGTAATAGTTTTATTAACTACGTGTATTACAGTTTCTTAGAGTTCCATTGTAGTAACAATATATGATGTATTCATTGGTTTATTAATGAATTAAATAAGCAAGTAAGTTATTCATGTATTTATTTATTAATTGACTATGGAGCGCGTCAGTCGCCCAGAGCCTAGCATGCTACAGCGACTCTGCCTATGAGCAATCTATGGTACGACTCAATGTTTGTATGTTTGTCTGTTTGTCCGATCTGAACCAAAATTTGTATACTTACCCTTTAGAACCCGACAAGCATCACTGTCCACTTAAAATTTCGGACAGACCAATCCATTCCCTGTTTTTAGGCCCTTTGGCAAAAATCTACACCGTTTCACCGATTTGAACCAAAACTTGTAAACTTACCCTTTGGAAGCCTGCGGGTAACACTGTCCACTTAGAATTTTGGGCAGACCACTCCATTCCCTGCATTTAGGCCCTTTGGCAAAAATCTACACCGTTTAACCGATCTGAACCAAAATTTGTATACTTACCCTTTAGAATCCGACGAGTAACACTGTCCACTTTAAATTTCGGACAGACCACTCCATTCCCTGAATTTAGGCCTTTTTGCAAAAATCTACACCGTTTCACCGATCTGAACCAAAATGTGTATACTTACCCTTTGGAACCCTGCGGGTAACACTGTCCACTTTACATTTCGGACAGACCACTCTATTCCCTGCAATTATGCCCTTTGGCAAAAATATGCACCGTTTAACCCATCTGAACCAAATTAAACATACTTACCCTTTGGAACCTGACGAGTAACACCGTCTGCTTGAAATTTCGGACAGACAACTCCATTCCCTGTATTTAGGCCTTTGGCAAAAGTCTGCTCCGTTTAACTGATCGGAAACAAAATTTGTATACTTACCCTTTGGAACCCAACGAGTAAGACTGACTACTTGAAATTTCGGATAGACCATACCATTCGCTGCATTTAGGCCCTTTGGCACAAATCTACACAGTTTCACCGATTTGATCAAAAATGTGTATTCTTACCCCTTGAAACCCTGCGGGTAACACTCTCTACTTTACATTTCGGACAGACCACTCCATTCCCTGCATTTAGGCCCTTTTGCACAAATCTACACAGTTTCACCGATCTTTGTAACCCGACGAGTAACACTGTCTGCTTGAAATTTCTGACAGACAACTCCATTCCCTGTATTTAGGCCTTTGGCAAAAGTCTGCTCCGTTTAACCGATCGGAACCAAAATTTGTATACTTACCCTTTAAAACCCGACGAGTAAAACTGTCCACTTTAAATTTCAGACAGACCACTCCATTCCCTGCCTTTAAGCCGTTTGGCAAAAATCTATACCGTGTCACCTATCTGAACCAAATTGTGCATACTTTCCCTTTGGAACCCAACGAGTAAGACTGACTACTTGAAATTTCGGACAGACCATACCATTCCCTGCATTCAGGCCCTTTGGCACAAATCTACACAGTTTCACCGATCTGATCAAAAATTTGTATACTTACCCCTTGGAACCCTGCGGGTAACACTGTCTACTTTACATTTCGGACAGACCACTCCATTCCCTGCATTTAGGCCCTTTTGCACTAATCTACACCGTTTCACCGATCTTTGCAACCCGACGAGTAACACTGTGCTTGAAAATTTGGACAGACCATTTAGGTCCTTTGGAACAAATCTAGACCGTTTCACCGATGTGAAGCAAAATCTTACATACTTACCCTTTGGAACACGACGAGTAACACTGTACGCATGAAATTTCGCACAGACCACTCAATTCCCTGCATTTGGACCCATTAGCACAAATCTACACTGTTTCACCTAATTGCACTGAATTTTACATACTTACCCTTTGAAATCCTGCTGGTAAAACTGTCCACTTGATATTTTGGACAACCCTCTCCATTCCCTACATTTAGAATAACAGACAAATGGACTTTAAAATCACGTTTTAAGTCCCTATAACCATTCATGTCCGTAGTAGTGTAACTGTAAGAATAAATTAATAAGTCTATTGTTGGCTGGCAATGTGGGCTGCATCACCTCACCCCTACCAGTGTTCTCGTGCAGAATAGCGAAAATACTTACATCTTGCGCTGCTTATAAATAGCAGTCACGGGGAGTAATTAGTGCAAAAATATTTCTTAGGCCCCTTAAAACAGTTATCATCATGAAAATATTATGCCTCTGTATAAGGTCGATGGTGTTGGTGCAGTACATTGAGGTTATCAGCTGCAATAAGCGTTGGTGTTTACAAATTTACTTTCATTTATTCCGATCCTTATCCTTGAGCGGTATGTGGTGATAAATGATACTATTGCTACCTCAGGAGTTCCGGACAGCCAACGTTTTCCAAAGTGCTCTGCATATTTTCCTGCGGCGCCCTGCGACAAAGGAGACACTATTGGTCTATACTTTTCTAACAGCCAATGAGATATAGGCCCTTTTATCATTTAAATGATCTTGTCGACTTCGTCGTTACGCTGGGGTCTGGCGTTACGTTACGGTGATGGGACGAAATGCACCCAGATGCACTGAGGTGTGTGACGTAGTACCGCTTGGTGCATGTGTACCCCGACAATCTCTATCCCCGATTCTTGGATATCACGGGTAATCTCGAGAACCACTGGATGGATTTTGATGCGGTTTTCACCATTCTGTAAAGGATATCTAGAGGAAAGATTCTGTAGAAAATAATTTATGTATGATCAAAGGAGGCCGAGCAATAACGATTTCAGTTGAAAAAGTCGAAAACAAACTTGGCGTCCATGCGCTTCTTAAGCTTACGCTGGGCAAACCGTTAAAAATATCAATATACTATAAGCGTAAGAATTGGTCAGCATGGAAAGTTCTACAAAAAAGTCCGCGAGAGCATATCTCTATCTTCCATACATCGCCCACTATAAGTGTTTTTAGACTGGATGGAAGGGGCACGTCCCCGCACGCTCTGGTGAGCGTGCGGCATCCAGCGCGCTAGACCTTGCTTTGCCCTTGGTTGGCACTTGCCGTTCGCGAGTAATTTGAAACAAGATAAGCAAGATAAGTGAAAAAATAATAATCCACAGCCTGCTTCCAGTCTCCGACCGGGTCAGGAATGGAATGAATGAAGCCCACATCTTGCGGCAAGGATATGGACTGTGCCGGCTGCCGAGGCCTGACGCACTCCTCTGGGGCAATGATTAAATGAATGATAGATGAAATGAAATGATAGTGGAGAGAGTTGCTGGAATGAAATATTGACAGGGAAAACCGGAGTACCCGGAGAAAAACCTGTCTGCCTCCGTTTTGTCCTGCACAGACCTCACATGGAGTGACCGGGATTTGAACCACGGACCCAGCGGTGTGAGGCCGGCGTGCTGCTGCCTAAGCCACGGAGGCTTCAGCAAGATAAGTATTATGCAGATAATTTTCTAACATGTCAAGAGTCTTTGGCTTCGAGCGAAGCGAGAAGCCACCAGCCTTTCTAGCATTTTTCAGCATTTGTAACATTTAAAATTGTACAAAGTCTAGTCTTTCAGACTGTCTCTCTTTATTTCACGTACTCCTCTTTCGAATATTATTTTACAATTCGTTTTTAACTTATATTACATGTGGCAGTATTGTAGTTAGTAAATAGCCATTTCCCTATTCATTATTATCAATATCATTAGAAGAAAGTGACCTGAATATTACGTCCATTACACTGTACTACTTATCACCCGCACCACCACCACCGCAACAAGTTTTATTTTTTTAATATTGTTTTCTGTTAGTTTAAGTATCTTGCGCCAGGTCTGTAGTTGTATTCATTATGATCCATAAAACAAATAAATCCACCGGGCGAAGCCGGGCACTACTGCTACTGCTATATATGCGCCCAGTGTCGCGCTAGTATGACCACATCCATAGGAAACTACATAGAGCATCTTTGTCGCTGAGCCCGGGAAGTTCCCTCTGTGGCTCTTTGTCGCCGTGTCGACCATGCATGACCACCTACATTTGAATCAATCGAACGTACTAAGGCGACCGGGCCGTGGCGTTTCTGACACGGCTACAAAGTCGCAAGTTTGGCCGCAGCCTGGTTCGTTACATTGATTGAAATGTAGGTGGACCAAGCATGACGACAAAGACGCAGCAAAGAGTGTTTTCTCAGCGCAGCGACAAAGATGCTCTGCGTAGTTTCTTATCGATGTGGCCATGCTAACGCGACACTAGGCACATATATAGCATTGTTCAAGGGCAGAGTTGCTCTAGCATGCTGGGCTCTGGGCGACTGATGCTCTCCCTAATTAATAAATAAATAAAAGAATAACTAAATTAATTATTAAATCAATGATTTACACGTCTTGGCCCTAAATTATTAAATGCAAAGCCGGGAATGAAACCGGGACGACTCGGGACGCTACCCAGCATTTGCCTGGAGTTGAAAATGGGGAAACCACGGAAAACAATTTCAAGGACGGCCGACGGTGGGGACCAAACCCACGTCTACAGAGTAATCAGATAGCTTGGCCTCATAGCCTAGCACCACGCTACCGCTGTCAGTGATGTCAGTTATATCACGGTGTTAAAATATATAATGTAAACACCATGCTCCATAATCAAGAAACTGTCAAGCGAAAATTAAATAAATACATTTGTGTCATGAGAACTACGCAACTACATACTACACACGAGATTACCCACTCATTCGCAACGCCACACTGGTTTCAGGAAAGACCCTATGGTAGCAGTATTGGAATAGGCGGGAATGTCGGGTAACACGGCGGACTGTTAACAGGCTTCTCAATTCTGGCCTGCCCCTTCCCTGCCCCTGCCCTTCACCCCGCAAGTTCGCAGAGTTTAGACCCGAGCAGTACACGAGGCTACATGTCACATAGCCCCTGAACCAATCAGCAACAAATAGCAACGCAGATTTTGCTACATATCTCAACATTCTCTCTTACAGCATGGTTAACAGAGTTTGACGATGAGAGATTGATTTAATTGATTATTTTTTAGGGGTTTGCGACATCGAGGTCATGTAGCGTCGTGTACTTGCATGTGTGTAGAATTTGTCTGATAACCTGTGTTCATGTGATGTCCGTACTAGGTTGTGTATTTGTAATTGTGATAGGATTTGGGTAGGATGCAGCCATGGCCTTAAATTAGATACCGACCCGGCATTTGCCTGGAGAAGAAGTGGGAAATCACGGAAATCCACTTCCAGAATTGCTGAGGTACAAATCGAAACCGCCTCTTCTCAGTTTTGCCTCACGAGACTGAGTGTTCCAGCCCTCAGACAAGAATTAAATTTCTTGACAGAGCCCGGAATCGAACCCGGGCCTCCGCGGTAACAGCCCAGAACGATAGCCACTACGCGACGAGGTGAACGACGTGCCGATGAGAGATCTTTACAGCGATGTAGGTCTTTGCTTAAGCTCTGATCTAGCCCCCAATATTTGACTTGCTCAGTGAAGGCCTGCCTCTACTCCTCCTTCAACTTATGCACTTTGTCAGCATCACTCACTCCGTCGACTATAAAACTTACTGTGAGCCTCCCCCTCCTTTGACTCCAAGCTGGTAAGGGAGCGACTCTCGCGCCCAAGCCAATCACTCTGACCAAGGTTAATGATTGAGGAGATACGGTATCGATGATGATGATGATAATTGTTGTTTTAAGGGGCCTAACATCTAGGTTATCGGCCACTAATGGTTTGGGTGATAGTGAACGATGAGATGAGAATGAAAACTATAACTAATTCTAACTACAATTTTACATACTAGAAGAAGAAATGGCAAACAAATAAAGGATAAGGCAAATAAAGGACAGGAAGAAAAGAAATGCCCTTAACCCTCGAAGAGTGAGGATTGAAGGACTTGGAAGGAAGGAGGGCCATGAAAGACAGATAGGAAAGGGAAAGAGGAGAAGGTCTGCCCAAACGTCAGAGGAAAAAGGGGACAAAACGGACCCAGCTCAGGAATCCCTCGGGGTTGCCAAATCCCAAACACACCAGCCGTGAGCCCTTGAGGTTGTAGCACTATCCAGGATGCATCAGAAGTCGTGGGGCTACATACAACCTGAGTAGGGGAGAGCGAGGGTTTCTGCCTCCCCCCAACCCACTCCACTACTCCCATTGCGAGCCGATAACTCCCGAACCCGTGGTCGGAGATTCACGAATGAGGTGTCGTTGGACTCGAGCTGACGGGGGCTTTCCTATGGACCACTAATTATATATTTTTTAAAAAATTTGAAAATTTGTGTTTTCGAAAGTAGGTGATAGTTTAAAAACCAAACATGATAGAATGTTGTGCAATAGCTTAAACGAACGGTCTCTATGTCCTTTATTTTTTTTAAATAAAACGTTTTTATTTTTTACAATTTTTTGAAAAAAGTTCAATTTAGAAATGTTTATATTTTGGAAACTAAAGAGGTTACAAAAAAAATTGTTTGACATAAATGAATGGCCATGATCCCCTCTACCCCGCAAAATAAATGTCAAGCCTCTAGGACTAAAACTGTGCGGTAGTGCTAGAATGGGGGTTCTGAGTCGCCCCCTACTTTCATATAAACTTTGGCCGATATCTCTCGAACGCGTGGTCAGATTTTAACGAACGAGGTATTGTTGGCGTTGGGATGACGTTCTCTTGGCTAAGCATGTGTGTTTGTTTTTTTTTTTATAGAAAATTTTTGTTTTTTGGATTGGCGCTATTTTGAAAAACGGTGAATTTTGAAGAAACGTTTGTTTGACGTTAATGAAAGGTGGGTATGCCCTCTAGGCGGGCAGCAAGTTTCAAGGGTGTAGGAGGAAAAACAAAATGATAGCCTACTTTCTCGCGAACATTGGTGATCATTGGCGAACAGATGGTTGGATTTTAACAAATGAGGTGTCGTTGGACTCGAGCTGACGTCCTCTTTCCTATAGACCACGCGTTATAATTTTAAATTTTTTTTGAAAAATTTTGTTTTCGAAAGTAGGTGATAGTTTGAAAACCAAACATGATAGAATGTTGTGCCATAGTTCAAACCAATGTTCTCTATAACCTTAATTTTTTTATAATAAAACTTTTTTATATTTTGAGATTTTTTGAAAACGCTTAAATTTTGAATTTTTACTATATTGGAGACTAACATGTTGACAAAATAATTGTTTAGACATAAATGAAAGGTCCCTACCCCCTCTACCATGAAAATAAACGTCAAGTCTCTAGGACAAAAAAACTAGGCATTTTAATTTTATTTTTTTTTTAAATAAAAGCGTGTTTGTAGACGGAGAGCCGGTAGCGCTTGACACATGTTCCAACGAGGCTATGACTGAGCATGGTGAATACTGGAAATGGCTATTTCGACGGGGGAGATGTATGGCAAAACGAGGGGTTGCTTTTCGATATTTTTTCCTATGACGAATGAATGAAGGCGAATATTTTGAAATGTGACAAGCATGCTAAGATTTTTTAACCCCTGAAGGGGATCTTTAACGTTTTAGTTAACAGTGATGAGCGAGATCGCTCTCTGACACAACAGACGGTTGTAGGATGTGACCAAGTGGTTCTTAGACGTTGGCGATCTCGGTGACCGCGCCCGGAAGAAATGAATTACTATTTTGGTGGGATGGCGGGGGCAGCTTATGACGGTTGGTTTTTTGACATTTCCTATGACGGATAGAGGCGAATATTTGAAAATGTGTTAAGTGTGCTAGGAATTTTTTTTACCCCTGAAGGGGATCTTTAACATGCTAGTAAACGGTGATAAGCGAGACTGCTCTCTGGCACAGTAAATGGTTTTAGAATCTGGAAACCTATAACATTTTCTCGACCAAGTCATGTGCATGTACGCAAAGAGCCAAAACGGTAAGGTCATTGGCCTGAAATGTTATAAACTAAATATTGAACTGGGTAAAGTCATGTGTTTTAGGATGAAAGTTTGTGGTTAACATGATCATGTATTGAGGATGGCCGCTTACTAGTAATTTTTATTACAGTAAAATGTTTGATAACAATAATAATAAGACACACACATGTTTTGAATGCTAACACGCACACAGTCCAGCTCACTGGTGACTGAATATTGTACCTAGCTAGAGGACTCGTGAGAGCAGTTGCTGGTGCTGACGAGGCAGGAATGTCTACGTCAGCAGAAAGTGTGATATCAGTTTACTTGCCTCGTGGTGGCTAGCAGGTGTGCTGTTTAAGCAGAGACCGCCATTTTGATTCTGAGACAGTAGGACTACCGATGTATAAGAGGTAGCCATTTTGGTTCCTTATTAAAAACATGAAACTAGTATAAGGTACACGAATCTTATTCAGATTGAGGAATGTGAAGAGGCGTGGGAACACGTGCGAGAGAGAGACAGAGAACCATTCAAGGTCAAAACGCTGAGAAACTACAACTTTTCTGGTGCTAGGCTAACTGATAACGATTGCGTTAGTCATGCACTTGCCATTTTAGCACACGGACGTATACAGTAGAGCTGTGGGAGAAAACCCCTTTTATTTTTTTGGTAAGTACCTATTGAACCCTTTAGTATTGCAGTGTTTATAAGCAAGAATCTTGATCAAGGGGTCGCGCTCAGTTCATAGTGTGATGTTTACGTTCGCCAAACAACATGCTCTACTGAGGTAAGGGTCATAGGATTAAAACTATAATTAAGAAAGGAAGTGACAAGACGTAATAAAATAACATAGTTTAATGACTATTAGCGCAAATAAAATGAATATAGACAACAACAATAATAAATTTCCTCCCTGAATCTTCCCATGACAGAAATATTTATCAAAAGTTGAGGAGTCAGATGGATCTCCCCCTTATAAAAAATATGTGGATCCAAGCTCCACTAACTTGCATTGGATTTTATGTATGCGTAATGACTAACTACGAGGAATGAGTACTTGGATGACTGTTCGTTTACTTCGGGTAACAGCCACGATGCTTACGAACAATCATCTCGTAAATCAACGTTTACGGATATGGGACACAACACTAATAAAACCCTTAAAAATTAATGCTGACACACAATCTAAAAACTAATATTTACAGGAATCTCCCATCTCCCTCGAGACCCTCCTTCAATGCAATGACGCATCTGACAAATGAGCTGCCAACCCGGCCAATTGCTCAATACACAAACAAGGAAAAAAGACAGCCTCGCACGTGACTGCACGGGTCACTAATACGGAACCTAAACATGGAATAAAACCAACAACAACAAAGCCTCACCGGCTGAGATTACTTTATATGAACAAAAATGCACGTTAAGCTAACACTTCGGAGATTATAGTGATTCGTAGGCAACTCCCATTTATTTAAACAATTTTACCATTGATCAGTTCTTATTCTGTATTTCAAGTAATTTTACGGAGCCAACAAGCACTCCCCTAATGACCTTGATGCAATCTTTTCAGCCCGCCTTGTGAAACAACTTCCCCCTTCCTCACTCTGTCATCGTCCAGCCCCAGTGTGTAAAAATAACTTGACCACCTGATCGTTATCTCGTAGAATCAACACCAACAAAACTCAACCACATAAACATATGGTAAGACCTTAATCGATATAGCCACATATGTCCTCGCAAGGTAACCATATGGACTTGGCACCAAGCTGACAGAAATCAGTCTACGCTGAAATTCCCGCTTGTAATGGCCAATAAAATACACACACACACACTGCTGGGAATGACATAACATTTTTCACACAGGTCGGCTGAATCAGATCCTCACAAACTATTTAAAAAAATTAAAACCTACGCGAGAGCTGACTGCTCCTCGCCACAATTCACATTGCTCCAACGTCAATGAACTCACTGAATCTGATCAATAATAAACATTACAAGATTAATTTACCCTCCAATCTACAGCATGATTATACTAATTCAGTCCTACTTCTGAAACACAACATATCTCCGAGAGACGCTTCTTAATCGCACTACGTAAACATATGCGAACACGGTCGTCCACATAGCTACGTTAATTAAAACAAACAAACAAGAACTTACGACTGATAAAATATGTGCGAGCTGTTTCCATGCAAAAGGTGTGTCAGACCAAAACTAAATACACTACGTTAATCAACACAAGCAAGATATTTACAAACAAAATATGTCCCATATACCATAAGTTAATTTGTCAGATAATAAGGATATTATTCATGTACTCATCCTCTGCCAGTCACCGTCAACGAACATCTGCAGCCATCTCCCTACTTAAATTCTGCTTAGCTCATCTCAAACATCTCGATGGAGTGTTGACAGTTCCAAACTTCTTCCAGGATAAGCGATGTCATCTCTCGTGCTGATGCAAAAAGTTATAGATTAATTCACACTCGATATCTGTTTACTAAATTCGCCGTTTTAGGTACTTAATTCCCCAGAACAGTCTGTTGGCGAATTGTCGATGATACGGTCCCTACCAAAATAGTACTGTGACTATCTATCACTCTGAATTTAACACATTTGTATTAATAAAATCTGTGTCCTCATGACACGCAAAGTACAAGTGCCTACGTCCTCAGACGCGCAAAATGTAATGATAACCTGTGTCTACCGACACAGACCTACGTCCTCAGACGCACAAAAGTAATAGCAATGTCTTGGCTCTTCATGCCACTTATAAATGAACTGGCCCTAGGTATCGATAGAGGGGGAAATTATATAAAAATTTCTCAAAATAATAGTGGTACAGGAATGAAACAAATATCACTGAACTCGTAAAATTGCGCAGGTCAAGAATATGCCCATTAATCATAGAATCGATCGTAGAGATATTGTCTAGCCGATCTCCCGCGTTAATGCTAGCTGTCGCGTGCCCAAGCTAGACTTGGCGCGTTCGTAAGCATTCATCTCTCATTGGTTCCACTTTTTCAATAACTTGGCGGTTTTTAACAGACCTCGGTCTCGTAGAAGTGTCCAGTAGTATCATCAGCCACTCACGTTACTGCATTATATTTTTTCTAGGCGCGATTATTACAATGAACATACCATAAGCGTGTCTAACCACGCGTCCCTTCTATTTTTGAGGTAGCCACCACCTGTCCTTCTGAAACATTGCTAGGGTCTTTCTTTTCACAATCTTAAAGTATTTAGCCTTTTGTCAAACTGCTGCAGGTATGTCCCCGCTGTCTCCAACAAATGCTTGAAGTTTCCTCATCTTCGTCTGGCTATTTCATGACGCTGGTGGAAATATTAATTATTTGAAGAAATAAAACATCGAATCATTTATCCATCAGAGGATAAAGGGTTCACAACTCCTCCACTCACAAAATTTCGAACTTAGGATAAAGTCGATAATTTTTAAAAGATTTCCGTAGGCCAATTTGTTTTATTTCAGAATCACCCCTTTTCTATTACTTGGTCTAGCCGCTCCTGTCTTGAATGTCATTTACTCGTTTTATTTCCTGCTTGGACCTCATCCTTTCAGCTGCTTGAAACACTCTGCCCGTCTCGTTAATGTTTGTCAACACCATCTCCACTTCCTTCTTCACGTGCCGTACTCAACTGCGCCCCGTCCACTTGGTTGATATAGGATGTCCATATATTTAAACTGCATCATTAATTCGGCGCTCCCATGGTTCGCTTCTTCGATACTTTTTTAAGTTGGCTGCATTGTAGATCGACATTGTTCCTGTGCTTAACTCTTTCACTCTGTATGCATTATTTCCTAGGTTTCTTACAATAGAATAGGGTCCTATGAACTTTTCACAGAATTTGCTGAAGATCTTCTTCTCTGGATCAGATGTAGAGGGTCGTTTCACCAAAACGAGCTGGTTGATTTCTAGATCACGGTGAAATCGCTTATTTCTCAATCGCCGTAATCTGGGATCTGCTTGTTTTCTCATGTATGCTCTCGTTCTCTCTATTCGTAGGTCAGGTGCTATCATGGGATCTTGTGGGCAGTTAATGATGCTTTTCCACGTTCTCACTGGATACTCGTTTTTGTGTAAGACCATAGGGATCTGTCCTGTTGACTCGTGCCTGGTAGAATTCATACATGTCTCTACATCCTTAATTTTATCCACCCACTTATGATGTTCTTTGGGAATGACGCACGCTTGTAGTTTAACGTGACCGTTAATCACGAGATCATGAGCCAAACTCTTTGGGAATGAAGATTCTCAAGTATGATGTTACACATGTTATTGCTCTCTCACTTGGATTAGCTTGGGCATGTCGGATACTGCTTAAAACGTGTTTTATACCCATGTCCTCCATACCTTTCTTGAATTCGACGCTTGTAAAATAGCTGCCATGGTCTGACAATATAAATTCTGGTTTTCCAAGGATTGGAATAACTCTATTTCGAATACGATTGAGTACTTGTTTCGATGTGGTTTTCTGAATGGGGCATAATACGACAAACTTAGATAACACATCAATGCACACTAGCAAGTGACGGCAACCCCGTCTACCTTTCGGGATTGGGCCGAAACAGTCTAGGGCCAGTAGCTCGCAGGGTTTCTGAGGTAGCAATGGTCTAGGATACTGCCTCATTAAATAGTTATTGGGCTTTGTCCTCTGACAAGGATCACAAGTCGTAATGACGTCACATATAGTTGTTCTCATACGTGGCCATGTAAATGTCTCTCCTATTGTCGCTTCGCACTTGTCTACTCCGACGTGTCCGTAACTTTCGTGAGTATGCCACGTCAATCCTCGCTGTAAAGTTGCAGGTACTAGTATGCGTAACTTGGTGTGGTCATTATCTACCCATTTGTGCAGCAAATTGTTGACATAAACATATCTTCCTTCTTTTGCTTTCGCTTCTCGAAATGCAGGTGTTCCTGTAGGTAGTTGCTTTCTGAGGTATTGAATTAATAGCATCATCCATGGTTCCGCTTCCTGTTCTCGCTGTATCTCACGTAACTCCTCCAAGAATTTCCGTTCCTTCGGTGTTAACTCCAAGTGTTGTACCATCGCTGTTTCTTCATCCTCAGGCTCTGGGTTCCTGCTGAGTGCATCCGGAATCACGTTCATCTTCCCTGGGCAATGTTCAATCTAAATGCTAAACTGCTGAATATATATAGACCAACGTGTCACACGTTCGCTTGCCATCGACGTCTTAAACAAGAATGTTAGTGCCTTGTGATCAGTCCTGAAAACAATGGGGTAGCCATAAACTATTCGTTTCCATTGTTGGAGCGCATGAAGGATGGCCAACAGCTCTAGCTCCGTTACAGTATAATTTCGCTCGTGCTTACGCAATTTTCGGCTGACAAATGCCAAATATGTTTTATGTTGCAGGTTAGCTGGATCTTCTTGGTAGAGCATGGCACCTATACCAATTAGTGAAGCATCCGCTTGGATTATAAATTTGTGCTTGAAATCTGGATATCCTAACTTAATGCAGTTTTCCAGTAGCTGTTTTGTTGCTTGGAACGCCTTCTCACATTCCGCATTCCACAACCATTTATTATTCTTTTTTAGCATTTCCCTCATTGGAGCTACAGTCTCCGTGTAACCTGGACAGTTTTCTTTAAAGAATCCCGTTACGCCTAAGAAAGCCCGAATGTGCTTGACTCTCGTTGGTGTAGGGAAATTCTTTATCGCTTCGATCTTAGCTGGGTTTGGCTTCACTCCCGCCTTGTCAATGATCTGACCCAAATATAAGATCTCGCTCTTGAAGAAATGCGATTTCTTCAGGTTTACTTTGAAATTTGATGCATTAAGGTTGCCTAATACTTTATCTAAATTTTCCATGTGAATTTCAATGTTGTCGGATGCCAGCAGAATGTCATCAATGTAGCGCACCATCATCTCCTTAACTTCCTCGGTTAGATTCCGATCCAGGGCTCGGATTAAAGCACAGCCCGCTGTTTTGACTCCGAAGGGCATTCGGACGAAGCAAAACGTTTGGTTATCGAATAAGAAGCCAGTTAGAAGCTGTGACTTCTCATCCAATTCAATATGGTGGAAACTGGACGTCAAGTCAACTGATGAATAAATGCTCTTGTTCTTAAAGCCTTTTAGTACGTCTCTGATAATTGGTGCTCTGTCATATGCAGGAAAAATGAGCCTCATGTTGAGATTTCTGGCATCTAAACAAGGTCTAATAGATCCATTTGGTTTTGTGACTGCCAAAATCGCATTTAGATAAGGTGTAGGTGTCTTCCTTATCACTCCAGCTTGTAACATCTCATCTATAATGACCTTGACTTGACCACGATATTTTTCTGGAATTGGGTACAATCTACTTTTGAAAGGTGACCAATCCTCGACTTGCATTGAATATTTGAAATTTTATATTTTCCCAGGTACTGTATCAAATACTGCTTTGTGCTTCCTTAAAATCTCTTCCACTTGTTTTCTACGTTCACCCCCAAGTTGAATGTTATTGAGCCGCTCCTGTAGTAACTCTTCAAATTGTGCATCACTGTCATCTCCTTCTGTTAATAAAGACCATATCTCCTGGGATTCACTCTCCTCATCTAGTTCCACAACAGCTCCTTCAATGATGTTATCTTCTGCCTTTCGTATCTCCTCTTCCGTCTCTTCCGATATTGCTTCCAATGCCCAAGAATTTACATCTCTTGCGGTAGTGATTTCATCCAAATGCAATCCCACGTTCTTCAGTTGATCATACTCTCTAAAACTGACTGTGTTCTTGTGCAAATCTATCACTGCTTGATAGTCACAAATGAAATTTGCACCAAGAATTATATTGAAATTCATCTTTGCCATGATAATGAATGTTTGCTCAAAAGTGTGTTCCAATATGTTCAGTTCTAAGTATGCCTGACGTTTACAAGTGACGGTGCGTTCAGGAATAACACCCCTCACTTTGAGTTGTGGTACGGGAATCACAGGAATATTCTGACTCCGTCCCAACTCTCGAACCAAGGCCTCCGATACCAGACTGATCTGCGACCCCGTGTCCAATAAACATCTTATATTAATTCCACCAATCCTCGCGTAAATAATGGGTAACTGCCTAATTTCATCCTTCCGTGGTTTCACCGTCTCCTCCAGGCAATCTTCTGGCAAAGCAATCCATTCTTGTATGTTCGCTTCTATCTATCCATCTTCAACTTCCGACTGTTGCGTTTGTAGACTGTCTCCTTTATCCAAATTTAGATTTTTTTTAGCTCCGTTGCGACTCCCGTCATCATTTTGTCGCCCAGGCCCCTGACTTTCCTCTTGTCTCAGTAGACTTCCAGCTTCCTCAGTATATGTGTCTGGATTCTTCATGTTCCCAATGGCTTTCTCCCATCGTCCTTGCTCTCCACCTTGACTAGCGTGTAATTCCTCTAGGTAATTTTGTGATTGAGCGTACCTATCATCCCAGTCATTTCGATAATTACGTGCCTCTGCTTGATTTTGATCTCTCCTTCCTTTCCATCTTTGATTCCCATTGTAATCACCGTATCTTCCATAAGGCCTCTCATTTCTTCGAATTCACGCCATTGCTGATACCCTCTCTGTTGATATCTATTGTTGCCTTGATATGACCTATTGTTGTAATTATTCTCGTTACGCTGGTACGGTCTGTTTTCTACCTCTTCCTGGTTCCGCCTAGGTGTGGATGTGCTTGTATTTGTACCCTGCGTTTTCGTGTTTGCCTGTTTTGGTTTTATGACCTCTGTCGTATTGACTAATTCCAGTTGTCTTCCTCCTCTATAATGATTATGAGATGTAGTCTCATCTAACTGGCGTAATATCTGTTCTGCATGTAAGGCCGTACTAACGTTCGCTGCGACTAGTACTTGTTGCACGTTGACTGGTAATTGCCGCGCTATAGTCATCACCAGATCCGCTTCATTTAAAGGGTAATCAAGGTCGCGAAATTTCAGCATTTGCATGTTAAAGAAATCTGAGTATTTCGTTTGCCTGGTAGTTTGGTATTTCCTAGAGTAAAGCTCCATTCTCAAACTCTGTTGTAATGCCGGCGACCATTACTTGCGCAGAAACGCGATTTTGAAATCTGCCATAGTTCCAAATGTATATTTGAAGCTTAAAAACCATGTAAGGACATTTCCTGATAAAAATCTCTCCATCATCCTTAGCCTACGTGCTTCAGGTACCCCAGTTTCATTGTAATGATCTTCAATTTCTTTAATAAAGGCTTTAGGTGTCACCCCTGAATTCTCCGTGTATTTCTGCGGTTTATAATCGTTCGAGCGAATTACTTGGATACGTTGTGTGGGCTGATGACCGTCCTGTGGCGTGGAACTCCTTTCAATATTCTTGCGAAACCCCTCCGTGTTTGTCGTTAATGGGCTCTCTGTCTGAGTTTGACTACCTGCTGTGCTCGTACCCTCCGGGGTATTTGAGTCTTCCTGCTTGTCTTTCATTGTTCCCGTTTTAAATATCGAGGATTGTTCTATCGACCTCAGTTCAGCTTTAATGATCCTGTCTGTTTGTTCTTTAAGTTTACTCTTAATTTCTTGCTCTAATGCTTGAATACGAGTATGATTTTCGCCTACCGTCTTAAGGATGGTTGATCATTCCTCTTTAGAATCGATATTCATTTTTCGCCAATCTTTTCTTATTTGCTCCTTAATTGTGCTTACTTTCTCCTCAATCTGGTTTTTAGTGTCATCCTGATTGCTTTCAATCTGGCTCAACCTTTCTTCCAATCTCGCGCTATTTTCGTCGATGGTATTCTTTAATTGATCCTGATCCGCTTCTAGGCTTTTCCATTGCTCCGCTGATTTTATTTCGAGACGATCCATATCTTTAATTATGCCGGATATATTTTCATCTGCCGCTGATAATTGTTGTTGAATGACCTTGCCGCTTTTTTCCATTTCCTTAAATCGTCCTTTCAACTTATCCTGAGCTATCTCGACCTCGCTTGTACTCATAGTGCATGCTAGTTCAATTTGCTCTAATTTACCTAACACCGTTTCATCCAGAATGCTAAGTTTTGATCATATATAGTTTCCATTTTCTTAATCTGATCTAATTGTTTTTCTTTGTTTTTACTAACATCTAGGGCCAGCAATACCATCTGTTGATTAGTGTGATACTTCATCTCTGCGGTTAACGAAGCTAATTGGTTCGTGTTTTTAACATTCTGCGCCTCTAACTGCGAATTTATAGTGTCATTGATTTCATTTTTTAGTAATCTAGCTTGTTCCGCCTGATATTCGTTTTGTTCAATCCTACTGTTGTTTAATTGTGTCCCCAATGATTCACTTTGTTCAGATAGTTTTGTGTTTAGTGATTCACTTTGTTCGGATAGTTTAGTTTTTAGTGATTCACTCTGCTCAGACAATTTGTTTATAGACTCACTTTGTTCAGATAGTTTTGTGTTTAGTGATTCGCTCTGTTCTGATAGCTTAGTGTTTAATGATTCACTTTGTTCTAACATACTATTGTTTAATTGTTCAGATAATTTCGCTTGTAATGCTTCACTTTGTTCTAACATACTATTGTTTAATTGTTCAGATAATTTCGCGTTTAATGATTTGCTCTGTTCTGATAGTTTAGTGTTTAATGATTCACTCTGTTCTGCCAATTTAGTGTCCAACAATTTCTGTGTCCTCCTAGCCGCACTCTCAATGATTTCTTGAATCTGTTCTACTGTTGCCATGTTATACACTTTATATGAGACATTAGGGAAATGGCATAAAGCAATGTCCCCTGACACACACATACAATCCCAATGCACATTTAATTTCTTTACCCTACTCAGTTCATTTATAATTTACATTTAATCCCACTAGTCGATTGCATCTCTGAGTGGTTCTAATTTTACTCAATTTAATTTAAACCCAAACACATATTTAGTCATTAAATTGTTATACTGATCTGATATTAACGCTGACTAATCAACAAAGTATTAATTGTCATTTAAGGCTACCAGCCTCCTAACATTTTCATGAGTTTGACTTTCTAAACAAATCTAGTTTTAACTTTAATTATTGGGCGCCCGGTATCACGTATAGTTACTTTTTACTTTAATTCAATAGACAAAAACGTGAACCGTATTTTACATTGCAAACTCCTGATTTTAATTTATATTTCACACAGTTGGCGGTATCCTCTTCGCCTCAATTACTTTTAATAAAATATCACTTTCCGGTGATTAAAATACTGTCATATCTGCCTCCACTTGTGGCCTGTCAGTTTTACTCAAATACGCCAACTAATTGTGTTCCAGCAGCGAACCAGCGACAAAATACAACTTCATTGTTGCGTCAGTTTGTAAACCCAACTACGCTTACATTGACATGTGCAATTTCTTTGCCGTTACACCACAGTGAACCGCCCCACGCTTGGCCGCGCCAGTTTACCTCCTATGAACCCTTTAGTATTGCAGTGTTTATAAGCAAGAATCTTGATCAAGGGGTCGCGCTCAGTTCTTAGTGTGATGTTTACGTTCACCAAACAACATGCTCTACTGAGGTAAGGGTCATAGGATTAAAACTATAATTAAGAAAGGAAGTGACAAGACGTAAAAAATAACATAGTTTAATGACTATTAGTGCAAATAAAATGAATATAGACAACAACAATAATAAATTTCCTCCCTGAATCTTCCCATGACAGAAATATTTATCAAAAGTTGAGGAGTCAGACGGATCACCCTTATAAAAAATATGTGGATCCAAGCTCCACTAACTTGCATTGGATTTTATGTATGCGTAATGACTAACTATGAGGAATGAGTACTTGGATGACTGTTCGTTTACATCGGGTAACAGCCACGATGCTTACGAACAATCATCTCGTAAATCAACGTTTACGGATATGGGACACAACACTAATAAATCCCTTAAAAATTAATGCTGACACACAATCTAAAAACTAATATTTACAGGAATCTCCCTCGAGACCCTCCTTCAATGCAATGACGCATCTGACAAATGAGCTGCCAACCCGGCCAATTGCTCAATACACAAACAAGGAAAAAAGACAGCCTCGCACGTGACTGCACGGGTCACTAATACGGAACATAAACATGGAATAAAACCAACAACAACAAAGCCTCACCGGCTGAGATTACTTTATATGAACAAAAATGCACGTTAAGCTAACACTTCGGAGATTATAGTGATTCGTAGGCAACTCCCATTTATTTAAACAATTTTACCATTGATCAGTTCTTATTCTGTATTTCAAGTAATTTTACGGAGCCAACAAGCACTCCCCTAATGACCTTGATGCAATCTTTTCAGCCCGCCTTGTGAAACAACTTCCCCCTTCCTCACTCTGTCATCGTCCAGCCCCAGTGTGTAAAAATAACTTGACCACCTGACCGTTATCTCATAGAATCAACAGCAACAAAACTCAACCACATAAACATATGGTAAGACCTTAATCGATATAGCCACATATGTCCTCGCAAGTTAACCATATGGACTTGGCACCAAGCTGACAGAAATCAGTCTACGCCTAATTCCCGCTTGTAATGGCCAATAAAATACACACACACACACTGCTGGGAATGACATAACATTTTTCACATAGGTCGGCTGAATCAGATCCTCACAAACTATTTAAAAAAATTAAAACCTACGCGAGAGCTGACTGCTCCTCGCCACAATTCACATTGCTCCAACGGCAATGAACTCACTGAATCTGATCAATAATAAACATTATAAGATTAATTTACCCTCCAATCTACTGCATGATTATACGAATTCAGTCCTACTTCTGAAACACAACATATCTCCGAGAGACGCTTCTTAATCGCACTACGTAAACATATGCGAACACGGTCGTCCACATAGCTACATTAATTAAAACAAACAAACAAGAACTTACGACTGATAAAATATGTGCGAGCTGTTTCCATGCAAAAGGTGTGTCAGACCAAAACTAAATACACTACGTTAATCAACACAAGCAAGATATTTACAAACAAAATATGTCCCATATACCATAAGTTAATTTGTCAGATAATAAGAATATTATTCATGTACTCATCCTCTGCCAGTCACCGTCAACGAACATCTGCAGCCATCTCCCTACTTAAATTCTGCTTAGCTCATCTCAAACATCTCGATGGAGTGTTGACAGTTCCAAACTTCTTCCAGGATAAGCGATGTCATCTCTCGTGCTGATGCAAAAAGTTATAGATTAATTCACACTCGATATCTGTTTACTAAATTCGCCGTTTTAGGTACTTAATTCCCCAGAACAGTCTGTTGGCGAATTGTCGATGATACTGTCCCTACAAAATAGTACAGTGACTATCTATCACTCTGAATTTAACACATTTGTATTAATAAAATCTGTGTCCTCATGACACGCAAAGTACAAGTGCCTACGTCCTCAGACGCGCAAAATGTAATGATAACCTGTGTCTTCCGACACACACAATGTAATATAACCTACGTCCTCAGGCGCACAAAAGTAATAGCAATGTCTTGGCTCTTCATGCCACTTATAAATGAACTGGCCCTAGGTATCGATAGAGGGGGAAATTATATAAAAATTTCTCAAAATAATAGTGGTACAGGAATGAAACAAATATCACTGAACTCGTAAAATTGCGCAGGTCAAGAATATGCCCATTAATCATAGAATCGATCGTAGAGATATTGTCTAGCCGATCTCCCGCGTTAATGCTAGCTGTCGCGTGCCCAAGCTAGACTTGGCGCGTTCGTAAGCATTCATCTCTCATTGGTTCCACTTTTTCAATAACTTGGCGGTTTTTATCAGACCTCGGCCTCGTAGGAGTGCCCAGTAGTATCATCAGCCACTCACGTTACTGCATTATATTTTTTCTAGGCGCGATTATTACAATGAACATACCATAAGCGTGTCTCACCACGCGTCCCTTCTATTTTTGAGGTAGCCACCACCTGTCCTTCTGAAACATTGCTAGGGTCTTTCTTTTCACAATCTTAAAGTATTTAGCCTTTTGTCAAACTGCTGCAGGTATGTCCCCGCTGTCTCCAACAAATGCTTGAAGTTTCCTCATCTTCGTCTGGCTATTTCATGACGCTGGTGGAAATATTAATTATTTGAAGAAATAAAACATCGAATCATTTATCCATCAGAGGATAAAGGGTTCACTATGAATGATTATTTTAATAATGTCATGCTAATGAACCTTAAATTTGTAGTTATTGATTAGGGAATTAATGATTGATATTTATTTATGTGTTTGCAGATAACCTGTATACCTTACATGTCTGAGATACAAGAAACCAGTTTACTTTTGAGCCCACTAGAAGAATACAGCAATAAGCCACTGCAAGTGAAGGTGGGATTATTTTTTTAAACTAACTTGTTTCATTTTTTCTTTTATATTTTATTTTATGAAATGCACGTACTAACCTGAATTTAGGTATTTATAACGGCGTATTTTATTTATTTTTAGAAACTTGGAAAGAAAAGCCTTACCGCCGTAGCAGTCGCTCAAACCCGAGACGCAGTGAAGTACAACCATTGTTTCCAGGCAGTGAACTATTTAAAACTTAGGTAAGCCTAACATAAAATTCTATTCCATTTTACCACTACTGAAAACTCGTAGACAAAAAATTCATTACCTGTACATGACTAGGACGATGATTGCTTTCTTGATTAATGACTATGTATTGGCAACCGGTACAAAACCATATTGGTTGTTTACCGGGAAAGTACAAGGCCATATTGGATTTTGTAAAAAACAGAAATTTTAATTTAACTCACATGTCGTTCCCTATAATAATAATAATAATAATAATAATAATAATAATAATAATAATATTAATATCGTATGGCCTCGGGTGCCCGGTGCAAGCTTTGTTATTTAACACACAGAGGGTAGCTTGCATGTCGAATTTAGGTGTTCCTTGACTATGAAAGTCAAGGAGGTTAGATGTTAGATATCTAATATCCTTAAACTCTACAGCGCTTTCTAGTAGAAAAATGAGGAACTTTGTAACCTATGAACTCAACGAATATTCACAGGTTTGAACATGATAATCTGAACAATATGACATGACTATTATTTTTTGTTTATATATTGGTTAAAGGGGAATGTAAATGACTGCAGCTGTATAAAAAGAAAATAAGTACATGGGTTACTGTTAGTGCCGACATACAGTTTATAATAATTTTATGGTGTTTTGATATATTAATGCCAATTAACGTTAAAGTTTTATTTACAAGTATTGATTGATTGATTGAGTGAGTGAGTGTTTGGTTATTTTGTTTGCTTTTAGGTGTCGTCATGCGCCATTAACGTAATGAACAGACAGTGAACAAGCATACATTGTGCTTTAAAGTACTCTGTGCAACGTTAATAACTTACAATAAGAAAAAGTTTTATTATAACACATGACGTTAGTACCAAATACAACAAGTGAGCAAGTTGGTTTACCACGTGGGTTAAATTTAAAATCAGAACATGATCGTTGATTAACATTTGAATCTTGGCCTGTAGGCTTTTTGTCGACACATAAACTTGCAAAAGCCGGTTTCTTTTTACTTGAACCGAGAAGATGTGGTGCGCTGTGTGTTTTGTCGTATTTAACTTTCACACTGGGAAGAAGGGGATGATCCCTTTAGAGACCATTTGCGATGGTCTCCTTGTTGTCCTTACATGCTTGGAAAACAAGTGGGTAACATACCTGTGTATTCATTTTACCGAACCACAAGACCATTGGCCGCTACATACGTTGCTGAATCACAAATAAATAATAATAATAATGATGTATTACCAGCCGACAACGGTAGTGTCGATATATGTGGTCCATATGCCATAGACAGTGTTGAATTGGCATGTGCTTTTGAAAAATTGGGAGTTTGCAAGACTAAAGCACTAGCACACCCAGAGTACAGCTCTGTTGAAAAACGTTTAGAATCTTATAAAAATGTTTGGCCATTAATATTAAAACACCTTACCAAACAGCTAAGTGAAGCTGGATTTTTTATACTGGTGAAGGGGATAAAACAATATGTTTTTATTGTGGATTTGCTTCAAAGGATTGGCAAATGACTGATGACCCTTTTGTGCAACACGCACGTTGGTTACCTAACTGTAAATACACGGTGTTGCTTAAAGGTCAGGAATTTGTGAACACTATTCGTAAAGAAAACGTGATTGCAGCACAAGACATAAAAGTGCGTTTAGAGTTAGAACATGCGGAGCAAATACATGAGGCTGACAAAAAAAGACTTGTCTCACGAACAGATACAAAAGTGTGACCAACAATTATGTAAAATTTGTTATCAAGATGAACTAGGTGTTGTATTTTTGCCTTGTGGTCACATGATAGCCTGTGTCAAGTGTGCATTAGAACTCAACACTTGTGCTATATGCAGAAAAGCAGTATCTGCTACAGTTAGGGCATTTCTTGCATAGATAGTAAAATTTATCAGCCATGCATAGTTCAAAATCCCTAATTGCACAATATTATTAAAGCTGTTTTAGAGTGTAATAGATATGCTTTTCTTTTGTTTCTAGACTACTACAATGAATGTTTTGAATGCTGTGGGTCAAGCATGTGGCTTAGAGACAAAGAAGCTCAGCGAATTGCCAACGCATATTCCATTCCGCATTTTCAAGGTTCGGAAATTGAAAACAGCATATGGTGATCGTGTACTTTGTGTATGTGAAAACTTTGAGACATTTCTGCCTACACGGTTTAATGATATGTCGGAGAGTGTTTTTGATGAAGTCAATAATGCTGTACAATCTGTACACTTAATTTATGAAGGTTTTAAAAACAATAAGTGCATGGTTCGTTTTAATTAAATAAAAACAAATGTTAAATAATAATGGAAGATATAAGTCATGAAAATGGACTGAAAGAAAAATATGTTTATAGAATAATAATGTTTTAGTGTTTAGTATTGTCTTAAAAATATTATCATGAAACCAAAAAAAATGTATATAAAGTTTGTAAATAAATGAAAAAATGGTACAATGTTGTTTTATTTTCTATAGAAGTCAGAATATTTAACATTGCAGAGTATACATGATTATGACAATAAAAAGCACACTTAATACAAGTCTTTGCCTTTACGATAGTGTGTTATAATTTTTAAAACAAAGCTTGTTGTAGATCTTTTTTCTTCCACGGTGAACAATAGGCATGAAAACGTTATTGTCTTGTTTTGGATCATTATCACTATCATAATCATAAGCAGCATGATCTATATCACTATTAATATAATCACTATATTTATCCTCAACATTATACTCAACATTACTAAAACCAGTTAAATATTCCTGGTCCTCTTCCTGTTCCTGTTCCTGTTCCTCTTCCTCTTCCTCTACAGTGTCCTCATGTAGAGTCTGCGTGGCTTTTGATAATGTTAAGGGTTTTCAATAGTAGTATTGTTTTGTAGCACTTGCTTTTTAACATTTTCATGATTTTCTGTTGACAGTAACAGTGTTTTATGCAGTACACTACATTGATGATCACTGACACTTAAAACCTCACTATTTTTACTTTTTAGCTCACTGCGACATTGTTTTGAACGTTGTTTTGAACAACGCCAAATAACAGTTCCATTTTTATTGGTTCGTTTCACAATATATGAATATCCTTTATAGAATGCATGAGGCTTACCATACCTAGTCACAGATACTTCCATATCAACTGTCAAGCATAGACTAAGCTCTAGTAAAGATAACTTGGTAATAAGAACAATAGTTTAATGTGCGAGCATATATGGGTGCAAATGTGGGAGCAAAATAGTGGGAGCAAAAAGTGGGAGCAAAAATTGGGAGCAAAAAGTGGGAGCAAAAAGTGGGAGCAAAAATTGAGAGCAAAAAGTGGGAGAAAAAAAGTAGGAGCAAGTATGGGAGCAAATGTGAATGCAAAAGTGGGAGCAAGTATGGGAGCATATGTGAAAGCAAAAGTGGGAGCAAAAAAGTGAGAGAAAAAAGTGGGAGCAAAAAGTGTAAGCAAAAGTGGGAGCAAATATGAGAGCAAAAAAAGTAGGAGCAAGTATGGGAGCAAATGTGAAAGCAAAAGTGGGAGCAAAAAGTGAGAGAAAAAAAGTGGTAGCAAAAAGTGTAAGCAAAAGTGGGAGCAAATATGAGAGCAAAAAAAAGTGCGAGCAAATATGGGAGCAAAAAGTCGGAGCAAAAAGTGGGATCAAAAAAAGTAGGGGCAAGTATGAGAGCAAATGTGAAAGCAAAAGTGGGAGCAAGTATGGGAGCAAAAGTGGGAGCAAAAAGTGAGAGAAAAAAAGTGAGAGCAAAAAGTGTAAGCAAAAGTGGGAGCAAATATGAGAGAAAAAAAAGTAGGAGCAAGTATGGGAGCAAATGTGAAAGCAAAAGTGGAAGCAAAAAGTGAGAGAAAAAAAGTGGGAGCAAAAAGTGTAAGCAAAAGTGCGAGTAAATATAAGAGCAAAAAAAAGTTAGAGCAAATATGGGAGCAAAAAGTGGGAGCAAAAAGTGTAAGCAAAAGTGGGAGCAAACAAGTGTGAGCAACTATGGGAGCAGAAAGTGGGAGCAAATGTGAAAGCAAAAGTGGGAGCAAAAGTGGGAGCAAAAAGTGAGAGCAAAAAGAGCGAGCAAAAGTGAGTGCATATAGTGGGAGCAAAATGTGTGAGTAAAAAGTGGGGGCAAATGTGGTGTTTTACTAAAACAATCTCCCCTAACATAACCTAACCTAACCTAACTTCACCTAACCTAACCTTCCAACTCTCAGATCAAAAATTAAATTCTGGCCATAGTCGAGTTGGACCAAACCTCTGGGATAACACCCAAGTATACTAGCCACTACACCGCGAGATGGGCAAATTATCATGCAACACAACACAAAAATGAAAGTTTTCTGTAGTGTAACTCATTGGCTGACAACCATAGTTGAGAATTCAAACCCAATACCTCAGGACTTTTGTTTTGAACATTATCAGAAATATTATTCCATTTACATTTTGCTGTTGCTTATAGTTATAAGAGTTGGCATTAATATGGGAGCAAAAGTGAAGGCAAAAAGTGGGTGCAAGCATGGCTGGTTGTTGAGATTTTCATATAAACTAATACACATAAATTAAATTTTAGTAAAGTGACTTGGCTAATATTAATAATAATAATGACAGTTTAAAAAAATTCAAGGGGATTGATATTTTTCAGGGTGTAATTTCCAAAGTACTGTAAAGAATAATAATTACATGAACAGATTCTAAGAACTCTAGAGTGCTTTTAAGGTTAATGATTGGCTAGGAGTGAGATAGAGCTAGCTAACCTAAGTTAACCTCAGCTCACTAAACCTAACCTTGTCACATGACATGTTCTACAAGTATAGACTTGCTTTGAGACTGGCTATGACGTCACAGATGAATGGCGGTGGGAGGCTGGACATTACTTTTAATTACACAAAAACATTTTCCTTTTTGCCGCAATCGTTATCAGTTAGCCTAGCAACAGAAAAAGTTGTATTTTCTCAACGTTTTGACCTTGAATGGTTCTCTGTCTCTCTCTCGCACGTGTTCCCACGCCTCTTCACATTCCTCAATCTGAATAAGATTCGTGTACCATATACTAGTTTCATGTTTTTAATAAGGAACCAAAATGGCTCTTTCCGCTCATTGCAGGTCTGTGAACCATCAGACCACCCCGTACCCCGCAAGCAGTGACTCTTGCTATGGGTATTGGTTGGAAATTGCCAGTGGTTACAAAACAAAATGGAACGCAACACACTGTAAAGACTCGCCGGTGGGATTCGATCGAGCAATACCGCGCTTACGAAGCAGGGCTCTTACCACTGCACCACGTGCCCGTTGAATTGCTGTTAGCGTACAACGCACATAGACGCCGCACTGTAATTGCAATTAATTACTTTCTCAGAAACGGCTGAGAAGCGCACCTTTCTACTTGCACCTGGTATACGCCTGGTCATGCCCTACACGTGTACTAAAGATCTTTCGAATCGGTGACCCATGCATCGTATCCTCCCCTTGTGAGAGGAGCCCGGCACAAGTAAGTGGAAGCAATGCCGGACTCAGCTGGGGTCCCGTGGTCACCAACCCACGTCCCACTAGATGTGAGCCCCTGGGGGGAGGATACGGTATACTAGTTTTACTTGGTAATTAACAAATGTATAAATAGACTTATCAAGTACTAAACACAGAATGTATAATAAGGTAGAAGCAAACACCAATGCACAACGTTTAGCTATTTAAGTTGACTTTTTTATTGATTGGTAAGTTAAAGGTTGTGAGTTCATATTACTAACAAGGATTTCCTACTTACAATGAACCTTCACGAGTACGAGGTTGCTGTGCAGTAAGGGCCATTTGAAAGTGTATTACAGTAATTATTGGTGACTACAAGGGCAATAGCAAATGAGTACGGTATCCAGACCATGCAGAAATCAACATGAAAGTATAAGTTTTCAGAAAACAATCATTTACTTGCACCATGAGCACCAAATGATGGGTGCATGGCTCAGCGGTAACGTTCTCGCCTGCAGAGTCCAAGATAGCGGGATTGAATCCTGGTGCAGTCAGTTGGCGATTGTGGGTGCGTAAATGTGAGGGAGCCGTGTCAGAAGATTTACTGGCACTTTTAAGATCCCTTACGGGGGGAAATTCCGGCACCCCAGAGTCTCTGAAAGCCGCAGTACGTTAGAGGGACGTAAAACCGTTAACATTATTATTATTATTATTATTATTATTATTATTATTAGTCGCCTCCGTAGCGTAGCGGTCAGCATGGTTAGCTGCCGCCCCGGAGGTCTTGGGTTCGATTCCCGGCTCTGCCACGAAATTTGAAAAGTGGTATGAGGACTGGAACGGGGTCTACTCAGCCTCGGGTGTTCCAAATGAGTAGAGGGGGTTCGATTCCCACCTCAGCCATCCTCGAAGTGATTTTCCGTGGTTTCCCACTTCGTCTTCGGGCAAATGCCGGGATGGTACCTTCTTCAAGGCCACGGCCGCCTCCTTCCCTCTTCCTTGTCTATCCATCCTGACCATCCATTACCTTCCCTCATGAGGCCCCTGTTCGCTTTGCAGGTGAGGTCGCCTGGGCGAGGTGCCAATCACACCTCACCAGTTGTATCAACTCCGATTAGATGTTCCCAGGTCTAGGACACTGCCCGTAGAGGCGGTAGTGGTGAGTTCCCTCGCTGAGTCCGTGGGTTCCACCAACCTGGAGGGTAAACGACTAAGAAGAAGAAGAATTATTATTATTATTATTATTATTATTATTATTATTATTATTAATATTATTATTATTATTATTATTAATATTATTATTATTATCACAAAGGACAGTGCCAGCCCGACCCAAAACGGACACCTTGGGAGTTACGAACCGTTCAGGACGATCAGGTAGGTGCCCAGGTCAGTTGGCGATTGTGGGTGCGTAAATGTGAGGGAGCCGTGTCAGAAGATTTATTTATTGATATAACATGATGAGAACTGATGTGGACCAGTCTGTAGTGCAGTTTATTAAGACAGAAAGAGGAAGGAGGAGGGGAGGATGGGAGAAAGGAAGGAAGGAAGGAAGGATGGAAGAAAGAAAGGAGGGAAGGATGGAAGGAGATATGGATGGAAGGAAGGAGGGAAGGAAGGAAGGGTGGAAGGAGGGAAGAAAGGAGGGAAGGAAGGATGGAAGGAGATAAGGATGGAAGGAAGGAGGGAAGGAAGGCGGGAAGGGTGGAAGGAGGGAGGATGGAAGGAAGGAACGAGGGAAGAATGGTTGGAAGGAAGGAGGGAAGGAAGCATGGAAGGAGGGTAGCAAGTCTGCGTGGAAACCGAATATACATTACTCTCCAATCTGCTTTACAGGAATTGTTAGAAACTGAGATCCTTATCTGGTTAAGAGCATATTTGTAGCATTAAGACTGCAGCAAATCACCTAGGTATTTGCTGTACATCCAAAGCCTACTGATGAGCCCGTCTTCGTACACCTGGGCTAAGCCTCGCAGCAGTTATGACAAAAACATAGAGTACTGCTGGACTAGGAATCCAAGAGCCTATTTCATATTTGTCTTCATTTCGCTTGTAGACTCGCATTCCTAGTGCACACAGAGCTCCGTGGTTTATATATTTTGTAGAGAACCACGACGTGACTTGAGAAGATTGTTTTGCCTAATTCCCTGCACTAGCTCCAATTGCAGCACACCGAGAAAATTCACGATCTCTAGGTTTCAAAACCGCCTCGTTGCGTAGTGGCTAACATTCTTGGCTGTCACCGCGTAGGCGCAGATTAGATTTCCGGCTCTGCCAAGAAATTAAATTCTGGTCTGAGGGCTGGGACGGGGTACACTAAGCCTCGTGAGGAGAGGTGGGTTCAATTCTTACCTCAGCCATCCTGTAAGTTGTTTTCCGTGATTTGCCACTTCTACTCCAGGCAAATGTCGGGATGGCACCTGACGTAAGGCCACGGCCGCTCCCTACTCAAAATCAACATCAATTACAAATACACACATTAGTACAGACATCACAGCGATGCAGGTTATGAGACAAAATCCATACACACCCAAGTACAGGAGGCTACATGTCGACGATGTTGCAAAGCCCCTAAATCAATCAACAACAACATCTTCTAAAAGAAATCCAATTTTCTCCGCAATATGAACGTGTTAATTCTCAATAGGAGATATCGCTTGTGTAATTAGTTGTTGGTTGTAATTAATGTAGCTTGTAGTAAAGAGGAGCACGCTTGCATTTAATTATCAGGCGTGATTTTCTTTCAAGATACTGTACCTCTTTAAATAATTACGAATAGTGTAAGAAGTGTTGTTTCCGGTGAGCAGCTGTTTGCCACTTGCGATCCTTATCATGTGCTCCACATAATTCATGAATTAAACACTTTATTCTTGCAAGTCATTACCAGGAGGGATAAGATTGTCATATGACGCAAAAGTCACTTGAAGTCCATATCGAAATGTTCTTATATTTCAGGAAACGTGTTCTAAAATAAAGTGACTTCAAGATATTATAGGCCGTGATCAAAACGTTTCCGTTTAAAGGCGTTGCTGCAGCCAGTGGATACCCCGGGCGTTGAACGCCGAACAAGAACCACACCGGATAGCTATTTGCCAGAAGCACCTGATGCGTTTCAATGTTGAAGGCTACCCGTTCATGGAGTGCATTGTTGCAGGTTAAGAAAGTTAGAGCCACCACTGGGAACTAGAATCGAAAGCGTCGACGATGCATCCTTCCTTCGTCCCCTCGTCCCAAGAAGGTCTATAGCCAACCATCCACTGGAAAGGTGGTGCTCACCCTATTCTTTGATTATCGTGGCCCATTGCTTATTGATTTCAAGGAACCTGTAGTCTCCATCACTGGGGAAGAGTACTGAGCAAAACTGGAGAAACTACGGGGTTAGGTGCAATCAAGGCGAGACATCCGGGAAAACTGCAAAAAGGGATGCTGCTTAATGATAACGCACGTCCCCATACCGCAAAGTTCGTAACGCAGAAGGTACGCCAAACCATGCGGGAGACACTCGAGCAATCATCCTATAGTCCTGATCTCTCCCCATACGATTATCACGCCTTCGGTCCCTTAAATAAGGCCTTGAAAGCTCAACGATTCCTGTTGGACAAGGATGTGCAGCAGGCGGTTATGGACTTCTTCACGCAGCAGCACACCGTGTTACACCACACGGGGATCTTCAACCTGTGTATCGGTGGGATGAGTGCCTCAATGCTCACGGTGATTATGCCTGATTGGCATACCGATTCTGGACTGTAGTCTACTCCGTCAAACGGAAACGTTTTGATCACGCCTCATATAACAATCTGAACTTCAGCTCCTACCAAAATAATGTTACTACGTATCGGCTGAATCGATTTAAAAGAAAGTTTGTAGATACTTGTTACTACCCCATACGTCCCCGTCCGTAGCTCTCTAATTTGTGTCACTATGTTTGGCCTCGTAAATTATTTCATCAGTATTCATTGACGCGGAACCTTTTAAACCATTGCAGAGGACTGTTAAAGAAGTTCACTGGCATGTCTTTCAAAGACATGAAATTCAAGAAATTCATATTCTGGCGAGTTTGTGACGCTCCTAGTACCGAATCACGTGGCTCGAGACGCCCGCCATGAATACAGTAACTATGAGCAATGTGTGAGAAGTGAGATGAGGTGGGTTCGACACTCACCTCAGCTGCCCTACGAGTGGGTTTCCGTGGTTTCCCACTTCTACTCCTGATGGGAGGCGTGGTGGCGCAGCGGTCAAGCTGCTGGCCTCTCACCAAGGTGGACCGCGTTCAATTCCCGGTCAATACATGTGAGATTTTCGAAGTGAAATGCTATGTCCTGTGGTTCGGATTTTACGTAAAAAGAAGGTCCCTTGTTGCAGTTTTCGCATGATTAACGGTGTCGTAAAACTAAAAGCTTCCTTCCTTCCACTTCTACTCCAGACAAATCCCGGGATGGTACCTAATGCACCTCCTTCCCAGTCCTAGCCCCAACTATGAAATACTACACTAGCTTAGCCAACACAATAACACAAGTTATCAGATAGTAACTGAAGCTAACTGGCCACGATGTCGCAAGCCCCTAAATGAAACAACAACAACAACAACAACAACACCTGTTTTGCTAATTACCGGACTGTAGCTGCATACATTTCTCGCCTGCTATGCCCAAGGTTTCTGGATCTAATCCTGGCACAGTCAGTTGGCCTTGGAGTGTGCTTAAATCCGTACAGTACATTGCTGCCACGTTCAAGATCCTCTTCAGAATAAAAATAGCAGCATCTTGGTTTCTCTAAAGCCTCAGCAACAACTACCCTGTTACTAGATGAACCTCAGAACATTCATTTTGATATGTGGGTCACTCAGTGCAGTTTCCGTTCCTGGGGTAACAAGTAACTTCCATGCAAAATGACAACCCTGAGATACTGTATCTAGGCTCTTCGTGTTACCTTCGCTCTTATCTATGTTTTATCATTTCAAATGATCTTGTCGACTTCATCGTTATGCTTGAGTCAAAAGTTATGCGTTACGGAGACGGAGACGGAGACGGAGACTGTGACGTCATGCAGCCGCGCGGGGAGCCTAAGTTAATGGGTAATGGACGGCGAGTGCGTGACGTCATGAAGCTCCGCGGGAAGCCTATGTTAATGGTTAATGGAATCTGTTGAAAGAGTCCTGGGGCGTCGAGCAACCTGGGGCTTCGAGCGAAGCGAAAAGAATACAGGGTAACTCCTAAAGAGGTGTACAAGATGCCAGATAAGAATACAGGGTGACTCCTAAAGAGATATACACGATGCCAGATAAGAATACAAGGTGACTCTTAAAGAGGTGTACAAGATGGCAGAGAAGAATACAGGATGACTCATAAAGAAGTGCACAAGATGTCAGACAAGAATACAGGGTGACTCCTAAATAGATATACAAGATGTCAGACAAGAATACAGGGTAACTCCTAAAGAGGTGTAGAAGATGTCACACAAGAATACAGGTTGACTCCTAAAGAGATATACAAGATGCCAGATAAGAATACAGGGTGCCTCCTAAAGAGGTGTGCAGGATGTCAGAGCAAAATACAGGGTGACACTTAACGAGGTGTACAGTACGTTAGATTCAATTCAAATACAGGGTGACCCATAAAGAGGTTTGCAAGATGAAAATCCACAGCCTGCTTCCAGTCTCCGACCGGGTCAGGAATGGAATGAATGAAGCCCCCAACTAGCGACGAGAATATGAACTGTGCCGGCTGCCGAGGCCTGACGCACTCCTCTGGGGCAATGATTAAATGAATGACAGATGAAATGAAATGATAGTGGAGAGTGTTGCTGGAATGAAATGTTGACAGGGAAAACCGGAGTACCCGGAGAAAAACCTGTCTGCCTCCGTTTTGTCCAGCACAGATCTCACATGGAGTGACCGGGATTTGAACCACGGACTCAGCGGTGAGAGGCCGACGTGCTGCCGCCTAAGCCACGGAGGCTTGTTAGGTTTGCAAGATATCAGATTCAAATAATGGGTGACCCTTAAAGAGTTGTAAAAGATGTCAGACTCAAATACAGGATGACCCTTAAAGAGGTGCCCGCGCGGGAAGCCTAAGTTAATGGGTAATGTAGTCTGTTGAAGGAGTCCTGGGGCTTCGAGCGAAGCGAGATGCCCTCCTGAGCCTTTCTAACTTGTGTAGCATTTGTAGCATGCGTCATTTGAAATGATATAACGTCTAGTCTTTCAGACTGACTGTAATTTTTTCTTTTGCTATTGTTGTTATTTTGAAAGAAATTACCTTCCAGAAATTGGTGCTGAAGGAAATGAACGGATAATGTAAAAGGTGAACAAAAAGAGGATGTTGGGTAGTAAAAAGAAGCTTAACGTTTGCTGCAGCAGATAGTGCGGAGAGTTGCGGTGTGTGAAAAGCAGCGAGTATATTTCCAACGGCAACTTTGTTTAGTGACGAAGTAGAAATTGAAATACTCTACTTTCTCACATAAATAGCAGTTTTTATGGAGACTTGTGAAATCCCTGTGGTCATGCTGATGTTATTTATTTTATGGGGCGAAACATCCTGGTCATGTGCCCCTACGAGAAGTCTCGGATCATCACTTAATAGCCTACTGTAGTACATAGCCTACTCCGTTTGATCAAGTCAATTGTTGTTGATTATTTAGGGCCATTTCGACATGGTGGTCATGTAGCCCCGTATACTCGGGTGTGTGTAGAATTTGACTGATAACCTGTGTCACTGTGATGTCTGTACTAGTGTGTGTATTTGTTATTTAGGTAGGATTTGGGTAGGAAGTGGCCGTGGCTTTACGTTAGGTACCATCCCGGCATTTGCGTGGATTAGAAGCGAGAAACCACGGAAAACCACTTCCAGGATGACTGAGGTAGAAATTGAACCCACCTCTACTCAGTTTTGCTTCACGAGGCTAAGTGTACCCCCGTTCCAGCCCTCAGACCAGAATTTAATTTCTTGGCAGAGTTGGGAATCGAACCCGGGCCTCCACAGTGACAGCCACAGATCAAGTCTGTCTGTTAGGTAGTCAGCCCGAAGGCTAGTTGGATCCTAAAAAATCACCGCCGTTAGGTCGTGTGGGTAGATACCCACAAAAACCCAAGGCAGCGCTATATTGAGGCGTACTAGGCAAGAAGAAGAGTGAGTTAGTTTGCCATTGCTTTCCTCACTGAGTTAGTACAGCAGTAGTAATCCTATGAGTGGAACCTTCCACAGCATCCACAGGCAATGACTGTGCCCTGAATGCCATTACTAAGCACCACCCATAACTCAGTAGCCATCACAGCCATGAGTGAGACTGAGACATCGGTGAAAAGCCACATTTTACTCTAGCCTGTGCCAACAGACAAATGAAAATGTACTGCCTTCATCAAGAGATGCCAAATAGGCCACATAGATCAAGTAAAAAACACGAATCTATGGATTTAAATATTTCCGTTGATTGTCACCAGACATCCTGCGTGCTTATAATTTGAATAATGAAATACTGACGTACAGTTTATGATCTGAAGATCATTTGCAGCTGCTACTGTTGTGGTCTAAAAGTACCAGTCAAGACTTCTGATCTGACCGTCCTGTCGTAGTTTCATATGAGGGATGGAAATGGGGTACTCAATCTCGCGAGGACAAAACAAATCCCACCTCAGCCATTCTAGAAGTGATTTTCCATGGTTTCTTTACTTAAATTTCAGTCAAATGATAACATGGAAATTAAATGCTATGGCCTATTTCTTCCCAATCATTGCTCGAATTAGAAATAGCCATCTCGAGCAGCCTAATTTAATGTAGCCTACTACATCACTCCCTGTACGTAGACAATGGGCGTAGACAAATGCCATAGCATTTGATGATTTCGGCACAACCGGCAACTTACCCTCCATCGCTGTGTACGTGAGGACGTGCAACACCACCACACCTCCTGTTTTCATCAGGTGTGTCAGAGTCCTGCCGTTTAGGCCGGTATTACACTATCAAAGAAATTTGTCAAAGATCTTTGATAAAATATCTTTTATAAAATATATGACAGAGTAATGGGGAAATCTTTTATAAAAGATGGTTTTATAAAATTTCTTTTTTAAAATGTATGGGCATCATGCTATCTTTGATAAAAGATTTTATTTATTTTTATGATTTATTTAGTCGATTTACCCTCTAGGTTGGTGGTTCCCACGGACTCAGGAGGGAACTCACCACTACCGCCTCTATGGGCAGTGTCCTGGAGCTTGGAACATCTGGTCGGAGGGGATACAACTGGTGAGGTGTGATCAGCACCTCGCCCAGGCGGCCTCACCTGCAAAGCGATCAGGGGCCTCATTAGGGAAGGGAGGAGGTGAAGATTAGGATGGATAGGCAAGGAAGGGGGAAGGAGGCGGCCGTGGCCTTGAAGTAGGAACCATCCCGGCATTTGCCCGAAGACGAAGTGGGAAACCACGGAAAACCGCTTCGAGGATGGCTGAGGTGGGAATCGTACCCCCTCTACTCATTTGGGCCACCCGAGGCTGAGTAGACCCCGTTCCAGTCCTCATACCACTTTTCAAATTTCGTGGCAGAGCCGGGAATCGAACCCAGGACCTCCGGGGCGGCAGCTAACCATGCTGACCGCTACGCTACGGAGGCGACACTTGATAAAAGATTCAAACCAAAATGGCGGATCATAACAGCTGGAATATTACCACAGCAAGTATGCTCATATCAGAGTTTGAAATGCATGAAATGTGTCATAATATGCTACATAATGAATGGTATACAATGTAAAACATAAATAGCAGATAGAAACTGTAGGTAAAAATAGCCGATCCTATAAGCGCTGCACACAAAGGACGGGCATTTCAGGATTTAAAGAGGAATTAAATAGTTAAATAGGATGAAATAAGCCGTGAATTGTATTGCATTTTATGTTATAATATTTGTATTAATTTTTCAATTACACTAATGGTATTACAAAAGAGTGTAAATAAGCACTTTATCCTTACCGGCACCGTACTCAATGCATCTAACCAACCGTGACAAAGCAGTGTGTAGTTAACGGAATTAGTAGAGCGCTCGACTCTGGTTCGAGGGGACCTGGGATTGAATCCTACTTAAGGCGTGTATCTCTACATCGTATGTTTCAACTTTCTTTGCTCGGGCAGTAGTTTTTTCGAACGTCACCATCATTCATTTCATCATGTTTATTAATAATTAAATATTAATGTAATTTTTCAAGTGCTCGTATTGCACTTCGTTCACCAAAATTTTACTCGTAATACACATTCACGGGGGCGACCCATGGTTTAACCCATAGACGTTCTCTATCTTTCCGTTTCTTTTACATACCGGTATTGCCACCACAGAATTTCAACTACCATAACACAGTCAAAGTGAAAAAGGAACTGTCCCTTAATCCATTTTGCTGAACTATGATAAAATATTTGATGCAGTGTAATGGTGGCATTATTGCTTTGTATAACTTTTATAAAAGTTCAGTTTTATAAAATATTTGATAAAATTTCTTTGACAAATTTCTTTGAAAGCGTAATACCGGCCTTAGTAGTAGTATGTTCTACCCTAGCGCACTCTTACGGACAGTCTAATAAGTGGAAAGGCGCACGCGAAGTGACGTAATGTCCTTGGTTCTCCCCACCTGCTGCCAGCGACGTACAGTAAGTCAGTCTGTGATGTGACATCAGTAGTACCTGGCCACCAGCCTACCCCATTTAACACTGCTTAGCATCAGACTCAATTCACTACAAACTAAAAATGCTGCTGCTGTGTCATAAAGCTCTCAACCACCCAAGAAAGTTCAGCAACAGCTTCACAATACCGACCATTATTGTGCTGAACTGGCAAGACATCCATGATGAAACAATGTATTTTTAAGATGGCCGCCTCGCGTTGAATTCAGTGTGTTATTCATGGCTTATTTCAACAAGATTCCTCATATGGTACTTCTTTGTTACTAAGTTTCGTTTTAATTGCGCAGTTACTTTCTGAATGATTCACAGTTACGATTTAATATTGCGCCCAGTCACCATCTTGAAAATTTAAAGTCACTATTATATTCCTTTTGGTATACGATACTCCATATTGAATTCTACCTTATCACTAATTTTCGTTACCGTAGTTCTATAAAAATACAACGTTTTTATTTTTAAACTAGTAACCCGCCCCGGCTTCGCCCGGGAAGAGTTATGAATGCATTACGTGCTAGATCGTAAACTGTCGCATCAGTAATTGAATGGAGATTCTTGGAAGAAATGAAAATGTTAAATTACTTATAATGGGCCATGTATTAAAAATAGAGATATGCTCTCGCGGACTTTTTTGTACAAGTTTTCATGCTGAACAATTCTTACACTCATAGTACGAGGGTAATTCCAAAAGTAAGGTCCGATTCGCCGTAAATATTTGAAAGCGGCGCCAAGGGCAAAACACGCATGTGTGCCGACTCCTGGCATGCCTGGAGCGGCAAAAGCCGCCAGTAGCGTTGTTACTGTTGCTGTGTGCTGTTGATAGTGTCAGTTCACAATGTTTAAGACAATTAATCAGCCCGCCGATTGAGAAGTAAGGGCAGTGATACGGTTTCTGTCTGCAAGAAACATTTCTGCGGCAGAAATTCATCGGCAGATTACTGAAGTGTACGGTCCTAACATAATGAGTGACAGTAAAGTGCGCAAGTGGGTGCGAGCCATTAATGAAGGACGGGAAAATGTGCACGATGAACCCTGCTCTGGCAGACCATCAGTGATTTCAGACGAGGTGGTTCATGCAGTTGACGACAAAATTCGTGAAGATCGACGATTCACTATTTCAGGGACAACGATCAATAAAGCCGCCTACTGCGCTACCCTGACTAAACTTCGACGTGCAATCCAGAATAAGCGACGTGGTATTTTGTCGTCTGGAGTGTTGTTGTTGCATGACAATGCCAGACCCCATACTGCGAATGACACGCAAACTCTAATCAAGAAATTTGGATGGGAACAGATGGACAATCCACCATAAAGTCCGGACTTGGCGGCAAGTGATTTCCACCTGTTCCGCTACCTAAAGGAGTTTCTTGGCGGCAAGCGCTTCGACACAGATGATGAAGTGAAAGAAGCTGTTAAAGACTGGTTAGCTTCGCAGGCGGCTGAGTTCTACGAATTAGGCATTCAAAAGCTTGTGGAACGATGTGACAAATGTGTAAATAAGTATGGAATTTATGTAGAAAGGCTTAAGGAATGTCAATAAAACAATTGTTTTAGAAACAATTTTTATTTTGAATGTTTATTTAACCAGGCCTTAGGTTTGGAATAGCCCTCGTATATTGATATTTTTAACGGTTTGTCCAGCGTAAGCTTAAAAAGTTCTCGGACGTCGGGTTTTTGCTTCGACTTTTTCACTGAAATCGTTACTGATTGGCTCCCTTTGATCCTAAATAAATTATTTTCTACAGAAACCTTCCTCAAGATATACTTTACAGAATGGTGAAAACCGCATCAAAACCCATCCAGTGGCTCTCGAGATTACCCGTGACATCCAAGAATCGGGGACTTTGTTTTATACTAAGTAGAGATTATGAATTTTCAGGATGTCCGCTATGCCCTAAATTCAGTTTAATGTATCACTAACGCTACTGATGCCTCATATAATATTCCTGTTCTATCTAGTTTCGTCTTAATTGTGCAAATTATCCCGAGTTTCTAATTTGTATACTTTAATAGTACTTCTAGCCACCATCTTGAATCTATGGAGTCACTGGTCTTTTGTTTTGGGAAATCGAAGTGACTTATAACGTTCTAATTAATTATTAAATTTCGTTATTATAGCTCTAGGATACCGAAAGTTATTAATTTATTTTGAAATTTCAAGATGGCCGCTGAGCGCAAAATTCAGTAGGATAATCAGCTGACTAACGCACGTGAAAGCTCTAATATGATGGTTACGTGCCGGGTTCGACCATGCCTCATGCGACCCACCAAAAATCGTGCCAGTAGTGACACTGCTAGTAGCTTACAGTGCCTCATGCGATCCATTGTTCGAGAGAAGAATTTTTACGGTGCGCCGTTTTAACGTAATTTACTCCTACTGTCGGCCAAAATATTATGTGCACTCGAGTTTGAAAGTTGTTTGTGAAGTAACCAATTGGCCTACATAAAATCCAATAACATCATCATTTTTGTCGTTATATTTTATGTTAAGTCATGTAAGTTTGGAGTTTTTCATTTATAATTTAATATTTTTTATCGCAGCTGGAACATAAAAAGTGCTCGTTTTTAAGCGTGTTTCAACCATGCGTCACCTTTAAGAATTAGTTTCACAAACACCCGTCATCAGATCGAATCCAAGTTTTAACACAATGTACATTGGAATGTTCTATAACTGGTTTAATAATTTCAAAATGTTGTGTCTCCAAGGAACAAAGTTATCACTTTTGTAAGGTAACTTTTTCTCAGCTCGGGGTGGTTGAAAAATTGCGTTCTTGGTCGCTTAGTAATCCTTATAGCCTATATTAAAAGGCCATGCTATAGGACTGTGAAATACGTAAATGAATGTACTTATTTTATATCGGTTAGTATTTGTGCGGGATAAAACGACATCGTTCACCAGCTTGCCGATATGGGGAAAGCTGTACAGCGTTGTGTAGTCTTATGAACTCGGTATGAATACAATCCAAACACTAAATATGGCTTTCCTTTTTTAGTTGTAATAACATAGGATTCTTCCATAGCACAAATCACTGTAAAGCAAACTTAACACAGATGTTGACTGGTTGCAAGTCACAAGATAAATAAGGGCTCATAGTGTCTTTCAATCAGTCTACATGACGGGGTAATCCCGTCTTCCCCGGAAAGATGTGTTAAAATTTCCCAGATTCCACCGATACATCAGTGCTTGGGTCGCTAGTGGCACGATGGCAAATTGGTTCGTCGCATGCGGCACGGGTCGCAACCGTCAAGGTCGCATCCGGCACGACACCGATATGATGCTCACCTGTTGGCAATATTCGTCCTAATTACCCAATTCTATTCTAAGTTGTCGATTCTAATGTTCTAATAGTTCGCACAACCGCTATCGTGAATGGATGGAGAGACTGTTATTTTGTGTTGGCCATACAAAATCACACGGTCCTACCTTGTCACTCATTTTCGTTACAGTATCTTCTAACTGTTGATTATTAATTTTGACATTTTATTATTTTATTATGGTGGCAGCGCGTAACATAGAGACTCATGTTGTCATCACGTTAACAACAGAGGGTCCTTATATAAAACTATCTGATTGTCAAATATTGTGAACATTGATTCATTGGATTATAAGATATGGATGCTTGCATGATTTACACGGCCGCCATCTTAAAATAATTTTGCTGATGCCCTTGTACTTTGGGCGCCAGACGCTTCCCACATGAAGGTATATTTTTCAAAATCTGATAGAGATACGATAATACTTTCTTGTAATTTGATTTAAGCTTGGAATATTTGGGTGTCCGCCATATAGTTTTGGTTAAGATGGTGGCGATATGAAACATGGCACAGGTTTCCTTTGCTCTGTACAAAATTTGGTTCAATATGGTTTCGTCATGTTTGAATTGATAGGGGGACAGACATTCACACATACATACATAGGCTACATAGGCTACATACACACACACACTCATAAGTCAACTTCCATTTTTTACAAAAATCGAAAGTAACTAAGAATGACTTTATTATCACAAAATGGCCTAAAGGGTATTTCAATGTGTACTTCATCCTCTTCCAAATAGCCACCCAGCGGCCAACTGAGCTCCACGACTACAATCAAACAGTGCAAGCTCGTAGATCCGAGGTTTGAATCCTGATTTTGATAGCGGTTACTGTGAGCGTGCATTTCCTTTCATTCATTCATTCATTCATTCATTTATTTGCAATGGGGGGTGTGTCCCCCGGTGGCAAATTGGATGTACATAACAAATAAATAATTATACATAACAATTCAATAACAATTATACAACAATTAAACTGGAGTATTTACACAAATAGTCAGTCTTTTCTTAAACACACCTAAATGTTTGGGAAAAGGCTCTAAGACTGCGGCAGGTAGAGAGTTCCAGTTATCAATGGCACGGTTAACAAAAGAATATTTACCATAATTTGTTCGCTGTGGTCGGCCCTTAACTTTGAAAGGATGCTCGCTCCTACCCATGTAAGTGGGCTTTCCCAATCGTTTGCTAAGCTCACCCCATGCTGGTTGATTTGTATACGTGTTGTACATAGCGCAGAGTCTAGATTTCATCCTCCTAGCCTCCAGTGATTCCCACCCAAGTTTCTTTAACATACGGCTCACACTGCTCCTGGGATTAAAGTCACTGAGCACAAATCTAGCGGCCTTTCTTTGTACCATTTCCAACTCATTGATGAGCCCTACTTGATATGGATCCCAAACCGCCGAGGCATATTCCAGAATAGGTCTTACAAGTGACAAATAGCCTAATTCTTTAGCAGAGGTACTACTTCCTTTTAATACCCTCATTACAAAGTGCAGGGATTTGTAAGCTTTTGAAACTACACATCCTACATGACTACTCCATTTCATATCATTCCTTACGTGAACGCCCAAATATTTGCAAGAATCTTCTTCTACAAGTATTTCTGAGCCAATGTTATATTGAAAATCCTGCCTTCGCACTTTCCCTATTTTTAAGAGACTACATTTTCTTGTGTTTATTTTCATTTTATTTACAATTGCCCACTTATAGACCAGGTTCAGGTCCTCTTGAAGCACTGCATTGTCTTGTGAGTCATGTATCTTTCGATATATTACACAATCATCCGCAAACAATCGACAGTCACTGCGAATCCCATTTGGTAAGTCATTCATAAACGCTAAAAATAACAAAGTTCCGATTACGCTGCCCTGAGGGATACCCGACGTTACGGTGATTTCATCCGAGAATATGCCTTCGACTTTCACTTTCTGGGAACGACCCGTCAAAAATTCTTGGATCCATAAAATTACTCTTCTATCAATCTTCGTCGAAGCTAATTTATGGAGTAGCATGTCATGCGGCACGACATGAAATGCCTTTGCAAAATCTATAACCACGGCGTCGACTGAAACTCCATGGTCTAACGATTCGCTAATGTCTTGAAAAGGTGATAGCATCTGACTCTCGCATGAGTAACCTTTCCGAAATCCATGTTGCCTATCATTAAACCATGATAATGTTTCCCACTGTTCCCTCAAGTAGTCGCAAATGAGATGCTCCATCTGTTTACAAACGATGGACGTAAGGCTAACCGGCCTGTAGTTGCCCAATTCAAGTCTGCTCCCTCCCTTAAATATTGGGACTACCGGATTCTTAATACTCCAGGCAAATGCTGGGATGACACCCCATAGCTCAACTCCCGGAGAAACAACTCCCTGGGCCTTATTACTTTCACTTACGTACACAACTACCCAGGACTGTAGAAAACGGACGAGAAGGTTCGCCTCGTCATGCAGTGTTTATTATTCTTGACAGTCTGCCCTGTGGTCCGGGTTCGATTCCCGGCTCTGCCATAAAATTTAATTCTGGTCTGAGGGGTGGAAGGGGTACACTCAGCTTCGTGAAGAAAATCGTAGAAGAAGTGGATTCGATTCCCACCTCGGCCATTCTGGAAGTAGATTTCCATGGTTTCCCACTTCTACTCCAGGGCAAATGCTACGATGGCTCCTAACTTAAAGCCACGGCCGTCTCTTCATCAATCCACACCTGAATTACAAATACACACAATACTACCGACACCAAAATGGCACTGGTTTTCAGACAAATTCTACATATAGCCAAGTACACGGGTCGAAATGATCACGATGTCTAAGCCCCTCAAATAGCACAACAACAACAACAACAACAACAACAACAACAACAACAACAACAGAGGACGAGAAGATCAACTGTTTTTATAACTTTTTCGTGAATTTGACAGTCTCTGGTGATGATCAAGCATAAGACGTGTGTTTTCCATTGTTCCCAGCAAAGTACCAGGCTTTCTGAACGTGGAGGATATATCTGGCATGGTGATGATCAAGTATGAACCGTCTGTTTCTCCTCTCTTCCCAGCAAAGTACCGACTGCTTTGACCCTGGTAGATATATAAGGTGTGTTCAAAAAGTAACGAGCCGGAGGCTGCAGGCTGGAATGCGCAAACCGGTGACGACATCGGCTAATCGTGGCGTGTGTAACGAGGTGTGGTTCCGACCAGAGCGTGGAAGGTCACAGCCCGTCACTAGAGGGCACGCGTGCACGTCACGTGACGATACAAAACGAGCAGCAGCATGCATCAATCGTCCAACGCTGCCAGTCGCATTGCAAACAGTGACATGGAGGCGTCAAACGAAGAGCAAAGAGGTGTTGGTCGGTTTCTGACAGCGGAAGGAGTAGGGGGAACGGACATTCATCGCCGAATGTCACAAGTGTACGGCGAACACTGCATGTCCCTTGCGAGGGTCAAGGCGTGGCACAAGCGCTTCAGGAAAGGACGGGTGTCGTTAGCCGATGATGCCCGGTCTGGGTCACCCCCCTGCATTACCGATGCCAACGTCCAGCTAGTTGATGCACTCATTACCCAGGACCGTCGAGGGACAGTGAACGCTATAGCCGCCGTGGTCGAATTGAGCGTCGGAAGTGTGCAGACCATCATGAAGGAACGACTGCATTTGCGCAAAGTGTGTGCCCAATGGGTGCCCTACAGTTTTCAACCACACCAGGAAGCATGTCGAATGGCCCACTGTCTTGGTCATCTGCAGCGCTATGCGAGGGAAGGGAATGGGTTCCTGGCACGAGTGGTGGCTGGATATGAGTCATGGTGTCATCACTTCGAACCAGAATCCAAACGACAAAGCCTCCAGTGGAAGCATCCAGGGTCACCACCACCCAAAAAAGGCAAGGCCGTCCACACGAGCGCAGGAAAGGTAATGCTGACGTTCTTCTTTGACCAAGAAGGACCCCTTCTGATACACTTCATGCCGCACGGGACAACAGTGAATGCCCAGCGTTACTCGCAAACCTTCGCCAAGCGATCAAACAAAACGACCAGGCAATCTAACCCATGGGGTCGTTCTGCTCCACGACAATGCTCGACCTCATACGGCCAACACAGTCGCGGCACTCCTGCAGAAATTCAAATTGGAGGTTCTCGGCCACCCTCCATACAGTCCAGACCTCTCTCCCTGTAATTACGCCATGTTTGGTCCCCTGAAAAGGGCTCTGCGGGGCCAACGATTCACCTCGGACGTCGACGTCCAGCTGTACGTGCGGAACTGGTTCACATCGCAGCCCAGGGAATTTTATGAGGCAGACATTCACCGCCTCGTGTCACAGAGGGACAAGTGCCTCAACAGCCAGGGCCAATACTTCTAACATACAGGTACTGGTTTCTGTCATTATGCCTCCAGATCGTTACTTTTTGAACGCACCTTATATATCTAGTATAGTGTTGATCATGCTTATGACGAGTTTTCTCTATTGTTCCCTGCAAAGTACCGACCGTTCTGAACCTGGTGGATATATCTAGTCTAGTGTTGATCAAGCATGAACTATCTGTTTCTCCTTTGTTTCCAGCAGAATACCAGCCGTTCTGACCCAGGTGAATCTATTTGGTCTAGTGATGATCAATCCTAAGACGTGTTTTCACTTGTTTTTGCAGCAAAGTACCGACCTTTCTGAACTTAGTGGATATTGCTGGTCTGGTAAGGAAGATTGTAGTTTTACGAGACCGTTAATCTCGCGATCATAAGCCATGGGACCTGCTTCTTACGTGGAATCCAAACCACAGGACATGGCATTTCACTGTGAAAATCTCCCATGCATTGACCAGGATTCGAACCTGGTCCGTCGTGGTGAGAGGCCAACAGCTTTACCGCTGCGCCACCACGCCCCCACTGGTGTGGGAAAGGGAGCTTCCGAAGGCCAAGGGCTAGGAAATGCTTTCTTGTCACACATCAAAGCATGCGATGCTCACTTCCACTTGTGTCGTGAGTATCATGTACATTGTACACGCAGACACGCATCTCCTAGCGTTAATCACCTTGTGGTTCCTCACTGCAACCGCATCATTTAGTAGTTTTGTGTTCCCATCCCAATTTATTAAGCTGCGTCTGGAGAATTGCATGTGGTTTTAGCTTTGTTTAGTTGGAACAAACGCTTTGTTTTCTTGTATGCCTGCAGCTTGTTGATGTGTGGTTACTGGGTGATTGTTTAAAGCAGTGGTAATCTCTATGCATGTTGTATTATGTATTCAGAATTACAGATTAGCCTCAACATTTGGAGTTCATTGTCTTCTTGAATAGAATGAAATTCCAATATTCCCAGGATAGGTTCAAACACATTAATGCTTCGAGATTTGGATCGCATCATTGTCGGGGAGTGACACCACTGAGACCCGAGTTCTATTCCCAGTTCTGCCAAGAATTACGATTTTTCTCTGGGGATTGTATTGCGGTACATTTAGTTTCGTGAGGCGAAGGTGCGCTCTATTCACATCTCTGCCATCCAGGAGTTGGATTCCCACTTCTTCTCCTGGAAATGCCGCGCTAGATAGAGCAGAGGCACGACAATAAGACGGGTCATCAAACGAATTCTACACACACACACACAGTAATGTGCACCGAACGGATGACCATGATGCCTAAGTTCCTAAACGAAACCACACCACATACCATCTAGCGTGATGGTGCAGTGGTAAATCTGCTTGCCTCTCAGCAACAGAGACCGGGTTTGATTCCCGGTCAATTCATGTGCGATCTTTAAGTAAAACATAATGTGCTGTGGTTCGGATTCCACGTAAGAATGGAAGTCCCATGCCTCATGATCGCGAGATTAACGGCCACGTAAAACTACGAGCTTCCTTCGTCAACGATGGTTTACACGACGAGTACAATATATAAGGAAGAGTCGGAGAGTAAGCCTCTCCATTTTATATCTGAAGATTACGTTGAACTGGTGGTGTGGGCGCAGACAGGCACCATCCTTGTATCTTATGGGTCCGCCTCAAGGCACAGCTGTCACCCCCTGAGACCGGGTTTGATTCCCGGCTCTGCCAAGCAAGTTAATTCTGGTCTGAGGGCTGAAACGGGGTACACTCAGTCTCGTGAGGCAAAACGGAGAAAGAATATTCCCTCCTCAGCCATCCTAGAAGTGCTTTTCCGTCGTTACCCACTTCTGATCCAGGCCTAATTTAAGACCACGGCCGCCTCCTTCCCAATCCTCTCCTGAATTACAAATAATACACCCAGACAACACAACAACACAGGTTATCAGTCAAACAAAAAACACACACTCTCTCTCTCTCTCTCTCTATATATATATATATATATATATACAAGCAACACGCCCCGGCTTCGCCCGGTATCAGTAACGGTTTACCCAGCGTAAGCTTAAAATGCGTATTTTATTCGATTTCAATGAACTACGACCAATATCCGTTTTACGTCTCGGCATGATGGGTTAAAATCACTGACTGGACTATTAATTATATTATAATGGGGATGCATGTGCAACAAATTCTTGTCAGACGTAATTTAAGAATGGCGAGGTGAATGAAACTCAAATTCCCCTTCCGTCCAATCTTGACTTGACTGTGTTTCACAGGCGAAAAGAAGAAATCCCGAGTTTCACTTCCAGGGAAACTCCAAACACAACCACCCTTCTCATAAGTCTTAACTCAACACGACTCAACGGTTTGCTGCTGGCTGCATCTGGGGCAATAGGTTCGCCCGCTAGCTAGGCTGTAACAGGGATGATAGACTCGCCCTTAGCTAGCTCGTAAACTATCGCCTCAGTAGTTGAATGGACACGGTTAGAAGAAATTAAAACGTAAAAACACTTACAGTGGGCGATGTATTGAAAATAGACATATGCTCTCGTGGACTTTTTTGTGTAACATTTCATGCTGAACCATTCTTACACTCATAGTATTTAGAAATGTTTAACGGTTTCCCCAGCGTAAGATTGCAAAGCTCTCGGACGCCAGGTTTTTTTTTTTCGACTCTTCCACTATAATCGTTACTGCTCGGCTTCCTTTGATCATAAATAAATTATTTTCTACAGAAATAATCCTCGAGATATCCTTTACAGAATGGTGAAACGCCTCAGTAGTTGAATGGACACGGTTAGAAGAAATTAAAACGTAAAAACACTTATAGTGGGCGATGTATTGAAAATAGACATATGCTCTCGCGGACTTTTTTGTGGAACATTTCATGCTGAACAATTCTTACACTCATAGTATTTAGAAATGTTTAACGGTTTGCCCAGCGTAAGATTGCAAAGCGCTCGGACGCCAGGTTTTTTTTTCGACTCTTCCACTATAATCGTTACTGCTCGGCTTCCTTTGATCATAAATAAATTATTTTCTACAGAAATAATCCTCGAGATATCCTTTACAGAATGGTGAAACGCCTCAGTAGTTGAATGGACACGGTTAGAAGAAATTAAAACGTAAAAACACTTATAGTGGGCGATGTATTGAAAATAGACATATGCTCTTGCGGACATTTTTGTGGAACATTTCATGCTGAACAATTCTTACACTCATAGTATTTAGAAATGTTTAACGGTTTGCCCAGCGTAAGATTGCAAAGCGCTCGGACGCCAGGTTTTTTTTTCGACTCTTCCACTATAATCGTTACTGCTCGGCTTCCTTTGATCATAAATAAATTATTTTCTACAGAAATAATCCTCGAGATATCCTTTACAGAATAGTGAAAACCGCATCTAAATCCATCCAGTGGTTCTCGAGTTTACCCGTAACATCCAAGAATCGGGGACTTTGTTTTATACTAAGTAGAGAACTCAATAACACGGTGATAAATGACCAAGATGTCCAAGCCCCTCAAATGAAACAACAACGATAAGAGGAAAGCATTTTCACTTCATGTAAGCTACAGGTGATTCCATTGGAACATCAACATGGCCTACTGTAATGTTATTCCAGAGAGAATTTACGACGCTCCCGAAAGTTATATGTACTGCATGTTGACGGCAAAATTCCGGTCGACAACTGGTCCTGTGTTGTTTTTCATTAATTTAGGGTTTCTGCGACATCGTGGTCATTTAGCTCTGTGTACTTGGAGGTGTGTCTGAAAACCTGTGTTATTGTGGTGTCTGTAGTAGTGTGTGAGTATTTGTAATGCAGGTGAGGATTGGTAAGGAGGTGGCCGTGGCCTGAAGTTAGGAACCTTCCCGGCATTTACCTGGAGTAGAAGTGGGAAACCAAGGAAAACTACTCCCAGGATTGCTGAGGTGAGAATCGAACCCACCTCTTCTCAGTTTTGCCTCACGAGGCTGAGTGTACCCCGTTTCAGCCCTCGAACCAAACTTAAATGTCTTGGCAAAGCCGTAAATGGAACCAAGACCTTCAGGGTGACAGCCAAGAATTCTAGCCGCTACTCCAGGAAGTGGACCAAAGAATAAGTAACGTTCTTATTAGTTGTCCCATCGCTTCGTGAGCTTCCAGAACCCTGTACTGTGTACGACGTCCTTATTAATGGTGAAACGGCTCAAGTGTCCTCTTCAACGCTGGGAATAAGTAGAAGTCACTGGACGGGACGGCACGTTGGGACGGTGGAGGTGTGGTCCACGCGCTCCCAGCTGAAGGTGTCATAATTAGGGCTCAGATTTTTAGGTAAATATTTTTTTTTGTGTAAATACATATTTTAAGCATTTTTTCTATAAATATATAAATTCCTGCTTTTCACTTATTAGCACATAAAAAGACATAATATTGACATTTTTTTTAAATTATTGCATTTTTGTTCTGTGTTACTACAACGGGGAAGAACCTGTGAACTATCTAATCTTCATGCAGAGCGTATGTCAGCATGCAACTCTGTTATTAACTTGTCGCCCCGTGCCACTCACTGTGGCAGTCGGGGATTTCCTTGTCCATAGCCATATTGCACCACGTGCCAGACCTCCCCCTCCCCAAGCTACCTGGAACCAGTGTCACTCATAGCAGTTCATTTCTGGCACTGTGAAATGTAAGGCAGTTTTACGATGCCTAAAGTAAAAACAACTACAAGTTATCGTCTATTGCAGAATTTAAAGATAATTTTACTTCTGATGGGGGCGTTCTGTTCGGCAAACCATGTGGGAAAGCAATCAAGACAGAAGACTGAACAGCGATCTCAAGTTACACAACACCTCAAGGGCAAGAAACATATTGCCGCAGTTTTGCGCCTTCAGAAGAAGTGTTTCGCAATAATGGTCGGTCATTTGTGATGGACAACCTGAAGATGTATCTCGTTGTGTATTTTAATGCTTCAGTAGTCAGTGAGACAGAATAAATTGCATCTGTGAGTGCTGCATATTGTTTATATTCACAATAATTAATTGAATGAATGAAAATCCACAGCCTGCTTCCAGTCTCCGACCGGGTTAGGAATGGAATGAATGAAGCCCCCATCTAGCGGCGAGGATATGAACTGTGCCGGCTGCCGAGGCCTGACGCACTCCTCTGGGGCAATGATTAAATGAATGGCAGATGAAATGAAATGATAGTGGAGAGTGTTGCTGGAATGAAATTTTGACAGGGAAAACCGGAGTACCCGGAGAAAAACCTGTCTGCCTCCGTTCTGTCCAGCACAGATCTCACATGGAGTAACCGGGATTTGAACCACGGACCCAGCGGTTGTAACATTTTTAAAAGTCCTTAACTCTGTGGTGATTATTGTGATGGTCTAATTTGAACAAACATGATAATAATAAACAATATACACTGTGGTGTGACCTTACCTGTGATAGTGTAATATAATAAGTGTTGTTGAGCGCCAGATTCCTATTTAAGACAGTGAATCGAAATTTGTGAATTAACCTCGGCTATCAGCAGTAGAGTGAGACCTAATTATCCCTGGTCGTGGTGAGACAAAGTCATCTAACCAATCCAGTATTTAATCAAGGAGTATGATTGCCTTAAAGTACTAAATACAATGAAAGAAATAGGCATTACGTTGAAGAGAATGAATTTATTAAATGCAAAAACAAAATATTAATAAAACAGAATAGTGATAGTCACACAATTGAATTTAAAATTACTCAATGCGGCAATTAATTTAAAAGAAAATAAACATTAATGAATTGAATCTATCTTGAAGTTACATATTACAGAGACGTCGGATATTTAATTGTTTGCTCACCCATTTGAAGATTCGTCATATTTAAGTAATGACCGATGATCTCGATGTTACGTCGCATATGTTTAAAAAAATGATGTGATATCTCAATTACTATGAAATATCCTCATTAAGTACGTTGCCATCTGTAGAAAGACTCTTGATCAGGGATATAACCCATTATGTACTAATATAGATGTCGGCAAGACATCGTTCAGTGTCGACTCTGGGTGCTCAGTCCATTAGGACCCAGAAAGCAAGGTTACAACTTCCTTCTTTTATCGAGAGCTGGTGATGAATGAATGTCTTGTCGAGGGTGCAGGTACTAATAACTTCCTTGTCACGTGGTCTTCGATTGTCTGCCACCCCAGTAAGCTTCCCTCTCTTCAGTGTTCATTCACTCACGAGGGCTAATTGCATCACAACATGTAATATCTTGACGCGTACGTACAGTAGAAAATGGCGTGTAAGTTGCACCATGCGTGAAATATTTGTTCCATTCCTTCTCGAAGGAACTTGATGGTCGAACTCGTGATGGTTACTCATGACAATGACGCTTAGCCGTGGTGAAATAACTACTACGACGTTCTGTTTGTGACGCATAGGGTTGTTCCTTATTGCCAATCTTGTTGCAATATATAATACTTCGTCTCTTTACAAATAAATGTTAATAAAAATCTAATTGAATATAATAATAAAAACCGCTTACAATTATCTGATATAAAAATCATCTCATCGATGTACTAATTAATAAGAATAATAAATATGATAATAAATGAATGAATAACCCTTTATATCTAACAGGTATGGGATCGAATCGTTACAATCGCCCCTAAGATAAATAATTTAAATGACGTTTAACATTATTTCTCTTACCACATCCAACATAAAAAAACTATAAATATAAATATCATAACCCCCAAAAAGACAACATACAATATACTCTTCATCAATACACAAAAATATACAAGAAATATCTTCTTCACAAAAATTCACATTTTAACTTTCATTCATCTCATTCTTCCAAATGTTCATAATGTTCATTTTTTATTTATGCTGTAAAAAAAAGTATACATATAATGCCCTTCACTTTTAATTTTGACATATATGTCAACGCTGCACTCGTTTATAATGGTGGTGATTGTATGCATGACATACCATTTTGTCTTCATATCTAGTGAACGTTGTTTTCGTCAGTCTGGTGTAGAATTACATTGTTGTATTTCCAGCTGATCAACACATTATACCTATTACAGCACACGATATGCAAACAACACAATATTCCTTTCGTCTCTATAACGGGATTACTCAAATGCAGTAAAATTTCAATAATTGAAGAAAAAAAATAACTTAGCAAGATACCTAAGGCAATTCCAATTTCAGTGCATGTCATACATGTAAATATTTCCCCAAATACATAATGACATCGAAATACCTTAAAGCAGTTATTAAACAGTTCACTTAAATACCCAAGTTACTACTCACCTGCCTTCGTGGCTTAATTCTCTCTTAGGCCACGGCCGCCTCCTTTCAAATTAATACTTCCTAAGTCTCCACGACTTCTCAACTTGTCATAAAACCATAATTCCTCTTTACTACCTCTCGAAAACAATAACTTGAATTTTCAAAATCACCAATAACATAAAATCTGACTTCTTGTTCACTTTATAAAATTTAACTTAGCGTCAAGATATCTTTACTGCATCGTCATTCTTACCTACTACAACAAAATGATTAAGATTTAGACAAAATACTACTCAATACACCTGAATTACGTATATCACTAAACTATTTCACAAAAACACATGACAAACTCCTCGGAATAAATATTTCGTTCCACAAAATATTAATGCTCTTATACTTTAAACTTAGTCTATTCATGATTTGACTTCTTGCTGAATACCTAAAAAAAACTTAGTTTTCTCTCAAAACTTATTGTGACATTTCTCGTCAACACTTCCTTACATGCTTCGATCGCCTGGACTATAGCTCACTCTTGCTATACCAGAATCTCTCAAAACTCATCGTGACATCACACGTCACATACAAAAAACCTCCCCTATTCCTGGTATAATCCCACATCTTCTTACTGTTACAGGTCACCTCTTACTGACCAATAACACATTAAATTTCAGCTAAAAAAAATCTTACATGCTTCGACTAATTCCTTGGAATAATAACATCACACTTTGTTTTCCTAACTATTTTCTTCCTAAAATAATGACAGTGTTCCAGTTGATAACCAATAACACCGACACTCCTAATTGGCAAATATTTTCCCATAATCACTTCATAAAGCAAGTCCTGAGTTATAACACAGTTCAGACACTCTCTGCTCTACCAAATTAAATGCGTAAATTACACCTGCCTTTAATTGAAACTTCATTATTACCCCTTAGGTATACTTACCTTACAAAATTACTCTTTTCTTCAAAATATTAAACTTATCTTTACTAACTCCGTATGACAAAAATAAAACTTAAATTTCTCGTCTACTAAAAAAATGATTTACCTTTAAAATCCTCAAAACTTCGAATTATAACAAATTCCTTTCAATATTATTAAATATTATGCCAACCATCTAATTATTATTATTATTTTTACTTTTACCTGTGTGTAGGACAACAATCTACCACATAATTAATTCGTTCTTAATCATCAGTAGCTTTTTTACTAAAAGTGGTTTAGCTCGATAACAAGCCTTGTAATATCTTTAAAACGTGCGTAACTGTAACTAAAACTTGGACCATGTTACCTTTGTAATCTCTTATTACCTTGTGTGCATACAACCATATATACTTAAAAAAACTCCCAACATTAACTTCACGTAGTCCCTTAGACACCATAAAAAACTCATTGCTCAACGGAATATACCTCGCTGACCTACTTCATCCTCCAAAAACTTCTTAAAACTTCATTTGGCATCTTACCAAAAACTTCCTCAAAAAACAACTTCATTTGGCATCTTACCAAAACTTAAAACCACATTGCTCAACGGCATTACCTTCGTTGGCCTACTACTTCAAACTCACGACCATTTACGTGAAAACACACATACACACACATATATCTGTCACTAAGTACCAGATGCCCTAATCATGTTACTACTTCCTCATTTCAACCCGATGTTGGTTAATTCATACAACGCATTACCATTAACTATTCTAAACCACTTCTAAATTTCTCAAAATATATCCACTGATAACCTCGCTGTCCTCAACTGAAACTTCTTTATTAAATCAATACTTACTTCTTCAACTCATAATTTTTATTACGACTGTACTACATCATCTTATCTTCTCTCATTTTAGAAGTAAATCTTCATTACCATTATATTCATAATAATGGTTGCCATAATAATTATTACTTTCTTTCGATTACTTACTCTTGTAAAAACCTTCCTACTTTTTTTTAAATTTAATCCTCACTTCCTCCAACTTACCTGCAGTTTAAGGATCCACATCAACTTACCTGAATTGCTAAATAGCATCACAACCTCCATCTTCCAAATTAAATGACTTTAGACAAACTAAATCAATAAGCGTAGGCACTACGCGCCCCTTACCATCCTAACTTCACGACTGAATTAAAATTACACACAGCAGGTTCCTTATCTACCTCTTTTAAATCATATTAAACTTCATTACTTAATATTTAAGTCATACGGAACAGTAACTATCGGTAATATAACTTTACTTCACTACTTTCTCTGGCATTTCACAGTTCTTACCACATTCATCTTCAATTCTATCTCTTTCTAGGATTCCATTTTCCTCTTTTCTTATAACATTACTTTCTACCTCTTTCGAACTACACTCATCAACAGTAACATTATACTTCGGCTTTCCCCCTCTCTCTTCCCCAAGTCTGGCTAATTCAGTACGCCACTGCACATCATATGCTTTCTTTCTCTCTTTCATTCTGATTTCTTTTTCCTCTAACAACTTAATTCTCTTCTCTTTCATTTTACTTCTAAAATATCTACCTACATGTCTTCTCTTCACTTCGCCACTACTATCACTTAATTTTCTCTTTAGCCGTTGCCTATTGCTTCTGCTCTTATTTATCTCCCTCCTCCTCTTCATTTGTTTACTAATCATGTCCTCCTGACTATGATTTAACGCACGCTTCTCTGCCTCTAATAATTTCACATTAATTTCCGCTACACCATCATTAAATTCTTCCCTAGTCAACATATCCTCTTCACCTAAGATTTTCTGCATCTTAATTTCTTGAGTGCCTAGTACTTTCTTTATCTTACCTACTTCTATCCCTATCTTTTCTCTCATTATATCCGCTAACTGCTGTTCATCACCTATAATTTCTTCTACACCTATCCTGCTTTCATCTAAAATCTCCTCTGACTCTAATCTGCTTTCACCTACAATCTCCTCCAACTCTATTATGCTTTCTTCTACTATCTCCTTTGACTCTACTCTACTTTCACCTACAATCTCCTCCAACTCTACTATGCTTTCTTCTACTATCTCCTCTGACTCTAATCTACTTTCACCTACAATCTCCTCCAACTCTACTATGCTTTCTTCTACTGTCTCCTCTGACTCTAATCTACTTTCAATAACAGTCTCCTTACAGGCTGTCTTCACTGATTCTACTTCAGTATTCCCTAAAGTCTCTACCACCTCTAATCTACTTTCACCTAAAATTTCCTCTGATTCAGATCTGTTTTCAACTACAATTTCTTCTGACTCTAATCTACTTTCAATTACAGTCTCCTTTCTCATCCATTTCTGATGTTCTCTATCTGAGTTCTCCATCCACTCCTGATGTTCTTTCCTTTCTTTCTCTCTTCTTTCCTGACTATCTTTCTTATCCTCTTCACTGTTTTTATACATCAAATTCATATCCTTACTCATCTGCCTTATGAGCGCATCTAATGAGATTTCAGGGATATCGAAAGACTTTTCTTTCTTATCTGCCATCTCGAAGTACACCGTATAAAAATTGCCCTTCCAAAATTTCACTTCACTTCACTGTCCCCCAAAAGCACTGACAATTTGCACTGAAATTATACACTCCTTTCCTAAATACCGAATGGTTTTCGTGTCCGACGTTGTAGCGCCAAATGTAACATTTTTAAAAGTCCTTAACTCTGTGGTGATTATTGTGATGGTCTAATTTGAACAAACATGATAATAATAAACAATATACACTGTGGTGTGACCTTACCTGTGATAGTGTAATATAATAAGTGTTGTTGAGCGCCAGATTCCTATTTAAGACAGTGAATCGAAATTTGTGAATTAACCTCGGCTATCAGCAGTAGAGTGAGACCTAATTATCCCTGGTCGTGGTGAGACAAAGTCATCTAACCAATCCAGTATTTAAACAAGGAGTATGATTGCCTTAAAGTACTAACTACAATGAAAGAAATAGGCATTACGTTGAAGAGAATGAATTTATTAAATGCAAAAACAAAATATTAATAAAACAGAATAGTGATAGTCACACAATTGAATTTAAAATTACTCAATGCGGCAATTAATTTAAAAGAAAATAAACATTAATGAATTGAATCTATCTTGAAGTTACATATTACAGAGACGTCGGATATTTAATTGTTTGCTCACCCATTTGAAGATTCGTCATATTTAAGTAATGACCGATGATCTCGATGTTACGTCGCATATGTTTAAAAAAATGATGTGATATCTCAATTACTATGAAATATCCTCATTAAGTACGTTGCCATCTGTAGAAAGACTCTTGATCAGGGATATAACCCATTATGTACTAATATAGATGTCGGCAAGACATCGTTCAGTGTCGACTCTGGGTGCTCAGTCCATTAGGACCCAGAAAGCAAGGTTACAACTTCCTTCTTTTATCGAGAGCTGGTGATGAATGAATGTCTTGTCGAGGGTGCAGGTACTAATAACTTCCTTGTCACGTGGTCTTCGATTGTCTGCCACCCCAGTAAGCTTCCCTCTCTTCAGTGTTCATTCACTCACGAGGGCTAATTGCATCACAACATGTAATATCTTGACGCGTACGTACAGTAGAAAATGGCGTGTAAGTTGCACCATGCGTGAAATATTTGTTCCATTCCTTCTCGAAGGAACTTGATGGTCGAACTCGTGATGGTTACTCATGACAATGACGCTTAGCCGTGGTGAAATAACTACTACGACGTTCTGTTTGTGACGCATAGGGTTGTTCCTTATTGCCAATCTTGTTGCAATATATAATACTTCGTCTCTTTACAAATAAATGTTAATAAAAATCTAATTGAATATAATAATAAAAACCGCTTACAATTATCTGATATAAAAATCATCTCATCGATGTACTAATTAATAAGAATAATAAATATGATAATAAATGAATGAATAACCCTTTATATCTAACAGGTATGGGATCGAATCGTTACACGGTGAGAGGCCGGCGTGCTGCCGCCTAAGCCACGGAGGCTTCACAATAATAAATTAAATTATAATTAAATACTTTTACTTTTTTGTCACAAATTTCAGGTATTTTTAATACATAAAAAAATCAATATTTTCCTGTTTTAACACATAAAAATCCGAGCCCTAGTCATAATGGGTGCCGCTCTTTCTGCCGTGGGGGGGGGGGGCTCGCAATGTCTGCTCGGAAATACTTGTAGAAGAAGACTTGTGGAAATGCTTGGGCATCCATGTAAGAAATGTGGGCTGCGTCGGCTCCAAAGCGTACAAATCACTTCATTTTGTAATGAAGGTATTAAAAGGCAGTAGTTCCACCGCGAAAGGATTAGGATATTTGCGATCTTGGAATACGGGATCCATATCTAGTAAGGCACATCAATGAGCTGGAGATAGTACAAAGGAAGACTGCTAGGTTTGTGCTCAAAGATTTTAATCCTAGAAGTAGTGTAACTCGCATGATAGAGAAACTGGGGTGGGAATTTCTGGAAGATAGAAGGTATTGCTATGTTTAACACTTACACTCCTGATTGCGACCATTCCAGATTGCGTTCACCTCATTAGCAGTCCAGATTGCGGTCACTTTCATTTTAGGGAAGAACTAGAAACATTCCAGCGTCCAGATTGCGGTCACTTTTCTTGGGAGACCGGTCCTTGGTTCTTGATTCTTCCCGACTGACTCATACCTTCCGAAGTTCTGTGGATAACAAGGGGAAGCTGATATTTCACTACCTAACCAAAGAATACAGTTCAGTGTTCAGCTGAGCACACCCCATAAAACTTCGCTTAAAAATATCAAGTCCCCTCCCAATCTGACAGCACCTCGTAAAGCAATGATTATAACATTTTCAGTCTTAAGAATAGAAACGTTTCAAGATCGGAATCAACGACCTTCACTTTAAACAAAATTGTTTTAACGGGAAAAATTATACTTACAGGGTATAATTTTAAATTTCTGCCCCTCCCTTCCCATTTGAGACGCGAGATATCTATTTTTATAATAGGTAGCCTCCTGGGAGGCCGAGTGCAGGTCTTTCTAGTCGACGCCCGTGGGCGACCTGCGCGTCGGGATGAGAGATGGAATGGATGAAGATGAATGAAACTGGGCAAGGATGTGGAAGGAAGCGGCTGTGGCCTGTCTGAAGGTACTGTCCCAGCATTTGCCTGGTGTTGAAAATGGGAAACCACGGAAAACCATTTCAAGGACAGCCGACGGTGGGGCTCGAATCCACGCGTCTACCGAGTCAGCAGAGAGCTTGGCCCCTTGACCTAACGCAGCGCTTTAGTCCGCGTTGCCACAACTGTCGGTACTGTATATAGTGAAAAACTTTATTTTTATTACCTCGAAAAATTCGTCTCGTAAAAGTAATTTGTTCTGCGTTTGATTCTATATCCCAAAGAGAACTGACATAATTATGACATGTACCTCAACATTGGCAAGAGAGGTGGAAGTGAAAGGTGAGGAAATCCCCAGGGCAGTTACAACCGGACCGGTCTCCCAAGAAAAGTGACCGCAATCTGGACGCTGGAATGTTTATAGCTCTTTCCTAAAATGAATGTGACTGAAATGTGGAGTGCTAATGAGGTGAACGTAATCCGGAATGGTCGCAATCAGGAAGACACCAATCAACCAGCATGGGTAGAATTAAGCAAACGTCTGGGAAATCCCATCTACCTGAGCAGGGCAGATCAACCGCACAATGTTAAAGGCCGACGGCAGCGTACAATTATTGGGAAATATTATTTTATTAATCGTGGTTTTGGAGCCTCGGTGGCTTAGGCGGCAGCACACCGGCCTCTCACCGCTGGGTCCGTAGTTCAAATCCCGGTCACTCCATGTTCGATTTGTGCTGGACAAAGCGAAGGCAGACAGGTTTTTCTCCGGGTACTCCGGTTTTCCCTGTCACAATTTCATTCCAGCAACACTCTCCACTATAATTTCATTTCATCTGTCATTCATTTACTCATTGCCCCAGGGGATTGCGACAGGCTTCGGCAGCCGGCACAATTTATATTCTCACCACTAGATGGGGGCGTCATTCATTCCATTCCCTGACCCAGTCGGTCGACTGGAAGCAGGCAGTGGATTTTCATTTTCAATCATGGTATTGATACTTGGAACTTATTAGAGCCTTTCCCCAAGCGTATTAATGTGTTTAAGAGAAGACTGAACTTTTGTGTAAATGAATGAATAGTCCTATAGCCTGTAGTGTCCCTTGAAGGGCAAAGGCCTCCCTAGAAAGGGGGAGCTCGTTGATCATATCTCACGTGGTGAGCTAGTCACGTGAGATGTGTAAATACTACAATGTAATTACTATAGTTCCCTAATCGTGACTTGTGTACATTAAGTGATATTAATGTTGGTAATTTTCTGTAATTGTACAATTTGCCACCGGGGAATCCCCTATTTGCAAATAAAGTGAATGAATAAATGAACAAGGACAACTGCTACAACACAGCGCTATGCTGTGCCAGTGATGAAGGACGCACGTCCCATTAGAGTTATTGTTGTTTCATTTGTGGGATTGGACATCGTGGTCATCTCACACCCGCATAGCTGGGTGGGTGTGTATATCTATACTAATATAATAAAGCTGAAGAGTTTGTGTGTTTATGTGTTTAAACGCGCTAATCTCTGGAACTACCAGTCCGATTCGAAAAATTATTTTTGTATATGATAGCCAGATTCAAGAGGAATAGTTTAGGCTATGTAGTAGGCTATTAGGCTACACCTCTCAGGTACAATTAAAGATTGATTTTTGTTCAGCAAGTCGGTAGAACAAGCGCTCCCGAACAGCTCTATCCGCATGCGCTGGCGTTATGGTTAGTGATACGTACACCGTTTCACCTATCTGAACCAAAATTTGTATACTTACCCTTTGGAACCCTGATGGCAACACTGTCAACGTGAAATTTATGACAGACCAGTCCATTCCCTGCATTTAGGCCCTTTGTTTCAAACCTACACTTTTTCTCCGTTCTGAACCAAAATGTGTATACTTACCCTTTGGAACCCTGCGAGTAACACTGTTTACATGACATTTCGGACAGACCACTCCATTCCTTGCATTTAGGCCCTTTGGCACAAATCTACACCGTTTCACCGATCAGAACCAAATTTTGTATACTTACCCTTGGAAACCCTGCGAGTAACACAGTCTGCATGAAATTTCGGACAGACCACTCCATTCCCTGCATTTAGGCCCTTTGGCACAAATCTACACCGTTTCACCGATCTGAACGGCAATTTGATTACTTACCGTTTGGAACCCTGCGAGTAACACTGTCTGCATGAAATTTTTGACAGACCCCTCCATTCTCTGTATTTAGGCCCTTTGGCACAAATATACACCGTTTCACAGATCTGAACCAAATTTTACATACTTACCCTTTGGAACTCGACGAGTAACACTGTCTACTTGAAATTTCGGACAGATCACTCCATTCCCTGCATTTAGGTCCTTTGGCACAAATCTACACAGTTTCACCGATCTGAACCACATTTTGTATACTTACCCTTTGGAACCCTGCGGGTGACACTGTCCACTTTAAATTTTGGACAGACCACTCCATTCCCTTCATTTAGGCCCTTCATCACAAATCTACACCGTTTCTCCTAATTGCACCAAATTTTACATACACTTTAAAACCCTGCTGGTAACACTGTCCACTTGATATTTTGGGCAACGCTCTCCATTCCCTACATTTAGAATAACAGGCAAAATGAACTTGAAAACCACGTATTAAGGCCCTAGAACCATTCATGTCCGTAGTAGTGTAACTGTAAGAGTATTTTAATATGTCTGTTGTTGATGGGCAGTTCGGGCTGCATCACGTCACCCCTACCAGTGTTCTGGTGCAGAATTGCGAAAATAGTTGCATCTTGCGCTGTTTATAAATTGCAGTCACGGGGGTAATTAGTGCAAATGATTTCTTTGGCCCCTTTAAACAGTTATCAACATGAAAATATTATGCCTCTCTATAAGTGCAATGGTGTTGGTGCAGTACATTGAGGTTATCAGCTGCAATAAGCGTTCATGCTTTCAAATTTACCTTCATTTATTCCGAAACTTATCGTTAAGCGCATTGTGGCGAAAAATGATACTATTGCTACCTCAGTAGCTCGGGACAGCCGAAGTTTTCCAGAGAGTTCTGATTATTTTCCTACGGCGCTATGCGACAAAAGACGACACTATTGGTCTCTACATTCCTAACAGCCAATGAGATATAGGCCCTAGGCAGTGTCTTTTATTTCACGTACACCTCTTTCTATTTATTTTTTTTGTAAATTTGTTTGTAAATTACATGTGTCAGTGCTGTAGTTAGTAAATAGCTGTTTCCCTCTTCATAATTATCATTACGGGAAAATGACCTGACTGTTACGTCCATTATACTGTACTACTTATCAACCCCACTAAAACCACCACCACAAAAAGATATATTTTTAAAATATTGTTTTCTGTTAGTTTAAGTATCATGTGCCAGTTCTGTAGTAGTATTCATTATCATCCATAAAACAAATAAATCCACCGGGCGAAGCCGGGCACTTCTGCTAGTGTATGTATAAGGCGTGATCAAAACGTTTCCGTTTGAGTGCGTTGCTGCAGCGTATATGCAACGTGGCTTGACTCCGACGCGGACAAATAAGCTCGGACACATAGGCAAGTGATCAGTGTGACAGTCGTGCGTTGTCTGCGGCAACGGGAACAAAGGTAGAATTATTAGCAAATGCGTCCAAACAGGGCCTACGTGCTGTTATTCTTTTCTTGCCTGCATGTTTGTTGAAAACCACCGTTGTGGAATGGTGCGCCAAGTTCCTTGCTGGTCGCGTTTCGACACAAAACGCCGATCGATCAGGGAAGCAACACTGCAGAAATTACGGCGTGCAATTAAGGCGAAACGTCCGGGAAAACTGCAACAAGTTGTGCGGCTGCATCATGATAACGCAAGTCCCCATACCGCAAAGGTCGCAACGCAGAATGTTCTCCAACTTTCGGGAGACACTCGAGCCGCCGCCCTATATCCCTGATCTCTCCCCATGTGATTATCACGCCTTGTATCCCTTAAAAAGGCCTTGAAGGGTCGACAATTCCTGTCGGACGAGGATGTGCAGCAGGCAGTTTTACTACACGGGAATCCTCAACCTGGTGCGATGGTGGGATGAGTGCTTAGATGCTCATGGCAAATTTGCCTGATTTGCAAACAGATTCCGGAGTGTATGGCCGTCAAACGGGAATTTTTGATCACGCCTTATATAGGCCTATGTGCATGAAGAATTTATCTGATAACATGTGTTACTGTGGTGTCTTTATCAGTGTGTGTATTATGAAGGCATGGATGGAACATGGGCGTAAGACAGGTTGCGTCGTTATTCGGTAAATTGCACACACACGTTCCCTGGTGGGGGGTGACTGTTCGAGATACTATCTGAAAGATTCTCTAAAAGCCAGTGTAGTTAAAAGGGACGTAAAACCAATAACATTAACTATCTGAAAGATTTCGCCGTAGTGTCAATAGATGGCATGCGATATGCTATATTGAGTTACGCCGTTCTTGGGAATATGTGGGACGTGGGTTGGCGACCACGGGGCCCCGGCTGAGTCCAGCATTGCTTCCACTTACTTGTGCCGCGCTCCTCTCCGTCTTCTTTCCTGTCGACCTCACTTGGTCAACTCTTGTTCTCTTCCGACCCCGACTGTATTAGGGCATCCGAGGCCTAGGGAGTCTCTTCCTTTCCCGCCTTAATTGGCCCTTGTCTCATCTTTTCTGATACACTTCTTCTGCGAGGGGTCAGCCTTCTTTTTATTTTCCTGTTATCTCCTGCCTTCTGCTCAAGGCCCTCAAGGAGGCAGGGTATATGTATCCCCACCACTTCTGATGCAACCGAGATATTGCTACACCCTCAGGGGCTCACGGCTGGTGAGTTCGGGAGTTGGCGACCCCGAGGGATTCCTGAGCTGGGTCCTGTTTTCCCCCCTTTATCCATTACCTCAAGGGCGGACCCTCTCCTCTTTCACTTTCCTATCTGCCTTTCATGGCTCTCCCTCCTTCCAAGTCCCTCAATCCGCATTCTTTGAGGGTTGAGGTCATTTCTTTTCCTCCTGTCCTTTATTTGCCTTATTCTCCTTTTGTTTTCCATTTCTTCTTCTAGTATATAAGTTAGTAGTTAGTTTTAGTTATAGTTTACATTTCATTATCATCTACACGATCACCCAAACCATTAGGGACCGATAACCTAGATGTTAGGCCCCTTAAAACAACAATTATCATCATCATCTTGGGAATATTGCTCCTGTCCGACTTACCCCGAGCCAGCAGAAGCGAAATGGCTGTCGCGGGAGTAGTTTCGGGAGGTGAAACTTCGGATATTTCGTCTGATGAAGGCGAATATATACCAAGTGAAAGCTCAGATGATTCGGATACATGTTTAAAACTTAAGAGAAGAGATGAAAATAAAGACATGAAGAAGAGACTGGTCCCAGAACTAAGAAAACAACAGTCGTAGAAAATACGTCGTAATTCTGGTCGTAAGCACAGCTGGTAACAAGATAAGATTGTTTCTTCCTGTATTGATGGCCTATAACTCAGTTTGCAGTCATGTGGACTCCGGTATTGCATTTAACTTTATATATTGAAAGTATTCGTGGACTTATTTTATTACTATTGTCGTATATTGTTATAGCTTCTCATTTTTTATCAATCACAATGCAAGATAAGTAAAATTGTTGCGTCATATACGGATATTAGTAACAAGATGTAAGGAAATGACTGATTTTTATGTTTAGGAAAAATCCCATATAATCAATCTGTCCACAGTCCACTTTACATCATGAAATTTGCACTGAATGTTGATATAATTTCAAAACTAACGTTGGTCACCTTCGTGACATATAACGATGTCTTTAAAGTATTTGCTTTCTCTTTTTGTGACGGCCCATTGTACTGTCCAATTTACTTACTCCCGTAAAACCTACGAACCGCGATAATTACATTACTATTTGCTTATTATAATCAACTAAATCATAGAGTTATATTATAAGACATTGCCTTTGAGTGTTACAGTCTGACTTTTTCCGGCACAAATTTCACACTGGCGTGCATCATATCCTCTGCAGTCTGCCTGTGTCGAATCAGCTACGTCACAGTGGCTCCTCTAGCGACCTATCGCTAGCCTCCATTCTATCACGAGGTCTCCAAGTTCTGGAAATGTATTGGTTACTATTTAAGGAGGTGCTAGCAGCCCTCTTCAGATTATTCTCTCCGCATATCACGCTGCATATCTCCACACATCTGCACGGAGAATCAACATAACTCCCCACGCCTGTAAAGATGTGATCTTTACAAATCAGGTAGACACTTGAGGTGTCAGCCTCTCTCTTCTGCATCAAGAATTATTCATGTTCTACTGCACATGGAGTTCTACTTGGAAGGTGTCACTCACGCCAACACTATCAACTGAGAAGAGTTCTTCACTGCTTCTTTCTAACCCGCCGTCAGCTTTAATGAAGATCCTGCTGCCTTACCGCAACTCAACCGACGTCTATGAAGCCACGTCCGAGCATTAACCCAATGCTAACTCTCCAGAGATTCTACTTACTTCACTGGGAGCTCCTCTTTTAAGAAGATATTATCACTCGCTTCTATTCAACAAAAGATAAGTTGAGTGATTTTTCTTTTTTGTATGTCAAGTCAAAACCTGCAGAAACTTTTATATGAATTTTACTAGCAATCGTAGAGTTTGCAATTTTCATCGTTTAACCATTTTTTGTTGCTTCAAAGTCAGTTATTATAATTGCTTAAAAGGGCTTCTATTCTAGACCCTTCCTCTTTGTTAACATAGGCCTATCACATTTTAATATCTGTTTCATTAGTAATAAATTTGTTAACCTAATTTTTGATTTTGGTGATGCATTTGTCAGCAAGATTGTACAGTGCAGATAAGTGAAAGTAGAACAACAGACAAAGGTAAGTTTAGTCAGAGTTAGAATGATTACAGAGCATGTGTTGAAGCTAAATCATTCATTACTTCTTCAATGCAAGAATGGGTTACAGATTCAGGAGCTTGTGATCACATTTGTGTGGAGAAAGAGAAGTTTAAATATTTACGCCCCACAAGTGGTAAAGTAGAAATGGGAGTGGGCAATGTAGAGGTCCAGGGTATTGGCACAGTAGAGATTAAGATGAAAGACGAGTGTGGAGGATGGGCATTGGACTTGTCAGATGTGTTGTATGTACCCTCATTTAGATGTAATTTGATTTCATGTTCAAAACTTAGTTCCAAAGGAGTTGTGTGTGAGTTCCTTAAAGAGAGTTGTATTGTCAGAGATGTGAATAATTGGAAAGAAATAATCTTCAAAGGTTATGTAAGAGATGGGTTATACTTTTGGATACTGTTAAAGAAATAAATGCTTCTTGTGTGGTGACTGAAAGTGATGTAAACACTGTTCTAGATTCTTTAGCTTTTAAGAGTTTGTCACATGGGCATTTAAATCTAGGGCACTTGCATGATGAAGCAATAAAGAAAATAATTCCTGTCAAAGTTCAAGGTAGCTTGGGAGAGTCATGTATAGCATGTTTTAAAGGGAAGTCAACACAGAAGGGTTTACCTAAGGCTAGTGACAGGGTGTCTAGTAAACCATTATATCATATCCATAGTGATGTGATGGGCAAACTACCAGTTTCGCTGGGAGGTTCACAATATATCGTCACTTTTATTGATGATTATTCTCGATATGTGTTTGTGTATTTCTTGAGTAAGAAAAGTGATGTGTTTGAAACTTTTAAACGATTCAAAGAAAATGTAGAAGTGTTTCATGAAAGGAAAATAAAGGCTTTACAGACAGATGGAGGGGGAGAATATGTGAGCATGGAGTACACCGGTAACATCGCATCTTGTCACACATCTTGGCTATGTGACCCCACTGATCACATCTGTAGCACATCTGTTGATCTTGTTGATGAGCAGTCGCCTCTCCTGGAGTAACATTCCCTGCTTGGTTACTGCCGCTGCTACCGTCTCGTCCTCTGTCGCCACATCGACCTCCTCGTCCTCTGAAGCCTCCTCTGGAATTGCCGCGTCCTCGGCTAGCTCCCGATGATGACGTAGGCGCCCCCCTTACTTATCCAGGCGTTGGAACGAAATCTTCTCTCAAGAGAAGTAGCCTTCACTCTTGCGGTCGTTAGTCCCTCCTCACCAGTCGCAGCTCTATTGTTACTTTATTTTTATATCTGGGTAAATCATTGAGCAATTGTCCAGCAAGTTGAGTGTCGTTAAATTCAAGTCCACAGTTTGCACTCTTAATCACTCTGTTGAGAGATTGTGCTTTAGCCATGTATTGATGCATAGACATGTCACTCGTCTTCACCACGTTCACCATTTCCTTCAATTTATCCAAACACTGAGGTAGGGTATATGCGGAATGAATGTTCTTCAATTTTCTCCACGCTGCTCTTGCTGTTGTCTCCTCCCCAATGTCTTCCAAGTACGCATCAGACACAGCTTTCTGTTCGTTCTTGCTTGAACCTCATTATAGTTCTCCACGTCCACGTTGAAACCAGGTTCTATGGCATTCCAGCAATTTCTTTCGATAAGCTCAGCTTGCGCTCTTCTTGACCATGCATAGTAATTATCATTTTCAACTGCGGCACACCATCACCTCGTTTGTCGTCTGCCATCTTGGACGTACTTCACAATCACTGCTCTCGACTTTCTTCATTCAACTTTCAGTCGCTCTCTTTCACTTCTCTTCATTATTCGGTCCTTTAACTGTGGCCTGGGCCCATAACCCGTAATTAGGTTATACTGTAATAAGCAGTGGAATAAAACACCGACTTGCTGACTGATGTTTATTCAACTAGACACTAAGACACACATCTTGTAATACATTGTCGAACAAGAACACACGGCGGCGCTATAGTCACACCAATCGGGCCAATCATAAGGAATCAAACAAAAGAGCAACAAATTACTGAAATGGCTGACAACGTACACAGTAATACCAATACAACAACACTGTTAACTCCCAGTTTTATAAGAGATTGCTTTAGTTGTTTGTTTTCAATGTGCACTGTCATGAAGACAGTAATAGTGTATTTTATTGGTTCCTGGAGCACGTGTCTAAAAAAAAACACTGTCGTATCATTTCTGAATATTTCGTATTGCATTACTTGCCTACGAAAATGTTACAAAGGTCGTATTGTTTTCTGACTCATGTGGAGGACAACAAAAACAGTAGGCCTACAGTTGTTAAGTATTGTTCGTGGCTTGCCACCAAATATAAGATTCAGATTGAGCATATTTTCCCAGTAGGCGCTACGTGGGCAATCTTTAATGTTTGTGACAGAAACTTTGGTTGGTATGGGTCAATGCTGAAACATGTAGAAGAAATCCATACAGCTGATGAGTACATTACTATTTTCAAGACCTGTAGGAGTAACCCGTCTCACCCTCCACCCCCCCCCCCTTTTTTTTGTAGTTGTTGATGGAAAACCCTTACTATCTGACTGGTTGGATGTTCTAAGCCCAGTGTCATTTTCAATACCACAAGCAAAAGAATGTAAGTTTTCAATTCAAAAGTATGTTATTCTCCTGATGGAAATGAGTCAGGAAGCGAGAGTTATAATATTATGTTTCATGACAAATTTCAGTTACTGAAGTATATACGGTCTGTAGGTACTTTGGGTAGTATCCCAAGCCCTCGTGTAGGTATTTAACCTGGGAAATTAAAAGATTTAAGGATTTACTAAGATTTGTAAACCCAGACACAAGTGCATGGTTTGAAATTTTTTTCCAGGAAGCTCAATCTGTGGGAGTAGGAAGGAAGTTTGTAGTTTTACGTGACCGCCTTCTCGCGATCATGAGCCTCGGGAACTTCTTTTTACGTGGAATCCGAACCACAGGACATGGCATTTCTCTTTGAAAATCTCACATGCATTGACCGGGAATCGAACCGGTCCGCCGTGGTGAGAGACCAACAGCTTGACCACTGCGCCGCCACGCCCCTAGTGGGAGTAAGAAATTCCGATAGTGACTCCCATAATGACACGTCATGACACGTCATGACCAGTGAAATGTTCGGACCTGTAAGACGTGTCTACATGCTTCCAACAATGCAAATAAAATGAATTTTCAATGAAAATATTTCCTGTAAATTGAATAAGGGCGTAACTCTAGAACAATAAAAGGACGAAAATGTCCACTTTTTTATCATTTCAAATGATCTTGTCGACTTCGTCGTTATGCTTGAGTCTAAAGTTATGCGTTACGGAGACGGAAGTGACGTTATGCAGCCGCGCGGGAAGTGACGTTATGCAGCCGCGCGGGAAGTGACGTCATGCAGCCGCGCGGGAAGCGAGTGCGTGACGTCATGCAGCCACGCGGGAAGCAGAAGCTAATGGTTAATGGAGTCTGTTGAAAGAGTCCTGGGGCGTCGAGCGACCTGGGGCTTTGAGCGAAGCGAAAAGAATACAGGGTGACTCCTAAAGAGGTGTCCAAGATGCCAGATAAGAATACAGGGTGACTCCTAAAGAGGTGTCCAAGATGCCAGATAACAATACAGGGCGACTCCTAAAGAGATATACAAGACGCCAGATAAGAATACAAGGTGACTCTTAAAGAGGTGTACAAGATGGCAGAGAAGAATACAGGGTGACTCCTAAAGAGGTGCACAAGATGTCAGACAAGAATACAGGGTGACTCCTAAAGAGGTGTGTAGATGTCACACAAGAATACAGGATGACTTCTAAAGAGATATACAAGATGCCATATAAGAATACAGGGTGCCTCCTAAAGAGGTGTGCAGGATCTCAGAGCAAAATACAGTACAAGATGCCAGATAACAATAGAGGGTGACTCCTAAAGAGATATACAAGATGCCAGATAAGAATACAAGGTGACTCTTATAGAGGTGTACAAAATGGCGGAGAAGAATACAGGGTGACTCCTAAAGAGGTGCACAAGATGTCAGACAAGAATACAGGGTGCCTCCTAAAGAGGTGTGCAGGATGTCAGAGCAAAATACAGTACAAGATGCCAGATAAGAATACAGGGTGACTCATAAAGAGATATACAAGATGCCAGATAAGAATACAAGGTGACTCTTAAAGAGGTGTACAAGATGGCCGAGAAGAACACAGGGTGACCCCTAGAGAGGTGCACAAGATGTCAGACAAGATTACAGGGTGACTCCTAAAGAGGTGTACAAAATGTCACACAAGAATACAGGGTGTGCAGGATGTCAGAGCAAAATACAGTACAAGATGCCAGATAAGAATACAGGGTGATTCCTAAAGAGATATACAAGATGACAGATAAGAATAAAAGGTGTCTCTTAAAGATGTGTACAAGATGGCAGAGGAGAATACAGGGTGACTCCTAAAGAGGTGCACAAGATGTCAGACAAGAATACAGGGTGACTCCTAAAGAGGTGTACAAGATTTCACACAAGAATACAGGGTGACTTCAAAAGATATATACAAGATGCCAGATAAAAATACAGGATGCCTCCTAAAGAGGTGTGCAGGATGTCAGAGCAAATTACAGGGTGACACTTAACGAGGTGTACAGTATGTTAGATTCAATTCAAATACAGGGTGACCCTTAAAGAGGTTTGCAAGATATCAGATTCAAATAATGGGTGACTCTTAAAGATTTGTAAAAGATGTCAGACTCAAATACAGGGTGACCTTTAAGAGGTGCCCGCGCGGGAAGCCTAATGTAATGGGTAATGGAGTCTGTTGAAAGAGTCCTGGGGTTTCGAGCGAAGCGAGAAGCCCTCCTGAGCCTTTCTAACATATGTAGCATTTGTAGCATGCGTCATTTGAAATGATAAAACGTCTAGTCTTTCAGACAGACTGTAATTTTTTTTAAACAATCATGTGCTTATTATGAAAACATCAACACTATAGTTAAGAATGATATCCTAAAATTCTGTCTTTCAGAGAAATGTGTTTGATGTTATAAATCTTGAAACTCATTTATATCAAAAGTGTGTTTTTTGGATTACGGCCTTCTTCTATCCATGTCTTCGTTAGAATTGAGGAGAGGATTTGGATGAAACTGCCGTGGCCTTAAGCTAGGAACTATCCCATCATTTGCCTGGGGTAGAACTGGGGAAACCACGGAAAAACACTTCTAGGATGGCTTAGGTGGGAATCGTACCCTTCTCCTCAGTTTTGCCTCACGAGGCTGAGTGTAATCCGTTCCAGCCCTCAGACCAGAATTAAATTTCTTGGCAGGGTCGGGAATCAAACTTGGACCTCCAGCGCTACAACCAAGAATGCTAGCCACGAAGTGGACGAGTGTTCTTCTGTTAGGCGTTGCAGTATAGAATATGTTATGTATTGTTATTTCGTAAACGATGTGGCCGTGGGTGACGTCATAACAGACGAAAGACGATCGACTACGGCTGCTAACTATTATGTTACACTAGCAGGTACCCGCAGCTTCTCACGCGATGAAGACAATGGAAAGCGAAGCTTGTAGTTTAACGTAACCGTTAATCTTGAGATCATGAGCCACGGGACCTCCTTTTTACGTGGAATCCGAACCACAAGACATGGCATTTCACTTCGAAAATCGCACATGCAATGACCCCGGGAAACGAACCCAGACCGCCTTGGTGAGAGGCATACAGCTAGACCGCTGAGCCACCAAGCCCCCATGAAGACAATGGGGATGAAGCATTATTGCAGATATATTTGGCCTATTCTATTACAGCAAATTTGCCTGGTTGGGTCAATTTCAATTCGGAAAATTCTGATGCCTATAGTATATTAGTATGAGCCGCAAAATGGGGATTCCATCGAGTTGAGAAAGTCTACAGGATACGATGTTACCTCATGTGAACACATTTTAAAATTACGTTTTTGATTTTGGCATTTTTTGCTAAGACATAACGATTTTGTTGTCTAGATACTCGTGAGCACGCCACATAGCCTACAGTTGCCCATGGGAAAGAATGGTTTTGTCTAAATGTACACCTGCTGCTCTTAAGTGTGTGTGTCATTGAGCTTTGTTAATAGTAATTGAGAATATTGTTTGAAGAGGGAACTGCGCTCTTGCACACTGGAATGGCAAATCTATCGGAATATGGGAAATTAGAAGTATTTTTCCTTAAGCTATTCAGGGTGTAATTTTCCCACAATTATTGATGATTTAAACGTCAACATGTCGCTATTAATAGACCTATAGTAAAATATATCGCACCTTGGCGGCTGATGTATATTATGCAGCCTCTTCCAGTGTTGGATCCCAGAGATTGGAATTTTCCAACACCCATTTGCCTCAGATGCCTCTCTAAATATTGAAAATTCGTGATTATTGTGCTATCAGGGATATTTGGAAGAGGTTGCCCTCGCACATGGTGGAGATGCATTGTGAAAGGAAAACATTCCATGTTACGAAAATGGACTGTGTAACCTGTACCGAAAGCTTCTGCAGATTTAATACCAGGCCAATTCTGAACAACAGTTCCTTGAACTCAGATTTGCCAATATTGTATTGTATCGTTTCATGTGTAATATCTCTGCAGGGTAAGTATGTAAAATTTGGTTCAGATCTGTGAATCGGTGTAGATTTGTGCCAAAGGGCCTTAATGCAGGGAATGGAGAGGGACGCTTGAAATTTGAAGTGGACTGTGTTACTTGTCGGGTTTCAGAGGGTAAGTATGTAAAATTTGGTCCAAATCGGTGAAACGGTATAGATGTGTGCCAATGGGCTTAAATACGAACATTGAGCTTCATTATTTTTTTTTGCGTATGGCTTTTAGTGCCGAGAGTGTCCGAGGACATGTTCGGCTCGCCAGTTTTGTAGCTGCTTCGAGACGGACACCCAATGGGTGAGCTACAAGTACCGTTGGGGAGGAAAGTTGGATTGGAAGGTCGAGGAGTTGGAAGGTAGCGGCTGTGGCCTATAGTTAGGGACTAACCCCGGCATTTGCCTGGAAGGAAGATGGGAAACCACAGAAGACCATCTTCAAGGTTGCCGGCGGGGGGATTCGAACCTCCTCGCCTCCCGGATGTGAGCGACTGCCCACAGCCATGCCATAACGACCACGGCTAACTCATCCGGTATTGAGCTTCATATCTATGGATGAAAGGCAGCCTTTGTGTTAATCGAGGGTATAAGCTATCGGTGTAATCCGCAGTGTTCCAAAAGATAAGTACGTAAAGTTTGGTTCTGTTCTGTTAAACGGTGTAGATTTTTGACAAAGGGCTTAAATGTTAGGAATGGAGAGGGTTGTCCGAAATTTCAAGTGGACAGTGCTACCTGCAGGAATCCATCGGCTAAGTAGGCCTACGTAAAATTTGGTTTAGAATGGTGAAACGGTGTACATTTATGCCAGAGAGCCTAAATGTAGAGAATGAGGAGGGCTGTCCGAAATTTCAAGCGTTACTCCGTGTTACTCGTCGGGGTCCAAAGTGTAAGTACGTAAATTTTGGTTCATATCGGTGAAACGGTCTAGTTTTGTGCCAAAGGGCCTAACTAAGAACGTAGAGCTTTATATATATATATAGATGAAAGGCAGCCTATATGTTAATCGAGGGTATAAGCTATCTCCATCTCAAATTAAATCCAAATCCGTCCAGCCGTTTTAGTGTGAAGGGGTAACAAACACCCTCACTCTTTCACTCCTCTACACAAACTCACAAAATTTCAAAATAAGTACTAGCTATACCCGGCATGCGCTAGAATGCCAATCAAAGACAGATAGAGAAAGAAAGGAAGATAATAATAATATCGTATGGCCTCGGATGCAGGGTGCAAGCTTTGTAATTTGACACCCAGAGGGTAGCTTGCATGTCGAATTTCGTTGTTCCTCCAATCACTATGAAAGTCAAAGAGGTTAGATATCTAAGCTCCTTGAACACTATAGCGCATTCTAGTAGAGAAATGAGGAACTTTGTGTTGGCGGAAACTCCCGAGATTAATTTTGCCGTTATGAACACGGCCCACTGAATTCAAATGGGTTCTTTGACATGCCAACATCGTATGACATGCGTGTCGTATTTTTGCCGCCTTTCAAAAATCACTTACCATGCCAGGAGCGAACCTGCAATCTTGGTTTTACGTCCCTTTTAACAACTTTGGCTTTTAGAGACGCCGGGGTGGCGGAATTTTTCCCCAAAGGGGATCTTTAACGTGCCAGTTAATCTACTGACACGGCCCCCTCGCATTTGCGCGCCCTCAAATGCGAACTTTCCGCGCTCGATTCCATCCTGCAACCTTGGTCACAGCAGGCGAGAACGTTAACGCTGACCCACGCAGCCAGCCCAAGAAAGAACGAACGAATAGGATATGCACCTCTCTGTGCATAATTACAAGCGATGATTGCCTCCTCTCTTGTAAAATTCCAATCCGGAGGTAAACTAGTCCCCCGTTCGGATCTCCGGGTGGGGCCTACTCGAGAGGGGGTTAACATCACAGAAGTGACAAAGAGGAAATCTCACATTCTACGGATCGGAACGTGGAATGTTAGAAGTCTGATGGGCAGTGGAAGGTTAGAAAACTTAGAAAGGGAAATGGATAGGTTGAAGCTGGATTTGGTTGGCATTAGTGAAATGCGCTGGCAGGAAGATCAGGGCTTTTGGTCAGGAGACTATATGATCATTAGCACTAAATCAAACAATGGGCAAGCAGGGGTTGGTCTCATATTGACGAGGAAACTTGGACAGCGGGTAGAATATTACGAGCAATAAAGTGAACGGATTATGGTAGCAAAAATAAACACAAAACCTATGTGCACCACAGTGGTATACAACATGTCTATATAACTACCAGTCAAGCTGATGAGGAAGACGTTGAAAAGGTCTACGAAGAAATAGGTGAAGTTTTGAGATATGTCAAGGGTGATGAAAAGGTTTTAGTAATGGGAGATTGGAATGCTGTGGTAGGAAAGGGAAGAGATGGGAATATAGTAGGAGAATTCGGATAAGTTGAAAGGAATGATCGAGGATGCAGGCTGATGGAATTCTGCACCAAGCATGAGTTGGTCATAGCTAACACCTTATTAAAAAAGCACAATAGGAGAATATACATATGTATGAAACCAGGAGATAGAGGGCATTACCAAATCGACTTCATTATGGTCAAGCAGAGATTTCGAAACCAGAGTTTGGTTTGCAAAACGTATCCCGGAGCTGACATAAACTCTGACCACAATCGGGTTATTATTAAATGCAGACTTAACTTGAAGAAATTGAAGAAAAGTCAAAAGCCAAGAAGGTGGACGATAGACAGACTGATAGAGAAGGACGTGAACAAACGATTCAAGGCGAGTATAGAGAAAGGACTAATGAAAAACCCTGAACAAGCTCCAATTGCTGAGAAATGGTCAATTTTGAAGAATGAAATAACAAAATCTGCAGAAGAGAACATTGGTAGGAATGAAAGACTAGGTAGAAAACCGTGGATCACGCAGGATGTACTAGAATTAATGGACGAACGGCGGAAGCAAAAGAATGAAAGAGATGAAAGGGGAAAAGCGGGATACAGGCGTCAGAGAAATGAGGTTAACAAGAAGTGCAAGGAAGCAAAAGAAAAATGGTTGAAAGAGAAATGTGCAAGAATAGAAAATTGTCTGAAATTAGGAAAAGTAGATACTGCTTATCGAAGGATTAAGAGTGCTTTCGGAGAAAGGAAGTCTAAGTGCTGTAATATTAAGGACTCAGATGGAAAACCACTAACACATAGGGAAGAAAAGGTGGAGAGATGGAAAGCCTACATAGAGTGTTTGTAGAAGGGAAAGGATATTGAGAATGGAAAGGGACGAGGAAATTGAAATTGATGAGGATGAGAAAGGAGATGTAACATTCTGATCGGAATTTGACAGAGCATTGGAAGACTCAAGCAGGAACAAAGCACCACGCATACCGATTGAGTTGCTAAGCTGCATAGGTGATGAAGGTCTGACAAGGTTATTTCACTTGCTGTGTAGGATTTATAATACAGGTGAGGTACCCTCTGATTTCAAGAAGAATGATATCATCCCTATACCAAAGAAAACAGGAGCTGACAGGTGTGAAGATCACCGTACCATCAGCTTGATCACTCATACATCAAAGATCCTGACTAGAATAATTTACAAGAGGATGGAAAGACAGATAGAGAGTAGGGTGATGACCAGATTTGCTTCAGGAGGAACGTAGGGACAATGGAAGCTCTACTAATTCTGAGGCTGATTTTGGAAGCTAGAATAAGGAAGGATAAGAGAACGTTCAGGGCGTTTGTAGACTTAGAAAAGGCTTTTGATAACGTTGATTGGAGTAAGTTTTTTGACGTTTTGAAGACGATTGGAATAATGTACATGGATAGAAGGGTACTCTGCAATCTATACAGAAACCAGACAGTAGTTATTCGAGCCGAAGGATATGAGAGAGACGCTGGTATTTAGAAAGGTGTTAGGCAAGGCTGAAACTTATCACCAATACTTTTCAATGTATACATTGAACAAGCAATGATAGAAATTGGAAAAAAATTCAAAGTAGGAGTAAAGATTCAAGGAGAAATAATTTCAACTCTGAGATTTGCTGATGACATCGTCATCTTAGCCGACACACCAGAGGAGTTGAATGAGTTTTTAAATGGTATGGATTCTGTCTTGAGGAAAGAATTCATGATGAGAATTGAAAATCCACAGCCTGCTTCCAGTCTCCGACCGGGTCAGGAATGGAATGAATGAAGCCCCCACCTAGCGGCGAGGATATGGGCTGTGCTGGCTGCCGAGACCTGACGCACTCCTCTGGGGCAATGATTAAATGAATGACAGATGAAATGAAATGATAGTGGAGAATGTTGCTGGAATGAAATTTTGACAGGGAAAACCGGAGTACCCGGAGAAAAACCTGTCTGCCTCCGTTTTGTCCAGCACAGATCTCACATGGAGTGACCGGTATTTGAACCACGGACCCAGCGGTGAGAGGCCGGCGTGCTGCCGCCTAAGCCACGGAGGCTTATCATGATGAGAATTAATAAATGTAAAACAAGAATATTGGAATGCAGTCGAAGGAAATCAGAAACCCCTAAGGATGTCTAATTAGCAGGTGAAGAGCTAAAGGAAGTAGGTGATTTATGTTACTTGGGAAGTAAAATAACCAGTGATGGACGAGGCAAAGAGGATATAAAAAGTAGGTTAGCACAGGCAAGGAATGTATTTATACAGAAAAGGGATCTGTTGACAGCGAATATAGATTTAGGTGTTAGGAAGTCGTTTTTGAAAGCCTTTGTCTGGAGCTTGGCGCTCTATGGAAGTGAAACTTGGACTATTGGTGCAGCAGAAAATAAGAGAATTGAAGCGTTTGAAATGTGGTGTTACAGGAGAATGATGAAGATCAGATGGGTAGACAGGGTTACGAATGAACAGGTATTAAGGCGAGTGGGAGAGGAGAGATGGTTCTGGCTGCTGCTAATGAAGAGAAGAGATAGGTTGGTAGGACACGAACTAAGACACCCAGGAATAGCAAACTTAGTTATAGAAGGAAGGGTCGGGGATGAGAACAGTAGGGGTAGACCAAGGTTAGAGTATGTTAAACAGATTGTCTCGGATGTAGGGTGTGGTAGCTATGTAGAGATGAAATGATTAGTTCAGGACAGGGGGGGGGGCATGGAGATCTGCATCAAACCAGTCGAAAGACTGAAGACGCATACAATAACCTCTAGGTTATTTGCTGATATAGGTAATTCAGATTTCTACCTTTGATATCTTCCTAATCTGAACCTTATATGCTGGCTTCGGTTGATACTCGTTGCACGTAGAGAATGAGCTATTGGCGTACTGCTCGGGTCCCAGCTCCGTGAATCTTAGAGGAAGTGGTGCGATCCCGGATGACGGTGACTCTTGGCGCCCACACTTTTATTTTTCTCACACACTCCATGAATGATACAGTCTCAAATCTGTCAAATTAGTCAAATCTGCATCTGCGTCGTTACGGAGGTTGATTCGTAAGTCATGGCAATAGAAAGTAACGGTTTAGGTGACAGAACAGACGTATGAAGGCTTAATGTGTAACATTGAAGCTTAGACGCATTTTCGTTGTATTACCGAATGTTGATAAACCAGTGCCTCGAACTAAATGTTTTGGTACTTAATTCTTTAGTGTTGTGTTGATGTATTGTAGAATCTCGTCATATGACTTTGGATACGTGTTTTCCAGTGCTGGAGGTGTGCTTTTGTGAGTTATATTGAGCAAGGTTGTAAGCCTCACCATGCTGCTATCTCAAGTTATTGATGTGTAACATATTCCCACTCGGTTGCTGGATATTTTTGTGGGAGTGATTTTGAAAAATGGGACGGAAGTGGATCGGAACGATCGAGGTGGCACCAGCTGGCACACTTCCGTTCGATCGAACAGAAATGTGCTAGCTGGCAGTGGTGGATTGAACGGAAGTGTAAGACGCACTGCCAACTCGATCGATTGATCCAGCTGGCAGTGGTAAGAGAAACAATGAGCGAGCGGTGTCGGAAATTGGTACCATGACGTACTCCCGGCCATGTGGAATGTATATGACATACTGAACGGTAAACGCTCATGCGAACTCTGGTGTCAAGTGATTGAAACAAAGCACATGGTACATGCTCGAAGTCTTCGTATCAGTATTTAAATGGTAACATGCCTTAATATCAAACATTGTAAGTAGTCGGCATTGCCGGTATTATGTTTCTGCACAACGGCTATTCAAATATTAACCCACATAACGGTAATGCAGTCATCAATATAATATAATCGTTGTGGTTATACGAGAATTGAGCAAGCCTTCATGAACTATTGCTGAATACATTCTCTTTACACACAAGAGGGCCTATTCATAAGGCATTTTAAATTCAATTTCACGCAGGAATATTATCGAAACAAGCAAAATATAAATGAAACTTAATTCCGTAATGCAGTATTATTGGAACGTGGAAATAAGTCACCACCTTGTGCAAAATATTTGCATAGTCGAAATAGCCGTGGGGTTAGCGCCTCTGACTGTGAATCTAGAGATCTTGGGTTTGAATCCCGGACCAGGTAGATATTTTTGCCACCAGGTTATCATTTTATCAGAATCCATATGAAATTACGTGTTGGTCTGTGAATCAAGAGGGCCTGTTTATAAGGAATTTAAGGTTATGAGCGGTGTCGCGTCTATTAATCCAGTTGATCCATATCGTATTCTTTATTTAGGCTAGTGCTGGTGGAAGCTACAAATAATCTAATAAAATGAGTTCCGTATTATAAACCACAATATCTTTAAAACACTCCCTTTTACAATAGAGTAATATTTGTGCCAATAATAGTTTAATATACCGGTGTATCAACAATTTCACGTGAGGTTTCTTTTATGTCAGATGTTACACATCATATGCGACTACTGTGAGGTTCGTATTTTTTTTTATGTTTCCTGTCTAAAATGACTACAATGTTTGGACAATATGTTTTGAATTGAATTTGAAATTGTTGCCGTGTACTTAATAACAATACTGGTCTTTTACCGAAAGGTACTTACTCCAGCACATGGGAGGTACCAATAGAATATATGGAAATAAGCTGTTTGTTCCTTACGAAACTAATTGTGTGTACTACGAGAACAGTTAATACACGTTTTGTACTGGTAAGTTTGTTAATATTTTTAATTATGTCATTCATTTTATGAACACGTATTTATTAGACAATTTTTAAAATTGATAGCATCCTTGAATGCTCGGGTAAGCCTGAAGCGTCAGGAGGTCGAGACTCCGCGCCAATGGTCAAACATTTCTGTGCTTTATTTAGATGGGGAATAAAATCTTCATTAACTTGGACTATTGGAGCAGCAGAAAAGAGGAGAATTGAAACGTTTGAAATGTGGTGTTACAGGACAATGATAAAGATCATATGGGTATGTAGGGTTACAAATGAAGAGGTATTAAGACGAGTGGCAGAGAAGAGATGTTTCTGGCGGTTTCTAATGAAGATAAGTTATAGGTTGGTAAGACACATACTAAGATACCCAGGAATAGCAAAGTTAGTTTTGTAAGGAAGTGTCGAGGACAAGAACGGTAGGGGTGAGACCAATGTTAGAATATGTTTAACAGATTGCCTTGGATGTAGGGTGTGGTAGCTATGTAGAGATGAAATGATTAGTTCAGGACAGGGAGACACGGAGGGCTGCATGAAATCAGTCAAAAGACTGAAGACTCAAACAACATCTCTTGTTTTCTTTTTATCATTTACGAAAGGAGCTGGTTAGGTAGATTGAAGAAATCATATCCAATTAGAGAGCCTGTGCGAGTAATCTCGCTTGTGTTAAACCACCCGCCGGGCATAACTGTTATGCGGGCTGGACGCGACCCTTTTCTGGCAGGGGCTATCGTCTTGTTTATTTTTGAAGCGCACTTTTTAAACAAAATTGTTGATATTTATGAAATGAGAGTGCAAATCGTCACTGCTGTGGGCAATTCCCTTTCTTTTCAATGGGCATTTTAGTCCAGTGAATAGAGGTCTGTTACCTTACAAACGGTCCGGTAGTTCTAAATTTTTTATATGTTGTCTAGGACGGCTAGTAGGTGTTTAAAATGTAAAATGCACAACTTTCCTCCCTCCGCGCCCGCCGCCATATTGGAAAAATCGCAAAAAATCGGCACTTTCTTGATATTTTCGCCTATATCTCCGTTTTGGTGTGTTTTAGTGAAAATAGAGTTCTAGTCAATGTTGTAGATAATTAAATTTCCTACAATTTACGTTCATTATTTTGTTTCTAGGACTTATGGTTACGGAAATATTTACTTTTTAAACAATAAAAAAATCACATTTTTCAGATATTTTGCCAAAATTATAACTTTAGAACGCTGTAATTCTGTTATGGCCTATTCTAGAAAAACAAGTATCACAATATAATTTGTAGAGAATTTAATTACCTACAAAATGCATGTCATTCTTTAGCCAACCATTTGAAGTGAGGGTAAGTATAAAAATTAAAACAATGGGTATATTGCTTTTTTAGCTTTTGTGACTCCACATAAAGAAAATACACAAACTATTTTCCAGCTATGGCTTGAATTTTTAGTTAATACTAACCATACTTGAGCTTCTTACATGTAACAGTGCAATTATAATGAGGCAGGTACTATATTTCACTTAAATATCCACTGGTGAGAGGAGATGTCCAATTCCAAACAATCCACCAACACAGCAAGTACATTTTTAAAGATTCATTTATTTAAACAAAATAAGATCAAAATACAGCAATAATCTTATAAAAATCAGTAGTGAATAAACTAAGAACATAAAATAAAACTGATTTACTGGAGCTTCGCTCGTTTTGTAGGGGATGAGTGAATGTTGTCGGAGTCTTCATTGTCCTCCTCAAATAGTGAAGTTAGTAGATCGTCTTCGTCGTCGAGGTGACTTCCTCCCTGTTATTACATTCTTCTCTACTACATACTTTGCAAAGGGCGGAACAACTTAGGCCCGCCTTTCTACAGCCACACGCCCCCATACAGCCAGTTGTGCATCTGCATGAGATGTTGTTAAGCAGGTTTGGGGGAGCAGCGTCTCTACTCATCCTGATGGGCTCCAGTCTTCCAGCTTTTCTACACCAGCCCAAATCGATAGGGTCCTTGTCAATCCTCATCCACTGCATGACCTGGTGATATGTCCTCAGAAAGTGGAAATGTGCTGCGTCAGTAGTTGGAGGTAGTTTAGCCAGGTTGAGTTTAATGGCACTAGTCTTCAATTTGCTATAGCGAAGGGAGTTCAACGAATGTTCTCCACTGCCACCATACAGGGATATCAAGATTTTCTCCCCTGCTGCTGAAATTTCTTGGGGACTGGCAGCAGGGTCTTCGAACCTCTTAGCCTGCTCCTGCAATGATGGGTCTTTCGTAAAATGTTGCCAGAATTTATTCTTTCCAAACCCAAAAATGTTTGAAGTGGTGTCACAGCCCGATATTGCGTGCAGGAGCAAGATACAGCCTTTGGAGTTGTACTTGTAGGAGGAGGCGGAGTAGATTGCTTCTGGATGTTTTCCCCTCGCTGTTTTTTTTTAGGTAAACATTATTTACCGCAGGTGTTGTGCCAGTCAGCAGTACAAGTAGGTCAATGTCTTCCCCGACAATGATAACGGCGTCGTACGTGGGGGAGAGGTGTTTAGCTGTGGCAACTATCAACCTGTCAGCATCTTCGGAAGCTTGGTCTGTAGATATGTTCGACGCTTGCAATTCACTGGAGAGCAGCTTCACAAATCTGTCCTTGTTCCCCTCATTGGCCAAGAACTTATCCTGAGATGTGGTGTTAACAATTGCTTTGTTAAAGACCACGTCTGGTGATGAGTTTGGCTTGTACCTTCTTGCTCGTTCTGCAGTCTTGGTCCCTTGATGAGAAGGATCTGTAATGTAGCCATCAAAAATCACCATCACATCGGTGCCATAATGACGTCGAACGTACTTGACGTAACCCTGGCAAATTCCTCCAAAGGTCAAGCTGCTGTTCCATACAACTTTGTGCAGAAGGTACCCTCCATCAATAACGACCATGGAACGTTGAGGTAGTTGGAAGTCTTGTGGAAGTGGCGAGAAAGCTGTGTGTAATAATGATTTCGTCCCTTTACGCATACCGTCCTCATTAAACAAAGACATAGAGAAAGGTAGTTCTGAAGATCTTCTTCTGATTGTTTCGCTATACACATGCGGTTAAAAAGCGTGAGTGGGTCAACAGATAACTTCTTGCCTCCCACCTTCATTGAGTTTTTATCGAACATCAGTGTGATCACTTTGTCTTCTTTTCTTAAAAGACGCCTCTCCGAATGTGTTTCCAACTATTTTTGCTCCCCCTGCCCCTCCTACCACTTGGGCTTGGTGACAATTAACCTGGTCACTTCCCACTACGCCAGAGTTAATGTTGATGATTAAATTAGTTTCGGGAAAGGGTGGGTGTTTGGAAAACCAATCAAATAGAATCCCCACATCATGAGCGTCACGACTCATTCTAGTAGGCCTCATTTCCACGTGCTGCTCAGAGAACGTTGATGTTACGTTGCTGTACTTCTCGATTTCATGAGCAATATTTTGCAGGCAGGTCATCCCACTCAACAGAGTGCTCTCAGACATGCCCCTTCCGATTAATCCTCCCCCTATTTTCATATCCTTCATTAGCATTTGTTCGATTGTCATGTCGGTCCAAATACCGGACCAGAACTTGTCTGATCTTCGAACAGTGAAATGACCCTCCATTGTGAACTTCTTAAACTCAGTGTCTGCCACTCTCCCTTTCAGTAAGGAACGTAGTTCTGGCGTTGGCCCCTAGGTACCACCACTTACCGGGTTAAAACTGACATAACCTAAATCATCCCAAGTACCTGGTTTTACCACACTCTCCAGGCCATAACTGAATTTCAGCGTTCCAAAGTTAGAATTTTGACAAAATATCTGAAAAATGTGATTTTTTATTGTTTAACAAAGTAAATATTTCTGTAACCATAAGTCCTAGAAACAAAATATCAAACGTAAATTATAGGAAATTTAATTGTCTACAACATTGATTAGAACCCCTTTTTCGCTAAAACGCACCGAAACGGAGATACAGGCGAGAATATCAAGAAAAGGCCGATTATTGGCGATTTTTTCAATATGGCGGCGGGCGCGGAGGGGGGAAAATTGTGCATTTTCCATTTTAAACACCTACTAACCATCCTAGACAACATATAAAAAATGTAGAACTACCGGACCGTTTGTAAGGTAACACCCCCATTTTTTGCTCTATTCACTGGACTATTTGTTTCAATTGGTTGCTTCTGTGGGTGTATAGACCACCCGCCCGGCTGTAATGTGCTCACTGTGATACAGTTCGGGCAAAGGCTATCGTCTTGTTTAGTTGTTTAAACGCACTTGATAAGCAAATAAATATATTTCCGTTGACTTTTGAAGAAATGCAAGGTTTCTCCTGTACTATTGAGACGATTTGGGCCTTATAACTCCCTCTTATTTAAGAGCTTGAATTTTGTGAAACATATACCTAAGCGTTTTATATAGTCTATACCCTATGAAAATGAAAATCCACAGCCTGCTTCCAGTCTCCGACCGGGTCAGGAATGGAATGAATGAAGCCCCCATCTAGCGGCGAGGATATGAACTATGCCGGCTGCCGAGGCCTGACGCACTCCTCTGGGGCAATGATTAAATGAATGACAGATGAAATGAAATGATAGTGGAGAGTGTTGCTGGAATGAAATTGTGACTGGGAAAACCGGAGTACCCGGAGAAAAACCTGTCTGCCTCCGTTTTGTCCAGCACAGATCTCACATGGAGTGACCGGGATTTGAACCACGGACCCAGCGGTGAGAGGCCGGCGTGCTGCCGCCTAAGCCACGGAGGCTTTATATAGTCTATACCCTAATTGATGATGATTTTAAGTCGGAAGGTTACAAAATCCATTGCGAGAAAACGAAACCCTTTGTGAACATTATAGCAGCCAATGATACCCATTGCAAGTATATTTGCCATGATTTCTGAATCAAGCCCCATATTTGAGCCAGCATTACCCAGCCAGGCCTACAAGCCCTTGTCCTCCTTCTATCTGTGTTCTGAATTGGGCTAGCTTGGATCCTGTGTTTATCGTGTGACAGCAGAACAATAGGTGCTGTCACCTGCTTTGTTACTTGTAGCCACATAGGGTGACATTTACACGGCTTTTAGCCTCCTGATACGAACATCCTTCGTTATTCTCTGGAACTAATTCAGCATGCGTTCCGTACTCCTCTACGACAGTGTACAATTTCAGAAAGGATGGATGCTACCGTGCTGAAGAGAACACTGGTTACAGTTTCCTGAATATGGACTGATGACCTAGCTATTCACCTGCATGAGCTGCCGGGTTACTGAAATCGGCCTGTATGTCTACTCAAGGCTCTATGCAGAGCTGCCAAATGTACACTCTTAAATAATTTCCCCCTGGGTATCAAGACTAGTGGGACTTGGGATGGCGACCACGGGACCTTAGATGAGTCCGGCATTGCTTCCACGTACCTGTACTTATGCCGGATTCCTTTCTGTCATCTTTCCTGTCGACCTTCCTTGGTCAACTTGGATGGAACTACAGGTAAATAGGAGATGGTTCACCACAGGGTAAACAACGAACGTAGCTCAGGAATCCCTCGGAGTCGCCATCTCCCAAGCCTCTCAGTCGTGAACCCATCAAAGATTTGAAAAAAATCACAGAGATTTGACATGTCGAAAAATGAAAGAAAACAATTGCCAATTAAGATGGGAAAATGATGACGTTGTAAGGCCTAGGATGCCCTAAAACCGTCGGGGTTGGAAGAGAACAAGAGTTGACCATGGGAGGTCGCTGGAAGGAAGGGGAATGAATGGCATGTTCAGCTGGGCTCCCATGGCTGTGAGCTCCTAGGGTGATATCCCAGCGGAGCAGAGTGGTTAGCTGGTGTTTGGAGACCTGCGGCCTTCCTGAGTGGGCCATTCCACACTCACGCCAAACAAATACCGGGATTGTACCTTATTTCAGTTCCCAAGGGGCACCTATTCCAATCCTATATCTTAATAATTACAGTTCAAAGCTACAGTCACCACAGGAACATAGGTTGTCTCATAAATCAGTGCGCATACATATCTAAGGTGAATGTAGATGATCTTTCAATACAGTTGTGCAATCTAAGCTACTGATCTTAGTGTGACTTTTGCAATTGCCATCAATGCGAATTCAGGACGAAAGTTCCTTATTATTGAGAGCAGGGATTCACAAACGCTAGAAAATGCACGGTGCAATGTTCCCAGTGTCGGCTTGACGATCATTCACCACATTTGCACACAAAAAATACCAATAATTTAACATTTAAAGTGAATGGGAACATACGTATTTTGTACCACATAGCATGAGTGCAGTCCAGTAAATCAGATTATAGAAGGAAATATATTAGGTTTTCATGACAAACTCGGCCATGGTGGCCGAGAGCACTAACGTACTACCTCGTGCTACACTGGCATCGGGAGAGCGTGGGTTCGAATCCCACCTTAGCCGTCCTGAAAATGGTTTTCGTTGTTTCCCATTTTCACCACCAGGCAAAAGCCGGGACCGGTTCCTTTCAACAGGTCCACGGTCGACTTGCTTCCAAAATCTCTTCCCTGGCTCTTTCTTAATTAGACCCAAATTATCGGCCACCTGGACCATCCCCAGTTGTATCTGTTGACAAAGTGCGTTAAGTTCCCAGGCACCTTCCTTGCGACGGTAGAGGAATGATCCTTTGCAGAGTCCGTAGGCGAAGCCGAATTGAGAGGATAAGTGATTCAAAAGAAAATCATGACAAAAGCAAACTACAAAAACCTATAAAAATAGAAAATACCGTCGAAGAGTAAATTCAAATAATCTTTTTCTTTAACTGTTCGATTTCTTTATAAAAGTAATCTTTGACATTCATTGGCGTACGCTTGGATCATTCACGCTGTCATGTATACAGTTCAGGTCTTGACTCTTGACTGTCACTGCGGAGACCCGAGTGCGAATCCCGGCTCGGCTAAGAAATTTAGTTCTCGACTGAGGGCTGGTACGGGGTGCACGCAGCCTCGTGAGGAAAAACTGAGAAGAAGCTGGTTTGATTCCTACCTCAGCTATCCTAGAAGTGGTTTTCTGTGGTTTCCCATTTCTACTCCAGGTGAATACCAGGATGGTCCCTAACTTAAGGCCGCGTCCATCTCCTTCCCAATCCTCATCTGAGACACTAATACATCCATCACAATAACACAGGTTATCAGACAACATCCATGTGCACCCAATTACACGGGGCTACATGAACACGATGTCGCAAAGCCCTTCAATGAATCAGCAGCAACAACAACACACAGTTCAGAGTGCAGGAGAGGGACAAAGTGTTTTGCACTCTTTAATGCCCTATTTTTGGGGCTAGGTATAGCCGCATTCAGGGAGAAAAAAAGATAGATGCAAAGATAGAGGGGAAATTATTAACCCGGGAAAGAATTAATGGACATTAGTAAAGTGATACATACAGTATTTTTGAAATGAATGGTTGGTTGGTCATCATGGCTGCAGGGTTTGTGTCTCAAGTGTTGTGCTCGACCTGACACAAGCCATAATTAATTTAGCTCCATAATTCTTGTGTACACAAGCGCTATTGTTTCATTAATATTTTTTGTCCCCGTTGTGGTGTGTGGCCGGCAGCTACCTAGCCTACCTTCTGACACTCCGCATACATCTCATTATTCAAAGGCACCGACATATGTGATAGCTAGCTTACAATAATTACCCGTCATTCCTTGTTTTCTTTGCTTGGGAAAGACTCTGGCACATGGCATGCATGGCTCTGTTTACTTTCCTGCCACCTTGTGTTGTTATGCAGGAGGAGCTCGCAAACGTAGTGTGAGATGGTTACTTTGCTTCACAAACTGCAGGGGCGTGATGCCTCCCACCAAGGTGCATCCGGTTCAATTCCCGGTAACTGCGTGTGGGATTCTTAAAGTGAAAAAAACACCTCGTGGTGTAGCGCTAAATATACTAACTATATCCCCGGAGGTCCGGGTTCGATTCCCGGTAACTTTGTGAAGGTTCAGATATTTTTTGAACTTCGATATTATTCTTATTCAAAGAAGACGTGTGTGATATGATTTGTGTTACAATTCCATTATTGAAAATTAGAGGTAAATTTTTGTTTGACATTTTAGTTCATTTTTATTTAACGTACTTGTTTGATTTTTTATATTTTTGGATTGTTGTAATTTAATTGTCTATTTGTAAATTTATATATGCAAATTTGTCTTAGCGAATGATATGTGTTGTATATTTCACTACTCTTAAGAGCCTGTATGTAACCTCCTAATGTGCTGTAGTGTTTATAATCCGAAAAAATCCGGTATTACCCCGAGGTCCCCTGATATTATTTATATTAATGGTCTACATCATTCACAAACGATTGCAATGTATCCATTTTTTAAAGTACTATTGAATAGTTTTCCATAATGGTTACTAAGTAAATCAAACCCTACAGGAAATTATCTGACATTTCGACAACATGACTTCCACCATGTCTTACAAAGAATTTCAGGAAAAGGGTCTGGATGCTGGTGTGTGTTTGAGTCTTTAGTGTTTTGACTGGTTTGATGCAAATCTGCATGCCTCTTTGTCCTGAGCTAATCATTTCATCTGAACATAGCTACCATATCCTACATCCGAGAGAATCTATTTTCCATATAATAACCTTAGTCTACCCCTACATATCTTATCCTCAACTTTTCCTTCCATAATTAAGTTAGCTATTCCTGGGTTTCTTAGTATGTGCCCAACCAACCTATCTCTTCTCTCCATTATGAGTCGGCAGAAACATTTCTCCTCTCCAAATCGGCGTAATACTTCTTCATTTCTTACTCTATCTACCCATCTGATCTTCATCATTCTCCTGTAACACCACATTTCAAATGCTTCTATTCTCCCATTTTCTGCTCCGCTAACAGTCCAAGGTTCACTTCCATAGAGTGCCACACTCCAGTCAAAGGCTTTCAAAAATGACTTTCTAATACCTAAATCTATATTTGCAGTCAACAGATTTCTTTTCTGTAGAAATACTTTCCTTGCCTGAGCCAACCTACTTCTTATATCCTCTTTGCTTCGTCCATCACTGGTTAATTTTCTTGCCATTTACCCCCAGGGGCTCACATCTAGTGGGTCGTGGGTTGGCAACCACGGGGCCCCAGCTGAGTCCGGCATTGCTTCCACTTACTTGTGCCGGGCTCCTCTCCGTCTTCATTCCTGTCGACCTCACTTGGTCAACTCTTATTCTCTTCCGATCCCGACTGTATTAGGGTATCCGAGGCCTAGGGAGTCTCTTCCTTTCCCGCCTTAATTGGCCCTTGTCTCATCTTTTCTGATACCCTCCTTCTTCGGGGGGTCAGCCTTCTTTTTCTTTTCATGCTATCTCCTGCCTTCTGCTCAAGGCCCTCAAGGAGGCCCCACCACTTCTGGTGCACCCTGGATGTTGTTACACCCTCAGGGGCTCACGGTTGGTGAGTCCGGGAGTTGGCGAGACCAAGGGATTCCTGAGCTGGGTGCGGTTTTCCCCCTTTTATCCATTACCCCTGGGGCGGACCCTCTCCTCTTTCACTTTCCTATCTGCCTTTCATGGCTCTCCTTCCTTCCAAGTCCCTCAATCCGCATTCTTCGAGGGTTGAGGGCATTTATTTTCCTCCTGTCCTTTATTTGCCTTATTCTCCTTTTGTTTTCCATTTCTTCTTCTATTATATAAGTTAGTAGTTAGTTTTAGTTATAGTTTACATTTCATTAGTATCTTCACGATCACCCAAACCATTAGGGGCCGATAACATAGACGTTAGGCCCCTTAAAACAACAGTTATCATCATCTTCCTATTTAGCAGACGTCTCCTATTTCCCTTAGCTTTTCTCCTACCAATTTGACATCCATAGGGGTTTCTGGTTTCTTTCGGCTGCATTCCATTAGTTTTGTTTTACATTAATTGATTGTTATCATGAATTCTTACCTCAAGACGGAGTCTATTAAAAACTCATTCAAATCCTCTGGTGAGTCACTTAGGATGACAATGCCATCAGCAAATCTTAGAGTTAAAATTACCGGGTGAGTTTGCAGTGGTCGTTACGGCGTGGCTGCAGGCAGTCGCTCACATCCGGGAGGCGAGGAGGTTCGAATTCCCCCGCCGGCAACCTTGAAGATGGTTTTCTGTGGTTTCCCATCTTCATTCCAGGCAAATGCCGGGGTTGGTCCCTAACTATAGGCCACAGCCGCTACCGTCCATTTCCTCGTCCTTACATTAACACTTTCCTCCCCAGACAACACTCCACTTGTAGCTCACCCAATGGGTGTCCGTATCGAAGTAGTTACAAAACTCTGGCGAGCCGAACATGCTCTCTGGCACTCCCGGCACTAAAAGCCATACGCTAAAAAAAGAGCTAAAAATGTTTATCCTTGAATTTTTACTTCTACTTTAATTTTTTCTCTAATTTCCTACATCGTTTGTTCAATGTCTAGATTGAAAAGTTGCAGCCTTGCCTTACACTCTTCTGAATATCAGCTTCTCTCTCATGTCCTTGGAATCGATTAACTGCCGTCTGATTTCTGTGTACATTTGTAGATCAACCTCCTTCCAATCTCTGTATCTTATTCTAATACTTTTCAAAATGTAAAACAACTCATTCCAATCAACGTTATCAACCTTTTTCTAAGCATGAGTAATCAAGCTGATAGTACTGTTATCTTCACATATGTCAGCTCCTGCTTTCTCCGGTATGGGGATGATAACATTCTTCTAAAAATCAGAGGGTTCCTCACCTATCTCATAAATCGTACATGCCAACTGAAATAGTCTGATTAGACCTTTATCACCGAAGCAACGTAGCAACTGATATTTCTATCATTACATGAATCAAGTCCCCATGCCTCTAAGTTATTCCATAACGGATAATACTTTATACTAACCGATAGTATGCCATTATCAGCATCGAGTTTGGCATATCTATCCTCAGATAGAACAAAATAGTCCAGTGAAGATTTTTTTTTGTCGTGTGGCCTCCTGAGAGGCCGAGTGCAGGTCTTTCTAGTCGACGCCCGTGGGCGACCTGCGCGTCGGGATGAGAGATGGAATGGATGAAGATGAATGAAACTGGGCAAGTATGTGGAAGGAAGCGGCCGTGACCTGTCAGAAGGTACCGTCCCAGCATTTGCCTGGTGTTGAAAATGGGAAACCACGGAAAACCATTTCAAGGACAGCCGACGGTGGGGCTCGAACCCACGCGTCTACCCAGTCAGCAGAGAGCTTGGCCCCATGGCCTAACGCTGGGCTTTAGCCAGCGTAGCCACTACTGTCGGTAGTGAAGAATTAAATAGCCTATTTTCATATATCCCAATGGTCTTTCTTAGGACGCGAAAAAGGAAAACGAGATTTTTAAAATTGCACTGCCGCCATTTTTAAGTTAACATAAAATTCCATTAAATTAGACGTCAGTAGCCTATATTTAGGCTTGTATGAAGATATTTCGTGCCAAGTCCCACAGCGCTCGGATGAAAAGTCGCGAGAAAAATCCATTTAAATATTTAAATCTCCTGTCACCGCCATGTTGGTTTTGTGCTAACAGGGTAATTGAATGATCCATAGGTGAACGTACGTTAATATCCTCTAGCAGTATACAAAATGTCAGTTTGATTGCTGTAATAGATTCGTAGATATTGAAAGCCGTCTAAATATTTCGGATGGTCGCCATGTTGGATTGCTATATGTGTAAGCCTGGAGTTAGCCTATGTACCATTAGATGAAGATTATCGCGTAAGTTCATTATTCCAACGATCACTTCGATTGTATGATTAGGACACAAGAAATAGAAACGTAATTTTAAAATTTTGTACAGCCGCCATCTTTGGGCTATCAAAACTATTGAATTTAATTTTAAATGAACCTTTGCCGTAACTACTTTCACTGCGCTCTCATGGTAAAATCACGATAAAAGTCCATTTAAATGTTTCAAATACGCTCGGCCGCCATGTTCGTTTTGTACTTATCAGGTTTTTGAAAGTCACATAGGTGAACGTGTAATACTACCTTTTATCACTGTAAGAATGCCGTGGTGATATATGTTACTGCTGCGGAGATATAGAATGCCAGTGAAATATTTCGCGCGGCTGCCATGTTGGATTGGTGAAACGTATTCAAATTCGAAAGGCACCGCCAGGTCGGACGAGGTAGTAGTATGGACTTACCGAGTTTTATTGAAATCGCTTTGTCCGATTAGGGTTTACTAGGGGGACACACACAGACACACACATATAGACACACAGACAAAAGGTGATCTTATGGCTTTTATTTTCATAAATGAAAATAGGCTAAAAATGCACTTAAAAATACCTTTATTTTGGAAGTACCTTGGCTGATATTATTGTCCCACCTATAACTACAATGCTATACACACCCGAGTAATTTTGAACAGTCACATTTTCGACGATGTACAGTTTCCACGGCTATTAGGCTATGCCACTTCCCATACAATCACAGTCGACCATGTCGTAGTGTAGAGAATGGAATGTTTCGCTGTCGCTCTAGAGGTATTGATTTGCCATCATGGCCATAAAAACCACCAGTCTCGTAGAAATGCCTCGCATCTCATCCCCGGCCCCTTTGAAACAGGAATAATATAGGGTGGATATAAATACGTCCCGTTAAAGAAGTTCCATCCTAGAGTCCCCAGAACAAGCATTGCCAGGGTCGGAAGAGAACCAAAGATTACCCAAAGTGGCTGAACACCTTAGTGGCGAAGCTGGAGGGGAATCGTTGACCCTTAGAATACCCATTTCATTCTCAAGGAATATGCTCATTTAAATTTTCCTATTTTCATTGGCATAGGCAAATGCAATCTCTAGTTTTCGGTATTATTCCCTGTAACCACGATGGGATTGACTCCAGCTTCTCAGTGCGGGACTGACCAGCCAGTGAGTCTTCTTTGGAACAGGCTCAAGTGTCTATGGGTAGAGAAGGCAATTGCGCATGCGCCAAGCGGAAGGTCGATATCTGAATGCGTCAGCAGAGAGCCTAGGCTCCAAGCAGTGAGGTGGGTGATATTTCAGCGCGTGCCTGTTCGCTTGTGAGTTTTAAAACATGGATCAGTGTACTTATTTAATAGTGTATTTAAAATGAAGACCATTTTCTTCGTTGTCCTATGAAGAGAAATGTGCAGTGAAAGAGAGAAGACCAAACCCTCATCTAAATAATCTACAGAGTGATAAACATGAGTCACGTAAATTCCAGTCTCAGTGGTATGGGCAGTATGAATGGTTAACGGCAAGTGTAACGACGGGCACGATGCATTGTTATGTTTGTGTTCTGTTTGGTGGAGATAGTAAAGAATGCAGTGAAACTGGGATTGCGTGTATTAAAAATTTTCATCGTAGAGCATGAAAGCATCAAATTTCTAAGAAACATATTCTTAATTGGGAACGATATCATCTTCTGGGACAACACAGAATAGAGCATGCTCTACCAGAGTGAAAATCACGTCGACTGGAGTTTATCGGCAAAAAACTAGAAGGTATGAACTTTAGAATGAATGTAATGTTGGTTGGTTGGTTCTTAAGTCTAGGGGCTGCGACAACGCGGTCATGTAGCCCCGTGTACTTTGGGTGTGTGTAGAATCTGTCTGATAACCGGTGTTAATTGTGATGACTGTATTAGTGTGTGTTATTTGTTTTTTAATACAAGAAAGGACTGCAGACTTTTGAATTTTTCAAATAGTTCCTTCTTTTGCCGCCAAACGCCACCTTCAACGACTACTAGTTCAGAACTTAGCTACCAGACGCCACCGCAGTCGGCTCTTAGCAAGGAACGTAGGAACCTAAGAGCGTTGTTTACATTCTTAACCTATACAATTTAGCTTCACACAGGTGTAATTAGTGGAAGGTTCTTTAACAAGCCATAAATCTATGACATGGGACCGCCGCGCCGGCTTTACTTCCCCTCCGAAGGAAGGCATACTGGAATGTAATGTTAATAGTTTAAACGGCCCTTTTAACTACTGTGGCTTTTAGAGACGCCGGGGTGCCGGAATTTTGCCCCGAAGGAGATCTTTAACGTGCCAGCAAATCTACTGACACGGCTCCCTTGCATTTGCGCACCTCAACTGCCAGCTGACTGCGCCAGGATATGAACCTGCAACCTTGGGCCCAGCAAGCGAGAACGTTACTGCTCAGCAAGCTGAACTTAAGAATGAATCGCCACTGCACAGTTAGGGGAAGATCAAAGACAAGAAGTTGGAAGAAAGCGACTGTGGTGATAAGACCTGTCCAACTTTATTCAATTTCACTGAACATTTCAACGTAATTGAATGGCTCATGACATAGGTGTGCTCCAAATTGCCAGAAACTCCATAATCAGTAGATATGGAATATTACTGAAGGTAAATACTACTCCCTCTGTCCCTTTCTCTCTGTCACATTCTTAGCTAGTGACACTTCCACATGCCATCCAACGTAGCCGAGATGTCTAATACACGTCCTACGACTTGCCTGGGTTGCTGGCGTTCGGGAATTCGAGGTTGGAATCACGGCGCTGATAGTGGCCATCCTGAGTGTTATTCTCGTTTATTTTTCACAACCACTGCCGGCAAATACTGGGATAGTAATTTCCAAGGCACCTAATACAGGGATGTCTGTACCGTGTGCCACCTGAACTTTGGTCACCCATCACCTTAATAGAGTTTCCTTAGCGGTAATAACGTGTTTATTTTTCTGCATGTTTCAATATTTGGAAGTCGTACATAATTTAGGAACATGTTAATCACGTTGGCGATATGATCAGCATGTTTAGTGGTGTCGTCTTGTGTGATGTGATTAGAGATGAAAGGGATTGCCGCCAGCAGCTGTGAGGGCCATGCGAAGTGCTCGTCTGTCTTGTTAGCTGTCAAACCCGATCGGCAGTGGACCAGTGGGAAGCTGAGCTCACAGGTATCATCTATCAGTACTTTCCTTCCTTTTACAATCTTTAGACATGTTCAGCCACTCCAGATGAAGTCATATTAGTGGTCTTAAGCTTCCGTGTCTATATGTCACCCGCCTTTCTCTGTGTCTATAGTGTCTGTTCCATCATCACTGAGGAACAGCCGAATGTAAGTCATCTAAGATGTCCCTTTCATATATCATGTATTTTTTATTAAATGTATGACAATGTATATTTCAATGAATCCGCATCGTTGCGTAGAGGCTACAAAGGCATCTGACTTTTAGAATGAAGCATTGGTTTTATGGCGCGTTAGGACAGAGTTGCCAGTTTAATTGTTCCACTTAATGAGAAGAGGGAGTACAAAGGGCTTCGCGTAGCCTACTCCTTCCACACTTTCAGCGATCGTACAGTGACGAAGACTTTAATTAATTACTGATTAATAATACTATTAGTAACATAACACAACGAAATAAGTTTAAATGAACGATAAGTTATGCTGAATATAACATAAAAGAGAGCAATAAAAATAAAATAAATAAAGTACATGCACAAGTAGCAAGCTGCACCCTACGTTGACCGTCCAAACTTCTTTCATAGAATGCGCGATCAATGGACAGCCCAGCCTGTGTAAACATTTAAACTCAGGGGTGGCCCGTGAGGTAGTGCCGGTGTGCCATGGCACCACCAATGTTTATATTAATTTTAAATGTCAAGGAAATAATAATTTAAAAAAAAGTTTGGTGCTTTTGTTTAGTAAGGCAACAGTGAAAAATGACTTCAAACCCCATAATATCAAGGAAATGGCAAGCATATCTTATTCTGCATTCATTTGAACGAGCGAGCGAATTGACATACGCTCTTGCGGCGCTAGCCTGAATGCGTGATAAGACTCAGTACCAATAGAGGCTAGTTTTGCTTGGCTTTGCATGTGTTGTACAGAGCGCCATGAAATGTTCTCCGCAGTGCTTGCGAGTGCCTGCGAGAGCTAGCATCAGCAGCTACTTTGGCAGCACGACTGTCGCTTGTATCAAAACATACAAACAGTAACCCTTGTACTCATCACAGCCATTCATAACAGATGCTGGAAGTGTTGATGACACACACGCTCGCTTATTGCGATTTCGACAGCCTAAGGCCCACACAAGTGGGATTCACCCTGTCAAGGACAGCGTGCTGCCAACTAAACTGCTGATGCTAGCTCTGGCAGGAACCGGCAGTCACTGCGGAGAACATTTCCTGGCGCCCAGTATTGTGTTGTGTTGTGTTGGGGAGCATATTACTTTTAGGTAGAGCCAACAGCCGCGTGGCGCATTCACCAGAGTGCAGCATGTAAGCGCAAGCTAGAACTTCTTGTACTGATTTATATTTCAACCACCAGAATACAACATAGCAGCATAATGCAGAGGACGCAGCTCCAGGGTTCCCAATTTAACGCTTTGTCACTTTATCTGGCGGCTTTTAGATATATACACGATGCTTTTAGTTCTTTCGTGTTAGACATTTAGTGACTTTTTCACACTCATATTGTTGGTAGGAATATTTTTTTCTCTATTTATAATGTAACCATCCGAACTTCTTGCAGTAAGTTTTGCTTTGTTTCGTTGGTTTAAGTTGGTGACACAGTTCCACCTACCAGAACGCAAATACGAAATCTCAGGTTTATTAATTTTTCTGGTGGCATTGCAAGTGTTTAATAGTAGCACCGTTAAATTATGTTTGTGTTAATTATATCGGGTGCAGCGGATATCCTTACCCAAGTTTATATTTGTATGTAAGATTCGGTAGTCTTGACGGTAGAGCATCTTGTTCATTTAATTTAACTGTTTAATCCGTGGTGGCAGCTGAAATTGTCCCAAAGTTGTATTGCGTGTCTTGTACAATTACACAGTTAAATACTGTGATTTTGAAACTTAGTCCTATAGAATAAAATATGCAGTGTCTATACTTGAACCGATTGAATGATTTGATTACAAATTTTGAATTTGCTGGCACCACCAAGGGAATCATTACCAGCCGCCACTATTTAAACCTACACTGGGTTTGTAGGTAGAAAACTTCTTCCAACTTTCCTCTAGAACTCTCAAACTGACATTATATGGTTATCTTTAAAAATCAAAAAGTTGGCAGTACACGAACTTTTTCAATGTTTCTTCACGCTTGTGAGAGAATATTCAGAAGTATTACCTACACGAAAATGTTAATATTGCCAGTATAAAATATTACAAGAATTCATCATCAAGATGACACATTTAGCTACACTTGTGGGTAAACTAGACGTCACAAAGTCAATGCAACATATCAGATGGATTTTACTAAAAATGGGAAACAGTTTATTGTTTCTTCTTAAATTATGGATATCTGAGTATTCTAGCTTTTCTATCAAATTTACGTAATCCTAATATTGGACAAAGAAGATCGACAAAACATATTTCTACCTGAAAATGGTGTTTGTGGATCAAAAAGAAAATTTCGACTGATCTGGAAACAGTGGATTGCTAGAAAATGATAGCGTCATGCATGTTTCACTTGCAGCAGAAAGAGAGAAGAATGTCCCTATTCAAACCAGTGGTTCATTCTAAACGATGGATGGTTTGTAGCACTCCTGGTAGTCACCGCGGAGGCCCGGGTTCAATTCCCGGCTCTGCCAAGAAATTTAATTCTGGTCTGTGGGCTGGAACGGCACACACTCAAATTCGTAAGGCAAACCTGAGGAGAGGCGGGTTCGATTCCTACCTCAACCATCCTGGAAGTGGTTTTCCGTGGTTTCCCACTTCTACTCCAGGCGAATGCCGGGAAGGGTCCTAAATTTAGACCACAGCCACCTCCTTCCCAATCCTCATCTGAATTACAAATATACACACTACTACAGCCATCACAATAACACAGGTTTTCAGACAAATTCCACACTCACCCAAGTACACGGAGTGGTGTATTCTTTGGAATACACGATAAGACAGAGTAAGCTTTTGCTTCTCTTTGCTTTAGTTCATCCCCTCCCGTTTTCGCAAACACCAACAGTGATCTCCTGATTTATCTTTGTTGGTATATTTTCCAACACCACCTGTGAGTCTGTTCTAGATATATATCTTCCATGACCCACCTAGTGTCATCTAGCAGCGAATCTCTGAAGTTTCTCAATTTTTCCCTGTACGAGAGGACTTCCTTACCAATAAGGCCACCAGATCTCGTCACTATCGCCAGCTATCATCTCCGTGATCAAAAGGACTTCGGCTACTTTTTCACCCACCCGGCTTCGCTAGTGACGCCTGTTATCAACTCTTTGAAGACCATTTCATCAAGAAAATTTATTTCTGTTATGTTGGTTATTCTTATTTGTATTCCTACCCCCACTCTTTTCCCTTCCCTGGTCCCTCTGCGCTTCGTTGAGCTGGCCTCACTTGTGCGTCTGAAGTCAAACCAGTCAGTCGGAGCTTAACTAAAGCTCGTCTCCTCACCTCGAGAGACAAACTTTCAAATCTTCGCCATGTTGTGAATTCCTGACTAACGGTCACCAAGGAATCGCCGTTCATCAGAAATGAGCTAAGTACTATTTCTATGTTCCTCAACTTATTTTAATTGATTTTAAATAGCTACATGCTTTGTAATGATCATATCATAGGCAGTGTGAGATTTCTAAATGTGGGGCAATGATCATCCTTCGCGGGATTTTCTATGTTGGGCTTTTGTCTATCTAAGCCAATCTTAACATGAAGCAGCATTTCTTATGCTTATTAAATGAGAGATTTTCTCACAACGTGGGACACCATTGAATTACCCACTGTATATAAAATACTTAGCTCGTAACACCGCTGGACTAATTTTTGCCCTATTCTTCAGTCATGATTGTTCTGGAATTTTCCATGCCGAACAATTCATCTACAAGTTAAACCTTCTAGTACTTTCCACTCACATATGGGAATACCTTTTTCAAACTAAGGAATCTTCCTTATGAACTACTGATCAATATCTAATTTTTCTTCCTCCGTTGGGATTTTTCTGGGGCATTCAACTAAAACCTACAAGTTTTTCAAGCAATAGACTCTCGCAAATCTAGTGTAACTAGTTATTTTCCACCATCGCAATAACTTCCTTTGCCATAAACTTTTTGTGCTACTACAGTGAACTTTTCAACTATATCAACAGACTATAGTAAAAACAGTGCCTGTTCAACTTTTTCATCCGCGTCGCGCTCGTCCGAGTACAATAAATACGGCCATGAACACTCTTCCACAATCCCATTTGATCTTTCCCAAACCCTTTTACTAACAAACTAAAATAATAAAATTGTTATTTAGGTCTCTTTTCAATGAGGTGTCACTCTCAATAAGTGCCCTCCCTTACTTGCTCGAAGTACAACGAATTAATGTCTGTAAAACTTCGTGTCTAGTACACGCTTTAAAATATATTGTTTCTCCCTTCTAATGAGGGAATCCAATTCTTTCTACTCAATAGTGAGTTATCTCTAGGTTTCACGAAAGGGAAATTTGCCCTATTTTTCTCGTGATCCCTACTTAAACATAGGAGTTCTAGAAACTTCCTTTTAATTTTTCTCTACAGGTTTCACAATAAGTGACCTGCCCTATTTGTATAATCTCTAAACGTAGTTCTGTATTAATACAAGAAGTTATAGAAACTTCTATTTCATTTCTTCCTGTTTTTTGTTGTTACTTTCGAAGTTGTTATTTGTTCATATTTCTAAGATACCTATCTAGAAATCCTTAAAGTACACACCTTGTACTTGATTTATTGTTTAACCTTAATTACGTTATTTATCTTAAAATTTTCTATTTATTAATCTTAGCTATTTCAAAATCTTACGAAGATTTTCGGTCATATAAAAGGTTTAAAACCAAAAAATTATCAATTGCCTGGCGCAAGATTTAAATGATTTAGGAGGTCTGCGACCCCAATTGTATGTAAACTCAAATTATATATGTCTTAAATTCATTACACCTTTTTGCATTGTTAAATAAATTTGAATTTTTCCTTTTGCTTTATCATTTCTCTGAAATAACGGTTAGGCAAGATCCTGTCTTCCCTGACTCTTCCTAGGTTTATGCCCTCTTTAATAAAAATAAATCCGTTGATAAGGTTTGCACTACTTGTTGCATTTGAGCAAGAACTCTTAGTTATTAACTTATTAAAGTCTCTCTTAGCTTTGATAGCTAATTCTAACTGGCCAGTAAGACAAGCATAGCTCGCTACGCCAGCTTCCTGTTTGTTGAGATTCTCCCTACGACTTATGGTTGGTTTTCAAAATTTAAGTTTTTTCTCATTGTCTAAACTTTTAGTCGGCTCCTTGCTGGGTAAAAGCTTAGTCATTCCTAAATGCAACTATTGGTTCTCTTACCAAAATTATTCTCAAGGTTATAATTGCTTCATCCCTATCCTTCTTGGAAACATTCTGTCACTTTTTAGAAATTCTACAATTTCAAGAACTAAAACATCACGGCTTATTCAAATTATTTGCATTCTTCAAAATATTTGTTTAAAACAAACTCCTTTAAAAAGGTACATAGGAAACTTATCATTTCTTTCTTTGCCAGACCACCACCCTTCCCCATAGTAGCCGAATCTTGGCTTGGAAGGGAAGGTACCTCCTACTCTCGTCTGCAAATAGCCCAAGCTCTAGCTGCGTTTCCCGTTAGCTGTGTTCGGGTCCCCACTCACTTTAGTGATCTCACGGGCTTTGCGTTGACACTCTTCTTTAAAATTGTTTGTATTTAGTGTTGGACTTTCTTCCTATTATCCACACTTGTTCCTCTGTCCGAAACCCACTTCACTTTACTTCGTAAAGCCCCTAAATGAATCAGTAAAAACTATATTTCAATGAAATTACTTGAAACTTCTTAAAATAATAAAAGATTGATTAATTTAAATTAAAACCTATGTAAATGGTAAAGTTATCTTAGTGCAGTGCCACTCAGTAAACTAGGCTACTGATTTAGGATTGGACTGAATTCCAGCAATAATCTTGAACGCAAATACACACAAAGTATCTAATCCACAGAAAGGCAAAATAAAACTGATGCAACGAATATTTCATTAATTAACTAACCTTCACACTAATAGGCTACGTGCAAATACACTTATTTACTTCCAATCAGTACAGGACCTATATGCTAAACAGTTAATATCTTATAAGTTCACGCTGAAGAATTTGTAGACAGGTACCACGTTGAGTATTCGACGTATATTCAATTCATAGCCTTTCAAGATACGAGTGTCGTTGAACTTGAGTGCGCCATCGTTTGTTGTTTATAGCAACAGGAGCCTTGCGGGTCGGCGATGGGTACACAGCGATGGCAGAGTACGGTTTCCACATTCCGTGCGCTACTTGTGTTAGACCGATATTATATTGCGTATTATGAGTGGAAACAAGAATAATAATGGGCGAATTAAGAATGATGCGTTCCTAACCGTTTCATAACAGCACAACCAAGTGTAGACGAGGAGAGGAGAATGATGACTGAGACTACTGGAGGTGAGTCATATCCTAACCACGCGACTGTACCGTCCTGTCAACCACGCAGATTTACAGCGTGACGCAAGTAAAGAAAGAATAGTTCCCACATTGACCACCAGCACTCGTATCGTGAAAGGTTAACTGATGCATAACCTTGTTGGGAAATACACTTCACGAGCATTTCGCAATATTCATATGTTCCATTTATTAGCCTATTTTCATTTATTTAAAAAAATAGGCTTATGAGATCATATTTTGCCTGTGTGTGTGTATGCGTCCGTGTGTGGGTCTTCCCCTAATAAAATCTAAGCGTCGACCCCGACCGTCCCTTTCAAAATTTATTACGTCGCACCAATCCAGCATGGCGGCTGTGCGAAATATTTCGTCGGCATTGTATATCTCCGAAACTCTTACTGACATCACCCTGAAATTATGCACGGTTATAATGAGCTCTACTAAATGTTCACCTATGTTACTTTTGAAAACCTGTTAACTACAAAAAGGACCTGGTGGCAAGGCGAATTTTAAACATTTAAATAGACTTTTCTCGCGATTTAACCAGCCGAACGCAGTGAACCTCGGCACAGTAAATGTTCATAGAAATTGGAATGCACTGACTTCTCTAATTTAGTTCAATTGTTTACATAACCTCAAGATGGCGGCTGTGCGAAGTTTTTATTTCTTGTGTCCTAATCATACAATCAAAGTCATCGTTTGAACAATGCACCTACGTAATAATCCTCATCTAATAGCACACAGCGCTATGGCCTACATACATTAAAATCGAACAATGGCGACCTTCCGAAATATTTAGACGGTTCTCAATTTCTATTAATCTATGAAAGGAATCAAACTGAAATTTTGTATGAGGATAGAGGCTATAAACATAAGTTCACCCATGGGACTTTTAGGCCTAATTACCTGGCGAGAACAAAACAAACAGAGCGGCGCAGCGCGGCGACTCAAAATTTAAATAATTAAATGGATATTCCTCGCGATTTAACCAACCGAGTGCAGTGAAGCTTGGTGCGGTATATTCTTATAAACAAATTTTAATCCACTGGCATCTAATTTATTTCCATTGTTTTCATAACCACATGATGGCGGCTGTGCGAAATTTTAGAATCTCGTTTTTATTTCTTGTGTCCTAATCATGCTGGTATACTGTATTCATTGAATATACGCTCAATGTAACTTCGCACTCATATTGTTGTTTTTTTGTGTTCCCCCCCCCCCCCCCCCCTCCTCATTCCCTTCCCTCATACTACTCTGCTTTGGGAAGTATACAGTATTATTCTTTTCTAATTATTTTCTTGTCTTCTACGCTTGTTATATACAAATTTATCATTTGTTTTGGGTTCTTCCCATTTATCCGATCTTGTGATTTCACTCCTAAACTTGTTCCTCATTATACCTCATCTTCCCTACGGTGGCGAATGGACTCTCTTCCAATTGCTCGACATGCGATTGAAATTTGAATAATACTCCTGCACAATAATCTCCATGTAATAGTACTGAACCCTTTATCATCTGATGGATAAATGATTCGATGTTTATTTCTTCAATTAATTAATATTTCCACCAGCGTCATGAAATAGCCAGACGAAGATGAGGAAACTTCAAGCATTTGTTGGAGACAGTGGGAACATACCTGCAGCAGTTTGACAAAAGGCTAAATACTTTAGCATTGTGAAAAGAAAGACCCTAGCAATGTTTCAGAAGGACAGGTGGTGGCTACCTCAAAATAGAAGGGACGCGTGGTGAGACACGCTTATGGTATGTTCATTGTAATATTCGCGCCTAGAAAAAATATAATGCAGTAACGTGAGTGGCTGATGATACTACTGGACACTCCTACGAGGCCGAGGTCTGATAAAAACCGCGAAGTTATTGAAAAAGTGGAACCAATGAGAGATGAATGCTTACGAACGCGCCAAGTCTAGCTTGGGCACGCGACAGCTAGAATTAACGCAGGAGTTCGGCTAGACAACATCTCTACGATCGATTCTAGGATTAATGGGCATATTCTTGACCTGCGCAATTTTACGAGTTCAGTGATATTTGTTTCATTCCTGTACCACTATTATTTAGAGAAATTTTTATATAATTTCCCCCTCTATCGATACCTAGGGCCAGTTCATTTATAAGTGGCGTGAAGAGCCAAGACATTGCTATTACTTTTGTGTGTCTGAGGACGTAGGTTATATTACATTGTGTGTGTCGGAAGACACAGGTTATCATTACATTTTGCGCGTCTGAGGACCTAGGCACTTGTACATTGCGTGTCATGAGGACACAGATTTTATTAATACAAATGTGTTAAATTCAGTGTGATAGATAGTCACTGTACTATTTTGTAGGGACAGTATCATCGACAATTCGCCAACAGACTGATCTGGGGAATTAAGTACCTAAAACGGCGAATTTAGTAAACAGATATCGAGTGTGAATTAATCTATAACTTTTTGCATCAGCACGAGAGATGACATCGCTTATCCTGGAAGAAGTTTGGAACTGTCAACACTCCATCGAGATGTTTGAGACGAGCTAAGCAGCATTAAGTAGGGAAATGGCTGCAGATGTTCGTTGACGGTGACTGGCAGAGGATGAGTACTGAATAATATTCTTATTATCTGACAAATTAACTTATGGTATATGGTACATATTTTGTTTGTAAATATCTTGCTTGTGTTGATTAACGTAGTGTATTTAGTTTTGGTCTGACACACCTTTTGCATGGAAACAGCTCGCACACATTTTATAGTCGTAAGTTCTTGTTTGTTTGATTTAATTAACGTGGCTATGTGAACGACCGTGTTCGCATATGTTTACGTAGTGCGATTAAGAAGCGTCTCTCGGAGATATGTTGTGTTTCAGAAGTAGGACTGAAGTAGTATAATCATGCAATAGATTGGAGGGTAAATTAATCTTGTAATATTTATTATTGATCAGATTCAGTGAGATCATTGCCGTTGGAGCAATGTAAATTGTGGCGAGGAGCAGTCAGCTCTCTCGTAGGTTTTTTTTATTTTTTTAAATAGTTTGTGAGGATCTGATTCAGCCGACCTGTGTGAAAAATGTTATGTCATTCCCAGCAGTGTGTGTGTGTGTGTATTTTATTGGTCATTATAAGCGGGAATTTCAGCGTAGACTGATTTCTGTCAGCTTGGTGCCAAGTCCATATGGTTACCTTGCGAGGACATATGTGGCTATATCGATTAAGGTCTTACCATATGTTTATGTGGTTGAGATTTGTTGCTGTTGATTCTACGAGATAACGGTCAGTTGGTCAAGTTATTTTTACACACTGGGGCTGGACGATGACCAGAGTTGAGGAAGGGGGAAGTTGTTTCACAAGGCGGGCTGAAAAGGATTGCATCGAGGTCATTAGCGGAGTGCTTGTTGGCTCCGTATTTACTTGAAATACAGAATAAGAACTGATCAATGGTAAAAATTGTTTAAATAAATGGGAGTTGCTTACGAATCACTATAATCTCCAAAGCGTTAGCTTAACGTGCATTTTTGTTCATATAAAGTAATCTCAGCCGGTGAGGCTTTTGTTGTTGTTGGTTCAATTCCATGTTTATGTTCTGTATTAGTGACCCGTGCAGTCACGTGCGATGCTGTCTTTTCCTTGTTTGTGTATTGAGCAATTGGCCGGGTTGGCAGCTCATTTGTCAGATGCGTCATCGCGTTGAAGGAGGGTCTCGAGGGAGATTCCTGTAAATATTAGATTTTAGACTGTGTGTCAGCATTAATTTTTAAGGTTTTTTTTTATTAGTGTTGTGTCCCATATCCGTAAACGTTGATTTACGAGATGATTGTTCGTAAGCATCGTGGCTGTTACCCGATGTAAACGAACAGTCATCCAAGTACTCATTCCTCGTAGTTAGTCATTACGCGTACATAAAATCCAATGCAAGTTAGTGGAGCTTGGATCCACATTTTTTTATAAGGGGGAGATCCGTTTGACTCCTCAACTTTTGATAAATATTTATGTCATGGGAAGATTCAGGGAGGAATTTATTATTGTTGTTGTCTATAGTCATTTTATTTGCACTAATAGTCATTAAATTATGTTATTTTTTTACGTCTTGTCACTTCCTTTCTTAATTATAGTTTAAATCCGATGACCCTTACCTCAGTAGAGCATGTTGTTTGGCGAACGTAAACATCACACTATGAACTGAGCGCTACCTCTTGATCAAGATTCTTGCATATAAACACTGCAATACTAAAGGGTTCATAGGAGGTAAACTGGCGCGGCCAAGCGTGGGGCGGTTCACTGTGGTGTAACGGCAAAGAAATTGCACATGTCAATGTAAGCGTAGTTGGGTTTACAAACTGACGCAACAATGATGGTGTATTTTTGTTGCTGGTTCGCTGCTGGAACACATTTAGTTGGCGTATTTGAGTAAAACTGACAGGCCACAAGTGGAGGCAGATATGACAGTATTTTTATCACCGGAAAGTGATGTTTTATTAAAAGTAATTGAGGCGAAGAGGATACCGCCAACTGTGTGAAATATAAATTAAAATCAGGAGTTTGCAATGTAAAATACGGTTCACGTTTTTGTCTATTGAATTAAAGTAAAAATAATATACGTGATACCGGGCGCCCAATGATTAAAGTTAAAACTAGATTTGTTTAGAAAGTCAAACTCATGAAAATGTTAGGAGGCTGGTAGCCTTAAATGACAATTAATACTTTGTTAATTAGTCAGTGTTAATATCAGATCAGGATAACAATTTAATGACTAAATATGTGTTTGGGTTTAAATTAAATTGAGTAAAATTAGAGCCACTCAGAGATGCAATCGACTAGTGGGATTAAATGTAAAATATAAATGAACTGAGTAGGGTAAAGGAATTAAATGTGCATTGGGATTGTATGTGTGTGTCAGGGGACATTGCTTTATGCCATTTCCCTAATGTCTCATATAAAGTGTATAACATGGCAACAGTAGAACAGATTCAAGAAATCATTGAGAGTGCAGCTAGGAGGACACAGAAATTGTTGGACACTAAATTGGCGGAACAGAGTGAATCATTAAACGCGAAATTATCGGAACAAATAAACAGTAGTATGTTAGAACAAAGTGAAGCTATAAACAAATTGTCTGAGCAGAGTGAATCACTAAAAACTAAACTATCCGAACAAAGTGAATCATTAAACACTAAGCTATCAGAACAGAGCGAATCACTAAACACAAAACTATCTGAACAAAGTGAATCATTGCGGACACAATTAAATAACAGTAGGATTGAACAAAATGAATATCAGGCGGAACAAGCTAGATTACTAAAAAATGAAATCAATGACACTATAAATTCGCAGTTAGAGGCGCAGAATGTTAAAAACACGAACCAATTAGCTTCGTTAACCGCAGAGATGAAGGATCACACTAATCAACAGATGGTATTGCTGGCCCTAGATGTTAGTAAAAACAATGAAAAACAATTAGATCAGATTAAGAAAATGGAAATTATATTTGATAAAAAAACTTAGCATTCTGGATGAAACGGTGTTAGGTAAATTAGAACAAATTGAACTAGCATGCACTATGAGTACAAGCGAGGTCAAGATAGCTCAGGATAAGTTGGAAGGACGATTTAAGGAAATGGAAAAAAGCGGCAAGGTCATTCAACAACAATTATCAGCGGTAGATGAAAATATATCCGGCATAATTAAAGATATGGATCGTCTCGAAATAAAATCAGCGGAGCATTGGAAAAGCCTAGAAGCGGATCAGGATCAATTAAAGGATACCATCGACGAAAATAGCGCGAGATTGGAAGAAAGGTTGAGCCAGATTGAAAGCAATCAGGATGACACTAAAAACCAGATTGAGGAGAAACTAAGCACAATTAAGGAGCAAATAAGAAAAGATTGGCGAAAAATGAATATCGATTCTAAAGAGGAAAGATCAACCATCCTTAAGACGGTAGGCGAAAATCATACTCGTATTTAAGCATTAAGCAAGAAATTAAGAGTAAACTTAAAGAACAAACAGACAGGATCATTAAAGCTGAACTGAGGTCGATAGAACAATCCTCGATATTTAAAACGGGAACAATGAAAGACAAGCAGGACGACTCAAATAGCCCGGAGGGTACGAGCACAGCAGGTCTTCAAACTCAGACAGAGAGCCCATTAACGACAAACACAGAGGGGTTTCGCAAGAATATTGGAAATAGTTCCACGCCACAGGACGGTCATCAGCCCACACAACTTATCCAAGTAATTCGCTCGAACGATTATAAACCGCAGAAATACACGGAGAATTCAGGGGTGACACCTAAAGCCTTTATTAAAGAAATTGAAGATCATTACAATGACACTGGGGTACCTGAAGCACGTAGGCTATGGATGATGGAGAGATTTTTATCAGGAAATGTCCTTACATGGTTTTTAACCTTCAAATATACATTTGAAACTATGGCAGATTTCAAAATCGCGTTTCTGCGCAAGTACTGGTCGCCGGCATTACAACAGAGTCTAGGAATGGAGCTTTACTCTAGGAAATACCAAACTACCCAGCAAACCAAATACTCAGATTTCTTTAACATGCAAATGCTAAAATTTCGCGACCTTGATTACCCTTTAAATGAAGCGGATCTGGTGATGACTATAGCGCGGCAATTACCAGTCAACGTGCAACAAGTACTAGTCGCAGCGAACGTTAGTACGGCCTTACATGCAGAACAGATATTACGCCAGATAGATGAGACTACATCTCATAATCATTATAGAGGAGGACGACAACTGGAGTTAGTCAATACGACAGAGGTCATAAAACCAAAACAGGCAAACACGAAAACGCAGGGTATAAATACAAGCACATCCACACCTAGGCGGAACCAGGAAGAGGTAGAAAACAGACCGTACCAGCGTAACGAGAATAATTACAACAATAGGTCATATCAAGGCAACAATAGATATCAACAGGGAGGGTATCAACAATGGCGTGAAAATCGAAGAAATGAGAAGCCTTATGGAAGATACGGTGATTACAATGGGAATCAAAGATGGAAAGGAAGGAGAGATCAAAATCAAGGAGAGGCACGTAATTATCGAAATGACTGGGATGATAGGCTCGCTCAATCACAAAATTACCTAGAGGAATTACACGCTAGTCAAGGTGGAGAGCAAGGACGATGGGAGAAAGCCATTGGGAACATGAAGAATCCAGACACACATACTGAGGAAGCTGGACGTCTACTGAGACAAGAGGAACGTCAAGGGCGTGGGCGACAAAATGATGACGGGAGTCGCACCGGAGCTAAAAAAAAATCTAAATTTGGATAAAGGAGACAGTCTACAAACGCAACAGTCGGAAGTTGAAGGTGGATGGATAGTAGCGAACATACAAGAATGGATTGCTTTGCCAGAAGATTGCCTGGAGGAGACGGTGAAACCACGGAACGATGAAATTAGGCAGTTATCCATTATTTACGCGAGGATTGATGGAATTAATATAAGATGTTTATTGGATACGGGGTCGCAGATCAGTCTGGTATCGGAGGTCTTGGTTCGAGAGTTGGGACGGAGTCAGAATATTCCTGAGATTCCCGTACCACAACTTAAAGTGAGGGGTGTTATTCCTGAACGCACCGTCACTTGTAAACGTCAGGCATACTTAGAACTGAACATATTGGAACACACTTTTGGGCAAACATTCATTATCATGACAAAGATGAATTTCAATATAATTCTTGGTGCAAATTTCATTTGTGACTATCAAGCAGTGATAGATTTGCACAAGAACACAGTCAGTTTTAGAGAGTATGATCAACTGAAGAACGTGGGGTTGCATATGGATGAAATCACTACCGGAAGAGATGTAAATTCTTGGGCATTGGAAGCAATATCGGAAGAGGAGATACGAGAGGCAGAAGATAACATCATAGAAGGAGCTGTTGTGGAACTAGATGAGGAGAGTGAATCCCAGGAGATATGGTCTTTATTAACAGAAGGAGATGACAGTGATGCACAATTTGAAGAGTTACTACAGGACCGGCTCATTGACATTCAACTTGGGGGTGAACATAGACAACAATTGGAAGAGATTTTAAGGAAGCACAAAGCAGTATTTGATACAGTACCTGGGAAAATATTAAATTTCAAATATTCAATGCAAGTCGAGGATTGGTCACCTTTCAAAAGTAGATTGTACCCAATTCCGGGAAAATACCGTGGTCAAGTCAAGGTCATTATAGATGAGATGTTACAAGCTGGAGTGATAAGGAAGACACCTACACCTTATCTAAATGCGATTTTGGCAGTCACAAAACCAAATGAATCTATTAGACTTTGTTTAAATGCGAGAAATCTCAACATGAGACTCATTTTTCCTGAGTATGACAGAGCACCAATTATCAGAGACGTACTAAAAGGCTTTAAGAACAAGAGCATTTATTCATCAGTTGACTTGACGTCCAGTTTCCACCATATTGAATTGGATGAGAAGTCACAGCTTCTAACTGGCTTCTTATTCGATAACCAAACGTTTTGTTTCGTCCGAATGCCCTTCGGAGTCAAAACAGCGGGCTGTGCTTTAATCCGAGCCCTGCATCGGAATCTAACCGAGGAAGTTAAGGAGATGACGGTGCGCTACATTGATGACATTCTGCTGGCATCCGACAACATTGAAATTCGCATGGAAAATTGAGATAAAGTATTAGGCAAACTTAATGGATCAAATTTCAAAGTAAACCCGAAGAAATCGCATTTCTTCAAGAGCGAGATCTTATATTTGGCTCACATCATTGACAAGGAGGGAGTGAAGCCAAACCCAGCTAAGATCAAAGCGATAAAGAATTTCCCTACACCAACGAGAGTCAAGCACATTCGGGCTTTCTTGGGCGTAACGGGATTCTTTAAAGAAAACTGTCCAGGTTACACGGAGACTGTAGCTCCAATGCAGGAAATGCTAAAAAAGAATAATAAATGGTTGTGGAATGCGGAATGTGAGAAGGCATTCCAAGCAACAAAACAGCTACTGGAAAACTGCATTAAGTTAGGATATCCAGATTTCAAGCACAAATTTATAATCCAAGCGGATGCTTCACTAATTGGTATAGGTGCCATGCTCTACCAAGAAGATCCAGCTAACCTGCAACATAAAACATATTTGGCATTTGTCAGCCGAAAATTGCGTAAGCACGAGCGCAATTATACTGTAACGGAACTAGAGCTGTTGGCCATACTTCATGCGCTTCAAGAATGGAAACGAATAATTTATGGCTACCCCATTGTTGTCAGGACCGATCAAAAGGCACTAACATTCTTGTTTAAGACGTCGATGGCAAGCGAACGTGTGACACGTTGGTCTATATATATTCAGCAGTTTAGCATTGAGATTTAACATTGCCCAGGGAAGATGAACGTGATTCCGGATGCACTCAGCAGGAACCCAGAGCCTGAGGATGAAGAAACAGCGATGGTACAACACTTGGAGTTAACACCGAAGGACCGGGAATTCTTGGAGGAGTTACGTGTGATACAGCGAGAACAGGAAGCGGAACCATGGATGATGCTATTAATTCAATACTTTAGAAAGCAACTACCTACAGGAACACCTGCATTTCGAGAAACGAAAGCAAAAGAAGGAAGATATGTTTATGTCAACAATTTGCTGCACAAATGGGTAGATAATGACCACACGAAGTTACGCATACTAGTACCTGCATCTTTACAGCGAGGATTGACATGGCATACTCACGAAAGTTACGGACACGTCGGAGTAGACAAGTGCGAAGCGACGATAGGAGAGACATTTACATGGCCACGTATGAGAACAACTATATGTGACGTCATTACGACTTGTGATCCTTGTCAGAGGACAAAGCCCAATAACTATTTAATGTGGCAGTATCCTAGACCATTGCTACCTCAGAAACCCTGCGAGCTACTGGTCCTGGACTGTTTCGGCCCAATCCCGAAATGTAGACGAGGTTGCCGTCACTTGCTAGTGTGCATTGATGTGTTTTCTAAGTTTGTCGTATTATGCCCCAGAAAACCACATCGAAACAAGTACTCAGTCGTATTCGAAATAGAATTATTCCAATCCTTGGAAAACCAGAATTTATATTGTCAGACCATGGCAGCTATTTTACAAGCGCCGAATTCACGAAAGGTATGGAGGACATGGGTATAAAACACGTTTTAAGCAGTATCCGACATGCCCAAGCTAATCCAAGTGAGAGAGCAATAAAATGTGTAACATCATACTTGAGAATCTTCATTCCCAAAGAACATCAGAAGTGGGTGGATAAAATTAAGGATGTAGAGACATGTATGAATTCTACCAGGCACGAGTCAACAGGACAGATCCCTATGGTCTTACACAAAAACGAGTATCCAGTGAGAACGTGGAAAAGCATCATTAACTGCCCACAAGATCCCATGATAGCACCTGACCGGCGAATAGAGAGAACGAGAGCCTACATGAGAAAACAAGCAGATCGCAGATTACGGCGATTGAGAAATAAGAGATTTCACCGTGATCTTGAAATCAACCAGCTCGTTTTGGTGAAACGACCCGCTACATCTGATCCAGAGAAGAAGATCTTCAGCAAATTCTGTGAAAAGTTCATAGGACCCTATTCTATTGTAAGAAACCTAGGAAATAATGCATACAGAGTGAAAGAGTTAAGCACAGGAACAATGTCGGTCTACAATGCAGCCAACTTAAAAAAGTATCGAAGAAGCGAGCCATGGGAGCGCCGAAATAATGATGCAGTTTGTATATATGGACGTCCTATATCAACCGAGTGGACGGGGCGCAGTGGAGTACGGCACGAGAAGAAGGAAGTGGAGATGGTGTTGACAAACATTAACGAGACAGGCAGAGTGCTGCCTAAGGCATCAGCGCGTCACGCAAGCAGCTGAAAGGATGAGGTCCATGCAGGAAATAAAACGAGTAAATGCCATTCAAGACAGGAGCGGCTAGACCAAGTAATAGAAAAGGGGTGATTCTGAAATAAAACAAATTGGCCTACGGAAGTCTTTTAAAAATTATCGACTTTATCCTAAGTTCGAAATTTTGTGAGTGGAGGAGTTGTGAACCCTTTATCCTCTGATGGATAAATGATTCGATGTTTATTTCTTCAATTAATTAATATTTCCACCTGCGTCATGAAATAGCCAGACGAAGATGAGGAAACTTCAAGCATTTGTTGGAGACAGTGGGAACATACCTGCAGCAGTTTGACAAAAGGCTAAATACTTTAGCATTGTGAAAAGAAAGACCCTAGCAATGTTTCAGAAGGACAGGTGGTGGCTACCTCAAAATAGAAGGGACGCGTGGTGAGACACGCTTATGGTATGTTCATTGTAATATTCGCGCCTAGAAAAAATATAATGCAGTAACGTGAGTGGCTGATGATACTACTGGACACTCCTACGAGGCCGAGGTCTGATAAAAACCGCGAAGTTATTGAAAAAGTGGAACCAATGAGAGATGAATGCTTACGAACGCGCCAAGTCTAGCTTGGGCACGCGACAGCTAGAATTAACGCAGGAGTTCGGCTAGACAACATCTCTACGATCGATTCTAGGATTAATGGGCATATTCTTGACCTGCGCAATTTTACGAGTTCAGTGATATTTGTTTCATTCCTGTACCACTATTATTTAGAGAAATTTTTATATAATTCCCCCCTCTATCGATACCTAGGGCCAGTTCATTTATAAGTGGCGTGAAGAGCCAAGACATTGCTATTACTTTTGTGCGTCTGAGGACGTAGGTTATATTACATTGTGTGTGTCGGAAGACACAGGTTATCATTACATTTTGCGCGTCTGAGGACGTAGGCACTTGTACTTTGCGTGTCATGAGGACACAGATTTTATTAATACAAATGTGTTAAATTCAGTGTTATAGATAGTCACTGTACTATTTTGTAGGGACAGTATCATCGACAATTCGCCAACAGACTGTTCTGGGGAATTAAGTACCTAAAACGGCGAATTTAGTAAACAGATATCGAGTGTGAATTAATCTATAACTTTTTGCATCAGCACGAGAGATGACATCGCTTATCCTGGAAGAAGTTTGGAACTGTCAACACTCCATCGAGATGTTTGAGACGAGCTAAGCAGCATTAAGTAGGGAAATGGCTGCAGATGTTCGTTGACGGTGACTGGCAGAGGATGAGTACTGAATAATATTCTTATTATCTGACAAATTAACTTATGGTATATGGGACATACTTTGTTTATAAATATCTTGCTTGTGTTGATTAACGTAGTGTATTTAGTTTTGGTCAGACACACCTTTTGCATGGAAACAGCTCGCACACATTTTATAGTCGTAAGTTCTTGTTTGTTTGATTTAATTAACGTGGCTATGTGAACGACCGTGTTCGCATATGTTTACGTAGTGCGATTAAGAAGCGTCTCTCGGAGATATGTTGTGTTTCAGAAGTAGGACTGAAGTAGTATAATCATGCAATAGATTGGAGGGTAAATTAATCTTGTAATATTTATTATTGATCAGATTCAGTGAGATCATTGCCGTTGGAGCAATGTAAATTGTGGCGAGGAGCAGTCAGCTCTCTCGTAGGTTTTTTATTTTCTTTATATAGTTTGTGAGGATCTGATTCAGCCGACCTGTGTGAAAAATGTTATGTCATTCCCAGCAGTGTGTGTGTGTGTGTGTGTGTGTATTTTATTGGTCATTACAAGCGGGAATTTCAGCGTAGACTGATTTCTGTCAGCTTGGTGCCAAGTCCATATGGTTACCTTGCGAGGACATATGTGGCTATATCGATTAAGGTCTTACCATATGTTTATGTGGTTGAGATTTGTTGCTGTTGATTCTACGAGATAACGGTCAGTTGGTCAAGTTATTTTTACACACTGGGGCTGGACGATGACCAGAGTTGAGGAAGGGGGAAGTTGTTTCACAAGGCGGGCTGAAAAGGATTGCATCGAGGTCATTAGCGGAGTGCTTGTTGGCTCCGTATTTACTTGAAATACAGAATAAGAACTGATCAATGGTAAAAATTGTTTAAATAAATGGGAGTTGCTTACGAATCACTATAATCTCCGAAGCGTTAGCTTAACGTGCATTTTTGTTCATATAAAGTAATCTCAGCCGGTGAGGCTTTTGTTGTTGTTGGTTCAATTCCATGTTTATGTTCTTATTAGTGACCCGTGCAGTCACGTGCGATGCTGTCTTTTCCTTGTTTGTGTATTGAGCAATTGGCCGGGTTGGCAGCTCATTTGTCAGATGCGTCATCGCGTTGAAGGAGGGTCTCGAGGGAGATTCCTGTAAATATTAGATTTTAGACTGTGTGTCAGCATTAATTTTTAAGGTTTTTTTTATTAGTGTTGTGTCCCATATCCGTAAACGTTGATTTACGAGATGATTGTTTGTAAGCATCGTGGCTGTTACCCGATGTAAACGAACAGTCATCCAAGTACTCATTCCTCGTAGTTAGTCATTACGCGTACATAAAATCCAATGCAAGTTAGTGGAGCTTGGATCCACATTTTTTTTATAAGGGGGAGATCCGTCTGACTCCTCAACTTTTGATAAATATTTCTGTCATGGGAAGATTCAGGGAGGAATTTATTATTGTTGTTGTCTATAGTCATTTTATATGCACTAATAGTCATTAAATTATGTTAATTTTTTACGTCTTGTCACTTCCTTTCTTAATTATAGTTTTAATCCTATGACCCTTACCTCAGTAGAGCATGTTGTTTGGCGAACGTAAACATCACACTATGAACTGAGCACGACCCCTTGATCAAGATTCTTGCATATAAACACTGCAATATTAAAGGGTTCAGTACGTAACTCGAAGGTCTACACATATAAAAATCCAACATGGCGACCATCCAAAATTGTTAGATGGTTCTCAATATCTACGAATCTATTACAGCAATCAAACTGAAATTGTGTATGTTTATAAGATGCAATGAACGTAAGTAGGATGTATGAAAATAGGCTGTATAGATCTTCACGGAACTACTAGTTTTTAATTAATATCACTCGCTGACTTGCATTAAGGGTGCCTTCACCCGTCTGTTTAAAGATGTAACCACTGATGAGCTCACATACAACAATCTTTACTCGAAACAATAAAACCTTGCGTACTCAAAGTAAACACTCGTCTTGAAAGGAGAATTACATCATGTTTGAGTTCCTGACTGCGACTGAACTGATTGGCTTCCACCCCAGGTGGCTACTCGACTTAAATACTTTGACGGAAGTTTCCAGATTCCGCAAGGCGAGCATTATGACTTTGACACTTTTGAGAATGTAAACAAAAGAAAATACCTTGAGCGGTTATAAACAAAGAAATAACTTCCAGAATGAACATGCAACAATCACCTTCCACAACAACAGAGTGGACAGTTAGTTCCTTTGTAAGCATATCTACACAATATTCAATACATACAATTTAAAAAACGCTATCACATTGAGCCTCAATACGTTATCCGAGACCGTAGGAGGTTGGAAATGTGCACTGACTGGAAGACTTGGGCACGCGTGCAATTTCCTGGCCATCCCTGGTAATACCATTGCGGGCGCGGAGACTAGAATGTTCATGTTGAATGTTTTCCTTTCCAGGAGCATTCGAGGACGAGGATGTGACTCACGTGGAAGTTGAAGTAATTCCTGTTCGAGACCTGGACATTGTTACAGAAGAACTCAGGTTGAAGGATCAAGAGTATGTGCTGACTAACATGGAGAAGCTCGAGCGAACAGTGTTGTGCGGTGACGATAAGTAGTCCAAGCCCGAATACGTAAGTAACTTATTTTGTTATCTAGGCTACTAGATTCGGACCTGTGGTTCAGGGATGGCACACTTTCCTCTTATCAAGGAGGCCCCGAGTTCGAATCCCGGCTCCGCTGGAACTTTAAGATATATGATGAGGCCTGGAAAGGGCTGCAAGTCTCGTGAGGACAACTGGGTAGCTGTCTGATATGTGAAATAGCGCCCCATAGTCTTTACCACGGTCATGCAGCTGAGGGTTTCTTCGCACTGGCTACGCGTCCCCCAAAAACCACAGGCTATATGCTGGGTGGCAGTCGTCCTTGGATCGCGCGGCCCTCTGAGCGTAGTTGCGGGGTCACTTTAGCATACCTTACTTCTTATGTAGCAGGCCTATAGCAAAGATCATTAAGCGTTCAGTTCAGAATAATACAATATTGTTACGGCTGTGAGTTTGTTTCGTCGCTCGCCGCATGAGTCACAACTGCCCCCGGGCTGGGCTGTGCTCTGTCTCAGTGTATTGCGTACGCCTTACGCAACAGGACTACTAGGGCAAAGGGATGGACCAGAATATTCGTGACCCAGCCAGTGATGGAAACCTCGAGAAGCCGTGAACCCTGGATGGGTCTAGAAGCATTTATTGAGTCACCGGCCTGCTATATAAGAGCGACCTGTCAAGCGGTGTGTGTGTGTTTTTCGAGCTAGTGCGAGCGTTTCTCCTGAGCGACAGAAGTGTGGTGGCGTGACTTGCTAAACCCCTAGTGAAGCTGATTCTCTTGACAGCGAGGGAGTGAGAAGCATACAGGGGACTGCCTGTGTTTTGAGCGAGTGTGATTTCACTGAGCGACAGAGGTATTGTGGCGAAGTGCCGTGCGAGTTACGAAATCCAGTGACATTGTTTCCCAGCTTGTGGCCAGCGAAGCAGCGTGTAGCAGGTTATCGTAAGTAACTGTAGTTTGTGAACATAAGGAAGAGGTGCAGGTATTCCTAGCGAGGACATGGGCCTCATTAGTGGAGGATTAGCTGCATGACTAAGTGAAAGGGGCAAGAGCGCTCCATAAGGAAGAGACTTGAGGAAACTGGAGTAAGGTTCTAATTGCTTGTATTTGCTGTTGAGTGGTGTATCTTTCTGGCCGCAATAAAGTTAATTATTTCTTTAAAGGAACAATCTGTGTTGTGCTTCAACCCACCGTAATCCAGTTAACGAAAGTGCCACTAGGGGGGTGGCACGTAACAATATAATCTAAGCCCTGAAGACAGCTAGGCTATCTGCGAGCTTGGGTACGAACCCCACTACCACACTTCGTTGAAATGGTGTTCCATGTTTTCCTATTTTCAACCACAGGCAAATGCGGGAACGGAGCGGCTAGTGTCCTTGGCTGTCGCCCTCGAGGTCCGGGCTCGATTCTCTACTCAGCCAAGGAATTTAATTCTGGTCTGAGAGCTGGAACGGAGTACACTTAGCTTAAGGCGGGTACACACTTGCGAGCGACTGGCGAGCCGAGTGGCTCATGAGCCGCTCGAGGAAAATGTAAATGCCCGAGCCTTCTATGAGCATTATTTGAGCTATAATGCTCGCGAGCAGAATCAGTCATTGTGTGTTGTTTCCACGTGCAAAACGGATGTCTTCCGAACAAGAAACTCTGCTTGCTGTGATGTTTGCGATTGGCGCAGCTATGATGATGGCCAATTTAAATGAAAATGAAAAGAAACCCCGTCGATGTTGGCGCAATGAACTGTACAAAAGACGAAGTGGGTCGAAATTAGGCCTATTGTTGGACATTAAGTTCCAGATCGTTAGTGGTCAGTATAAAATTTTCACACGGATGTCGCCTACTGACTTTGAGACTTTACTAAGCAGAATAGGTCACAAAATCTCGAAACGGGAAACGTATCTTCGCTCTCCGATTTCGGCTCAAGACAGGCTCACAGAAGCTGGTACAGACTTGCGAGCACGTATCTCTGCCGTCCACACTGACACTGAGGATTCCTTTGTGCTCGCTGTAAAAACCGACTTCAGCCGAACTAGGCTCAGAAGCCCGTAGACTACATACTGACGAGGCTGGTAGTGTGAGCCGCTCAGCTCGCAAGTGTGTACCCGCCTTTAGTGAGGCAAAACTAAGAGAGGTGGGTTCAATTCCCTCTTCAGCCATCCTGGGAGTGGTTTTCCATGGTATCCCACTTCTACAGTACTCCAGTCAAATGCCTGGATGGTTTCTAACTGAAGACCACGGTTGCCTCCTTCCTAATCCTCACTTCAATTACACTTTATTGCTGACACCTCAATTACACAGGTTATCAGACATGAGTTAAATTTATATATTGATATACAGGGTGTCGCAAAAAATGTACTAACACATTGAATGACTATAAAATAATTATTTATGAACATAGAGACAAGTTTAAGGGCTTCAATTATAGAGGAGACATGCAATTAAAGACTCATGTTCGCAAATGCTCAAATTGATGACCGTCAGTGTCCAGACAAAGCTGATAACGCGAAGCAATGGATTCGCAAACGTTACGACAAAGTTCATTTGGAATTTCGTGACCCTGTCTGTCAATTTCCAATTTCGTGTTGGAATGTAGGATTTCCAGCGCCGACGCTTCATGATGCGATGGACGCTATCTTTTGAGATGTGTGACTCTCGTGCCGTTTGTCGTAGTGATTTCGGTGGGGATCGAATGAGGGCTTCCTGCACCTGTTCTTCTTTTGTAGGACTGGTGGATGTCCGTGGTCGTCCGGAACGTTTCTTGTTGACATTGTGAACGGTTCCATCTGCTTCAAATTTATCTCTGATGCGAGCAATGGTCCGGTGCGTTGGTGGCGGGTTGTCGAACTCCTGGACAATGACGGTGATCAATTTGAACATTTGCGAACATGAGTCTTTATTGACATGTCTCTTCTACAATTGAAGCCCTTAAACTTGTCCCTATGTTCATAAATAACCATTTTATAGGCATTCAAAATGTTAGTACATTTTTTGAGACACCCTGTATTGTGTTACGTTCCTGGCGTTGCAAAGCGTGTACCTGCCGATCACTGACTCACAATCAGCTGTTCGCCTTAAATGACGCATCCAGAATACGCCCAATGCTAGTTTGGAGAAACATGCTTTCAAAGTTGTGCTTTGATCTTCTGCTCATCGGGCGTAGACAGGGATGTTGGTGTTGCGCGCGTGTTCGTTCTGCGATAAGCGAGACCGTTGTCATTTATCAACCACCTCTATGGTGCGTAAAGTAGCACCCCGCCCCGCAGTACGTTCAATCAACTTGTCAGTGGGATGACTTCTTACATTCTTCGTGTGCATTGATTGCAGAATTTAACAAGAAGCGTAGACTGGTCATTGTGAACTTCGATAATTCAATCCCATTTTAAGTATTTATTTCATGGCCTTCTTTTAAACACAAGTAGCCAAATAATTATGGCAACAAACGTTCGTTTTCCCGATTTAATATGTATTTGCAACCTTGGTGATGATTTCTTTATTTTCACTGGTGGTTGTACAATTCTTGTGAGCCAGAATACCATTGCTTTGTGAAGTATTGGTAGCCATTTTCAGTGTTGCCTAACTAATCTATTAACATAATACTTTTCAGTCCGTCAACACGATTGTGCCAATTGGATTGGGTGGGGAATAACAACTATTTTATCACTCTAACCTAAAAGAAATGTTACATGAATTGTTTATCACTTAATGTTTTTGTGCATAAAATGACAACTGGATGACAAATTTCGATCCTGCTCACATAGGCTCGCCGGATATGTATGTACATCCGTACTTCAGCCTCAGCATTCACGGCTGTCACCGCGAAAGACCGGGTTCAATTCCTGGCTTTGCCAAGAAATTTAACTTTGTTCTGAGGGCTAGTTAGGGGTATACTCAGCCTCGTGAGGCAAACTGAAAAGAGGCGGGCTCGATTCGTATCTTAGCCATCCTGGATGTGGTTTTCCGTGGTTTCCCACTTCTACTCCAGGCAAATACCGGGATGGTACTGCTATCAATTAATTATCCCTCCCCCTTCTTTTGTGTATAGAAATTGTGTTACAAATACACACACTAACACAGACATCACATTGACACAGGTTACCAGATACACACCCAAGTAAGATGACCACAATGTGGCAAAGCCCTTAAATGAATCAACAAAAATTATTAAATTACAAAAGTTTTGTTATAACTTGTGTAACGTGTCGATGGTCTATAACACTTCATTGTGTTATTGCTGTTGATATGTCATGGGCTTTAACTACTATGGCTTTTAGAGACGACGCGCCGTGGTGCCGGAATTGTGCCCCGAAGGGGATCTTCAACGTGTCAGTAAATGTACTGACATGGCTTCCAATCATTAAAACACCTTCAAATGCCAACTGACTGCGCCGGGATACGATCCCGCTATCTTGAGCTCAGCAGGTGAGAACGTTACCTATTTCTTTTAGCGTATGGCCTTTGTGCAGGGACTGTCCGAGGACATGTTCGGCTCGCCAGAGTTTGTAGCTGTTTCTATGCGGACACCCATGGGGTGAGCTACAAGTACCGTCGCGTGTGAAGTGTAGTCTGGGGAGGAAAGTGTGGTTGTAAGGACGAGGAATTGGAAGGTAGTGGCTGTGGCCAATAGTTAGGGACCTACGCAGGCATTTGCCTGGAAGAAAGATGGGAAACCACAGAAGACCATCTTCAAGGTTGCCGGCGGGGGGATTCGAACCTCCTCGCCTCCCCGATGTGAGCGACTGCCTGCAGCCACACCGTAACGACCACGGCTAACTCACCCGGTTACTACCCTACCAGGGAATTGTTACCGCTAGAAGGAGAGCGCAGCTGTTGTGTATACATTACGCCATCTCGCCTCGATATGGCTGCAGTGAGCGGCTTGTGGGGCAAGGGGGGGGGGGGGACTCATGTACAGTCATAGGCTACAATGAGAACACACCGCACAGCGCACGGCCCAGCATGAATCAGGCACACAAATAACGTCCATCGCAGGCGTGTGGCTGGGCGGAGCGCATTAGTTCCGATTTCCGCCACCGGTTACAATTCGCTGGTCGGGTAGTACGTTACCTCTGTCAACACATAAATAGAAACGAACATATCAAAATAGTGTTGACAGCGTTCAGCTCATTACTGTACGAACAAATCACAGTGTTGAAATACTTAACCACACAAACAATAATACCGGTAATGCAACATTTAGACGAACTGAGCAATAATATATTGTAAATAAGAACAATACATCACACAAGTTGTAAATAACTTTTCTTATTTAATAATTGTAAATATTGTTGTGTTATACACACCCACCGAATCTAATCTAAGTTTAAATGAACAGTTTCTGATGACGTTCGCGTGACGATTGAATCATGTCATCCAATTAATTACCCCCCCCCCTTCATTTCTGTATAAAAGGTGTGTTAATTAAGTTACAAAATAATCTTATTATGGTATAGGCCTAATACGCTGAGGTGCATATTTCACAAAACTCAAGCTCCTAAACCAAAGGGAGTTAAAAGGTTTGGTTTGTACCAAAATCTTCCAAATCGTCTCAGTAGCACAGGCAAAATCGGCATTTCTTGATAATAATAATAATAATATCGTATGGCTTCGGATGTCGGGTGCAAGCTTTGTTATTTGACACCCAAAGGGTAGCTTGCATGTCGAATTTCGTTGTTCCTTGAAGCACTATGAAAGTCAAGGAGGTTAGATACCTAAGCTCCTTGAACACTATAGCGCTTTCTAGTTGAGAAATTAGGAACTTTGTGTTGGCGGATACTCCCGAGGTTAATTTTGTCATTATGAACACGGCCTACTCAATTCAAATGAGTTCTTTGACACACCAAAATCGTATGACATGGTGTCATAATTTTTGCCGCCTTTCAAAAAATCACTTACCACGGCCAGGAGCGAACCTGCAAGCTTGGGGTTAGTAGACCAATACGTTGACCAGTCACCCACCGTGACGAGCACGTATTTCTTGATAAGTCAACGGAAATATATTTATTTGTTTATACAGTGCTTTTAAACAAATAAACAAGACGATAGCCCCTGGCAGAACTGTGTCACGTACAGCCCGCATAGCACTACAGCCAGGCGGGTAGTCTGTACACATGGGGCACACACAACCCATTATGCGAGAGTTCTCGCACGGGTCCGCTAGTTGATATAATATTTCTTTTAGGGTGGGGGTGATAGAATGGTTGTCATTCCCCGCCCAATTGGATTGCTCACAATCGTGTTCACTGACTGAAAACCATTCTGTTAATAGATTTGTAAAGAATATCACAATCCTGTCGCATAATATCAAATTATTGCAAATCAGATCCAGTAATATGCCACGGTCTGCTAACAATATTTCTCTGAGAAGGAACTATTGTCAGACTACTGTAGGGGTATTGGCACTCCTGGAGTGTCTTAAAGTCGATATCACAATTGAATATGATAGTTTTAAAACCAATTTAGTCACTCTTTTTGACAGATTCATTTTATGTGATAAAATGAGAGTCGAAGGATAGATACATAATATTTTGTCTAGAAACCCCGCAAGGCTGCTCTATACAATGGATGTGAGGTGATCGCAAATGTATGCTTCGGTTTAGAAACACCGGAAGTCACTGACCTGCCTATTGAGAAGGAAATTGAATTTTTTGGATTACCTTATATAACTGGAGCACCACTTACGAGGAATAAATTGGGCATTTTCAATTTCATTTTCATTCAAGAAGCATGTTCCATCTATTAAAATATTATTATTCTTTTTTGTGATAGCTGGGCGCAATTTATTGGTACCGTATTTTAAATATTTATTATTTTTATACCCAAATAAAGTAGATACACTCATCAATAAATCATGTGAGTATGGATTTTGTTCTTTCTATAAGACAGTAATAAAATGTTATTCGTTTTGTTTTACAACCATGTAAGTAAGCCATTATCTATGTTCATATCATACCTCCAAAAGGTCCATCTCGTTGCGTAGTGACTAGCATTCTTGGCTGTTGCGCGGAGGTCCGGGTTCGATTCCCGGCTCTGCCAAGAAATTTAATTCTGGTCTGAGGGATGGAAGGGGGTACACTGAGCCTCGTGAGGCAAAACTGAGAAGAGGTGGGTTTGACTCCCAGATCAGCCATCTTGAAAGTGGTTTTCCATCGTTTCCCATTTCTACTCCAGGCAAATGTCGGAATGGTTCCTAACTTAAGGCCACGGTCGTCTTCTTCACAATCCTAACTTGATTTACAATACACACTAATACAGCCATCACAATAAGACAGGTTATCAGACAAATTCCACACATACCCAAGTACATGGGGATACATGACCATGATGTCGCAATGCCCCTAAAGTCAGCAACAAGATCCTTCCATAAGTATTAATCCTCAGAGGGAAAATATTTTACAAATAGTTCATTAATCAGTTCTTCTCTGTTTTCCCACAAGGTTACATTCCGTGACGTACGGGATTTCAAAACTAACTGGTTGCGGCTTCGGTGGCGTAGTCCGTAGCATGCTGAACTGCTATTCCCAAGATCGCGGGTTCAAACCTGGCCGACGTTTTCAGATTTTTAAGAGCGTTAAAATCCATCAGTATGCCTTCCTTCGGACGAGAAGTAAAGCCGGCGGACCCATGTCATAGATTTATGGCACGTAAGAGAACCTACCACTGCAATTGGTAATGTGTAGCAACATTTTTAGGTTATATTTGGCTATTTAGAAACGCTCTATCAAGTTCCAACGTTCGCCGCTAGGTATTAGTGACAGTAGCATTTGGTAGCCTAAGTTGGAACTACTTGAAATTGTACTTGTTGGGAGCCCTCAGGCGTTCAATCAAAAATACCCAGCTATGGCCATTCGGGTGCAATTCATATATAATGAAACTAGCAACCTGACCCGGCTTCGCCTGGGAACAGTTATGAATGCATTGCATGATAAGCGTTTTTTTTCCAAATTTAATGAACAACGACCAATATCCGTTTTACGTCTCGGCATGATGGGTTAAAATCACTGACTGGACTATTAGTTATATTATCATGGAGATGCATGTGCAACAAATTCTTGTCAGACGTAATTTAAGAATGGCGAGGTGCATGAAGCACAAATTCCCCTTCCGTCCAATCTTAACTTGACTGTGAATTTTGCGGAATGAAAAGTTCACAGGCGAAATGAAGAAAAGCCGAGTTGCACTTCCAGGGAAACTCCAAACATAACCACCCTTCTCAGAAGTCTTAACTCAACACGACTCAACGGTTTGCTGCTGGCTGTATCAGGGGAAATAGTTTCGCCCGCTAGCTAGCCCTTAGCTAGTTCGTAAACTGTCGCCTCAGTAGTTGAATGGACACGGTTTGAAGAAATTAAAACGTAAAAACACTTATAGTGGGCGATGTATTGAAGATAGACGTATACTCTCGCGGACTTTTTTGTAGAACTTTTCATGCTGAACAATTCTTACAGTCATAGTATTTAGATATTTTTAACGGTTTGCCCAGCGTAAGCTTACAAAGCGTTCGGACGCCAGATTTTTTTTTCGACTTTTCCACTGAAATCGTTACTGCTCGGCTTCCTTTGATCATAAATAAATTATTTTCTACAGAAATCATCCTCAAGATATCCCTTACAAAATGGTGAAAACCGCATCAAAATCAATCCAGTCGTTCTCGAGTTTACCCCTAACATCCAAGAATCGGGGACTTAGTTTTATACTAAGTAGAGACTAACTATAAGGCATCCAACGTTTAGAATGAAGCACTGGTTAGATAGGGATATTCTTCTCTCTTTCTGTTGCACGTCAGACATGTATGACGCTGTCATTTTCTAGCAATCCACTGTTGCCATATCAGTCGAAAATTTTTCTTTGTCGAAAAAACAGCATATTCGGGTAGAACTATGTTTTGCCGATATTTTTTGTCCTATATTAGAACTACGTAAACTTGATAGAAATGCTAGAAAAATTAGATATCCATATTAAAAAAAAACGGTAAACTGTGTCCCCTTTTTAGTCAAATCGATCTTACATCATGTTGCATTGACTTTGTGATGCCTATTTTTCACACACGTGTAGCAAAATGTGCCGTCTTGATGATGGATTATTGAAATATTTTATACAGGCAATATTACAATTTTCATGCAGGTAAAACGTCTGAATATTCTCTCATAACCGCATAGCAGCATTGAAAAAGTTCGTATGCTGCCAACTTTTCTATTTTTAAAGATAACCATGTCATGTCAGTTTGAGAGTTGTAGAGGAATGTTGGAAGAAGTTTTCTACCTGCTTACCCAGAGTGTAGGTTTAACTGTTTACACAGGCCGGGCTGTTCATTGACCGCGGATTATATGAATGAAGTTTCGAAGGACAGCGGGGTGCAGCTTGCTACTCACAGCTTTATTACTGGGCCCTTCAAGCTTGTATTTCAGTTGTTCATCGGTCTCTATCTTATGTGAGTGTGCAGCAGTTATGTTAGATTTAACGTGTTGTATTTTACGTATTTCACGTACAACAATGGATAGTTTTGTGAAAAGAAAGCGTGGTCAAGTGCTCAGAAGGAGGGAAAAACAGGTCGTAATTAATGTGTTCAGTTATTTTAAGAATCTTAAACCTAACGAAAGTATAAATAATTTAAGTCAATGAAACTGCTCTGGCCACGGGAATATCAAAGACTACCGTTTTTAAAATACGTAGTGAGATTGAACAGGGTCCAGTACTGTCGCCATTCAAAAGCTTCTAAGATAGTCAATTAAAAGGGCGATGAAAATTTTTCAGATGATAATTTCATTGGCAATTGAACGTACAATTGCATAGTCAGGCTATAAATACCACTAGTAAGTGCTATCAAGTTTTAAAAGGATGGTTAGGAACGTGAGGCAAGCAGATGAGTCAGCATTTGTGATCTGTCGTGCCCTGCTGGGATGCCTGCGGTGTACTGCTGATCCCCATTAAGATCTATGGCTGTGCTGTGTGTACAGTGCATTTGAGATATTAGTGGCCCATGTGTCATACATGATGTCCATGCAGTTTTATTAGCATACCCTCCATTTTTGTAAAAACAAGTGGTTCTGTGAAGAACTAAACAGCCTATTTTCATATATCCTACTTATATTAATTGCCTCTATCAACATACAAATTTTCAGTTTGATTGATGTAATATATTCGTAGATACTGAGAACCGTCTAAATATTTCGGATGGTCACCATGTTGAACTTTTATATATAGGCCTTAGAGTTATGTACTATTACATGAAGATTATTGTGTAGGTGTTTTATTCAAACTTCAATCGCATGATTAGGACACAAGAAATAAAAACGAGATTTTAAAATTTCGCTTAGCGGCCATATTGTGGTTATGAAAATAATTTAGATGAATTAGATGCCAATGGATTGAATTGTATATAAGCATAAACCGTGCCAAGTTTTACTGCGCTCGGATGGTTAAATCGTGGGAAACGCCCATTTGAATATTTGAATTTTGTGACACCACCATGCTGGATTTGTGCTCACTAGGTTATTGAACGTCCCATAGGTGAACTTATGTCTATAGCTCCTATAAACATACAAAATTTCAGATTGATTGCTGTCATAGATTAATACATATTGAGAACCATCTAAATATTTCAGATGGTCGCCATGATGGATTTTAATATATGTAGGCCATAGAGTTATGTACTATTAGATGATGAATATTGTGTACGTTCATTATTCAAACGTTGATTTCGATCGCATGATTAGAACACAAGAAATTAAAACTCAATTTCAAAATTTCCCACAGCCGCCATCTTGAGGTTATGTAAACAATTGAACTAAAGTAAACGTCGGTGCATTGGAATTTGTATAGTCATTTGCTGTTCCACGTTTCACTGCGTTCGGATCGTTAAATCGCGAGAAAAGTGTATTTAAATCTTTCAAATTCGCTTGGCCGCCATGTTCGTTTTGTAGTTAACAGGTTTTTGAAAGTCACATAGGTGAACGTCTAGTAGTGACCTTTATCACCGTACAAAATTTCAGGGTGATGTCTGTAATAGTTTCGGAGATATAGAATGCCAGTGAAATATTTCGCACAGCCGCCATGTTGGATTGGTGAGACATAAAAGAAAATAAAGGGCACGGTCGGGATCTGTAAAAAATAGTACTATGACCTTACTGAGTTTCATTGAAATCGCTCCAGCCGTTTAGAATTTATTAGTGGGGGGACACACACGCACGGACGCACACACATACACACACACGTGGTCAAAAGGTGATTTCCTAAGCCTATATTTTCATAAATCAAAACAGTATAAAAATGAAAATAGACTTATATGATCTACATGGGCCAAATGTCCGTGTGTCTGTTTGTTAGCACTAACAAAGGTCACCTCAGTGCCATGTTTTAAATTGCTGCCATCTCAACGAAAACGAAATGGTGGCCACGCAAATGTTTAAAGCATAAATCAAATTACGTCTAAACTAATCATATAATCTCTAACAATATTTAGAAAAAGCATATCTTCTGGTACAAGTTGTCTTACGCCAAAGTTACAAGGTCATCAAGACGAACAATTTCAAGATGGCGTCCATGAGAATCATGCATAAGGATCTTCTGTTACCAACGTTACGACTATATGACCGTGGGTCAACACTTAACAGCTTCAACAACGAAAATTAGTGACAAGGTAGGACCGTATATGTGAGATTGTTGGCCAAGACAATATAACAGACTCTCCATACATTCAAGATGGCGGCTATGCGAACTAATAGAACATTTAAATCGACAACTCACAATTAAATTGGGTAACTAAGACGAATCTTGCCAAGAGATGAGTATGATATAAGATATCTCACTTGCGTTAGCCTAAAAGCCATCTTGCATTTTACAAGAATATGTGAATGAATTAATTAATAACGTTTGGTATCCTAGAGCTATAATAACGAAATTAAGTAATGATAAAGAACCTTATAAATTGCTTCGTATACCTAAAGCAAAAGAACAGTGACTCCATAGATTCAAGACGGTGGCTACGCGTACTATTACAGTATACAATTTAGTAACTCGGGGTGCCATTGTACAATTAAGTCGAAACTTGATTAAAAAAAAAGACACGGATAGTCAGTCTGAAAGACTGGACATTATATCATTTTAAATGCTAGCAGCCGAGTACCAAGAAGGCAGTGCACGAACAGAGTTTCAAGATTCTATTTTGTTTCTTCACTGCCTACTTGATTGTTCTCACACTGCCGTCTTGAAACTCTGTTCTCGCACTGCCTTCTTGGTACTCGGCTGCTACATCGTACTATGACGTCACACACCTTAGTGCATTCTCGGTACATTTCGTCTCGTCACCGTAACGTAACGCCAGACCCCAGATAAAGTCGACATAATCATTTAAAATGATAACAAGAGCCTTATATAAGAGGTGTCATTAGAGAAATACGTGATAAATTATGCTAATACAAAACTATGGAAGACAACAAACCAGCAGTCGATAAGTATTCAGATCAAGAAGAGGAAGTGGCGGTGGATCGGCCACACATTAAGAAAACCTCACGGAGCTGTTGAGAGGTCGGCGATGGATTGGAACCCGCAAGGTGCAAGGATACGTGGTCGCCCAGAAAGAAATGTAGGAGAACTATAGAAGAGGAAGCATTGGAAGCGGGGAAAACCTGGAATGAAGTGAAGCGATTGGCCATAAATAGAACCAGATGGAGAGTTATTATTGCTGCCCTATGCACTTCATAGGTGCAACAGGAAATAGGTCAAGTAAGTCAAATGCTAATACAATGAATACTGCACGCAGCGATCATTCCGAAATTTCATAGATTTAAAATAAATAACTTTCTATCTATTAGAACTACAATAACGAAAATTACTGATAAGGTGGAAATTAATATGGAGTATTGTATGCGCAAAGAAAAATTACAGAGACTCTTAATTTTTCAAGATGGCGGCTGCGCGTAGTATTGAAACGTAATAGTGAATCATTCAGAATGTAATTACGCAATTAAAACGTAACTTAGTAAGAAAGAGTTCCCATATAAGGGGTCTAGCCGAAATAAGCCATAAAATATTAAACTGAACATAACGCGCAGTGGCCATCCTGAGTATACGGAATATGATAATTATTAACTCAAACTATTTCAAGGATGCAAAAACGAAAATTTACAGTAATGTAGTACTTCGTAAATGCCTTCCTATGACCTAGTCAACAAGTAGTTCCGTGAAGAACTAAACTGCCTGTTTTCATACAACCTACTTATATTAATTGCCTCTATCAACATATAAATTTTCAGTTTGATTGCTGTAATAGATTCGTAGATATTGAGAACCGTCTAAATATTTCGGATGGACACCATGTTGGATTTTTACATAAAGGCCTTAGAGTTACGTACTATTACATGAGAGAAGTAACACCTCTTAGAAAAAAACCTTGGGCCAGCTGACCCGGCTGGTAGTACCATGTAAGGGTCCCTTGCCAGGGCTACTGTGAAGACCTCAACGGCAGCTACAGTGGAGGGGATATTCTCTGGTACAGTGTAGATGGCGGAAGGGGCAGCCCAGTGCTCGGGATTAATTGAGTAAAAGGTATCGTCCTCACTTGAGGGCAGATATCAGCTGTAGCGTCTGATCCGGAGCGGGCGGCTACAAACTGCGTCTGTACCCCATGTTAGGGGCGGCCGAATTATATGCTGGCAGTAGCGTTAAAATGCCCGATGACAGGCCCGGGCGACAGGCCGGTCGGTTTATCACCGTCGCAACTCATGGATCAATGGCACAAGTTGAATTATCGGAAAATGCTAGGGCGTCCCCCGCAAGCGACGCGCGATGGTCTCGCCCGGCCAACGTGAGAAGAGAGCAAGGGCTACCAATTCAAGGACGAAATTGGTTAAAGAAGCGAGTCCAAAATAAACCATTGCGTATTGCTTCCTGGAACATTGGGACATTGACAGGTCGCAGTCGCGAATTGGCAGCAATCCTAAAATCTCGTTGCGTAGATCTGGCTTGTCTACAAGAGACACGGTGGAAAGGCAGAAATCTTGAGATATTGGAGAAGGGTATACGTTCATCTATCATGGTACGACTAATAGCCAGGGAGTCACTATTGTAGTGAATGAAAAACTTCGCAACCAAGTATCAGCTGTACATCGCTACTCCGATCGTCTCATGTCAGCAGTTATCGACACCCCAACTCGCCGTATACATATATTTTCAGCGTATGCCCCACAGACAGGCTGTGATGAGACAGCTAAAGACACATTCTGGAACGAACTTCAAGATGCCGTTACAACGTGCAATGAAGAAGACCTATTTCTACTTTGTGGAGATCATAATGGACATGTTGGCAGTACCAGCGAGGGGTATGAATGCCATGGAAATTTTGGCTATGATCTCAGAAATGAAGACGGGAACAGGATCCTTGAATTTGCTGAAGCAAATGATCTAATTATCACTAACACCTACTTTAAGAAACGCAAATCACACTTGATCACCTACACTAGCGGAGGGCTCAATACTCAGATTGACTATGTACTACGTCGTAGGAGAGATTTCCCAATTGTCATAGACACTAAGGTCATACCATCTGAATGTTTAGCCCCTCAACATAAACTGCTAGTTACCGATCTTAGAATGAAAGGTTACATAAGAAAACCCTATGTGAAAGGTCATGCCAAAATCAAATGGTGGAAGCTACAAGACCATAAAGTGGCATTCAGTGAGAAGATTTTGTTCCCTCCAGTTGATTCAGTAAATACGGATTATACTTGGGCATAATTCAACAACTGCGTAACTAGTATAGCTCAATCTGAGCTTGGTGTAACACAGCCCGGCACACGTAGAATTGATAAACAGACGTGGTTGTGGACTGACAAGGTACAGGAAATGGTGCATGAAAAAAAAGCAGCTTTTTAACAGTTGCGAACATCACCGACTGAGGATAATCTTCTGAAATACAAAGCCACCAAGAAGGAGGCAAAAAGAGCAGTTGCTGAGGCTAAAGTAGATCACTACAAACATTTATATGATCAACTAACAACTAAAGACGGAGACAAAATTATCTACCGACTAGCCCGAGCACGGTGTAGAGCAGGTCAGGATATAGAACACTATATGTGTGTGAAGGATAAGAATGGTCGACGACTTCACGATAGCAAGATGATTCTGCACCGTTGGCGAGAGTATTTTAGTGAAGTATTCAACACTGAATTCCCTCACCCACAAATACCAGACATCTATGTTACAGCTGGACCAGTACCTTGTATCACTGAAGATGAAGTCAAAGTTGCCATTCATAGCATGAAAAATGGAAAGGCCCCAGGGCTAGATGACCTTCCTGCAGACATCTGGAAAATTGAGGAACTTACTGACAACGCGACCACCTGGCTGACAGAGTTCTTCAATTCAATTATTCTCTGTGGTCAAATACCTACAGATTGGTCAACTAGTATCACAGTACCTATCTTTAAGGGTAAGGGTGACCCAGCTGAATGTACCAATTACCGTCCAATTAGACTTCTCTCCCACACTATGAAAATATTCGAACGTATCCTAGACAATAGGCTGAGGAACATCGTACAGCTCTCAGCAAATCAATGTGGGTTTGTCAAGGGATGTGGCACGATAGACGCAATCTTTGCTGTGCGCCAGCTGATGGAGAAATTCCGAGAGAAGAGGAGGCCACTACATCTTGCTTTCCTTGACCTCGAGAAGGCATTTGATCAAGTACCACACCAGATGATTTGGTACGTTCTCCGAGATCATCAAGTTCCAGAAATGTATATAAACTGGATAAAAATGCTGTACAACAACACCAAAAGCCACGTGCGATGCCCTGCAGGACTCACTGACAGCTTCCCTGTGACAGTTGGGGTTCATCAAGGCTCAGCTCTGTCTCCCCTGCTCTTTGTTATCGTCATGAATTCCATAACGCGAGACCTGCAGAAGTGTGTCCCATGGACATTGCTATACGCTGATGATGTGATGCCTGCGGCAGACTCCAGGATGGATCTTGAAACCCAAGTGCAGACATGGCATGATCGTCTGCAAGGATTTGGTCTTCGTTTGAACATCCACAAGACTGAATACCTCGAAACGATTCCATCCCCTGGAACTATAGGTATTAATGGAGCTCCTCTTACCAAGGTAAATACATTCCGATACCTAGGCTCACGATTGAATGGGGACAGCTCTGTGAATGAAGATGTGCGAGCACGAATCAATGCGACTTTGATGCGATTCAGAGATGTCACCGGTGTTCTTTGTGATAAGAAGATGCCTATCCGCCTAAAATCAAAGATATACCGCACAATGGTGAGACCAGTTGCATTATATGGTACCGAGTGTTGGCCAGCACCTAGAAGTGCTGAGCACTCGCTTCATGTCATGGAAATGCGGATGCTGCGAAGATCATTAGACATTTCTCTGCTCGACCATATCCCCAACACAACGATTCGACATACAGCTGGCGTGGCTCCAATCAATGAGAAAATGCAGGAATGGAGACTCCGTTGGTATGGGCACGTTGTCCGTGCACCACAAAGTTCAGTCATCGGCTCGGCCTACCATCTAACGGTCCACGGCCAGAGACAGCGTGGGAGACCAAAATTGCGGTGGCTCGACCCCATTAACGCCGATTTACGATCAAGAAACTTGAAATCATGTGAAGCATTAGATCGCAATAAATGGCGTGCATTGATCCAAAAAGCGGACCCCGTTCCTACGGGATGACGCTAAGAAGAAGAAGAAGTTACGTACTATTACATGAAGATTATTTTGTAAGTGTTATATTCAAATTTCAATCGCATGATTAGGACACAAGAAATAAAAACGAGATTTTAAAATTTCGCTCAGCTGCCATCTTGTTGTTATGAAAATAATTGAAATGAATTAGAGGCCAGGGGATTAAAATTTATATAAGCATATACCTTACCAAGTTTCACTATACTCGGATGGTTAAATCGCGAGAAACGTCCAATTTGAATATTTAATTTTCGCGTCGCAACCATGTTGGATTTATGATCGCCAGGTTATTGAACGTCCCATAGGTGAACTTATGATTATAGCCTCTATACACATACAAAATTTCAGTTTGATTGCTGTCATAGATTAATAGATATTGAGAACCATCTAAATATATCGGATGGTCACCATGTTGGATTTTAATACAGCCTATGTAGGCCATAGAGTTATGTACTATTCGATGATGATTATTGTATACGTTCATTATTCAAACGTTGATTTCGATCGCATGATTAGAACACAAGAAATAAAAACTCAATTTTAAAATTGTGTACAGCCGTCATCTCGAGGTTGTTAGAAATATGTTACCCAACAGGTGATCTATGGTTTAAATTCAGCGCCAGGAAGCGCAACGCCATTGGTGGCGGTTCTAGTTACTAGAATGTTCTCGTTGATTCTTTTGTCTGTTTTTGTATATATACGCCTGTATGTAACCTTGTCGTTCAGTTCGTATTAAACATGTATACTGCATATACGCCTAGACGTCTTTCTCCTGCCATAGACTCCTACAGGTTATGGGCTCCAGCAGGATCATTAATTGACGAGTGTATAGTTTTCTGATCAGTGTGATTCTATTTGAATTAACAAAACTGTGATCGCGTGCAATAAGTGTGTGCATCATGGCGGAATCCAGCACCGGTTCTCTTTATAACTTCGAGAAACTGAAGGGGAGAGAAAACTACATTGACTGGCGTATCCAGATGAAGAATTATCTTATGCACGATGACCTTTGGAAATGCATATCTGGTTATGCAGGAGATGATAAAACGGGCGCAGAGGTTAAGGTACGGCGCCACGAACGTGCTTTGTGCAAGATTAACCTTATGGTGGAAAAGAGTGTTTTTCCGTACGTCATGGAAGCAAAAACGGCGAAAGCAGCATGGAATTCGCTCGAGATGGCATATGAAGATAAAGGCGCCAACAGGCACACAAGAATTCTTCGCCAACTGTGTTCCACCAGGCTTGAACAATTCAAGACTATGGAAGAATATGTCACCACAGTTTTGGGGCTCTCCCAGCGGCTAGCAGCCGTTAAAAAACCACTTGATGTTGAATTTTTATGTGCCTTGCTCTTGCAGGGACTACCTGATGACTATGAACCTATGATTATGGCATTGGAAAATTCAGGCGCAGAGTTGACCAGTGACTTTGTGAAATGTAAACTGCTACAGGAAGACAAACGCAGCTCCAGCAAAGAAACAGCACTCTACACTAACAGGAGTGGATTCAAGAATACTAAACCCAAGAAACCATTCTGTTGGAACTGCCGCAAAACTGGCCACTGGAAACAAGATTGCAAACACCAAAACAAGACAGCAGCACATCACGCAGATGCCAAGCCACTAGAGAAGAAAGAAGAAAAGAAGGGTAGGGCTCTGCTCACAGCACTTGGAGTTGATACCCACTCAGCAGACAGCTGGTACATGGACTCCGCAGCCTCCAAACACATGACTGGTAGAGTGGATTGGATGTCAAAATTTGATGATAAAAGGGAGGTTGGATATGAAGTCACCGTAGCATACGATTGTAAACTATTATAGTGGCGGCATAGGTGATGTTCCAGTACAAGCAAATGTTTTTACAAAGGTGAGCGATGTTCTGTATGTACCTAACCTTACAGCAAACTTGCTCTCTGTGAACAGTGTTGTTAAAAAGGGTCATGTAATTGATTTTGATGAAGAAGGTTGTAAAGTGTTTCAAGACAGTGTTTGTCAAGTTACAGGTGATGTGCAATTATTGATTGAAGAGTCAAATGGACTTTATATTGAACCCTAAAATCCTATGCTAATATTTCAATGTTCATATTATTCTTTTCTTTGGGCATAGATTTATGTTATTTGAAGGAAGTTCTGGCTAGCTTGAGGGAGGCCGTGATGCTCTGAGAGCCGAGAGATGTCACAATACTGGAGACGTGAAGTCTGGACAATCTATTTTTGGCTCGCATCTTGCGAACAATGAAACTGAACTAAGTCGTCATAAGCTTGAAGGCACAATACAGAAGTTTCCTTGTATAAGACAGCCAAGGTTGAATGCGCACTGGATCTTCGCGCTGATTGACGTCACAAATAGGTGTGACCACGAACATAATGCTTAAAAGGATTTGAACTTGTGACCAATGAAAGGCGAATGCTTAGGGTGGCGCGAATCTAGAGGTACCCACGCGACAGTGAATTAATAGATCCTACGATGCAATATTCTCCGCAATAGTATGGCTGTAATGTGCGAATTTTTACAAGACTTTTGATATGTGTTCAAACGTGATAGGACAATTTTATCGATTTATTGAGGAGCGGATACCTCCCCTCCTAAAGATTTGAGTGATTGAATGAATACTGGGAGCCGAGCAACACGGAAAAGACTTGATTTTATGAAGCGGACGGTGAAGCCAGGCCGGGCTGTAAGAGCGATTACTTTTACTTGTGCTAGTGACTAAAACTTAGTAAGTTGTGTGTCGAGCAACATATTGATTTTAGTGAGTACTTAAGTGGTTCTTACACCACAAAGTCAGGGCAAGTCAGCGATACTGCGATAGGACTCTTGTGTGAATTTCGTAGCACAAATAAGCAGTTATATATTTCTGATATTAACCATTACACTTTCATTCAGCGCCAAGATGACGACCGACGGCAGAAGGAACATGGTATCATCAGCAACGACTTCAAGAGTTGAAATTATGGAAGGCTAGGTCCATAATACTGGATGATGACGAGGTCAATTCCATGGCATCGGACAAGACGCAGATGTGTTGAGTAAAAAATTGAATTAATTCATTTTGATGGGTAAAAAAAATCGCGTATAACTGGAAAATTGTATATTTTGTAAATAACTTTGTTTTGTGTGCGAATATGTAGATTCTGCCGGCATGATATTTTAAATAGCGATACGTGACAATTTTGCTGATTCTTTTTGCATTTAATATTCTATTGGCATTTGCTGATGTTGATCTGTTATGATTAGAGTACAAGTTCTTCAAGTTGTTGTGTACTTGAAAAGCCTAGTACTTATGAGGTTAATTATCACGGAAACGTTAGATAAGCGGTGACAAGTGGGACTTGATAATATTAATGTCAGGTCTGGTTTGGGAATTCTGATATTTACGATCGTTATGCAAACGCAGTGATTTTGTACTTTGTAATTTAAGCAACAGTAGTTGCACGGGAGGAATTTCTACCTCACCGTATTTGATGTTTTATTGCTTCAGTTCTGATCTGTGGTACCAGTTGGGTCTTTTTGACAAGCTATATTATGTGTGTGTGCTACGGTGTGATTCTACATGAGAGCTGGCGGGGACGTGATATCCAGTGCCGTTGCTAATACTTTTCAGGGTACGTGACCTATGGGGCGTATTTGCTGAGATTGAATCTTGATATCCCAGGTAGGGATTTTGTGTTTTTAAGAACGATGAATTTATTATGTCGCGATTACAGGAGCTGCGAGACTTCTACGAGGATTCAGGCTTTGGGCTTGAATGATATTATTATGCACACACATGGCACCGACTCAGCGCTTGTTTGACCTTGGACCCAGAATTGGAATATTCATTATGCATCCGGCATCGTGCTGAGATATTAGGCCCATAAATTGTATAAATGTCTTGCTTAACGATGCGTAAATACTTTTATTGAATTAAGGGATTAGATGCCCACGCCGCTTTGTCTAAAGATTTTTCGTCGTATTAATCGGAGTGTTTTTGTGCTTTGTCCATTTGGCCTTGCATTTCATGTCAATTATTACTGTAAGCATTCTTGTTGTGTGACCGGCGTCGGCCGTGTGAATTTAATGTAATTATCGGGACGCATTCGGCGGTTCTTTTGTTTGCCTTGTCACGTAGTGCTCTGTTTTGAGTAAATGGCATAAGACCTGCTCACAGGCCGCTTGTAATCTGTAAATATCAATTCGTGATATTATGTGTTTGTTTTATAAAAGGGTTAGTGCATGCCGGCATAGAGATTAATTTGTTTTACCTTTCTAATACTTTCCAGTAGTGACGTGATTAATTTTCCCACAGACAGGAGTTCACGGCCCAGTCGTATGTAGCGCATGGAAGTGAATTCCGGTCTAAATACTCAACTAATCAAAGTGTAGTTCGAAAAACGTATAGCGCGGCACATAATATTGTATTTTATTTCAGGTATTTTTATTTTGTTTGATCATTTTGTAAAATTTTGTATCGTGATGTGTTAGATCACGTGGGTTTAAGGCTGTCTAAGCCAAGTGTTTAGATAATTCTATTTAAACTGACATGCAGATCAGTTATTCATTTTTATTAGCTGTTGTGGTGAGTGGCAATTTTGTCAACACGGGCAAATGGAGCTTCCGTCTCTCAGCTGACGTTGGCAGATCGCTAGTCCTCATACTCGCTAAGTGGGTTGATGAACTCCCAGCTGTTACTCCTAACAGACGGTAGGGTTATCAGCACACGCAAGGGAGGATATATTTGTTCTATGGCTGATTCAGTATTAAATTGTATTTTGTTTTAACCTGTCGTTTTAATTATTCATAACATTAGAACCTTATGAACCCTGGAAACTTTATGAGAGGCATGTTCTATAAACCAATTAGCGACCGATCATGACCCCGCAGTTTTCTCGTGTAATGTCATCTCTTCCAAAGGGCACATAAGATTTCTATGGCGCGCCACGTGGGGAAAATTGGTTTCTTTATGTATCACAAGGTGACAGTAAGGATTCTATGACTCCGACACGTAAGCCATTTTTTTTTGTGTATGCGTACATTGGTGCAAAGTGTGGAAGCTGGGAAAAGCGATATGGAATGGCTAGACCAGTGAAACACGTCGTACGTATAAATAGATCACCGGATGTGATATTTTATTTACTTAGATAAGCGATGTGTTACCGCTAGAAATTTGTTATGTAAAATCTTGGAGTTTGTAATAGAATTAAATTTGGAACATAGTAGTTGAATTGAGATTTGATAAGTAAATACTAGAGCATATGTTCCAGGCGCCCAACCATTTAAAATAATACTTTTGTTAGCAATCCAAACTCCAAAAATTTGAATGACAGGAAGGTTATACCTTAAGAGCTAATTAATATGTTGGTCAATTAGTTATATTAGTCAGATATAAGACTAGAAATTTGGTACTGAATCAAAGGGGTTTTAAAGACAGAATTAATAAAAAAAATTGATATACTCAAGGATGTGTTGCTTAGGGTAAATGTAAATGAATTGAGTAATCAAAGGGTTAAATTGGGGATAATTATGTGCGTGCATATGTGCCAATTTGGTGATGGTCTTGTCATTGTCCTATATTTCTAAAGTGTGATATTATATTGTGTGAAGATATGGCGACTCTCGCAGAAATACGTGAAGTGGTTGAGGAGGCAGCGAAACGCACTCAACAAAAATTAACTGAACTTAGGGTTGAAATGACAAATGAGATAGCGCAGGCAAGCGAAAAACAGTCTAACGACATGCAAATTCAAAGTGAAAAACAATCGAATGAACTCAAGGAACAATTACACACGCAACTCGAAATTCAAAGTGAAAAACAGTCTAACGAGTTAGAGGGGCGTTTGAACACAATAACCAAACAGAATACCAACGGTCTTGTAGCACTTTCAACCGAGATAAAAGATTACACAAAACAGCAATTAATTTTATTAGCCAGTGACGTGGAGAATAATAATAAGAAACAACTAGCCGAAATCAAAAAGATTGAGGATACTTTCAGCTTAAAACTTGATAATCTAGATGAAGTCGTGATGGGTAAACTCGCACAAATTGAAAATGCATGTTCAATGAATACAGCAGAGATAAAGCGGGCGCAAAATCATTTAGAAGAGAAATTTATTAAAATCGAAGAAGGGTCACAGTTAGTCCAGACACAAATCGATACTATTGTAGGAGGTATTAGCGGATTGGTCCAGGAGATGAGTAAACTAGAACTTGTATCAGGAAGTAGGTGGAAAGAAATTGAAACCGAGCAACTAGAACTAAGGGAAACGATGGAGTCGAACAATAACGGGATACTAGCGAAATTAACAACAATGGAGTCTAACAATAACACTGTAATAGCAAGGTTGACTACAATTGAAACTAACCAAGCAAATGTAGATAAGGGCCTAGATAAGGAGCTGGAAAAGGCGAAGGACAGCATTAGGAAGGACTGGAATCGGATGACGGCAGAGGCGAAGGACGAGAAGTTGATTATGATAAAACAATTAGGCGATAACTGCAATCGAATCCGCGACATTGAAGAGAACATGAAAGCTAAGTTACAAGAACACAATGATCGTCTTATAAAGAGCGAGTTGAAATCGATGGAAAGAGGGACCATACTTGCCTCATTAGTGGACAGGCAGAAAGATGAACACTTAGATAAGGAGATAACTTCAAACAATTCGGAGACAGGTCGGAGCCCAGACACCGTGAACACACAGCTATTTAGAGAATGCGAGGGACGTGCTTCTACCCCTCAGGCAAACCAATTACCAGCTCAAGTTATTCAGGTTATTAGAGCGAATGATTTCCGCCCGAATAAATTTATACCTGATACTGGAGTTACACCGAAAATGTTCCTGAAAGAATTGGAAAATTTCTTTATGGACCAAAATCTAAGTCCGGAGAGACAATTGAGGACAGTAGAACGCTATCTTGGAGGCGGAGCATTAATTTGGTTCTTAAGCTTCCGCTATACATTTGAAACAATGGAGGGTTTCCGACAGCCTTTTTTTTTAAAAATTGGGGGGCCGAGCCATCAGCAAAACTTGAGTTTGGAACTTTACGCAAGAAAATACCACGGTTCACAACAAACCAGATTTGCAGACTACTTCACACGACAGATGTTAAATTTGCGCGATCTTGACCATCCACCGAATGAACAGGATCTCATAATGACGATTAGCAAGCAACTCCCTACACATGCTCAGCAATTTTTAGCAGCAGCAAATATAAGTACAGCAGTCGAAGCGGAAGAATTATTACGGCATTTAGATGAGTCCAACAATCAATTTCAAGGAAGGGAAAAAAGAGTAAACAGGGACGAGATGGTTAACACCACTGAAATAGTAAAACCTCAGGCCGGAAACACTAAATCGCAGTCGACTAACACGGGAAATAATCAGAACCAAAGAAACGACACGGGAAATAATCAGAACCAAAGAAACGACACGGGAAATGAAAGGAGGTTCCAAACGAGGTACGACGACCAGCAGAGGAGAAAATATTATGAGGAAGGATATCCGCAGAGGAGATACCAGAACCAGGGACGATTCTATGGGAGACAGGAGATCCCATATAGAGGCAACAATTACGACAACAATTATAATCAGAGGTGGCAACAAAGACGGTACGAAAACCATGGTAACCGCAGAAACCAACGGTATCACGAAAAATCGGGACTACAGGATGACTATCGTAATCTAGACCAACGATACGAGGAATCGCAACGTTATTTAGAGGAGCTACACAATACTGGATGGGGAGAGAGAAATCGCTGGGAAAACGCGATGAACAGACGTAAGGATCCAGACAACCACACGGAAGATGACGGGGCGCAAAGCTTACAGATGCAGCGTGAAAGACAGGAATCTGGACGACAAAATCAAAATGGAGGTCGCCAGGATAAAAAAATCCATAAAAAACGACCAAGAAGACAGTCTCACGAGCGACCAGTGTGTTGAAGGAGATGGATGGATTGTGGCAAATATTACGGAGTGGATCGCGAGACCAGAGGATTGCCTAGAAGAAATCATTAAACCTCACAATGACACTATTATGAAATTACCTGTTATTTATGCTAGAATCGGCGGATTAAGGGTAAAATGTTTAGTTGATACGGGTAGTCAGATAAGTCTAGTATCTGAGGCCTTAGTGCGAGAGATAGGGCGGAATTACACAGTACCTATAATTCCGGTCCCTCAAATGAAAGTACGTGGCGTTATTCCTGAGCGCACCGTGACTTGTAAAACACAAGCGTACTTGGAACTAGAAATTCTGGAGCATACATTCGCTCAGAGTTTCATAATTCTACCTAAGCTAAACTTCAACATAATACTGGGATCAAATTTCATATGTGAATATCAAGCAGTCATCGACTTGCATAAAAACACTGTGAGTTTCAAGAATATAGAAGGAATGAGGAATGTGGGGTTGAACATGAATGAAGCGACTACAGGGGGAGAGGTAAACACCTGGCTGCTCGAAGCAATTAGTGAGGAGATAAGGGAAGAATTGGAGCTTGGAACTGATGGCATAAACACTGCACTCGTGGAACTTGAAGAAGAAGAAGAAGAAGGAGCTGAGATATGGGCATTGTTGGCTGAAGCAGATGGCAACGCAGACGACTTCGAACAACAATTACAAGAACGCCTAGATGGAGTCAATTTAAGGGGTGCAGACAAAGAAAGACTCGAACAGATACTCAGAAAACACCGTAATGTCTTTGATACAATACCTGGGAAAATCTTAAATTTTAAATATTCTATGCAAGTCAGTGATTGGTCCCCATTTAAAAGCCGATTGTATCCAATACCTGAAAAATATCAGAACCAAGTAAGCGAGATTATTGGCGGGATGCTACAGGCTGGAGTTATACGCAAGACTCCCACGCCATTTCTCAATGCTATATTGGCCGTTGCCAAACCTAACGGTTCAATAAGGCTATGTTTAGACGCCAGACCCCTCAACAATAGACTTCTTCCAGAATATGACCAAGCGCCGTTAATCAGAGACGTCCTTAAGGGTTTCCGAGGAAAAAGCATTTATTCGAGTGTGGATTTGACCTCAAGTTTTCACCACATCGAATTGGATGAAAAATCCCAATTGTTGACAGGCTTCCTGTTCAACAATCAAACATTCGTATTTTCGAGGATGCCTTTTGGCGTTAAAACAGCCGGTTGTGCCCTAATAAGAGCCCTAGATCGCAATTTGACAGAGGAGGTCAAGCAGATGACAGTGAGGTACATTGACGATATATTGTTGGCGTCTGACAATATTGAAGATCACATGAATAATCTGGACAAGTTACTGGACAACCTACGCACATCGAACTTCAAAATCAACCTTAAAAAGTCGCATTTCTTTAAAGATGAAATTTTGTATTTAGGACATGTTATCGATAAGGATGGAGTGAGACCAAATCCAGCCAAGATTGAAGCAATTATGAGCTTCCCCACACCAACTAGGGTGAAACATGTTCGTGCTTTCCTGGGAGTTACGGGATTTTTCAAGGAAAATTGCCCGGGGTATACAGAGACGGTCGCCCCTATGCAGGAACTGCTCAAAAAGAATAACAAGTGGTTTTGGAATGACGTTTGCAATAAGTCTTTCCAGGCTACAAAGTTACTTCTAAAAAATTGTATCAAACTGGGTTACCCAGATTTTAGCCGAAAATTTGTTATTCAGGCTGACGCCTCATTCATAGGAATCGGAGCTATGCTATTCCAGGAAGATCCGAACAACCTTCAACATCGGTCTTACCTTGCCTTCGTAAGTCGCAAATTGCGCAAACATGAACGTAACTACACCGTAACAGAGCTGGAGCTTTTGGCTATACTTCACGCTTTACAACAATGGCGTAAAATAGTATTTAGTTACCCCATAACAATAAGAACTGACCACAAGGCACTAACGTTCTTATCCAAGACTACTATGCTCAGCGAAACAATCACCAGATGGTCCATTTACATCCAACAATTTGATTTGGAAATTGAACATTGCCCTGGTAAGATGAATATAATACCAGATGCGCTTAGCAGGAACCCTGAGGCGGAAGTTGATGAGGAAGCTGTCGTGAATCACCTTGAGTTAACAGATAAGGATCGTGAGTTTCTTGACGAACTGAAAGAACTACCCAGAGAACAGGAGGCAGAACCATGGATGATGCAGTTAATAAAATTCTTTAAAGGAGAACTACAGAGAGGAACACCAGCGTACAAGGAAGCTCTGATAAAGGAAGGAAGATACATGTACCGCAATAATTTATTACACAAATTTATTGATGAAGAACATTCGAAACTACGAATTTTGGTACCAGCGTCTTTACAGCGTGGATTAACATGGCATACACATGAAACCTTGGGACATATTGGAATCGATAAAGTTGAAGCAACTATAGCAGAGGCATTTACCTGGCCTCGTATGAGAACCACTATTTGTGAGGTAATCAAGACGTGCGATACTTGTCAGCGCACAAAACCTAACAATTACCTAATGAAGCAGTACCCGAAACCTTTGCTACCACTTAAACCATGTGAGCTGATGGCGATTGACACTTATGGGCCAATAACGAAAGGAAGAAGTGGATGCCGACATCTATTGGTGTGCTTAGATGTATTTTCGAAATTTGTGGTTTTGTGTCCCATACAAAAGACCACTTCGAAACAGGTTCTTAGCCGCCTTAAAATTAAAGTGATTCCGACCATGGGAAAACCTGAGTTTATTTTGTCAGATCACGGAAGTTACTTCACCAGCAATGAATTTAAACAAGGATTAATTAATCTTGGAGTAAAACATATATTTTCATCGATTCGCAACCCAGCTGCAAATCCGAGTGAACGTGTGATGAGAAATATTTCGTCATTCTTTAGGGTCTTGATTCCAAATGAACACTATAAGTGGGTGGATCGTATTAAGGATGTTGAGACTTGTATCAATTACACAAGACATGAGTCAACGGGAGAAATTCCTTTGGTTCTCCACCATAACAGAGTGCCTGAGAGATCGTGGGACAACATTGTCATCTGTCCACGTGATCCTATGCCAACACGCGACTTAAGGATTCAAAATACTGTAGTACACATGAGAGCACAGGCTGACAGACGGCTAAGAAGGGTAAGAGGAAAGAGATTCCATCGGGAACTGAACGAGTCAGAGTTGGTCCTCATAAAGAAACCACCGCTATCTAATCCATCGAACAAGATATTCCACAAGTTCTGTGTTAAATATCTCGGACCATTCAAAATAATCAGAAATCTGGGGAACAATGCTTATCGAGTAGAAGAAGTGAGTACCGGAGCTCAGGCCGTGTACAACATTTGTAACATGAAGATTTATCATGAACAGGAACCTTGGGAGCCGAGAAGGAATAATGTCATAGGAGCAAATTGCACGGACATAGTACCATGCACAAGTACACTTGGCTAGCATCGGTGAGTACTCGTTGTGAAGAACGTAAACATTGTGTTGTTTACATATGAGGAGGAAAGCAGGTAGTCTACTGCTAATGACGTCTAAGTGGAATGAGAGAGAAGAAATACCAGACACGCTTGAGGCGACGAGATATTGAGGAAACTCATTAGTGAAAGGTAGCTGAGTACTAGGCTGATAGCAGGGGCGTATAAGATCTACGATTTGAAGAGGGGCTTACTCTCGCAGAAAAGAGGTGCCGTATGGAAGTGAAATCTACTTCTTCTAAGTTAAATTTCACCTTTTATGGGGTGAATGAACCCTAAAATCCTATGCTAATATTTCAATGTTCATATTATTCTTTTCTTTGGGCATAGATTTATGTTATTTGAAGGAAGTTCTGGCTAGCTTGAGGGAGGCCGTGATGCTCTGAGAGCCGAGAGATGTCACAATACTGGAGACGTGAAGTCTGGACAATCTATTTTTGGCTCGCATCTTGCGAACAATGAAACTGAACTAAGTCGTCATAAGCTTGAAGGCACAATACAGAAGTTTCCTTGTATAAGACAGCCAAGGTTGAATGCGCACTGGATCTTCGCGCTGATTGACGTCACAAATAGGTGTGACCACGAACATAATGCTTAAAAGGATTTGAACTTGTGACCAATGAAAGGCGAATGCTTAGGGTGGCGCGAATCTAGAGGTACCCACGCGACAGTGAATTAATAGATCCTACGATGCAATATTCTCCGCAATAGTATGGCTGTAATGTGCGAATTTTTACAAGACTTTTGATATGTGTTCAAACGTGATAGGACAATTTTATCGATTTATTGAGGAGCGGATACCTCCCCTCCTAAAGATTTGAGTGATTGAATGAATACTGGGAGCCGAGCAACACGGAAAAGACTTGATTTTATGAAACGGACGGTGAAGCCAGGCCGGGCTGTAAGAGCGATTACTTTTACTTGTGCTAGTGACTAAAACTTAATAAGTTGTGTGTCGAGCAACATATTGATTTTAGTGAGTACTTAAGTGGTTCTTACACCACAAAGTCAGGGCAAGTCAGCGATACTGCGATAGGACTCTTGTGTGAATTTAGTAGCACAAATAAGCAGTTATATATTTCTGATATTAACCATTACACTTTCATTCAGCACCAAGATGACGACCGACGGCAGAAGGAACATGGTATCATCAGCAACGACTTCAAGAGTTGAAATTATGGAAGGCTAGGTCCATAATACTGGATGATGACGAGGTCAATTCCATGGCATCGGACAAGACGCAGATGTGTTGAGTAAAAATTTGAATTAATTCATTTTGATGGGTAAAAAAAATCGCGTATAACTGGAAAATTGTATATTTTGTAAATAACTTTGTTTTGTGTGCGAATATGTAGATTCTGCCGGCATGATATTTTAAATAGCGATACGCGACAATTTTGCTGATTCTTTTTGCATTTAATATTCTATTGGCATTTGCTGATGTTGATCTGTTATGATTAGAGTACAAGTTCTTCAAGTTGTTGTGTACTTGAAAAGCCTAGTACTTATGAGGTTAATTATCACGGAAACGTTAGATAAGCGGTGACAAGTGGGACTTGATAATATTAATGTCAGGTCTGGTTTGGGAATTCTGATATTTACGATCGTTATGCAAACGCAGTGATTTTGTACTTTGTAATTTAAGCAACAGTAGTTGCACGGGAGGAATTTCTACCTCACCGTATTTGATGTTTTATTGCTTCAGTTCTGATCTGTGGTACCAGTTGGGTCTTTTTGACAAGCTATATTATGTGTGTGTGCTACGGTGTGATTCTACATGAGAGCTGGCGGGGACGTGATATCCAGTGCCGTTGCTAATACTTTTCAGGGTACGTGACCTATGGGGCGTATTTGCTGAGATTGAATCTTGATATCCCAGGTAGGGATTTTGTGTTTTTAAGAACGATGAATTTATTATGTCGCGATTACAGGAGCTGCGAGACTTCTACGAGGATTCAGGCTTTGGGCTTGAATGATATTATTATGCACACACATGGCACCGACTCAGCGCTTGTTTGACCTTGGACCCAGAATTGGAATATTCATTATGCATCCGGCATCGTGCTGAGATATTAGGCCCATAAATTGTATAAATGTCTTGCTTAACGATGCGTAAATACTTTTATTGAATTAAGGGATTAGATGCCCACGCCGCTTTGTCTAAAGATTTTTCGTCGTATTAATCGGAGTGTTTTTGTGCTTTGTCCATTTGGCCTTGCATTTCATGTCAATTATTACTGTAAGCATTCTTGTTGTGTGACCGGCGTCGGCCGTGTGAATTTAATGTAATTATCGGGACGCATTCGGCGGTTCTTTTGTTTGCCTTGTCACGTAGTGCTCTGTTTTGAGTAAATGGCATAAGACCTGCTCACAGGCCGCTTGTAATCTGTAAATATCAATTCGTGATATTATGTGTTTGTTTTATAAAAGGGTTAGTGCATGCCGGCATAGATATTAATTTGTTTTACCTTTCTAATACTTTCCAGTAGTGACGTGATTAATTTTCCCACAGACAGGAGTTCACGGCCCAGTCGTATGTAGCGCATGGAAGTGAATTCCGGTCTAAATACTCAACTAATCAAAGTGTAGTTCGAAAAACGTATAGCGCGGCACATAATATTGTATTTTATTTCAGGTATTTTTATTTTGTTTGATCATTTTGTAAAATTTTGTATCGTGATGTGTTAGATCACGTGGGTTTAAGGCTGTCTAAGCCAAGTGTTTAGATAATTCTATTTAAACTGACATGCAGATCAGTTATTCATTTTTATTAGCTGTTGTGGTGAGTGGCAATTTTGTCAACACGGGCAAATGGAGCTTCCGTCTCTCAGCTGACGTTGGCAGATCGCCAGTCCTCATACTCGCTAAGTGGGTTGATGAACTCCCAGCTGTTACTCCTAACAGACGGTAGGGTTATCAGCACACGCAAGGGAGGATATATTTGTTCTATGGCTGATTCAGTATTAAATTGTGTTTTGTTTTAACCTGTCGTTTTAATTATTCATAACATTAGAACCTTATGGACCCTGGAAACTTTATGAGAGGCATGTTCTATAAACCAATTAGTGACCGATCATGACCCCGCAGTTTTCTCGTGTAATGTCATCTCTTCCAAAGGGCACAATATCTTAAATAACTCAGGTTCTGTAAGTGCAAATGAATCAGCAGTGTCTTGTTTAAGTGATGCTAAAAGTGTTTGTTCAAAAAGTTCAAATTCTAGAGAATTGTGGCACAAAAGTTTAGGCCATCTCAATCACGTGGGGATGGTCTTGTTAAAAATGGTTTGGCTACCGGTATTGATTTCTCGGGTGAAAAGCAGCTCTGTGTTCCATGTATAGAAGGGAAACAAGCTCGACAGCCCTTCAAGACCACCAAGCATCGTGCCAAGAACCGACTGGACCTGTTGCGCAGTGACCTGTGCGGACCGATGCCTGAGGAATCCTGGGGAGGAGCCAGATATTTTCTCACCTTCATCGATGACCATACGAGGAAGGTTTTTGTCTTTTTTTTTAAGGAAAAGTGAGGTAAGAGAAATCTTTGAACAAATTGCTAATTCTGTTGAAATTGAGTGTGAAAGGAAAATCAAGGTCATACGCTCTGACAATGGTGGGGAGTATTGTAATAAAGCTATGGATGAGTTTTTCAAACAGCGTGGCATCAAGCATCAGCTAACAGTAAAGTACACACCAGAGCAAAATGGAACTGCAGAACGCATGAACAGGACTCTGAATGAGAGACCACTCGCTATGATGCAAGGTGCAGCTTGTGACAAACGCATGTGGGCAGAAGCTGTCAATACAGCTGCATATCTTGTTAACAGGTCTCCTGCACGGAAAACACCAAATTCAACACCAGAACAAATGTGGACTGGAGAAAAAGTAGACCTGACGCACTTAAAAGTGTTTGGATGTAATGCCTACGTTCATATTCCAGATCAGCTGAGAAGAAAACTTTATCCCAAGACTGAGAGAATGGTATTTGTTGGGTACTCAGATGACAAAAAGGCGTACCAGCTCCTGCATCCAGTAACCCATGAATTAATCACAGCGAGAGATGTGATTTTTGATGAGATGTCTTTCGCTGCTCTAGCAGATCCTCCAGTGGTACCAGGGAATACAACAATACCCCTAACCACTGAAGTCAGTAAACAACTATTGACTGCATGTGATAGGGATGTTCCAGATCCAGCTCCACAGCATAATGAAGAAGTGGAAGTTGAGCCTGATCATCAAGATAATCCATCACAGCACAATGAGGAAGCGCGTCGCTACCCCCAGCGAGAAAGAAGACCAAGACAATATCCTGGTTACATTCTGCATTACACTCATTGTTCTGATCAAAGTGAACCATGTACAGTAAGTGAAGCCTTGTCATCACCTTACTCTAAGGAATGGCATAAAGCCATGAAGTGCGAAATGGATTCCATGATGGTTAATAAGGCGTGGGTTTTAGTTCCTAAGCCAGAAGGTAAAAACATTGTACAGAATAAGTGGGTGTTTAAAGCTAAGCGTAATACAAGTGGTGATGTTGTAAAATATAAAGCAAGGTTGGTTGCAAAGGGTTTTTCACAGCAATTTGGCATTGACTTTGTTGAGACATTCTCACCAGTTGTGCGGCATGGCACACTCAGAATGTTGTTTGCTTTAACGTTTGAATTAAATTTACAGATTGACCATCTAGACATTGAGACTGCTTTTCTCAATGGAGAGTTACAGGAGGAAATATTTATGTGTCAGCCAGAGGGCTTCCAGGTGAAGGGAAAGGAAGACCAGGTTTGTTTGCTCAAAAAGGCGATTTATGGACTAAAGCAGGCTGCACATATGTGGCACAGAAAGGCTCATACAGTTCTGTCTGCTTCGGGCTACACAAACAGTCAATATGAGGCATGTGTTTACCGAAAGAGTATCGGCAATACTGTAATTCTTGTTGCTCAGTACGTTGATGATTTCTTTGTGTTCCATAATAATCCACAGGAAGTTAGTAAACTATAAGATGTCTTAAAACAAAATTGCATGATGAAAGATCTTGGACCTGCTGCTCAGGTTCTTGGAATGCAAATAGAAAGGGACACAGATAACAATATTGTTATACACCTGGGGTAGGCCACCCCCTACATCCCTTATATTTCATACATCATAAATCATACAAATAAAACTCCCAGACGACTTCTACAAAATCACTACAGATCCAAAGGCCTAGCACTTCAAATAACCTTCAGTAACCTCATACTTGTCCTCCAACGACCCCGGCCAGCAACTCACTTCCTAAGGAATCCGCAAATCTGCAAACTCGACAGGCGGACTCTATAAAACAGCAGAGGTGAGGTGACCTGAGGTCAGTCTTTCACAGTGCAACCAGGTGCCGGACCACTGCCCAAAGTCGTCACGTCCAGATTGGTGAGTGTACAGCGAGCTCACATACAAACACACAAACACTTACATCTTCACCCCCTCAATAATTGTAAAAGTAATAAGCATCTGAATTAGTAATATCTGCTCTGCAGTGTTCTTTAGTACTCCACATTGGGAGTACGCATTAAATCCAAACATCTAGAAACTAACTGGTCATTTGGTTTATTTATTTAACTAGTTGATAAGATCCTACCCTTTAAACCACTTCCCGGTTGGATCCTAAGAACACTTGTTTAATTGCTCAGCAGCTTCCGTAGTCAGCTGCTTGCGTCACGTCACATTGCTTGCGTGCGCGCTATTCACTAGCAGCGCGGCCAGTCAGTCCACGTTAGCAAGAGCCCGACCGGCATGACAGTTGCTCCGATACTTATTTAGCAAACCACCCCTTTTCTTCATCCCCTCGAACTACCCAAGCAGACTTTATAATTGGGAGTTCTCCTTTCGAGTGCCTGTACGCTCTCGAACCACTACACCTCTCACAGCCAAGCTACGAGCAGCCTTCCAGCTACTCTTATTTCATCCCCTAAAACGATACATTGTAGAGGACACCCTCTCAGGTACCCTACAATATACTCAAAATTTCTCAGACGCAGTTCATAAAGAATCTGCTCACTAAGTTTGAGATGACTAATGTTAATCCCATCGGTACTCCTACGGATATAAATATGAAATTGTCTAAAGCCAAAAACGTGGATGATAAACCTTATCAGCAGCTGATAGATTCACTTATGTATTTGAGTGTGTGTACTAGACCAGATATTGCCTATGCATTGTCATATTTAAGTCAGTTTAATTATTGCCACAGTGAGGAGCATTGGCTTGCAGCCAAAAGGGTGCTTCGGTATCTTAAAGGTACGATAAACCAAGGACTTGTTTTTAAGAGCACTGATTTAGATTTGGTAGGGTTTGCAGATGCCAGTTATTCCACAGATAGTGATAGTAAGTCCTATACTGGTTATCTTTTCAAGCTTGCTAATGCTACCATATCATGGGAAGCTCGTAAGCAGAGCTCAGTTGCTACCTATCGACAGAGGCTGAGTATGTAGCTTTGTCAGAGGCTGCGAAGGAAGCAGTTTATCTTAAGAATCTGATGTTTGATTTGATTGGTTCTAATCAAGGGCCAATAAAAATTGAATTTGTTAAAGGTGAATGTGATTTGCAGTGTGTGTTGATGGATTGTAATCAAGAAATTGATTTGGGGAAAAGGTTCAAGAGAGAATCATTTCATTGCACTATTTGTCCACACAAGATATGATTGCAGATATTCTCACCAAACCTTTACTTAAACCAAAACATGTGTATGTACCCAAAGAATGGGATTGAATTGTTAATTAGTATTTTAAGTATACATTGTGTTCAAAAATGTGTTCAGGAATTGTATTATGTTTATATAGAGTACTCTATGATTGAAGTCTGATGACAAATGTCTATTACATTCTAGATCAGCTATTGGTTTAAGTGGGTGTGTTAGAAATATGTAACCCAACAGGTGATCTATGGTTTAAGTTCAGCGCAACGCCATTGGTGGCAGTTCTAGTTACGAGAATGTTCTCGTTGATTCTTTTGTCTGTTTTTTGTATATATACGCCTGTATGTAACCTTGTCGTTCAGTTCGTATTAAACATGTATACTGCATATACGCCTAGACGTCTTTCTCCTGCCATATACTCCTACAGGGGTTATATAAACAATTAAACTAAAGTAGATGTCAGTGCATTTCAATTTGTATATTAATTTTCTGAACCAAGTTTCACTGCGCTCGGATGGTTAAATCGCGAGAAAAGTGTATTTAAATGTTTCAACTTCGCTTTGCCACCATGTTCGTTTTGTAGTTAACAGGTTTTTGAAAGTCACATAGGTGAACGTCTAGTAGTGCCCATTATCACCGTAAAAATTTCAGGCTGATATCGGTAATAGCTTCGAAGATATAGAATGCCGGTGAAATATTTCGAACAGCCGCCATATTGGATTGGTGAGACGTAATAAAATACAAGGGTACGGTCGCGATCGGCCGAAATAGTACTATGACCTTATCGAGTTTCATTGAAATCTCTCCAGCTGTTTAGAAGTTATCAGGGGGGACACACACACGGACGAACACACACGCATAGACACATACAGACACACGGACAAAAGGTGTTCTCTTATGCCTATTTTTTCATAAATGAAAATAGGCTAAAAAAAGAACTGTGACTCCATACGTTTGCGATGACGGACTTTAAAGTGACGATATGATAGCTCAATTAACGCCATCATTAAAGACCCCCCTATTGCCTTTGAGAAAGTTAAACATTAAAAACAACATTAAGAAACACAAATTTGAAATTTTAACTTAGGCCCTTCGGTAAAATTGAAAAATAAATGGTCCTCTGGAAAGAGGGCGTTACGCCCTTTCGTTTGCACCCCCGCATGACTTTCTACGATTATTGGTTCGGGATATCGGTAAGCCGCGCGTTGGTACTTTTTGATCACACCTGTTGAGATATAAATCCCATAGCCTCACTTGGATTATAAAATAATAATAATAATAAATTTGGTTAATCAACTTAAGATACTCGGCTCGGCCACCCTGGTCGTCCCTGGTGAGCGCCCCTGACTGGCACTCCCTTAAGAAAGACCCTCCACCCTCACATCACGTGACCTCCACAAAGAGCCGTTAACCCTCGTAAGTCCCCAAAACCACTATTTTCAACGGGGTAGAGGGGGGTAGTTTTATCTTAGGGTAGAAATGTCATGTCCTAGGGATAGAGAGGGTGACGATTTTTCGCTTTAACCCTCACTCGACTTTCTACGATTATTGGCTCGAGAGATATTTAGTGAAGATGGCCATTTGAGAGTTGCACTTAGGCCCTAAAGCCAAAATTGAAAATGACTTGCTCTCAGAATGGAGGCGTGACCCCCTCTTGTTTAAACCCTCACATGACTTTCTCGGATTACTCGTTTGAGAAATATACACTATTTTCTGAAATCTCGGGTTAATGATCTAGTAGTTGACCACTTATCGACAAATCAATAGTGAATAATCGATAAAAATAATCAGTTGAAAATCCCCCCGTCGTAAAAGAGCCTTAAGTACTGAAAAAGCACTAACCCCCCCCCCCCCCCCGGAGTGGTGTTAGTTTTTACCTTAAGGTGGAAATGATGTGTCCTAGGGATAGAGGGCTTAGAGACCTTTCGTAGGAGCCCTCACATGACTTTTTCAATTATCCGTTCGGGAGAACGGTCGGCCTTACGCCTGGATGTATTGCGGGTTGCCTATTTAGTTACCCCTGGCCTAGGAAGCTTACTTGTCTATCTATTGACCCATCAACCGTGATGAAACTCAAATCTTAAACAATTTCTTAGCTATATAAATGAACCAAAATGATTATTATTATTATTAGTCTTATTTATTCACAGTTGTTTCTCAATTCAATTATAAAATGTGGCTGCTATTATTCAAATTCGATGATAAGGCGTACATTTGTGTTATTGACAGCACTCCCGTCGAACCAAGGGATTCAGGGACGTGCTTTACTCATATTCAGTGTGTCAATTATATCCTTAACTTGACCTAATGATTGAAGGATGGAATCCAACTCCTTCACACTCGTAACAACTTGAAACTATTACCAAGCTTACCAAAGACTCACCTTCCTTGTTTATCCGTCGAGTCTGGGAGGCAATACCTTCTCCCTGCTGCATCAAATCGCCTATATTACAACTATCCAACCAGTGAAAGAATTGTTGCCTTAAAATCCTGACCTCAGTCCATCGGGTAACAGGTAGCAACATAACATAATCTCGAAGAATCCATATTAGCACACACAATAATATCATCATGGACACACGGGTTACCTTAATAGAACCACTTACCTTATATCTAAGCACAAACATCCTGTACCTAATCCCTGTACAATACATGTTCAATAAAAACTGTATCCTTTCGTCAAACCTCTACTTTAATAACAACTCAGTATTCAACATTTCTCAAGCTATTATACGTGATATTATCAACTGCTATGTGCTGATATAGATGCCTACGTGGCTTAGGCGGCAGCACGCCGGCCTCTCACCGCTGGGTCCGTGGTTGAAATCCCGGTCACTCCATGTGAGATTTGTGCTGGCCAAAGCGGAGGCAGACAGGTTTTTCTCCGTGTACTCCGGTTTTCCCTGTCACAATTCCATTCCAGCAACACTCTCCACTATCATTTCATCTGTCATTCATTTAATCATTGCCCCAGGGGAGTGCGACAGGCTTCGGCAGCCGGCACAGTTCCTATCCTCGCCGCTAGATGGGGGCTTCATTCATTCCATTTCCTGGCCCGGTCGGTCGACTGGAAGCAGGCTGTGAATTTTCATTGTTCATGTGCTGATATCCATTATTATATGCTAACTCATCCTTATTTTTCACAAAATGTATCATTGTATGACTTTAGCACTGATAACTCACAACAACATTAAACTTAACGTCCCTTATATTTAATCAACATTCCTCCCAATCAAATTATTGAAAAATGAAAATCCACAGCCTGCTTCCAGTCTCCGACCGGGTCAGGAATGGAATGAATGAAGCCCCCATCTAGCGGCGAGGATAAGAACTGTGCCGGCTGCCGAGGCCTGACGCACTCCTCTGGGGCAATGATTAAATGAACGACATATGAAATGAAATGATAGTGGAGAGTGTTGATGGAATGAAATTTTGACAGGAAAAACCGGAGTACCCGGAGAAAAACCTGTCTGCCTCCGTTTTGTCCAGCACAGATCTCACATGGGGTGACCGGGATTTGAACCACGGACCCAGCGGTGAGAGGCTGGCGTGCTGCCGCCTAAGCCACGGAGGCTTCAATCAAATTATTATTTAATGATATTTTAATTGCACTTTAATCAATTAAATCCCAGCTTCATTGGGGCATAGCATAGCCTATACTCTCGTATATGTGCTCTGTTGATTCATCTCAATTACTGTACTTGCGATCCTCAATATAATTATTATATTTATATTAAATTCATGCATGCTCATTAATTTGATTAGTATACTCGTCTATTAGTGTGGAAACATACGTTACGTTTCGCCTCCATTAGAATGCGCATATGGTCACATCTCCGATTCCCGTGTTGCCATTGATCCGGTTGGTGTAACTGGTGTCTCAGGCGAACTTTGCACGCCCACCTAGGTTTTCTCTTCTACAATTACACATTATCAAATTATTATTAACTTCACGCTGTGTTAGTTGTAGTTGTTCATTTAGAGGCTTGCGACATCGTGGTCATGTGGTCCCGTGTAGCCTACTTGGTATGTGTGTCGAAGCTGTCTTATAACCTGTGTCATTTTGAGATCTGTAGTAGTGTGTGTATTTGTAATAGAAGATAGGATTGGGAAGGAGTGGCCGTGGTCTTAAGTTAGGAACCATCCCGACATTTACCAGGAATTGAAGTGGGAACAACGCAAGATCACTTCTAGGACAGCTGATGTGGGAATCGAACCCATGATGTCTCAGATTTCATTTACAAGGATGAGTGTGCTCAAATTCAACCCTCAGACCAGAATTACATTTCTTGGCAGTGTCGGGAATCGTAAAGAACTTAACGGAACATCTTGTCTCCATATTTGCTGTATGTACCTCTATAACGAACATTTTGAGATAAAACAAGTGGGTCTGTGAAGAACTAAAAGCATATTTTCATTTATTCTACTGGTCGCTTCATTTTCACAATTCTCTCGCCAATTAAATAGATCGTCAATGTGATGGCACTTGGGCTGCATTGTGGTAAAGTATATGGCAACAATTTCAAGCTCAGTATCCAAACATTGTTGTCATTTTTGACAATAACATGAAATAATACTGCAAGATATCAACATATTCTTACCCTCTGAAACCAAAAGTTTCATCTTTGCTGAAGATAACTCCCGTCAACACACCTCCAGCACTGGAAAATGTGAATCCAAAGTCACACGATGAGGCACTACCTACAACACATGAATACAACACTAATGAATTGTGTACCAGGATATTTAGTTCATGGTCTAGATTTATCTGAAAGACTGGTTCAATAGAACATTGGAAAGAGATGTTCCTTTTCCCCTTAAAATAATCACCACCACCCCCACTAGAATGAAAAATAACGTGCTAGAATATTTAACTATCAGCATTGGTTAGTTATAACTCTTCCCATAGAGATGTCACATTTCTGTAACGAGTTACAGGCGTTAATTTTAAGGAAAAGCACACGCACAGCTTGTATAACTTTATTTTACGAACAGTAAGCTAAAAAATTCAGCGTCAGGCGATAAAGATTATTATGGTGATTCATTGTACGAAGCATAGGATATGAAAAATTATTTTTTCGCACTGCTACCATCTTAAATTTTTTATCTTAATTTAACATATTAGATGCCAATATACTTATCACGTTAACAGCATGTTATTTTCGCACCTGACTGGTTTTTGACGGTCACATAGTGCTCTACTACTGTTCTACATTTGAATGTTTTTGCCATAAAGGCTTTTGAGATATTGAGAACAGGTAAGACATTTCGTGAGACCAACATATTGGATCATCAAACCCTGATGAGCTAGGATTGATCACCGACCCCTACAGGAAACCTCCTGGTTTCCATCTTCCAAGAAGGATATGGACGTCACTGAACAGAGTGCGGACCGGTCATGGAAGATGTAACTTTTGGTTCCACAAATGGGGGAAAATTTCTAGTCCTCAGTGCGATTGTGGTGATTCAGTGCAGACAATCCACCATATTGTGTCGGAATACCCCTCGCGGCCCTTCAAGGGAGGATAATATAACGACCTGCAGAACGCAACTGATGATGCAGTGGAGTAGATTACTGCTCTGGACTTCCAACTGTGACTTCTAGTTTCGTTTGTGGATGTTACTAGATATTTATCACTTTTATATGATATATATACTCTAGTATTACTGCATCCTCTGTATGTCATACGAAATATAATTATATGGATTGTTTTGTATGTCAGACACAGAGTAATGTACCAGTAGATAGATACTATAGCAATAGTTCATTATACAACGCTTCACTTCGATCGCTCGAACAGGTTATGGTATAAGAAATAAAAACATGACCTTGAAATTTTGCACGGACGCCGTCTTCTCATAACAATCGAATTACATTATACAACCATGTACTGTTGTGGTTTGAGTCTTCAGTCTTTTGACTGGTTTGGTGCAGACCTCCATACCTCCCTGTCCTGAGCTAATCGTCTCATCTCTACATACTGTGCCCGCTGGCCGAAGGTTTCGGGGAGCCACCGGTTTCAAATGACACTTGCGAGACCCTCTTCCAGTTAACACACAAGTATAGGGGACGACACATTCATAGGCTGGTGTAGCACAAAGTCTGCACTCGGGGGTATCGGGAATTAGTGAGGTTCGATCTTTAACCAGCTCAGAGGAATGCATCGATAACCAAACTAAACAAGAAAAGAGAGGTCAGTCTTATGTTAAAATCACGAATAAATTTTATTCAGAATAGATCCCTAGCCTAGCATGAGAGTTGCAAACGGCTAGACCGATACTATTCTGCCCTGAAAGAAAATATAAAAAAAGTCCTAAACAAGTTCTAAATTACTCTCACGGTCCTAATACAAAATTCGACTAAGAACGAACAAGCTAAGAGAATGGCACGTAAGATCAGCCCTAAGCAATTACATCGAAATGACTACGGGAGGATCAAATATCAAAAGAATCTACAGCAAAGCAAGACATTTACTTGTTTACAAATACTAGAAACATTTACATTTAGTAGCAAAGGGGAAAATTTGTCCTATGCTATGATGGTGCCATCTCTAACATTTACCTTTAGATTTAAGTGTTTAGCTAGTCATAAATATCATTAATTAATAAACGAGACGCGTTTATTACAAAGAAAATCAAGCTATGTGCACAATGTTGCTGAATAAAAAAAAGCTATGCCAATACAACACAAATGCACACAATAATTCAGCACTCCTATGGTTGTGCAATTGGCACTGCCTGCGTACTCGATTTGTGACTTTTTGTAACAAACGGTCATAGTTTCAAAGTGTTAAGAAGGTAGAAAAATAGGAAAGCCTGCAAATGCGATGGTAATTAAACAATTACATCGACTCATATTGCTACCAATCTGATGTGTGTGCTACAGTTATCACATCACCAATTGGTTGTCGGCTATTCAAGTGAAAATGTATCAAAATGTATCTAAAGTAACTTAACAATAACTAAGTGTCAAAATTTGGTCGAGAAAATATTTTATTATTAATATTTATTATCTTAATTTAGGCTCAGGGGGAATTATGAGATTTGTTTAGTTTTCAAAATCCTATCTTTGATTATTAAAGCTTCACACAATTATTTATTCCTCACAGTATAGTTGTTCAGTTTATGGACCTTTAAATAGCGTTCAGTGTACTTAGGTAACGTGTGTATCCAACTAATGCATAATAACTTAAGAACTTAATAGACACCCTGTGTCTCCACCAATACTTCATCATTATTAGACACCCTGTGTCTCCACTAATACTATTACGGATTCATCAATCCTGGCGCCCTTCGGTTAGGTACGACTGCAGTACTTCGTTACCACCGGTATAACCACAATAACATGTCGGAAGTATTGATCCACCATCACGACTCATATCAATAATACTCTAATAATGTTAATTACAATAAGTATGGATTCCTAAATTATACACGTTTTAAATACTGGTCATGAAGATTATGTGTGCAGAAAACACACTCTAACAACGCTATGAATTAACATGAAGGCTTCAGATACAAACTAAAGAGAGAGATTGTGCATTTATTAAATTGCCTCTTCCCTGAATGAGGTCGAGCCTATGTTCTCTAGTTACAAAATACAGTTGCATTCATTGCTTGTCTGGCTTCTCGTAAAGAAAATAAACCTGTTTTCAAGTATTGATCTGGCCAATAAATGTGGATAACGGAACTCTGCATTCCGCTTATAATAATGCTAAGAATTTCACAGCCTTCTAAATAAATAAAGATGCACTGCCTAAAATCGAGTGTGCTGTGTAGTGGTTTGGCTTATACATGTAACCTTGGCCATGTTCTAACACCTGCCAAAACTAGTTTCTTTTCCATCAGCTTGACAAAATAAAAGTTGTTAACAACTGTTTTGAAACGATACGAAATGGACATTGAAAATACAGCCTTCCTGGCGTTTATAAAGTTTTAACAAAATCTATAACTTTCCACACGTGTTCTTATAATAGCTACCTGCATTGTGCACCGAAAATGAAACCAAACTAAAATTAAATCTACTGTTTCCAACTCATTACAATAACGCTACTGATACAAGATCTGACTTACAGATGCAGCGACCGTCGGTTCGAGACCCGCCATGAGATGTTGTAAGCGGTCTCCTCTACGGTTTTAAATCATTTCCTCATTGTTTCCGGTCACCTTCCGCTGCCGATTCCCCACGCATGATTTAGCTATCCATCTGCATTGCGTGGTAGGGGTTATATTCCAAGGTTTGACGTTTCAGTAGGATCATAATGTTGCCGTTGGTGATAATATTACACATGTTTAAAGAAAACTTGCACTCACTGATGCTAAGGTGCGGTAATAAAATGCCCATTTTCACTCCGTTACTGACGTTAAGTTATCGCTTGTGCGACGCTCACTCGTTACTTTCACGAATTATTTACATGAAATTAAAATCATAATCACTGCCCATCCGGCAAAACATAAAAATATTCCTGTAGAATTACACAGTTTATCAATTCACAGTTTATAATACACTTGGATGCGACCATGTGGTCTTAGAGTTTGCGTTGCACGCTTCCATAATTTTCACTTCGTGAATAAAAATATTTCTCAGATTAAATGTTATTAATTGTACACAATTATTTGGTTATCACTTTATGCCCTGATGGCTGTCCATTTGACAAATATACTCGGATTTATCCATAGCACATGGATTCCCTTCACGGAACGTGTCCTTATTTGTGCTTCACATTCACATAGATGTGGCTTCATCAGACAACGAGTAAGTACTAGCTTCAAAAAATATGGCGTTCACTCTGGACGTGAGTTAGCCGCGTAAATTGACGGTTTCGCTCATAAGGGTTGTATACCGTATTTTAAATAAGCAGAATTACGTTGATTAAATTACGGTTAATTTAGGGAATGTCCAAAGTGCATGTAATTATCAGCGATATTGCTTCACCTTATTCCCGCCGCTCGCAGGGTGTGTTCAGTTACTTTTCAGCATGGATCTTGGTCTTCGTTAGCTGTGCAAACATGCGTCAACGGGCGCAATACCTACCACATCTTGCATCCGAGGCAATCTGTTTAACATATTCTAACTTTGGTCTACTCCTACAGTTTATGTCCTCGACTCTTCCTTCCATGTCTAAGCTTGCTATTCCTGGGTGTCTTAGTATGAGTCCTACCAACCTATCTCTTCTCTTCATTAGTAGTCGCCAGAAACATCTCTCCTCTCCCACTCGTCTTAATACCTCTTTGTTTGTAATCCCATCTACCCATCTGATCTTCATCATTCTTCTTTAACACCACATTTCAAACGATTCAATTCTCCTCTTTCCTGCTGCACCAATAGTCCAAGTTTTACTTCCATAGAGTGCCACGCTCCAGACAAAGGCTTTCAAAACTGACTTCCCAATACTTAAATCGATATTCGATGTCAACAGATATTTTTTTGTAGAAATGCTTTCCTTGCCTGAGCCAGACTACTTTTTATATCCTCTTTGCTTCGTCATCACTGGTTTTTTGCTTCCTAGGTATCAGAAGTCTCCTACTTCCTTCAGCTTTTCACCTGCCAATTTGATGTCCATAGAAGTTTCTGATTTATTTCGGCTGCATTCCAATATTTTTGTTTTACATTTATTACTTTTCATCATGAATTCTTCCCTCAAGACGGAGTCCATACCATTCAAAAACTCATTCAAATCCTCTGGCGTGTCGGCCAGGATGACGATGTCATTAGCAAATCTCAGAGTTGAAATTATTTCTCCTTGAATCTACACTCCCACTTTAAATTTTTCTCGAATTTCCTTCATTGCTTGTTCAATGTAAAGATTGAGAAGTATGGGGAATAATTTGCAGCCTTGCCTTACACCTTTCTGAATACCAGCTTCTCTCTCATATCCCTCAGCTCGAATGACTGCTGTCTGGTTACTGTATAGGTTGTAGAGCACCCTCTTATCCCTGTACTTTATTCCTATCGCTTTCAAAATGTCAAACAATTTAGTCCAATGAACTTTATGAATACCAAGAACATTCTCTTATCTTTCCTTATTTGACCTTCCAAAATCAGCCTAAGACTTAATACAGCTTCCCTTGTTCCTACATTTCTCCTAAAACCAAACTGGTCTTCACCCAACTCCGTTTCTATCTGGCTTTCCATCCTCTTGTAAATTATTCTAGACAGGATCTTTTAGCATTAGTAATCAAGCTGATAGTACGGTAATCTTCACATCTGCCAGCTCCCACTTCCTTCGGTATAGGGATGATAACATTCTTCTTGAAGTCAGAGGGTACCTCACCTGTCTCATAAATCCTTCACATCAAGTGAAATAACCTGATCAGATCATCATCACCTATGCAGCATAGCAACTTAATCGGTATATCATCTATGCCTAGTGCTTTGTTCCTGCTTAAGTCTTCCAATGCTCTGTCAAATCCTGATCTCAATATCAAATCTCCTTTCGCACCCTCATCAATTTCCTCTTCCCTTTCCATTACATGATTCCCAATCTCCTTTACCTTAAACAAACATTCTATGTAAGCTTTCCATCTCTCAACCATTTCTTCCCTATCTGTTAGAGGCTTTCAATCTGTGTCCTTAATATTACAGCTCTTAGTCTTATTTTCCCCAAAAGTATTCTTAATCCATCGATAAGCTGTGTCTACTTTTCCTAATTTCAGGCAATTTTCTATACCTGCACATATCTCTTTCAACCATTCTTCTTTCGCTTCCTTGCAATTCTTGTTAACCTCATTTCTCAGACGTCTGTATTCTGCTTTCCCCTTTTCATCTCTTAGATTCATATGTTACCGCCTTTCATCCAACAATAATTCTAGTTTATCCTGAATGGATCCACGGTTTCTACCTATTCTTTCCTTCCTGCCAATGTTTTCTTCTGCGGATTTTGTTATTTCATTCTTCAAAATTGCCCATTCGTCAGCAATTCAAGTTTGTTTAGGGTTTATCATTAGTCCTTCCTTTATACTCTTCTTGGATCTTTCGTTTACAACCTTCTCTTTCAGTCTGTCTATTGCCCAACTTTTTAGTTTTTGACTTTTCTTCATTTTCTTCAACTTTAATCTGCATTTCATAACAACCAGGGTGTGGTCAGAGTTTATATCAGCACCGCGATATATTTTACAGTCCAAAATCTGGTTTCGAAACCTCTGCTTGACCATAATGAAGTCGATTTGGTAACGCCATGTAGCTCCTTGTCCCATCCATGTGCATATTTTTCTATTGTGGTTATTGAATAAGGTGTAGCTATGACCAACTAGTGCTCGGTGCAGAATTCCATCAGCCTGATTCCTCGATCATTCCTTTCACCAAATTCGAAATCTCCAACTATCTTCCCTTCTCTTATTATTCCAGGGCAGATAACCTAGATGTTAGGCCCCTTAAAACAACAATTATCATCATCATCATCTTATTAATCCTACCGCAGCTTTCCAATCTCCCATTACTATAACATTTTCATCCCCCTTGATATACCTCAGAATTTCAACTATTTCTTCGTAGACCTTTTCAACATCTTCATCATCAGCCTGACTGGTAGGCATATATTACTGCGGTTCACGTAGGTTTTCTATTGATTTTTGCTACAATAATCCGTTCATTATATTGCTCATCATATTCCACCCGCTGTCCAAGTTTCCTACTAAATATGAGACCAACCGCTGCTTGGCTATTGTTTGATTTTGTGCTAATGACCCTAGTGTCTCCTGACCAAAAGTCCTGTCCTTCCTGCCAGCGCATTCCACTAATCCCAACCAAATCCAACCTCAACCTATCCATTTCCCTTTCTAAGTTTTCTAACCTTCCACTGCCTAGCAGACTTCTAACATTCCACGCTCCGATCCGTAGAACGTCGGATTTCCTCTTTGGCACTTCTGTGATGTTAAACCCTCTCGAGTAGTCCCCACCCAGAGATCCGAACGGGGTCTAGTTTAACTCCGGATTTGAATTTTACAAGGGAGGAGGCCATCATCACATGTAATTATGCATAGAGAGGTGCATATCCTCAGGAATAGCATTACGGCTGTAGTTTCCTGTTGCTTTCAGCCGTGCAGCAGAACGCAGTGTAGCCATTAGTTGGCTAATGTTATCAATATCTTAACTGTCTATAAGGCAAGTAAAGAATTGATTTATTCTGAAAGGCTGCTACTCCCTTTCAGAATAAAGTAATAGAGCAATTCTACTTCAAAAATACTAACCTTCTACTAACCATTAAATACGAAAATTCTACTAACGAAAAATACTTAAATTCCACCAACAACAAAATACTACCACTAAAACAGTCTGTCACCAGGCACACTCACATACACCCTCACTCATCACAGTCTAATGGAACAATGAACTATATCTAATAAACAATGTAACTGCAACCAGACACACTCACACACCACAGTCTATTTGAACAATGAACTATATCTAATAAACTAGCAGTAGTGCCCGGCTTCGCCCGGTGGATTTATTTGTTTTATGGATGATAATGAATACTGCTACAGAACTGGCACATGATACTTAAACTACCAGAAACAATATATAATTTTTTGTGGTGGTGGTGGTGGTGGTGGTTGTAGTGAGGGTGATAAGCGGTACAGTATAACGGACGTAACATTTAGGTAATTTTCCCCTAATGATAATAATGATAATAATGAATAGGGAAACGGCTATTTACTAACTACAGCACTGACACATATAAATTACAAACAAATTTCTAAAAATGATTAGAAAAAGGAGTAAGTGAAATAAAAGACACTGCCTAGGGCCTATATCTCATTGTCTGTTAGAAATGTAGAGACCAATAGTGTCGTCTTTTGCCGCATAGCGCAGTAGGAAAATAATCAGAACAGTTTGGAAAACTTCGGCTGTCCCGAGCTCCTGAGGTAGCAATAGTATAATTTATGGCCACTTAGCGCTCAACGATACGTTTCGGAATAAATTAGGGTAAATTTGAAAGCACCAACGCTTATTGCAGCTGATAACCTCAATGTATTGCACCCAACAACATTGCACTAATACAGATGCATAATACTGTATGTTCATGATGATAACTGTTTTCAGGGGCAAAATAAACCTTTCTGCACGAATTACTCCCCGTGACTGATATTTATAAGCAGCGCAAGATTAAATATTTTCGCAATTCTGCACCAGAACACTTGTAGGGGTGACGTGATGCAGCCCGAATTGCCAGTCAACACTAAACTTATTAAAACACTCTTACAGTTACACTACTACGGACATGAATGATTCTAAGGCCTTAATACATGGTTTTCAAGTTCAGTTTGTTTGTTATTCTAAATGTAGGGAATGGAGAGCGTTGTATAAAATATAAAGTGGACAGTGTAACCAGCAGGGTTTCAAAGTGTATGTATAATTTGGTGCAATTAGGAGGAACGGTGTAGATTTGTGTTAAAGGGCCTAAATGGAGGAAATGGAGAGGTCTGTCTGAAATTTAAAGTGGACAATGTCACCCGCAGGGTTCCAAAGGGTAGGTGTACAAAATGTGGTTCAGATCGGTAAAACGGTGTTGATTCTTGCCAATAGATCTAAATGCAGGGAATGGAGTGGTCTGTCCGAAATTCATGTAAACAGTGTTACTCGCAGGGTTGCAAAGGGTAAGTATACACATTTTGGTTCAGATCGGTGAAACGGTGTAGATTTGTGTCAAAGGGCCTAAATGCAGGGAATAGAATGGTCTGTCCGAAATTTCATGCAGACAGTGTTACTCGCAGGGTTCCAAATGGTAAGTATACAAATTTTGGTCCAGATCGGTGAAACGGTGTAGATTTGTGCCAAAGGGCCTAAATGCAGGGAATGGAGTGTGCTGTCCGAAATTTCATGCAGACAGTGTTCCTCGTAGGGTTCCAAAGGGTAAGTATACAAATTTTGGTTCAGATTGGTGAAACGGTGTAGATTTGTGCCGAAGGTCATAACTGCAGGGAATGGAGTGTTCTGTCCGAATTTCGTGCAGACAGTGTTACTCGCAGGGTTCCAAAGAGTGTGTATACAAATTTTGGTTCAGATCGGTGGAACGGTGTAGATTTGTGCCAAAGGGCCTAAATGCAGGGAATGGAGTGGTCTATCCGAAATTCATGTAATCAGTGTTACTCGCAGGGTTCCAAAGGGTAAGTATACGCATTTTGGTTCAGATCGGTGAAACGGTGTAGATTTGTGTCAAAGGGCCTAAATGCAGGGAATGGAGTGGTCTGTCCGAAGTTTCATGCAGACAGTGTTACTCGCAGGGTTCCAAAGGATAAGTATACAATTTTTGGTCCAGATCGGTGAAACGGTGTAGATTTGTGCCAAAGGGCCTAAATGCAGGGAATGGATTGGTCTGTCCGAAATGTCATGCAGACACTGTTCCTCGTAGGGTTCCAAAGGGTAAGTATACAAATTTTGGTTCAGATTGGTGAAACGGTATAGATTTGTGCCGAAGGGCATATATGCAGGGAATGGATTGGTCTGTCCGGAATTTCATGTAGACAGTGTTTCCCGCAGTGTTCCAAAGGGTGTGTATACAAATTTTGGTTCAGATCGGTGAAACGGTGTAGATTTGTGCCAAAGGGCCTAAATGCAGGGAATGGAGTGGTCTGTCCGAAATTTCATGCAGACTGTGTTACTCGCAGGGTTCCAAAGGATAAGTGTACAAATTTTGGTTCAGATCGGTGAAACGGTGTAGATTTGTGCCAAAGGGCCTAAATGCAGGGAATGGAGTGGTCTGTCCGAAATTTCATGCAGACTGTGGAAGACTGGCATATCTTTGTGTGTGTCGAACTTTGTATATAATGTATAAAGTGTGATATCTGTATATAAGTTCTTTGGAGTTGAAATATGATAGCGTTATGATAACTAATTGTGTGTTTCCCTGTACTCGTTTTCATTCATTCTCCACATTATGGTGCCGAAATATCATATGAAACCAGTGACATGTGTATTTACTAGTGTTAGTGAATAGTGCTAATGCTTCTTTGTCGCCTTCTACACTACGGAAGGACACTCGACGCCGAGAACATTATACACTACCGTGATGACATCACGTCAGCTTAAAGCACGCCACGCTATCAACGACAAGACGCTACAAGAGTTCTCACTGCCAACGAATCCACTTCAGATGAGTCAAACCATCAAAAATTGGCATCCTTTTAGTAATGCATGCTGTTCATTAGCTGGAAAATTCTTTGGAAACCTACAGATAGGCTAATTTCATTAAATGCAACAGAGAAGTGACGCATCTGCCATCTATCGGAGCAACAGGGAACTGCGTATTGTAAACAATATTAAGCTTGCACGCTGCTATCTCGATTTGTCAGCGAGAAAAAGACACCACTAGTCCTCACTCAACACCACCAGAAAAATATTTCATCTCAGGAATTTCCAGTACGTATGAGGCCTACTTGAATTACTTCAAGAAATACCAATAATTGTACAGTACGTTACTGACACATAACTAGTAGCGTGATCTATTTTCAACCATTGGAATTGCATGCACATATGCAAAGCGCATGCGAACCTGTCACGTACGTCTCGAACTACACCATTGTCAAGTTCAACTACCAGACACCAGCGCATTCTGTTGGCCAACTTTGGAGTCTTGACTAAACAAGCACTCTGCCAAAGAGACTAATAACTACAATGAAAGACGTTCCAACACACCTCATGAAGGTAGGGTAGGCTACGTGACTGTCATCTAATCCGAAGGTTTATTGCCCCCTCATTATGGCAACCCAAGAGGACTTTGCAGCCTTTGAAAAGAAGTCGAACAAGAGAGAGGAACAATGCGACACGGTTTCTAAACACTATTGACAGATTTACTGAAAACACAAGTATTGAATACTACAAGTATTATGGAGACCGACTTCAGGAAACATTAACTAGGCTAATCCAATTGGAAGACTCCATTCACGATCTTCTTCCAGACACAGAATACAACACCGATTTTCAAAGTTGCGAAAAATAGATAGATAAAGCAAAACGTGGTTTACAGAAAGCCACACGCGGGGCAGAAATTAAACTTTCTTCTGCTACCTCAAACATGACCATAAATGAGAGTCCCATCACTCCTATTTCAACGTTCGCCAGTGAAACTGGAACAATTCTCCCGCAATATCGAAAGCTGGATGAGATTTTGGGAACAGTTAGAAGAAAGGAAGAAGCATCCAGTGATAGAGACAAGTCATTATCGACAATAAATAAACATGTCTTTTTACGTGGTTATCTCGAAGGTGAACCGAAACATCTGGTTGACGGAATTGCCGTGACTGCTTCTACCTACGAAGACACTAAGAAAATTTTAAGGGCCAAATACGGAGATAGGAATTGGACAATACAGGCGCATATTGACTCTCTGGAAGATATCCAACCTATCAACACTGTTTGTCCGGAATCGCTAAACACAACATAGGCCTACATTGAATGCAACCGCCGTATCCAGGCATTACAGGCCCTAGGCGAAGATGTAAACGGCTATGGGTGGGTACTCGCTCCCAAGATACTCCGAACCTTCCCTGACGATATCTGTAGACGCTGGATAATACACACCAAACTGAATAATATATCGGAAGGCGACATTCTGAAGCTGATGGAATTTCTTGGTGAAGAAGTCGTTGGAGTGCTAATCACCCAGAAGATCAGAGGTGACCCAGTGTTTTTAACCAGTCTCGTCCCCACGACAGCCGCATTCAATTAAACGCTATGTGTAAAAAACCATTGCAGCAAACGAAGAAGCAAACAAAACCGTTCTGTGCATTTTGCGAACAACGAGGCCACTTGGCGCAAGATGTAGGAAGGTGAAAACTGTTCATGACCGAATTGATAAGCTAAAGACGAATAATCGCTGTTTCCTCTACCTGAATCGAGGGCATAATTCGAAGAATTGCAGTAGACGGGGAAGAGCATCTTGTTCAAGATGTAAGCAGTCCCATCAATACTCCATTTGCTCAAGCAATGATGTAACCTCCACTTCGGTCAACAAAATCCACTCTCAGACTCCTGACTATACTCTCTTACAAACTGCGCGTATTCGAATTGTTGGACCAACTGGCTTAAGTAAAACGACACGTTGCATCTTCGATGGATGCAGCCAGTCTACATTCATAAGCAAGTCTCTTGTCGACATATAGAAGCTTCCTACTGTCACGGAACGAGACATATCTATAGCAGCGTTCGAATCTGACACAACTATCCCTCAAAAGCGTCGTCTGATTAGTTTCCAGTTACAGGGCACCCAGACCACCGCGTCAATAGGCATCACCGCACTCGAAAGTGCAAACACTTACTCAATGTACCCTACAGTGCCACAAGACGTCTCTTCCCTGAAGTCCGTACGCAAGTTAATACTAGGTGACCCTAAGGATGACTTACACGTTCTCCCAATTGAACTTCTATTTGGAGGAGATAACTACTGGAAGTTGATAAAGGACACGCAACCTGTTCGCGTATCTCCGTCATTGGTACTCATTCCTTCACTTTTCGAATGGGTACTCAGTGGCAATAGATCCGGAGTCACCGTCAACCAGCTAACCGTTAACAAAATAACACTGCAGGATGACCCTTCACTTCTCGAGCACCAAGTTCGTAACGTCTGGAAACTTGAAGCAATTGCAATCAAGGAAGAAGAATCAAGATCCCACGCGATGAGCTGCAAGGATCTCGATATCCTCAAACACTTTCATGAATCTCACTGCATTCAAGATGGACACAGAGTTGTTTCTTTGTCAAAGAAAAGCCAGGAATTTGCATCGGATAACCGCACTAACGCTGAGAGACGATTGCAAGCAACGAAATAAAGACTATAACGCCATGTACAACGAAAGAATGCTCGACTACATCATCCAAGGCCAAGTAGAGAAGTTGAATCCGGACACTCGAGCAAGTTCTGTGTACTATCTACCATATCACGCGCTCAAGAAGACGAAACAGAACGTAACTAAGTGGCGCGTTGTATTCGACGCTTCGTCTCATGAAAATGGATCTCTATCGCTGAATGACGTCCTAGAAATCGGGCCTAATCTTTCCCCGAAATAATGAGTATCCTGCTTCGGTTTAGATTGTACCAATATGCTATTCTTGGAGATTTAAAGCAAGCCATTCTGCTGCTCTCACTTGACTCCAGCGACAGGGATCTAACACGGTTCCTTTGGTTTCGCGTAATCAAGGACGAAAACGGCCAATACCACGTCACCGACGAAGTGGTTACCTACCGCTTCACCCGACTACCTTTCGGACTAACCAGTAGCCCTTTACTCTTGTCAGCTACCCTGCGAGAATTGGCTACGAGGCACATTGATGACTACGCAGTTGCTGCTAGCCTCGTGGACCAGCACATGTACACGGACGATTTTGCAGCATCTATTAATGACGAAGAGGAACTCCAAACAATATACTCTCAGCTCTCGGATTTGATGTGTATTATCAACATGCCTATGTCGAAGTGGGCCACGAATTCAATCACACTGCAGAACGAGTGGCAACATAAAAATCTACCCATTCAATAGGTGACAAAGATCTTGAGAATCAACTGGAACACGTGCCATGACACCCTGCATCTTTCAGCTATCGATGACCTCAAGATGTCTCCAGATGACCCTGCCACAAAACGCCACGTTCTTCAGATAATATCACGACTATACGATCTTCTCGGACTGTTCTATCCGGTGACAATAATTGGAAAGATGTTGTTTCAAGAAACGTGGACTAGAGGTATATCATGGCACGAGACTTTACCTTCTGACATTGGGCACGAGTGGTTAGTTTGGTGTTCAAATCTTCAATACGTGTCGGACATTCACACCCCACGATGGATAGGTGCTCTCAACAAAGATTTGGACAACTATTCTCTACACGTATTCTGTGACGCTTCCGTACGGGCATATGGTGCTGCTGTATACCTTCGATCTCACGCTCACGATACCACTACCGTTCAGTTAGTATGTAGCAAAGCTAGACTGGCCCCTATAAAGAACGTCACGCTACCACGTTTGGAATTACTCGTTGCACTCGTGGGCACAAGACTTCTGTTTTACTTCTGCCGTGCTACATCCTGTGACATCCGGAAAGCAACGCTGTGGACAAATTCAGCCATCACTCTAGGCTGGATACAAAACGACCCAAACCGCTGGAAAACTTTCATCTGCAATCGTGTTACAGAAATCACCGGCTGCACTTCACCATCACAATGGTTTCTTAGTCCAGGAACGGATACCCTGCAGATCTCTTATCACGAGGACTACATGCACCAGACCTAAAATCAGCAGATATTTGGTGGCACGGACCGGCCTGGTTGAGGGATCCTCCAAGAAGTTGGCCTCCCAAATACAGCACCGAATATCTAACACTTCCAGAGGCTAAGAAGAAACCATGTCAAGCCCTTGTCGTTATCACACATGAAGCACTCTGCGACTTCGCAAGATTCAGCTCCTACATCAAACTTCTTCGCGTAACCGCATGGGTTCTTCGCTTCGTACTGCCCCCGTAATTGAATTATATAGAGACCACGGTGGCTATTTTGGAAATTATAGCGAAAGTTATGGCTGTCATAGTTATGACGTGGGTAGTCATGACGTAAGCACGGATGACGCAGACGTTATGCCAGCAGGCTACTTGAGCTGAGATTCTCAGTGACGTCAGCATTTATTCGAGAAGGATCTGAGATGTACGACGCAGTCGCAGGAAACGTGGAATTCTGCTGAGGAAGAAATTATGCTATTGGAGGGGAGGCTCAAACCAATGAACGATAGTCTGAAGGAAGACGGAGATTGCTAAAACTATGGTATTTTTATTACTTTTTGGAATGCAGAATTGTGGAAATCCATTTGCAGTAGAGGCATTGTTCTGGAATTTTGGTGAAATTTATTTTCAGTTTTTGAATTTTGAAAATCCGTCATGTATTGACGAAGTTGGAACTTCTAGCGATGACGCAGTAACACGCGATGGAAGGGATAGATACGCCCCTCATGAAGTTCATAAAAGGCCTTGCGCAGAAGAGAGGAGCCTCATTCTCAGATTATAAATCAATCGTGAGATTTCAAATAGTCATTTCAGTGAAACGTCGAGTGAGATTAGTAGTGAAAAAGTCGTCTTTGTAACGCGTGGCGAAGCCACTGCATTAAACGAGAGTCGAACTTATAAGCAGTGCAGGTTTACTGTGAAGTAAATCTAAGTGAAGTTGAAACGACCCTTATAACGCTTCTACGAGATTAGCTGTGAACAGTTAGCTGTCGCCTATAAGCTAATTCTCTTGTGCATTACTACAGTAAGGACTGTAGAAAAGATGAACAATTTCGAGGAAGTATTTTGGAAGTTCTTGACAATTTTAGACGACTGACAAAAGTGATTTTCTCGCCACAGGAGAAACACTTTGTATAGCCAGACTCTACGCTACGGCTGACAGGGCTAGTGAAATAGGGAGACTTCAGATTGCTTTTGTGACACAACGCTACAGTATTATGGAGCAGTCTAATATGGCAGTTTGTTCTTCTAATACTATTACCGAAGAGAAGATGGAAGGCTAAAGGACTTAATGCAATTGGGACATATTTCAACGGAGTAAGATAGCAGCATGGAACTTCGCTAATTGCTATTCCATACAAGCGAACATGCGGTGAATAAACATCTACACCCATGTTTCGTGATTAAAGGCTGAATACTATCAAACAGCAATAGAAATGATTTCATACTTTCTGAATATGAATATTTCTTCGGAAATTTATACAAAAACTTCATGGCGATTTTCAACTGGAACTTCAGGGATTTTTCAAGAGAGGTCAGGGTTGTCCCGACTCACAAAGAAGATTATTGCCGGAAGGATGTCGTTCGTCTTCGTGAAGCAGTTCGATTCTCCGATGGTGCTGTTTCTGGTTTCGAGGATGGAGCTCAGCTTTAACTTGGTGAAATGGATCCATCAACAGTCTTCTTTGGGGAATTTTCCTCTGGAACGTCAATCGGCAGATAAGGTAGTCGTGAACGTTTATTGTATTTGAGTTTCTTAGCAATATTTGAGCAACCATTTTTCCCATATTTTTGTCCTCATGTATTTTTGCCCGATATTCTTGTTTGAGATTCCTATTCTCAGTTCACCTTGATGAGTTATACCTTTTTCAACGTTTTATTAAGACATTGTTATGTCATGGGCATAGTTAAGTGATTTTGAATCAGTTGAGACTGATATTTAGAGTTTTCAGTAATTTGCTTATTTTTGTAGTCACGATTTGACTGTAAGTTAATGATTTTTATGGCAGATTTAAATTCAGACAGCGTGTCACTTTATTAAAGTAATTCTACCCCAGTTTAATTACTTTGACCAATTTTCTGTCATCATCAAGAAGGAAGAACATTTAAATGATTTTAGAGCGTTAAAATCCAGTACGTTGTCGACGATCTTGGAAATACTAGTCGGTATTTGAATTGATTGCAACACAGACATTTATCGTCAGTTATGAACGACCATTGCATCTTAGGCAATTTTGTGAAAGATGAACATTAATTATGAATTATTGAATGCATTAAATTCGTGAAACTTGTGTTAGTTTTTTTTCTCATATAGAGATTTATATAATGATGTTTGCATTCCCCAGTCTAATTGGATTCTATTCGACTATTTTGCAGTTAGTCGCACTTTGTTTGATGATAGTATTTTTTATACTACAATTCTTTGAAGATGTTAATCTTAAATTTTGATAGACCAGACAGGCGTATATAAGCGTATTCACTATTAAATTTGTTTGTGATTGGCAAATTTTTATTTCATTTCGATTCATGAATGAAATCCACGAAGTTTAAATGACAACAGTTTTGAAACAATTATTGATATAAGAATTTTTAAGTGGAACTATGAATGTATAATCGATAGTGCAGCGGACATGTTGAAAGTCGCTGATGTATAATGCCCTTAAATAAATGAAGGAGATTCCCACAGTAATTAATAATGATAAAGATTGTATTAGGGGAGGTTTTTGTAAATGCTGTGGAAGATTTTGATGCCGTATATTTTAATATATGATGAATTTTGGGCTATTTTGAATGCAGTTGTGCATTATTTTGTAAGCGAAGTATTTTCCGCTAGAGTGTATTGTCATAGTTCGTTGAAAATTTAATCAAGTGAATTTACTGTTATAATTAACAAGAGTTTTGAAAGAATTTGAGATAAGATTTTGAATGAAGATTACCGTCACAAATAATTAAAATTATTACAACCTTTATTAAACCAGATTGTGACATGTACATGTATAACTAACCTTCATTGGTCGATTATATTAAACACGATTATGAATTTACCAACCGGATAAAACATGTGGTTCAATGTATTTCTTAAATTAATAATTTAAATAATTTAAATGTTGATATTGTAAATAATAAATGTAAATATCTTTGACAATATTGTGGAACGAAAGTAATGTTAAATGCGTGTTTAAAAATTTTTGTAATTATTTTCGACAATAATATAAACAATTTCTAATTGTTATAAATAATTTATGTGATTTTGTTATAAACATTTAAGAGTGTGTTTGATACTCTAAACTATGCTGATTAAACATCTGGATGATAACTTAACAAGTTTAAGGATAGTTAAAATAATCCAGTGGGATGTGAGTTAAGCATTTGAAAGATTTGCGTCAATATGTATGAGTTGTCTTGTAGACATTTAAAGCTTTAAAAGGAGCTGAATTCTTACGCAAGTGTGGCGTGACGAGTGAGCCCCATTTGACAGGTGTGAGCCAGGTTGAAGGGTAGACCAGCCAGCCAAACATCTGGTTATAAGCAGGTGAGGTCGATACTCCGGCCTTGTGCCTATAAATACAAGTGCAATGTTTATTAAAAGAAACCAAATGCTCTATATATGTCGTACCCTGACTTCCTCATCCAATCCAAATGTGTTATAAAATGTTACGTTATTTTGAGCTCATGGGAGCTAACATATTGTTTGATAATTTGCAAGTCCTTTAGGAGGACGTAGTCAGATTGACATAGGCTACTGATAGCCACGTTTATTTTGTTGAGTTGTGAAAATCATACTCTTTATTTGAAAATAAAGCTCTTGTACAGTTCAAAGTTCTCGTCTTCGGTCTGGTTCATTTTTAAATGTCATGGTGAAGGTTATTGTGAGAGCATACTTTAAGGATCCTGTTGTCAACCCAATCCCCGAGATATTTATAAGAGGTAAGTAAAAGTAAGTATGAAACCCCGTCTATTTTGGTGTGTTCCACAATAATTTTTCTTGGTAACTTCTGTGTTCAAACCTCGGTAGTATCTGTCAGTGCCATTTTCATTGATGTAGCTGAGCTGGTGCGATTGATTGTTGGCAATCCGATTGAGGGGGCGGATATCTGACAGCCTACTATCCGGGTAAACGGGGACAGAAGGATTGGCGCACCTAAAACGTTGGGGCTCGATTCAACATAACTGGATCACCAGGTTGAACGCCAGTAGGATTGGCAAACCTAAAACGTGTGGTTCGATTAGACTCAAATAAAGAGGTTGATTCTTTGTTAGATGTCTTGGCCAATTGTAGAATTTAAGAGTGTGATTATATAGGAATTAAATGTTGTATTGTAGTAGGAAAATTACACTCAGAAAAGATCAGATCGTATACAACTTGAGAAAGGTTAAATAGGCTGGAAACTTAGGAAAAATCGCCTATGATCTGGAATCTAATTTTATTTGACCGGCTTATGACATTTCAGTCATATTAAAGATAAAATTAAATTATTTGGATTGTAAATGTAAAATTATTTGTGATAGGATATTTCAAAATGAGCCAGGGAAATTTGAACATGTGCTTGAGTTTGTTTCAACATGAAGTGTCTTCGAAAGTTAATTATAAGGTAGTTATAAGTTAGATTTAAGACAGAAAATTGATCAAATTTATATATGGTGAAAAGTGTTGCTCAAATGTTGTTATTTTGCTCTTTTGATGTATGTCCCTACAGCAGTCTAATTTTTGAATAATATTGTAATGGCAGATGAAAGTTTGAAGATGATGTTAGCGGAGATGTCTGCTAATATGAAGCAGATGATGGAGGAGAATGCTAGTAATTTGAAAGCTAGCATGAGTGAGAGTATGAAGGAGATGGAAGCTAGGAATACTAGTCGAATGGAGGAGAATGCTAGTAATTTGTCTGCTAATTTGAAAGCTAGCATGGATGAAAGTTTGAAAGCTATTCAGACTAGTTCTGTTAACTTAGAGGATAATATGTCGCGTTTACAGATTAATACCCAAGGAATTGAGAATACTGTAACTGACATCCACTCAGACGTGTCCAATGTTAAAATAGATGTGTCTAATATGCATAAAAATGTTGCTGATGTTAAAATGGATGTTGCTAATGTGCATAAAGATCTTACAATGTTGAATTTAGATGTAGCTAATGTCCGTAGTGATATTTCTTGTGCTAGGGCTGAGGTAGTTGTTGTCAAAAATGATGTTGCGACTGTCCAAGACAAGGTTGAGGAAGTCCAAAGAGGAATCCAAAATGTTAGAACTGATGTGTCCAATGTTCAGGTTGATATTAATAACATTCATTCGGATGTAAACGAGATGCAAAGTGACATAAATAAAATTCAAGTAGAGGTCAACACAGTTTTCGTAGACGTTGCTAAAGTCCAAACTGATGTAAATAAAGTCAGGGAAGAGATAGAAAATTCGAAAACTCTTTGTACACGTAATATAAGTGCATTAACGACTAGGCTAGTTGATGAGTCAGTTAGAACGACAGCGTCTTTAGAAGGTTTAAAGTTTGATGTAGAGGTCATGAGAACCCAAGTATTAGACCATAATAAAGTATTGAAAGAGGATATTGAATTAGACATAGCAGAAATGTTAACGGAAAATGTAGCAATATGGAAAGACGAGTGGACTAGGTCAAGTGGGGAACATGTAACCCAAATTCAGAATCGTATTGAAAGGAAACTTGCCAGTACTCAAATTGATATTAACAATGAAGTAGTACAGATTAGGAAAGATTTAAGCGTCAGGATGGATTCGCTATCCGAAAGACAAGTTGAAGATAGGACACAACTAGATCGGGATGTGCAAACATTAAAATCTGCATTAGAGGAACAGATTCATAAAGTTGTCTCTGATGTGAATGAAACGACGAGTAAACTGCAGAATTTGAAGTTAGGAGAGGCTAATTTAATGGAGACCTACAAAGAAGAGTTAATCAAGAAAGTCTTAACGGAAATCACTGACAAGGATACAGTAGGCTTGACTTGCGAAACCAGTAGGAATTATGCCAGAAGATATAACCTAGATCCAGAAGAGAGAGACGTGACTCCTGAAGAACGTATATCCAGATTCAGGGAGGAAGATGACGAGAGGAATATGGAACCTGAGTGGAACTATAGAGATAATGGGAAAAACTACCCGGATTCATATCCGAGGAACGTAACGGTCATCAGAAATTTTGAAGATAAACCGCAAAAATTCAGTAACACGGATAGTTTGACACCTATCGAATATGTAAGGAACCTCAAAGATTATTTCATCGAAGCTCACATTCCCAGAGAGAGAGAGAGATGAAGATAGTGGAGAGATATTTGATTGGAGGACCCCTCGAATGGTTTCGCGCATTTAGATACACATTCAGTAACTTTGACGAGTTTGCAGAGGCATTAATCAAACGATTTTGGTCCATAGAAGCGCAGAATTCGTTAAGAGCGGAGGTGTATTCAAGAAAATACTCCGGTACTCTTCCAACGCGGTACGCTGATTTCTTTACGAGTCAATTATCCCGCTTGAGATTTTTACAACCCCCATTGTCAACGGAGCAACTTATTGATGCGATTTCTCGTATGCTGCCAGTTGAGGTGAGAAGACTAATAATTTCGTCCAACATCAGGGATTTAACCAGCATGGATGAATTACTGAGGAGGTTAGACTACACAAGTCCAATGCCTAACGTGGTACAGAAAGGTCAAAGGCATGACTTTAAAGAAATAAATACTGTGTATATGGACCAAGTCCAACAAACTGACAAGCCAGATGAGGAGAAAACTGACAATGTAGGTCCTCACAGGAATAATCAGTTTCGAAATAACAGATCGCAAGGTTACCGAACGTATCAACAGAGAAGAGGCTGGAACTATAACCGAGGAAATTACAATGGAAGAGGCAGATATTATAACAATAATGGTTATAACCGAAATTATAACAGGAATAACCAGAGCCAAAACAGAAATCAGAATCCTCAAGGTCAGGTTATGACACCCGATCAGTATCAGGAAAGAGAGAAGGAAAGCCAGCAATACCTAAAAGAAATACGGGAAAAAGAAGCAGACAACCAAAAGAAAAGGCAGGATGTTGTAATCGATCCTGGGCCTTCTACGAGCCAGCAGAATTTTGAGGTCGGTAACACAAAAAAAAACGCCGAATTCTCAACGTCAGTGAGAACCTGTAAATACATTGCCACACCACACCTGATTACGATTAATGAGATATATGAAGTGACTGATGAAGATTTGCTAGAAGAGAGGGGTATAGTTAAAGAGGAAAGACCATGTGCCTTACCCATTATTTCTGTACGGATAGATGGACAACATTATAAAGCCCTGATGGATACTGGTGCAATTATCTCCATCATTTCAGAGGAATGTTATCAAAGTCTGCTAAGAGGAGAGAACATGACAGTTCTACCTGTTTCTACCGTCAAAGTGAGAGGGATATTCCAAGATAAGGCAGTGAAGTGCAAGATTCAAGTGTTATTGAACTTAGAGATCAATGGAAGGAATTATGAACAGATCTTCATTGTGGTGAGCAAGATCAATTTTGATATGGTGCTTGGAATCGATTTTATATCGAAGGTCGGAGCTATTATTGACATGAAGAACAGAAGTATTAGCTTTAATGATGGGTACATAATCACAGAAGAGATAGAAAAACAGGACGTGAAAAACAGTCTGGAAATAGACTTTAGGGAAGAAATTTTGAATACTATAGTTAATGAAGTGGAAAATTTAGCAGAAATACCCAGTAGAAAAACTGAAGGATTTGAAGAAATTCAGGGGGAATTTGAGGATCTGATAAAGGAATTCCAAGATATTTTCGATGAAAAGCCTGGATTGATTAAGGATTATAAATACAAGATAAGGCTGACAGATGAAACCCCTTACCAGAAGAGAATATACCCCATTCCTGAGAAATACTATCAAGAAGTACGAGGGTTAATCAGAAAAATGGAGGTAGACGGGATTATTAAAATACAGGCGTCGTCTTATATCAACCCCATCACAGTAGTGAAGAAAAGTAATGGTCAGATACGTCTTTGTCTCGATGCCAGGACCATCAACTTGAAGATTCTTCCAGAAAATGACCGACCACCCAAGATTAGAGATCTGCTTCGAAAATTCAAAGGGAGAGTATGTTTCAGCGTTCTTGACTTGACGTCTTCATTTTATCAAGTTCAGCTAGAAGAAGATAGTATGCAGTACACTGGATTCCTATTTGACCAGACGTCATGGGTCTTTGTCCGAATGCCTTTTGGTATGGTTAACAGTGGACCAGCACTTATTCGAGCACTTGATAGTAAGCTCACTGACGAAGTGAAAGAAAATGTAATCTGCTACATCGACGATTTAATCGTATCTTCACCCAGCGCCGCAGAACATTTAGTGCACTTGAGAAAGTTGTTCGAGAATTTACGGGAGGCCAATATCAAGGTGAATTTTGGAAAATGTCAATTCTTGAAGCAGGAAATAAATTACTTGGGGCATACTATTGATAAAGATGGATATCATCCAAACATGAAAAAAGTAGATGCGATCACGAGATTTCCAAAGCCAACTAAGGTGAAACAAGTCAGAGAATTTGTAGGAGCATGCCAATTTATTAGCAGCCACTGTCCAAGATACTCGGAAATTATGGCTCCTCTGTATGACTTGCTCAAGAAGAATAACAGATGGAAATGGAGTACCGCTGCAGACGAGGCTTTTGAGAAAGCAAAAGAGATGCTCAGAAATAATGTGAAACTGGAGTACCCAGACTTTGAGAAGGTGTTCTATATTGAGTCTGATGCATCAAGAGTAGGCATTAGTGCAGTCTTATACCAGAAAGACGAGGCAGGCAACAAGCACTACATTGCGTTCACTAGTCGGAAGTTGAAGAAACACGAGGAAAATTACTTCACGACGGAGCTTGAAGCGTTAGCTTTTGTAACAGCATTGCAAGCCTGGAAGAAAATACTGCTGGGACATAAGGTCATCATTATTACTGACCATAAAGCACTTCAGTTTATGCTGCAAACTGACATGTCGAGTGATAGATTGACACGTTGGGCTTTGTTCACCCAACAGTTTAACGCCACTATCGTCCACCAGCCTGGGAAAGATAACTTACTGGCTGATGCTCTATCACGTAACCCTATTAAAAATGTGCAGATACACCATGTACAATTGGAGCAAGAAGATCAAGAAACCGTTAGGAGGTTAGCCCGAATCGGTGTGTCACAGAAGAGACACGCTCCAATAAGGAAAATGTACAGGTTCCTCAAGGGTTACATGGACAATAATGATGTTGACTATGCAGTTACACGGAGAAATTCACGACACTTTGTCTTGAGTGGAGACATCGTATGCAAGTATGCTGACTCTGCGCATACAAAACTCCGAATAGTCGTGCCACCTAAACTTGTTGTCAATTTAGTGTGGGTAGCTCATCACGCAACTGGACATGCCGGTTTAGATAAGACTCTTAATACTCTTAAAGAGAGATTTATCTGGACTAACATGCGTTCCAGCATTGCCAAAGTCATTAGATCATGTGACAAATGTCAAAGAGCAAAGTATGCTTCTGCTTTATTAAAAGGAAAACCGAAGGCTATGATTCCTTCTAAGCCAAACGAACTTATGGCGACGGACATATTTGGCCCCTGTCCGAAGGGATATCAGGGTAACCAGTACCTGTTGGTTACCGTGGATGTTTTCTCAAAATTTGTTACAATGAATCCCATGCAGAAAGCTAACACAAGGAACGTAGTAAGCAGACTGGAAAATGCTGTATTTCCTAAAGCTGGTATACCAGAATATCTACTGTCAGATCATGGAACGCAGTTTACATCCGTGGAATTTGCAGCGGATATGGAAAGGCTTGGCATTAAGCACTTATTTTCAAGCGTGCGTTACCCAGAATCGAATTCCTCAGAAAGATATATGGCTGAATTTTCGAAATTCTGTCGAATTTTCTGTCCAAATGATCATTCTGGTTGGGTGAGATTTGTACCCCTTATAGAGGAATGTCTGAACTCTACAGTGCAGGAGAGTACAGGAGAAGTGCCAATGCGACTTCATCTTGGAAGAAACCCAGAAAGGCCGTGGGATAATCTTTTCAACCACATTCCTAGAGATCCCGACCTAGGAAGGCAGCAGAGGATTGACAAGGCGAAGGAACAACTCCAGAAAGCAGCAGAGAAACGATTGAAAAGAGTAGCTGGAAAACGTTTTGGTGCACCCTTACAAGTTGGAAATCTTGTATTATTACGCAGACCTGTCAAGGCTGATATGAGCAAGAAAATATACCCCAAATTTGGAAATGTATTCATGGGGCCGTTTAGGATTACGAACGCCTATGGAAACAACTGCTATGAACTCTACGATGATGAGAATAATGTCATTTACGGCAAGTTCAATGCTGGAAATTTAAAAAGATACTATCCTAGAGTAAGCCAGTAATAATTCAATTTCGTGTTCAAGAGAGTTGAGGTACTTGTAACACTGAGTTTAAAAACAATTTGCAACTGTTTTAAAACGTGGTGAGAGGAGAATGCCCCCGTAATTGAATTATATAGAGACCACGGTGGCTATTTTGGAAATTATAGCGAAAGTTATGGCTGTCATAGTTATGACGTGGGTAGTCATGACGTAAGCACGGATGACGCAGACGTTATGCCAGCAGGCTACTTGAGCTGAGATTCTCAGTGACGTCAGCATTTATTCGAGAAGGATCCGAGATGTACGACGCAGTCGCAGGAAACGTGGAATTCTGCTGAGGAAGAAATTATGCTATTGGAGGGGAGGCTCAAACCAATGAACGATAGTCTGAAGGAAGACGGAGATTGCTAAAACTATGGTATTTTTATTACTTTTTGGAATGCAGAATTGTGGAAATCCATTTGCAGTAGAGGCATTGTTCTGGAATTTTGGTGAAATTTATTTTCAGTTTTTGAATTTTGAAAATCCGTCATGTATTGACGAAGTTGGAACTTCTAGCGATGACGCAGTAACACGCGATGGAAGGGATAGATACGCCCCTCATGAAGTTCATAAAAGGCCTTGCGCAGAAGAGAGGAGCCTCATTCTCAGATTATAAATCAATCGTGAGATTTCAAATAGTCATTTCAGTGAAACGTCGAGTGAGATTAGTAGTGAAAAAGTCGTCTTTGTAACGCGTGGCGAAGCCACTGCATTAAACGAGAGTCGAACTTATAAGCAGTGCAGGTTTACTGTGAAGTAAATCTAAGTGAAGTTGAAACGACCCTTATAACGCTTCTACGAGATTAGCTGTGAACAGTTAGCTGTCGCCTATAAGCTAATTCTCTTGTGCATTACTACAGTAAGGACTGTAGAAAAGCTGAACAATTTCGAGGAAGTATTTTGGAAGTTCTTGACAATTTTAGACGACTGACAAAAGTGATTTTCTCGCCACAGGAGAAACGCTTTGTATATCCAGACTCTACGCTACGGCTGACAGGGCTAGTGAAATAGGGAGACTTCAGATTGCTTTTGTGACACAACGCTACATTATTATGGAGCAGTCTAATATGGCAGTTTGTTCTTCTAATACTATTACCGAAGAGAAGATGGAAGGCTAAAGGACTTAATGCAATTGGGACATATTTCAACGGAGTAAGATAGCAGCATGGAACTTCGCTAATTGCTATTCCATACAAGCGAACATGCGGTGAATAAACATCTACACCCATGTTTCGTGATTAAAGGCTGAATACTATCAAACAGCAATAGAAATGATTTCATACTTTCTGAATATGAATATTTCTTCGGAAATTTATACAAAAACTTCATGGCGATTTTCAACTGGAACTTCAGGGATTTTTCAAGAGAGGTCAGGGTTGTCCCGACTCACAAAGAAGATTATTTCCGGAAGGATGTCGTTCGTCTTCGTGAAGCAGTTCGATTCTCCGATGGTGCTGTTTCTGGTTTCGAGGATGGAGCTCAGCTTTAACTTGGTGAAATGGATCCATCAACAGTCTTCTTTGGGGAATTTTCCTCTGGAACGTCAATCGGCAGATAAGGTAGTCGTGAACGTTTATTGTATTTGAGTTTCTTAGCAATATTTGAGCAACCATTTTTCCCATATTTTTGTCCTCATGTATTTTTGCCCGGTATTCTTGTTTGAGATTCCTATTCTCAGTTCACCTTGATGAGTTATACCTTTTTCAACGTTTTATTAAGACATTGTTATGTCATGGGCATAGTTAAGTGATTTTGAATCAGTTGAGACTGATATTTAGAGTTTTCAGTAATTTGCTTATTTTTGTAGTCACGATTTGACTGTAAGTTAATGATTTTTATGGCAGATTTAAATTCAGACAGCGTGTCACTTTATTAAAGTAATTCTACCCCAGTTTAATTACTTTGACCAATTTTCTGTCATCATCAAGAAGGAAGAACATTTAAATGATTTTAGAGCGTTAAAATCCAGTACGTTGTCGACGATCTTGGAAATACTAGTCGGTATTTGAATTGATTGCAACACAGACATTTATCGTCAGTTATGAACGACCATTGCATCTTAGGCAATTTTGTGAAAGATGAACATTAATTATGAATTATTGAATGCATTAAATTCGTGAAACTTGTGTTAGTTTTTTTTTCTCATATAGAGATTTATATAATGATGTTTGCATTCCCCAGTCTAATTGGATTCTATTCGACTATTTTGCAGTTAGTCGCACTTTGTTTGATGATAGTATTTTTTATACTACAATTCTTTGAAGATGTTAATCTTAAATTTTGATAGACCAGACAGGCGTATATAAGCGTATTCACTATTAAATTTGTTTGTGATTGGCAAATTTTTATTTCATTTCGATTCATGAATGAAATCCACGAAGTTTAAATGACAACAGTTTTGAAACAATTATTGATATAAGAATTTTTAAGTGGAACTATGAATGTATAATCGATAGTGCAGCGGACATGTTGAAAGTCGCTGATGTATAATGCCCTTAAATAAATGAAGGAGATTCCCACAGTAATTAATAATGATAAAGATTGTATTAGGGGAGGTTTTTGTAAATGCTGTGGAAGATTTTGATGCCGTATATTTTAATATATGATGAATTTTGGGCTATTTTGAATGCAGTTGTGCATTATTTTGTAAGCGAAGTATTTTCCGCTAGAGTGTATTGTCATAGTTCGTTGAAAATTTAATCAAGTGAATTTACTGTTATAATTAACAAGAGTTTTGAAAGAATTTGAGATAAGATTTTGAATGAAGATTGCCGTCACAAATAATTAAAATTATTACAACCTTTATTAAACCAGATTGTGACATGTACATGTATAACTAACCTTCATTGGTCGATTATATTAAACACGATTATGAATTTACCAACCGGATAAAACATGTGGTTCAATGTATTTCTTAAATTAATAATTTAAATAATTTAAATGTTGATATTGTAAATAATAAATGTAAATATCTTTGACAATATTGTGGAACGAAAGTAATGTTAAATGCGTGTTTAAAAATTTTTGTAATTATTTTCGACAATAATATAAACAATTTCTAATTGTTATAAATAATTTATGTGATTTTGTTATAAACATTTAAGAGTGTGTTTGATACTCTAAACTATGCTGATTAAACATCTGGATGATAACTTAACAAGTTTAAGGATAGTTAAAATAATCCAGTGGGATGTGAGTTAAGCATTTGAAAGATTTGCGTCAATATGTATGAGTTGTCTTGTAGATATTTAAAGCTTTAAAAGGAGCTGAATTCTTACGCAAGTGTGGCGTGACGAGTGAGCCCCATTTGACAGGTGTGAGCCAGGTTGAAGGGTAGACCAGCCAGCCAAACATCTGGTTATAAGCAGGTGAGGTCGATACTCCGGCCTTGTGCCTATAAATACAAGTGCAATGTTTATTAAAAGAAACCAAATGCTCTATATATGTCGTACCCTGACTTCCTCATCCAATCCAAATGTGTTATAAAATGTTACGTTATTTTGAGCTCATGGGAGCTAACATATTGTTTGATAATTTGCAAGTCATTTAGGAGGACGTAGTCAGATTGACATAGGCTACTGATAGCCACGTTTATTTTGTTGAGTTGTGAAAATCATACTCTTTATTTGAAAATAAAGCTCTTGTACAGTTCAAAGTTCTCGTCTTCGGTCTGGTTCATTTTTAAATGTCATGGTGAAGGTTATTGTGAGAGCATACTTTAAGGATCCTGTTGTCAACCCAATCCCCGAGATATTTATAAGAGGTAAGTAAAAGTAAGTATGAAACCCCGTCTATTTTGGTGTGTTCCACAATAATTTTTCTTGGTAACTTCTGTGTTCAAACCTCGGTAGTATCTGTCAGTGCCATTTTCATTGATGTAGCTGAGCTGGTGCGATTGATTGTTGGCAATCCGATTGAGGGGGCGGATATCTGACAGCCTACTATCCGGGTAAACGGGGACAGTACGCCTACTTAGACATGAGGACCAACCAAAGGGGGAACTGACAGCAGAAGACATAAATGGAGCCCTCCGCTATTCGATAAAGGCAATGCAAATGGAATGTTTCCCTACCGAAATTGCAGCTCTCGAACAGAAGACCCTTCTGCCTGGTAAATCGAAGATCAAACGTTTCAATCCATTTCTCGACAATGGCAAAATTCACTTCGGTGGACGCCTACAATATGCTGCGGTTTCAGAGAGTGAACGGCATCCAATCATCATGGAAGGACATCACTTCACACAACTGCTGATAAGAGACAAGCACATACGGCTCCATCATCTCGGAGTACAGATTGTTCTCTCTGACCTCCGAAGCACCTACTGGATCCTTGGTGCTCGCCGTGCCATCAAACACGTTCTTCACCAATGTTTACCCTGCAAGATGGTAAAAAAAATGTTGGCGGCCTGGCAATAGAGGCTCCACTGCCCTCTGAACTAGTGACCCCGAGCAAGCCATTCGCTGTCACAGGTATCGACTTCGCGGGCCCGCTGTACGTCAGGGCAGGAACATCAGCCAAAAGGTGTTACATCACCCTCTTTACGTGTGCCACTACACGGGCCCTATACTTGTAGTTGAGTGGTGATATGAGCACCGACAGATTCATGCAAGCACTACAGAGATTCGTCGGTAGGCGCGGTCTGCCACACACTATTTATTCGGACAACGCCTAGACCTTTCTTGCGGCTAACAAGGAACTGAGTGGCATTTGGGCTTCACTGTCTGCGGCGAAGACTCACCGCTACCTCTCCGAGCACGGTGTAACCTGGAAATTCATCGCCCCACGCGTGGCTTACTGGGCAGGATGGTGGGAGAGGATGGTTGGGTCGGCGAAGCGGTGCCTACGGAAGGTGCTTGGACGCTCCAGCATCGACGAAGACGAAATTCAAACAGAACTGGTCAGCATCGAAGCCGCACTGAACTCTAGACCCTTGACTCCCAATGGAGACACCGGCGATGTGTTGACTCCCGCACACTTCCTTGTGGGAGAGAAACTCACTACGGTTCCATCTGGGCCTGAACCACCAACGGGAGTACCTGTTCGAGAATTCCGACTGCGTCAACAACTGGCAGACGACTTCTGGAAGCGCTGGAGTAAGGAGTACCTACTGTTGCTGCAGAGCTTCCATTAAGTCCAGCAACCCAAGAAGAATTCCACGCTGAGGGTAGGCGACGTCGCGCTCCTTCAAAGTGACCTTCAGCCGAGACATCTCTGGAAAAAGGTCCGGATCCAAGAGTTGCGTACCGGAAGGGACGGGATTGTAAGGACTGTAATCCTTTCCACAGCAGATGGGAAAAAGCTGGCCCGACCCGTTCAGCTGGTCGTACCTCTAGAGGTCGACCAGGGTGGGGAGGATGTGGAAGACTGGCATATCTTTGTGTGTGTGGAACTTTGTATATAATGTACAAAGTGTGATATCTGTATATAAGTTCTTTGGAGTTGAAATAAGATGGCGTTATGTTAACTAATTGTGTGTTTCCCTCTGCTCCTTTTCACTCATTCTCCACACAGACTGTGTTACTCGCAGGGTTCCAAAGGGAAACTACACAAATTTTAGTTCAGATCGGTGAAACGGTGTAGATTTGTGCCAAAGGGCCTAAATGCAGGGAATGGAGTGGTCTGTCCGAAAATTAACATAACCTAAACTATTCCTCTTGAATCCGGCTATCATATAAAAAAAGAATTTTTCGAATCTGACTGGTAGTTCCAGAGATTAGCGCGTTTAAACACACAAAAACACACAAACTCTTCAGCTTTATTATATTTGTATAGATAAACTAACTACATACTTACAACTAAAACTAACTACATAATTACAACTAAAACTAACTACATACTTACATTCTAGAGAGAGACGGTACAAGAATAATATTCTAACAGGTAGCGACACTTCCTTGAAATCATAGCAGTGGCGTTTATAACGGGGGGGGGGGAGGGGGGGGGGCAGCACATTTTGTCACGTATAATATTTGTTTATGAGTAAAAACATTAAAAACCAATATACTTATCATGCACTATTGTCACTAAGCGACATATGGCAACGTTGCAAAGCGAGGCGACCGACGGTAGTGTGATGCAAACAGTGTGACAATAAGTTTGCTCTAATCTCATGTGTAAACATAACCTCTTATTACTCTCCAGTGCCTTCGCTCTTAACAATCTACCAAGAACAGCAACAAGTGCCCTTGAAGCATGCGAACAAAAGCTTTTTCCCCAACTTATATACCCGTAAAAACGTTTGGTAATTTGGCAATTGTGGGAGCAGTATTTTAGATTCAATCATGGACTTCACTTCTCCTAGCAGCCGAGTCTCGACTCTTTCATTCCGTAGTGCAAACAAGATTTGCACTATTGTCAACGTCCACGCACCGATTAATCAAGCAATCAGGGCAGACCCAAAAGGACCAGATATATTTTGGTAAGATCTGGAGGACATGCACTAAGCTTTAAATAAATATTTACCGTGCCAAGTTTCACTGAGTTCGGATGATTAATCCCATATAAATGTTTGATATTTGCGTGGCAGCCATGTTACTTTAGCGCTCATGGGATTTTTGTAAGTCACATATTTAAACTTAGTTTAGCGGCCTCTATCACCATGCGAAATTTCAGGTTGATTGCAGAAATAACTTTGGAGATACTGAATGCCAATGAAATATTTCGCTCGGCTGCCATATTGTAAAGATGATACTTACTGAAATTTGAACGACATGGTCGAGGTCGGACGGAGTAGTAGAAGATATTTGCCATGTTTCATTGAAATCACTCCAGCTGTTTTGAATTTATTAAGGATGCATACAAACACATACACACACACGAGCAAAGGGTGATTTCCTAAGATGCAGACTAAAATAATATCATTGATTTTTGCGATGCGACAAAGCGCTATCTTTAAGCTGTATCTCAGACTTATTCTAACACTGCAATATAATTTTAATACTATTTAATATTCATTCAAGGAAATGTTTCGTTACAATTTTACATAGTTATCGTTTGTCACGCAGCTGTGTACCCGACTGTGTTAAATTAAGATCATGATTTCAATGGAACGTTGCCAGTACGGATACTCAAGGTTTGAATCCCCTCACTTACAGCGTCCATCCTGAGTGTGTGTTTCCATATTCACGCCAGACAAATGCCTGGATGGTGCTTTCTTACATTCCAATCCTAAGCTCCATAATAAAGTAACACCAGCAAATGCATGTTTTACATCAGGCGTCCTTAACCTTGTGCCATACCAAGTAGACTACTCGAGCACCAATAAATCGAATATAATAATTGTAATAATAATAATAACAATAATGCACCAACACCAGAGCCACTATAACTTGGACAGGAGAACGAAGGAAGTAGCTGAGCGAAAGGATGAAGAGATTTCGGGATTAGCCAAGCAGGTTCAATCGTGCTCCTGAGTAGGGCGTAACGATATAAAAAGTGCACTAACACGCTCCTCTCTTTCCTTTCCCTATCTCTCTCTCCCCCAGAAGTGCATAAATAGCTAGAAATTCACCGCTCACCAGGCATGCTGCAACCGCTTGCATACCTCATTCGGATAATATATATGTAGGTATGGACAGTCGATTCGAATCAGCATCTGTCGAGTTACTCCTAAAACAGGGATGTCCAATTATTTTTACTGTAGAATAAAAATACTATTCCACAAAATGATAAAAAAATCTGACTGTCAAAACTAGTCATGAAAACACTATTATTCTCGTTCTTGCATCAGAATTTTAATTGGATAGATATCAGGGAAGCTTGTGTTCGCGAGCACTTTTTGCTGCGTATGACAAGAGCACCAAATTTCATTTATAGAACACCGTGGCGCTCGCAAGCACCAGGCTGAGAACACCTGTTTTACATTCTGTTGTACATTGTATATTGTACTTCCTTTGCTGAAGTATGGTGTAGGCCTATCTTGTAACGTGCGAACGGTATGAATAGGTTACTTGCAATACGCCATGCCAATAAGGCTTTAAAAAGCAATTCCTTGTTTTGTGTTAGTATCATACTTTATTTCTTCTATGCATTTTACTAGTTTTAAAGGGCAGTACACTGAGCTGATAACCACGATGTCCAAATCTAGGGTTAAAATTGAACTTTCCAGTGAGGGGGGGTAACAATTTATTGACATTCTTCCAAGGAATTCTTGAAAACCTTTGTCTGGAGCGTGGAGGGAACCTTACTAATACACTGCAGTCAATAATGTTGCACTTGTGCCAGTAGAAGCACCGTATCCAAGCGACAGTCCAAGTTGTTAAAGCGAAGGTCCAGAAATCCAAAGGTTTCAAGATCTAATTTAATCCTTGTATGAAACGTTCTTTTTGTACATAACACCACGTAATAGCTAACATGCGATTTCCGAGTACGTATTGAGACTGTGGTCCCGAAGGTCCTGGAATCGATTTCAGGCTCATCCAAGAAAATGGATTCTAGTCTGATGCTTTAGAACGGGGTGCACGTAGACTCCTGAGGCAAAACAGAAAATAGGTTGTTGCGATTTCCACCTCAATCATCCTAGAAGCGGTTTTGCATGGTTTCCCACGTCCATTCCAGGCAAATACCGGAATAGTTCTAGCTTCTCCATTCTAACCTCAATCAAAAGAAAAAGGCAAGCAACTCAATTTTTAAAATATAGCCTACTATCACCCTTTCGTCCGAATGCCGACTCGGAGCCGCTTCATCACTGAATCTTATTGTTGTTGCATTTATAATTAATTTTTGTTGTTTCCTCCACTTTTCCAAACGCAAAGAACACACTAAACATTTCATACGAGGTGCCGGCATGATGACACGTGGTAGACTGACGATTGTTCGCCGGAAACTCTACCATATCCAGTCCAGTAGATGAGCAGTTTGCCTTTTCTACCACTACGAGTGCTAGTGTAAATCAGTGCAGAGTTTCACTCAAGGCCTTATAACTACTTCTGGTGTGAAGATTTAAAAAAAATCAAAAACAATCCTGAGGATATTCAACCAGGGAACAATTTAAAGAAATAATTATGTACATTAGTTAATTAGGCTAGGATTTGAATCAAAAAGAAAACTACAGGGTCTTTATATTTGAAGGGTACAGGGAAAAAAACAGGTAAGTCACTGTTTTCATGAAACCCAGAAAACAAATTTTTATTTGTAAAACGTAATAAGTACTTCACATACAGACTATTTATTTCAAACAAACTGAAATATTGATGTCTGAAGTGTAGCGAACCATGTAAAAGGACGCTTAATGCCCAGAAAGTCAGTAATATGAAACAATGCCAAAAAGTCCACTGTAACACCGATTTCTTCATGAAAAGAACCAGGTAAGTCACCTGAAACATAAAGAAAACCAGGCAGGTCAGCCCCTACAATTTTGTCTGTATGACTGTAAGAAAATATAATTAGGCTATTATTATTGCAATGGTATTCATATTATTATTATTATTATTATTAATATTATTATTATTATTATTATTATTATTATTATTATTATTATTATTATTATTATTATTATTAAAGCCATGGTAACTCACGATATCATTCATGTGCCAATCCCTGGAAAAACTTCACTGCTGGCTGACCACAAAATTTCATGAGACTCATTATACCCTGGTACTTAGCTTTGGAAATAGGAAGAAAACCTGAGGGCAATTGAGAAATTTGTTACACATTTTCCACACATCTAACTTTAACGGAAAATTTTGAAGAAGAGCATTAGATGAAAATATACGAGTACTAACAATACCTGAATAGGACAAAGAAGGTAGCTGGAATTCTCCCTTCTTCTGTGTCGAAACACCTTTGTCAGCCTTTTTCATGATGCTGGATTCGTAGGAGCCTTTATAAGTAGCTCTCCAGTTCAGCAGTCGAGGGTTGGATAAGGCCACAAATTCCCTGACGGGTTGGGTCTTAAACGGACATTTCAGTACATATTTCTGATCTAAAAGATCTTTCCAAGCAAATAGCATTTCCTTGCATAGTGTCACCACAATGAATGGCGATGGTTTCAATCTTGAATTTTCAATCATGCTTATGAACTCGTTTGGAGTTTCCATTCTTTGCTTCATATTCCACAGCCCAACGTCCTTATCACTTTCCATGTATGAATGTCCTCGTTCCGGAAATGTGATTTTCAACTTCGTTAAGCCATGGATGAGATTATCAACATCATAGTGCATGAAGCGAAAAATAGTGAAATTCTTGTTTTGCCCTCCAGCAGAGTCACAAAATACTTGAAGCTCTTCAACTTCATCATAAAGGTAGTTCATAATGAAATGAAAGAGACAGGAGGCAACCTCGTTAGGACCTTTCTTGCCAATACCCTCATGGTACACATAGAAAACCGACTGCCCTGTAGAGAAAATGTGGATGTTGAATGAATACATTGATAGCTGACGCTTGTAGTATACATCGTTGGTACTTATATTTGGTATTGGGGCATTTTTGGCAAAATCCATACAAATTGCTTCCATCTTCTTTGATTTCATAGCGTTGTGTCTTGCATCTCTTTTACGTTGGTAGAATGATTCTGCTTTTTCTATTGTGAAGAACATTCAAGCTTGTCAGCTTTTTAATTTCGTCTTTATCCTTTTCTGAGGACAGCGCTTTTAGTTTGGCTGAGAATTCGTCACAACGAGTGCATGTGTCACTACGTGGGTATCCGAACGATATGTTAAAATCCTTGTTCATAATGCACCTTTAGGTTTCTTAGGATACATGAACTGCCGGATGACGTTCTTTAAACATCAGAAACATTTTCTTCACATTCAATTCTTCAGGCAAATACTTTTTTTTTGAATCATTCAAGCTGTAATGACTGTGTCTGCCTTGAAAGCTGTTTATGTGCTGCATATCAATGATCTTGTAGATTCGTCAAGCTTCTGGTGAATAGATGTATGTTTACCTCTCTTATCTCTAGGTGGACAACCAGTCATTTTCAGGCTTTTCTGTACATATTCCAGTTTGGTTTTTGTGATACCATGCATTGCACAAAATGCTTTTTCACAAACTGGTATATCATGATTATGGTCATATCCATTACCAACTCGAACCCTACATGCAAATGTAGCATCTGGTAATTTTGCGACTTCTTCTGCCTGGCGAGGTCTTCTTTCCTTTACAAGTAGAATTGTCATCAACCCACCCAAATATGCATTCTGATCGTTGTGTGTTTCTAGATTGTTGAAATTGCGTAGTATTTGAGCTCTTTCTGCTTCAGTGGTCACTTCAAAATATTTAAGACGCGAGCACATGCAAGCATTCCCTCCCTCATGGGAACATAACTGTAATTTCTTACCAATATCTGCAATCCGGCCTGTTTTCTTCCGTTTCTTAGGCTCATATCGTGGTATACAGTCTTCTTCATTCTCCATCTTAACAGCACGTCACGATATTACAAAGTATAGGAATAATAACTTACAATAATAAGCGGAATGTAATAACACAGCGTACTCACGGGAGTTAGGCCTACAATGAATTATTTCAGCGATCACACTGCTCTCTGTTGGCAGGCAGATGAGTTGCCATGACTTGCCTGGTTTCTTCCCTGTAACAGCTGACTTACCTGCTTCTTTTCCTGTATGCCAAAACTTTGAAGGTAGGCTAAATAAACCCACGACTAGCCTGTTTCTTTGCCTGTTTCATATGATTAAGAGATGGTCCTTCCCATGGAGAATCAAATGGCACCTCAAACTAAATTTCGATTAAATAGTGACTTATCTGGTTCTTTCCCTGTACCCTTCATTTGCTTGGCAAGGACTTCTCGCTCACGCACTCCGCCAGTGACGTCTCAGTTGTCGGCTGCCGCGCGCGCGTATGTACGATAGAATACGGTGCTTAAAATCAGTGTCATGCATTTTCACTCACCATGCTAACAGTAGATGCTCAAATATAATCGGCATCTCCTTATGAAGTTTCCGGTTACTCCGGTTAATTTAGCTTCAGTAAGGAAATAACGGAGAAGCCTCCGTGGCTTAGGCGGCAGCACGCCGGCCTCTCACCGCTGGATCCGTGGTTCAAATCCCGGTCACTCCATGTGAGATCTGTGCTGGACAAAACGGAGGCAGACAGGTTTTTCTCCGTGTACTCCGGTTTTCCCTGTCAACATTTCATTCCAGCAACACTCTCCACTATCATTTCATTTCATCTGTCATTCATTTAATCATTGCCCCAGAGGAGTGCGTCAGGCCTCGGCAGCCGGCACATTTCATATCCCCGCCGCTAGATGGGGGCTTCATTCATTCCATTCCTGACCCGGTCGGAGACTGGAAGCAGGCTGTGGATTTTCATTTCAAGGAAATAACGACCTTTACGTCTATTTTTATCGTTCACTGAACCTGTTCGTTTGAATCTCTTAGCAAGTTGTTTTATTGTGATTCTGCATAGTGCTGTAATGCCTTATGTGAAATATTCGTTACTTGGACGTGTATATCTGCACAATATGTACATAAAGTGCAGGAAATCGTGCGCTAGAACAACACTAACGTTTCGAGTGAAATTTCCAGGGAGACCCATTCCTATAATATTGGCAATAGAACCACTTGGCTAATTTGAGATTCAAACGTACAGTTTTAATAAGCAATAAAAATAGACGTTAAGGTCGTTATTTCCTTACTGAATCTAAATTAACCGGAGTAACCGGAAACTTAATAAGGAGATGCTGATTATGTTTGGCAGTGGATGGGGAACATTTTAAGCATCTACTATAAGCATGGTGAGTAAAAATGCATGATACTGATTTTAAGCACCGTATTCTATCGTACATACGCGCGCGCGGCAGCCGGCAACTGAGGCGTCACTGGCGGAGCGCGTGAGCTAGAAAGCCCTTGCCAAGCAAATATAAAGATCCTGTAGTAAAGAAACAAGCGAGTTTAGGCTGTATCTCCGGAACTGCATTTAGACCGGAAGTGATTTTCGATTTTTTATTTCTTATTTTGATAGAGTTCTCCAAGTCTCACAATTTGAAACCGTTCCGGGTCCTTTAGCACTTCAACGTTTGGCACAATTGAGGAAAATGCGTAATTTTATGTTTTTGCTCGGATGGGGGGGGGGGGAGGGGAGGGGATCCCTACTTTGCCTGCTAAGAAGTCTTTTCAACATTAATATGCACACACTACAGTCACCACAATAGCACTGGATATACAGGATATCAGAAAAATATTTCAGCATCCAATCACACGGGACTGATGACGTTGTCCAAGCCTACACCAACTACAAGAACAACATAACTGAAGTGCGATTCTAAAAGAATAGTCTACACAATAAAATGAATGAAAATCCACAGCCTGCTTCCAGTCTCCGACCGGCTCAGGAATGGAATGAATGAAGCCCCCATCTAGCGGCGATGATATGAAATGTGCCGGCTGCCGAAGCCTGTCGCACTCCTCTGGTGCAATGATTAAGTGAATGACAGATGAAATGAAATGATAGTAGAGAGTGTTGCTGGAATGAAATTTTGATAGGTAAAACCGGAGTACCCGGAGGAAAACCTGTCTGCCTCCGTTTTGTCCAGCACAGATCTCACATGGAGTGACCGGGATTTGAACCACGGACCCAGTGGTGAGAGGCCGGCGTGCTGCCGCCTAAGCCACGGAAGTTCGTCAATAGAATAATAATAATAATAATAATAATAATAATAATAATAATAATAATAATAATAATAATAATAATAATAATAATAATAATAATAATGTTATTGGTTTTACGTCCCTTTTAACTGCTCTGGCTTTTAGAGACGCCGGGGTGCAAGAATTTTGCCCCGAAGGGGATCATTAACGTGCCAGTAAATCTACTGACACGGCTCTCTCGCAATTGCGCACCCTCAAATGGCAGCTGACTGCGCCAAGATATGAACCTGCAACCTTGGGCCTAAAAGAATACAATACATGTATTGAGGAAGATGTTTGCTAGCGGGTACCGTAGTAGATAGCATTCTTGGCTCCCTCACCAGAGGTCCTGTGTTCAATTACCGGCTCTGCCAAAAATTATACCAAATGGGAATCTGTCAGATGCTGTGGCAAGAGGAGGAGCGTAAACGATTTGGCCGACCTACGCACAAATATTCTGGCTCAGAAAACCTGGTTAGTGATCGTTTGACGCACCCAATGACTCTAATCTGGTCGCCTACGCCCATTGTGGATATGTGGGGGTGGGAGAGGAAATGTCTTGTTGGAAGGGACTGTACGAACGGCACGAGCACACGATGACCTTCCTTAACCTGTGCACCTCCCATCCTTCAGGAATTGTTTACAAATGTTATGCATGGCCTTCCCCCCTACTGCGTGCTGCCATGGTCTTGTCACAATATATTATACCCTATTAGTCGCTGATGCTGTTCACAGCTCCTAATTCAATACTGCTTACACTGTTAGTGTCCGCGGGAGACTTATTGAATGGCGTGTATTCCTGCCCATTTATTATTATTATTGAGCTGAATGGCACAGTTGGATTAGCGTTCGCCTTCAAAACTCAAGATAGCGGGTTCAACCCCGGCTGAGTCCAGTGTTTAAATCCACTCACTACCTCCCATCGATAGTCTTAACGACACTTTTAAGAATTCCTCCAGATTAAAATTTTGGCACCTCAACGTATCTACATTAACAACCGTAAAGCACCACGACCACCATAAAATAACATTTGAAGATAGCAAAATGGTTTGCCCTGTCCTAAATCAAAGCTTCATTGTTACCCAAAATAATACACATTGACACATCTCCAGCACTGGATATATGAGTCCAAAGTCACACAATTTGGCTTTCTACAATAAATGAATAGAACACTAAAGTGTTGTGTACCGAGCCTCCGTGGCTTAGGCGGCAGCACGCCGGCTTCTCACTGCTGGGTCCGTGGTTCAAATCCCGGTCACTCCATGTGAGATCTGTGCTGGACAAAACGGAGGCAGACAGGTTTTTCTCCGGGTACTCCGGGTTTCCCTGTCAAAATTTCATTCCAGCAACACTCTCCACTATCATTCCATTTCATCTGTCATTCATTTAATCATTGCCCCAGAGGAGTGCGACAGGCTTCGGCAGCCCGCACAGTTCATATCCTCGCCGCTAGATGGGGGCTGGAGACTGGAAGCAGGCTGTGGATTTTTATTTTACTAAAGTGTTGTGTACCAGAATATTTAATTCATAATGCTTTTTTTTTGTGAACTTACGGAGAGAACAGTTCCATATAACACCAGTAAGAGAAATTAACATGCGTATCATCATAATCTACTATACTAGAAAATTAGGGCAGATGACCTGCGTTTTCTACCCGTTAAAAATTCACCACCACCACTACGATGATAAATTACGTGCTAGAATATAATTATGTATGAGCATTGGTTAATTATGTATGACTCCTCTAGTACAGATAGAAACTGTCTGTAACCAATCATAGCAGTTAATTTTAAGAAAAGCCAAATGCACAGCTTCTATAATTGACGAAAAGTAAGCTCGATAATTCAAACCAGTAGACACTGATTATCATAGTGATTCATTATTGTAACCTTCTCTTCGATCACGTGAGTGGTACACGAAAAAAAAGTCTTAAAAATTTTGCACTGTCGCCATCATGGAGTTTTGAAAATTTAACAACATAAGATGCCAATACACAAGCGTTAAATACAGATTCGCTGTACCAAGTGCAGTATCACTGCGCTCGGATGATTAGATCGCCAGAAATGCGTAATCAAATATTTGAAATTCGCGTAACCGCCATGTTGTCTGTAAGTTTTGTCAGGTTGTTAATGGTCACAAATATGCAATTACTTAATAGTCTTAAGAAATTTCAGTCCTATTGCTGCAATAATTTTGGAGATGTTGAGAACCGATAAATATTTCGCATGGTCACCATATTGGATTCATTTATATATAGACTATAGAATTATATACCAGCAGATGAAGCTTATTAACATATAATGGTTATTATACAAACTTTCACATCAATCGCTTGATTAAGACACGAGAAATAAAAACATGGTTAGCATATTTCTAAATATTTCGTAATACCACCATCTTACATTTTATCCACAATTGAATTATATTAGATGTCAATATATTAAGCTTTAAATAAAGGTTAACCATGACAAGTTTCACTGCATTCAGATAATTAACTTGCAAGAAAAACTATTTAAAAATTTGATAATCCCATGGTCGCCGTGTTAGTTTTGTGCTTATCAGATTTTTTAATGTAACATGGGTGAACTTATAGTAGTAGCTCCTGTCAGCTTATAAAATTTTAGATAGATTGCAAAAATATTTTCGGATATATTGAATGACGGTGAAATATTTATCGCTGCCACCATGTTGAATTGGTAGGACTTATTACAATTTGAAAGGTTTGGACGAGGAAGCAGTAAGTTCTAACCTAGTTGAATTGAAATCGCTCCAGCGGTCCAGAATTTCTATGGGGTACACACATACGCACACATGGACAAAAGGTGATAGCACAATTATCGAGCTCACGTAGTGTTGTCTAACCCTGAGTGATACACCCACCCCGCCCATTAAGATGCCTCCGACTAACGACAGGAGATACCGTGGAAAGAAAATGAAGAAATCTGACCCTTCGATAATGAGGGTAACAGGAAAGAAATTAAGACACACTATGTCTAGGACACCTTTATACCGTCGGGGTTGAAAGAGAACAATTTCGGAGATAAAGAATGCCGGTGAAATATTTCGCACAATCGCCATCTTGAGGTTATGTAAACAATTTAACTAAATTAGATGCCAGTGTATTCCATCTGACCATAGTCCTCTAATATGGACCATTCAGTTTCACGACCCTAGTTTATTTCAAAAACCACCTCGCAGGGAAATTTTTAACAGGAAGAAAGCCGACATGAACCACCTGAAACTACTGCTGGATTATTGCCCCTGGTCTCTCCTTGATATCAGGAACGACATTAATGAGAACTGTGAGATATTTCATGATCTCTTGATGTCCGCAGTTCGAGGAGCAGTTCATCATGTGAAGGTAAATCCCTACCGTTACCCACCTTGGTTTGAAGCAGATGTAATCAGCGCACAACAATCGAAATATAGAGTTCATCGTCAATGGAAACGCTCTTCTTTGGAATGCCATAGAATTGAATTTGTGGTCAGGAAGACCGAATTCAAAGAAATTCAGCGCCGCATTATGACGCCTACCTGGAAGACATAGACTCCAGTGTTAAATCTAATCCGTACAGACTATGGTCCTCCATTACGCAGAGATTCAGGAACACCAGGTTACCGGTCGCACTCAAGTACGACGGGCGTACCAGTACTGATGCACACTCTGCCTGTGAGCTGTTTTCTGATTATTTCGAAACCTTATTCCTTCCTGTAAATTATATACCGCCTCCCTTACCTGATCTGCCACCATCTAGTAACGACAGCATTTCTCACTTCCATATTTCCGAAGGCTGCATCAAGAATAATTTACATAATCTATCCTCAGGCAAGTCTCCCGGTATTCATGCCATTCCTATAAAAATAATTAAATCTTTATACCACTAGCTATCTAATCCACTTTACATTCTATTCCACCAAGCCATCAGTGAAGGAGTGTTTCCGGATTACTGGAAATCAGTCCTTATCACCCCAGTGTTGAAGAAAGGCTCCAGATAGGAGGTAGTAAATTACAGACCAGTATCGCTAATGTCCATTTTCGCACGAGTCTTTAAATCAAGTGTTCGGGACGAAGTGTACGCCCACTTGTCACTCACCATTCATCACTGAACTTCAGCACGGCTTCCTTCCTAGGCGATCAACTGCTACCAACCTAGCTGTCTTCACTCAAGATGTATCCACCTTTATGAATAACCGTGGTAGTGCTAATGCTATCTATACTGATTTCTCTAGGGCTTTCGACAGCGTACATCACAACCTACTGCTTCATAAACTTTTAAACTTTGGCATAACTGGTAATCTATTACGTATCTTCAAAAGCTACCTTTCAAATAGAAGCCAATCAGTTATAATTAATAATAAGTCTAAAAACCCCACCAACCTGGGCCCAATGTTTGGGAAGCCAGGCTCTGCCTGTCACAAGTCAGGACTAAGGGCGAGTGATAGAGGAGTAACACCTCTTTAAAAAACCTTGGGCCAGCTGGCCCGGCTGGTAGTACCATGTGAGGGTCCCTTGCCAGGGTTACGGTGAAGACCTCAACGGCATAGACAGTGGAGTAGATGGACTATGGAACAGTGTCGATGGCGGAAGAGGCATCCCAGTGCTCGGGAGAATAAGAGTAAAAGGTATATGGCAACCATATATCAATGTAAGGGGACGACGGTTCCATATGTTAATGGCGGTACCCCGACAGCGTCTGTATCACATGTTAGTGGCGGCTGATTTTAGAACACTCAGAAGTGGAACTGAGTTTATCCGACTGACTGGTCAGTCAAAATTTCAAAACCTCAATTAAATCAACATGGACAGTGCACCTTCTAAAGCAAATATTTACCCCGGGGGTTTCAGTCCCCAAGTGGTCTATTCGGATTCTGGGGAGACCACTGATGAGTGCATGGAAGTAAGTCGGAGTACTTCAAATCCCCATAGAAACAAGGTTAAAGCAAGATCTCGGATTTGGCTCATGACATTTAATGTCAATTCTCTTTTGAAAGTGGGAAAACTTAAACATATCTTGAATAAATCTAAAGAACGCAACATTAAAATAATTGCATTCCAAGAATCACGCTATACTGATGAATACCCTTTTGATTCTGAAAACTATAGGATATTCAAAGGAAAACTGGGTGAACGGGTTATGGATCACTGTCCGCAGTTTGGGACGGGCTTTATAGTGGATAAGTCAATACTTGGCTTAGTTGTGACATTCGAGTCTTATTCAGGACGTCTTTCTACCTTAACGATAAAATCGGGAAACAAAATTTATTCTCTAGTGAATGGTCATGCTCCAACTAACATTACGAATAAAGAAGCACCTGACAAAGCAGAGCAGTTCTGGAATCAGCTAGACAGTGTTTTACAAAGAATTCCAAGTCATCATGTCAAAATCCTTATGGGCGACTTTAATGCCCAAATAGGAAAGGAGAAGAAATATTGATACTGGGTTGGGAAATGGTCCGGCCATGCACAAACCAATGAGAACGGCATACGACTCATTGAGTTATGCATCAGCCATGACTTGTTTTTTAAATCTACCTTTTTCAAGAAAAGCCCTTCTAAAACTAAGACTTGGGTCGCACCTAATCCCTTATTAGGTGAATATCAACTGGATCATGTGCTGATTTCCCGCCTGCATACATCTGAAATCATGAAACTCAAAGTTCTGAAAGGACTGGATTTAGACTCTGATCATTATCCAACAAAATTTTCCCTGGATATGATCCCTGAAAAGAGAAACTTTATGAAGCGAGCTCCACAACGAAAGTACGACACAGCAGGTATTAAAATCAATGAAGACTTTAAGAAAGGTACAGAACAGTTAGATCCACAAAATTGGACACAAATTAAAACAGGACTCATACACACAGCCGAAACTACAGCACCACTCAGAAGAACAAGAAAACACCCTTGGTGGACAGATGAATGCGACGAGTTAATACAACTTCGACAAAAAACTTGGCATAATTGGTCATGCAATAAAACTCCAGCCACTTTTCAAGAACTTCAAAATGTTAGAAAGGTTGTTACTAAATCAATAAGGAAAATTCGTAAACTGAGTGAGGATATGAAATTACAGTCTATAGAAGATGAATTTAAACAACATAATTCAAGGAACTATTATAGAACGTTCAAACAAAAGTTAACCAAATATTCTCCTCCATCACTCCATTTTGTCAATCATAAAGGAGAAATGGCTTATACCACTGATGCTAACTGCAAAATCCTCGCAGCATACTTTTCTAAATTACTTAATATTGAAAGCCCTCTGGAAAAGTTTCAGTTCACTTCTAACCGAATTAATCAAGATTCAGCCCCGCCAACAGTTCAGGAAATTAGAGAAACAATTCAATCACTAAAAATTAACAAGGCCACAGGAGAAGATCAAATAACTGCAGAACTTTGGAAAACTGCAGGGGAAATTTTCATCAAAAGACTTCACGACATTATGCTGGACATCTGACAAACTGAAAAAATACCAAAGGATTGGAAGATGGCAATAATACACCCCATACATAAAAAAGGAAGCAGGTCTGATCCAAACAATTATAGAGGTGTTTCCCTTCTTCAAGTCACATATAAAATTCTCTCAAAAATTCTACTCAACCGTGCAGAGAGTCAACTTGACCAAGGAATTGGTGAATACCAAGGTGGATTCAGAAAGGGGAGATCCTGTGCTGAGCAAATTCTGAACCTGAAGAATACTATATCATATTTTCGGAACACAACAAACAAAAATTATGTCATCACATTTGTCGATTTCAAAAAGGCCTATGATAGTATAGATCGCATGTCACTTGTTAATGTTTTAACAGAATTTGGACTTGATAACAAAACAATAAATATTATTAAAGATACACTAACTGAAACGAAGGCGAAAGTTAAATTTATGGGTGGTTGTAGTGATGAGTTTGAAATAAACACAGGTGTCCGTCAAGGGGATGGGCTCTCCCCTTTACTTTTAAATTGTGCTCTTGAGAAAGTTGTCAGAGAATGGAGGAAAGCAGGTGCACCATCTCACCGCCTGGGCCCAAAGATTAAGGGTATTGACTTAGATTGTCTAGCGTTTGCTGATGATTTAGCACTAATTGCCAAAAACGTCGCTGATGCACAGAAACAGCTTGTTATACTGGAGGAGCAAGCAGCCAAAATAGGACTAAAAATCTCCTATGAAAAAACTAAATTTATGACAAATATTAAGAATGGTCTACCTGAAATTGTCATTGGTATCAATAGGATTGCAAGAGTGAAAGAATTTAAATACTTAGGAGAATGGATCACTGAAAATGGCAATGAAAATAAAACTGTAGCATCACGAATTCAGAAAATGGAAATTGCTTTTCAACACACAAAGAATGTTTATAACAAAAAAAAGCTTGTCCTGGAACAACGAAATTCGTCATTACTGTACAGTGATTAAACCTGAAGCTCTATATGCTTCAGAAACGCTCAGTTTACATCGTAAGACCTTAAAGGAAAAATTAGAGATTAAAGAAAGGAAAATCATGAGGAAAATCTTAGGGCCCAGAATTGTAAATGGCATGCACTACCCCAAACCCAACTCTGAAATGTATAAAAGAGTTTCTAAATTAACTGATACAATGAGATTGCGACGAATTCAGTTTCTAAGCCATTTGGAAAGAATGAATCCTACCAGACTCACTTATCGAATCCACAAATTTCTGCAAATCAAACGCACAAGACCAAAATGGTATAAACAAGTAGAGAAAGACCTTAATGAATTGGGTTCACCAAATTTACAAGATAGAAATATGATCCGGAAAATTGTTCACACAAGGGAATTTGAGGAAGATGAGAAGAAACCACAGCGACGTACCTGGTCGGAGGAACAGAAATTACAGCAATCAGTGAAAATGAAGAACTATTGGGCAAGGAGGAAAGCTCAGAAAATGTTGATTCCGCGTGGTCCTAAGTGACCCATTCGCGAAGAAGAGGAAGAAGAAGAAGAAGAAGTCTAAATCTGTTAACGTTACTTCCTGTGTCCCTCAGGGTTCTGTATTGGGCCCTCTACTCTTTATACCTTTTGTGAATGATATCCCTCGTATAATTCATAATTATAGGTGCCTGATGTAAGCTGACGACCTTAAACTTTATATGCCCATCAGAACTGTAAATGACTGTGAGTTGTTGCATGAAGACCTACACCAACACAGTGAATGGTGTGAAACATGGAAACTGAAACTGAATACTGAAAAGTGTAAAGTTTTGTCAGTTTCATTGAAACGTAACCTCCTATCCATTAAGGATCTAGGGGTGACAATCAAAAATAACTTCTCGTTCGATGAACGTATTTCAAAAATATGTCATGAAAGTTTCCGGATCCTGGGATTTTTAAAAAGGAATTGTTTGAATTATTTTCAGACATAACTCTTTCTAAATTATTTAAGTCGCTCATTCTGCCTCAATTAGAATACTGCAGTGTTATCTGGAATCCTCTTCACAGCAATAAAATTGACGCCATCGAACGTGTACAAAAGAGATTTGTTAAATGGCTCTGTTACAGGGGTGGACGATCTTACCATAGAGCTGAGTATGAGAGTTATTGCAACGTATACGGTCTTCTACCACTGAGCAGTCAGCGCGCTCTGGGTGACGTGAGATTCCTTTGGAAGCTGGTAAAAGGCGGAATTGACTCTAATCAGTTGCTAGCTGACTTGGGTTTTCACGTCCCTCAAGAGAACCACCGGACGGAAGCACACGTTCGATGGGGTCAGATCGAGAATTAATGTGCACAAAAATTCATGTCTGAACCGGTTGCAGTCAACATACAGATTGATGGAGAGTAAAAGTGCTACTGATATTCACTTCGCATCTCTGTCAACTATTATAAGAAACATCTCAAGGGGGCTGTAAAATATTGTAATGTATTTTGTGTTCAAATCTATTTATGTTTGATAGTTTGATTGAACATGTGGTTGAATGAATGGTTGATTGATTTCTCGATTGAATGTACGAGCGACTGAAGTAATGTATTTTTTGTTTGCTGTTTTCTAGATCCTTGTATTGCTTTTTTCCAGTTTCTGAACGTTTTCTTCTTATCTTTTCATTTCTGTTTTTGCCTTTTTCCGTTTACTGTAGATAGTTTTGATTTTTCTGTAATAATTACTTTCATGTTTCTTGTACAAAGGGATTGTATGAATGAATGCTAGTGATTGGATGTTTGAGTGCGTGTCTGTATGGTTGTGGTTGTTGATATATAATGGTGTATTTCTATTTTTGTTCGTGTTTGCTGTTTTAGTTTTGTTTATACTTGTAATGTTCTTGTTAATTATTATATTGTCACTAGTGGAGCCTATCTGTCTGGCAATAAAGAATACATGCAATTACAATGTATATAAACATTTGCTGTACCATGTTTAATTGCGTCTGGGTGGTTAAATCGCGAGAAAAGTCTATTTAAAAGTTTCAATTTCGCTTGGCCACCATGTTCGTTTTGTAGTTAACAGGTTTTTGAAAGGCACATAGGTGAATTTCTAGTAGTTGCGCCCTTCATCACCGTACGAACTTTCAGGGTGATATCAGTAATAGTTTCGGAGATATAGGATGCCGGTGAAATATTTCACACAGCCGTCATGTTGGATTGGTAAGACGTAATAAAATTTGAAGGGCACGGTCGGGGTCGGCCAAAATAGTACTATGACCTTACCGAGTTTCATTGAAATCGCTCCAGCCTTTAGAAGTTATTAGGGGGGAACACACGGATGGACGCACACACACACACACACACGGACAAAAGGTGATCCCATAAGCCTAATTTTTCATAAATAAAAATAAGCTAAATATACTAGATATCAATTCTTGGTTCAAATCAGTATGTCCTCTTACAATCTCAGTAACTTATTTTCAGTACCTGTCTATATATGATTAAGTTTGCAGGAAGCAATCATTTGAGGGAGTTTTAATTTGTGCCCTTTGTACTGGAGAAGTAGTCGAAATGCAAGGAGAATGGTGTGTGACACTATGAGGGATGATCTGACGTTGCTTCGATACGATTTCTTTCAGTACATTATCCTGTAAATACAAAGTCTGTCTTTCGTGAACGTAGCAAACCATTAGGTCAGAAATGCGTTGTGTGATTTTGAATTTATTGTACTTTGAATTATACCTAGGTATACAAATATTGTCCTGCGGACTAATTGCAAATTAGTTTTCCAAGCAATTTTTATTTACATGAAATATTTTGACGTACCGCACATACTTATATAGGCTACTTTCAGTGGGGGTGGGGGTAGGGTGTTTGGCCCTCCTGCTCTAACTACATGTTGGGAATATTTTAGGTGCATTTCTTGATGCATTAGTGATGTAGTAGAAGTGTAGAGAGAGTGGGAGGATGAGTCTTGTAGCTGAATTGCTTCGTCACCTTCCCTGCGTGAACAACAAGCCGATGGAAAGGGACTGGCAATCAATTAGGTGCTTGGGCTTGTAGCCATCAGAATGATATACAATCTCGTATTGCTGTGTGATATGAATCACAACTCAATTTAATTCAATTTAATTTAATTGATTATTGTCCCATTCAGGGGTTGCCATTATGACAACTGGTTGTATGAGAAGTATTGCATAAATGTGTGTTTACAAAATAGCCTCATTGTGGAGCGATATATCACATTATTATCAGAACTCTAAACTCTACCCACAGAGAGGTGCTATGTAATTTGTACCACTACAATTTATGTGATCTCGAGTATGAAACTCGATCTCAGAAGCTGGAGGTCGTGGCTTCGAGTCTTGCTTGGGCTAGACACTTTAATTATCTAACTTCCATGTAGCCTACATGTGAAAAATTTGAGGTGGTGGCTGTGCAAAATTGCACTATTTGTGCTTACGTGACCTCATCGCCTTAACTTCTCTTCATTGCGGCCGTGGAAATCCAGTTCATGGAACGTATACACAAGTTACGTAATTTTATGGTTAAAATAGTCATTCAATCCGATAATTCCTGCTTTTAATTAGACAAGAAAATCGTCGTTCCTATCACTTTATTATGATTCCGCGTTGTTGTTCTAAATGGTGAGACTTCGAAATCATGATCCCCTATGTTATGAATGATGGTGATCACTACTACCATTAAGTACATAAGCACCAACTAGAAGATGAAAGGGAGAAACAATAAGAAAATAAAGGGGAGTGAGAGTCCAGTAGTGCCAAGAACATTTAATAAATATTTATTTAAAACTTATATAATATGCATTAAACGTAATTGAAATTTGAAAAATTCGAGATGGTGGCTATGCCAAATTTTAAAAATTGATTGTATTTCTTATGTTTCATTCAAGCCATCGAAGTGAAACTTTCTATAATGAACCACTGCAATAATATTCATCTGCTGGTGCATACTCTATGGCTTACATATAAAACTATCCTACATGGTGGCCGCCAGAAATATTTCACCCGTACTTAATGTCTCCGACACCAATGCAACAATCAAACTGAAGTTGAGTATGATGATAAAGGATTATTAAGTAGGTAAGTACACGTATTTTAGTTTCAAAAAATGATACAAACAATATTGCGGCCACGTGAACTTCAAATATTTAAAATGACTTTTCTAACGATGTAATCACCCGAGTGCTGTGAAAGATGGGACATCGAATTTTAATTTACAGTTAAATATATACGGTATGTATCCAATTTTTTGAGTTAATTTCAAAAATCGAAGACGGTGGTAGTAAGACATTTTAATTTAAAAAATTACGAGCCTTACAGTAGTCGCATATGATGTGTAACATCTGACATAGAAGAAACCTCACGTGAAATTGTTGATACACCGGTATTTTTACTATTATTGGCACAAATATTAATCTATTGTAAAAGGGAGTGCTTTACAGATAGTGTAGTTAATAATACGGAACTCATTTAATAGATGATTTGTAGCTTCCACCAGCACTAGCCTAAATAAAGAATACGATATGGATCAACTAGATCAATAGACGCGACACCGCTCATAACCTTAAATTCCTAATAAACAGGTCCTCTTCATTCACAGGCCAACACGTAATTTCATATGGATTCTGTTAAAATGAGTCATATTGATATGATAAATATCGTTTAAAATGATAATCTGGTAGCAAAAATATCTACCCCGACCGGGATTCGAACCCAAGATCTCTAGATTCACAGTCATAAGCATTAACCCCACGTCTATTTCGACTACGCAAATTTTGTGCACAAGACGGTGCCTTATTTCCACGTTCCAATAATACTGCATTATGGAATTAAGTTTCATTTATATTTTGCTTGTTTCGATAATGTTCCTGCGTGAAATTGAGTTTAAAATGCCTTATGAATAGGCCCTCTTGTGAGAATGTATTCAGTAATAGTTCATGAAGGCTTGCTCAATTATCGTATAACCACAACGATTATATTATATTGATGACTGCATTACCGTTATGTGGGTTAATATTTGAATAAGTCGCCTCCGTAGCGTAGCGGTCAGCATGGTTAGCTGACGCCCCGGAGGTCCTGGGTTCGATTCCCGGCTCTGCCACGAAATTTGAAAAGTGGTACGAGGACTGGAACGGGGACTACTCAGCCTCGGGTGGCCCAAATGAGTAGAGGGGGTTCGATTCCCCCTCTGCCATCCTCGAAGTGGTCTTCCGTGGTTTCCCACTGCGTCTTCGGTCAAATGCCGGGATGGTACCTTCTTCAAGGCGACGGCCGCCTCCTTTCCTCTTCCTTTCCTAACCATCCCTTACCTTCTCTCATGAGGCCCCTGTTCGCTTTGCAGGTGAGGCCACCTGGGCGAGGTGCCAATCTCACCTCACCAGTTGTATCCCCTCCGATTCGATGTTCCCATCTCTAGGACACTGCCCGTAGAGGCAGTAGTGGTAAGTTCCCTCGCTGAGTCCGTGGGTTCCATCAACCTGGAGGGTAAACGACTAAAAAATAATAATAATATATATATATATATATTGAACCCTTATTAATCTGCGATAAATAAGTATTCATAATTTATTATTATTATTACTGCAGCCCAGGCAGTACTTGTGGAAGTTGACGAGGATAAAGGCAAGGTAGCGTGTCACAATGATTGCCACAGAGGTAGCGCTTGGAAGCTATTCTTGAGAACGGCCGAGTAAGCTGAGTTCAAGGCCAAATTGTGTAACAACTTGCACCAGAATTGGAATCATAAAGGGATGGTCATGAGTTTCTTGCAACCGACCTACGATTGAATCACCCAATCAGGAGAGACCAAGCCAAGATCACGCGATGGATGGCGTCAGTGGTAAAAAGCGCGCGGAATTGATTATCTAAAGAACCGCCGATCGGAATTATCTCCGCATGAGTGCACTGAGACTTTTGAATTATTTGATGAAGATTGACACTAGTCCCGTGTGTGTGAGATGAAAACTCTGGATTTTTTTTCTTAATTTACCCCACTCCTCCTCCCCCTGTCAGTTTCTAATAAATTGATCGACGAGACGCTATTCGCAGTCTATTCTGTTTGGAGCTCTGATGAGCTAACTTCACGCCAGTTTGCGTAGCGATTATAACGCTCTAACATTAGTTGAAGTCATTCTGTTTGGAGCTCTGATGGGCTAACTTCACGCCAGTTTGTGTAATGATTTTAACGCTCTGATATTATTCGAAGTCATTCGTTTTGGAGCTCTGATGGGCTAACTTCACGCCAGTTTGTGTAATGATTTTAACGCTCTGATATTATTCGAAGTCATTCGTTTTGGAGCTCTGATGGGCTAACTTCACGCCAGTTCGTGTAATGATTTTAACGCTCTGATATTATTCGAAGTCATTTATTTGTGAGCTCTGACGAGCTAACTTCACGCCAGTTTGTGTAGCGATTTTTAAAGCTCTAACATATTATTTGAAGTCTAATACTTTGTGAGCTCAGTGAGCTAATTTCACGCCAGTTTGCGTGATGATTTGTAACTTGAATATTATCTTAAAGACAACTATTTCAGCTCTTAGGGGGCAAGACTTGAGTAACATTCTAATCAGCGCTCACCCGAGCGAAGGTCGAGCAGAGCAGAGGAGATTACCGAGCGAGATAGCGACTGTGAGTCAGTCAGACTTTAAAACTTGTATTATCGAGCCAGTGATGATGGACTCGAATTGTATATTTCTTGTAAATTTTTATTGTATTTTTCATGTGTGTATCGTGCGTGTGTGAGCGAGAGTTAGGGAAAGTCTTCGTGATTAATCGCATAGGACTATTTGTGAGCGAATTTAGTAACTCACAAGCGATTATAGCCAGGTCAAATTATAATAACATTGAACTTTTCTTCCAAAGAGACTACACCAAGATGTCCGACGTGTGGTCAGGAGCCGGAGTGATGTCCGACGCTTCGACGAAGACAACGATGGAGTGCTAATTTTCCCGTGGGGAAATGGGCAGAGATGGAGGTCATATGTTCTACAAGCTGAGACGGTGATGTACAACAGTTGATTATTCAATTATGTAGTTAGATTGGCGGGGGAACTTTGTAAATATTTCATTTTCTTTTTCTTGTTTTAGAGTGTTTTCCTTGTACCGACACTAACTGTTTTAAATGTACGTTGGCACGTGGCCAAAGTGTTTGTTGTGTATTTATTTTTCTTTGGAGTCATATTTAATGTACACGGCGCGTGTACGTGATTTTATTCATGCAAATGCGAAACCCGTTACATTCGATAAGTGGTGCTTTATTAAAGTTCATCTATTTTTGATAGGAAAGGGAGGTAGTTACTGTAAGGTGTTTGCTGAACGGGTTATTATTCATATTAGGGTTGCAGAGTGCAACAATTTAAGATGTAATTGTAGAACACCTTAGTTCTAATTTGATAGATTTTTTTGAGTCCTTTTCAGGTTTATTAGTCACGGCGTAGAACGGAGGCGCCAGCAAGTGGAAAATATTTATGTCATTTTATTTCAGGGTCTGTCAAACCCATACGTGTGATTCTGTGTGTGTTATTGTGTCAGGTGTGTGTTGATTCTACGTGAAGAGGGGTAGAGGTCCTACCGCCCTCATATTTTGTTGTTGTTGTATTTTTGATGGAAAGGCAGTGTGCTCTAGGGATACCGCTGTACCTTGTCCATACTGCTGATTCTTGGATTTCCTAGGGGAAATGCCGGGATATTTTGTTCTGACACAGACACAAGTATTATTGTGCTTTGGGGCACGCTTCTTCGAGATTCGATCCCGTGCCTTGGGAGGTCGAGGTTATTTTGACACGTGGGTTGACAGATATGCAGATTTCCACGAATCGCCCTTCTCGCCTGGTGACTTATTTTGTTAGGCAGTCCTATGTTCCGACTGGCCCCTTTAAGATTTCAAGTAGCAAACCTGTTCTTTGTGATGGTTATTTTGAACCATAATTAATTGGGGAGTTCGCCATGTGTGTGACGGATTATTGCATGTTGTATGGATAGAATATTGTGTTAATAATGTAAATGTTGGCTTTGAGCCTAGTGATTTGTTTATGACTCAGTTCATGTAATTTTGTATGTGACAACTGTGTGGTGTAGTGGTAGTGTACTTGTAAAATGACGGCGGTCATATGTGTATTTCTTTTATTGGTCACGTGTTAACTTACTTGTGCTGATTTGTGTGAGAAGTCCTAATTTTAGGCAGTAATGTTTTTGCTACGGCAGTTTTGATTCCAATTTCACGCGGAAATTATTGTGTTGTTTATTTTAAGTATAGGAAGTGTCGGTTTAGTTTTAAGTGTTGTATAGTTGTTCCCCGCGTCTGTCTAGCTCTAAGCAATGTGGATTCGTCGTCTGAAAGTTTATTCCGGATGATGACGAATCATGTATTCGATTGTACTCATCGTGAAGCATGTAGAACAGCACGCGCGCATACATTGTCACTATTTGTTGATTTTTCTTTGGGACACTTGGTCCAAGTATTAATCTCTCCTGAGATTTGGCCTAGTTTTGGCAAACTTTAATTTATTCAGTGGGAGTCATATGGGAGTTTGTTTTGTTAATTCTTGTTGTAAATAGCTGATCTGTTTATTAAATTCATTTGTTTTAACCCTGGCTTCACTTTTTCCTGCATGTTATTTTGTTATATGTTACCCTGCATGTTAATGAAGCGCTTTGACAACAACTTACGATATGGACTGTTACACCCCCCCCCCCCCCGAAACAGAGTCTCATAAGCTTCTTTGCAAGGGTTCATAAAACAAAAATGGCTGCCCAAGTGGGACTGTTGTTGTTGTTGCTTCGCTGATCTCATATTTATTTCGTTGAGAAATAATGCCAGGTCAAGCGGGCAAAGTAAATTCAGTAAATTGAGGCGATGATGTACCGCCATGTGCATTAGTAAAATCACTGAGTTTCTAAAGTTAGAGATATTGTATAAGGTTAGAATTTGATATTGTATTTGTTATTAACTTGTTCTGGCGCCCGGCATTAAAATTAGAAAATTTGCATATTATTGAACTCAGTCAAAGCAGGAAGGTGTTGCCTGATATTTGACATTTAATTAACTTCGGTTAATTGGTGTTCTTCGTAAATTCTGTTGGTTAGGAATTTAAAAGCAGATCACTAGGGAGTTATTTTGTTGTTTGGAAATAAGAGTAATTTATTCAGTAAATTTTGATTACTGAAATTTTTATTAAATTAGAATCAGTAATATTTAAATGTTATGACATGTATGCGTGAGTATGACTGAAATCTCGGTGCATGACCCTGTTTTTCTCTGGTTATATTTGTGTATTGTGCAATGGCGAGTGTTGAGGAAATTAAGGGATTGTTGGAACAGATGTCCGCGAAAACGGAAAAACAGTTAGAACAGATGTCGATCCAAATGTCCGCGAAAACGGAAGAACAGTTAAAGAACATGAAGGAGGAAATAAGCGAAGACAATGATAAACAATTAAATAAACAGTTAGTGCAGATGTCCGCGAAAACGGAAGAACAGTTTAAAAACAGTGAAAAACAGTTACACGACATGAGCGGTAATATTTCGGTTCAATTACAGGTCCAGAAATTGGACACTGATAAACAATTAAACGAATTAAATCACAAATTATCAGAACAGGCGATAACACAAACAACACAAACAGAGCAATTAGAGAAGATCACTAACCACATAAATCAAAGTGTTAGGGAGGTAGAGAAACTGGCAGGTGAGGTCGCAGAGAATAACGTCAAACAATTAGGTGAAATTAAAAAGTTGGAGGCGAAATTTGATAATAAACTCATACAATTTGATGAGATGGTGGCCGATAAACTAAAGCAAATCGAGGCAGCATGTGTCAACAACACAGCGGGAATAAAGAGCACACAAGATAAATTACAGCAACAAATTAATTCAGTCGACAGCAACGTACTTGAATTAATAAAAGAAATCGATAAACTTGAGATCATGACCGAAACAGAACGTAGGCACTTGCGTGAAAACTTAGAGGACCAATTAAGTAAAACCCAGCAGGTCATAAGAGAAGAAGTCGGAGAACAATTGGTTAAAACACAAGAGGTTATCAGAGAAGAGGTAGGAGAACAGCTCATTAAAAATCGGGATAATCTGGAAGACCAATTAATTAAAACCCAGCAGGTTATAAGAGAAGAGGTTGGGGAACAATTAGTCAAAACACAAGAACAGATACGAGAAGAGCTAGAAAAGAATCAGGAAAGGAGTGAAGAGAAAATTAGCAGTATGAAGAGTAGGATCCGAAGAGATTGGGAACAGCAGACAAACGCAAATAAGGAAGACAGGCTGACAATTTTAAAACGCTTAGGGGAATACAATTCGAGAGTACAGGCTTTGGAGGAAAACATGAAATCGAAACTACAAGAACACTCAGATTTAATAATTAAAAATGAAATTAGATCATTAGAGAATGCTACATTATTTTCGGCTGATAATACGGCAGACAAGCAGGGAAGCATTGGAAGTCCAGTGGGCTTGAAGTTGGCTGAGGATAACAGCCGAGGTCAAAGTCCCAAATTAACGAGCAACGCATTCCAAGAGTACAGGGGAGAGACCTCCACACCACAACCAAACTTGGCACCCGCCCAAGTAATTCAAGTCATTAGGGGAAATGATATCAAACCCGATAAATTCAGGGAACACTCAGGAACCACTCCCAAAGCCTTTTTACGTCAGTTGACCGACTATTTTAATGATCAACATATTAGTCCCGAAAAACAGTTGCGACTCGTGGAGAAGTTTTTAGAGGGACCAAGCTTAACCTGGTTTTTAAGCTTTAAATATACATTCACCGACATGGCTCAATTCAGAGAAGCGTTTTTAAAGAAGTTCTGGAGCCCTTCTTTACAGCAGGGATTAAGAATGGACCTGTATACTCGAAAATACCACAGCACGAATCCGACCAGATTTTCAGAATTCTTTAGTCAACAGCTGGTGAAATTCCGCGATTTTGACGACCCCCCTAGCGAACAAAATATGGTTCTAACCATCGGGAAACAACTTCCCATGAACATTCAACAACTGTTAGTAGCCGGAAATATTAAGACCGCAGTGCAGGCCGAAGAATTACTCCGACACCTAGACGAGACAAGTATGGTGAGTCCACAGACAGGAAGGAGAAATATGGAATGTGTCAACACGGCAGAAGTGGTTCAGGGACACCAAAATAGTCACAGCCAGGGGAACCAAACGAAAACTCAATCCACAGGAACGCAGTTTACACCGAGAAGGCAAGACTATGATGGCCGGAACCAATTCAACCAAAATAATCGAAATTTTCAAAATCACCGAGATAGATATAACCAGAACAATCAAAACCAGCAAAATCAATGGACGTACCAGCGGGAATACACCAATTGGAGGGGAAATCAAAGGCAGGGTAGACCTTACCAAAGAAATGGAGATGGCAGGTGGAACAACACGAGGAACTATCGCCAAGAAAATAGGGGAGACTATCGCAACAATTGGGATGAGCGGTATGTCGAGTCGCAAAAGTACTTAGATCAATTAAACGCCGAAGAGACGGAGAAGGAGAAGTGGGGGCGTGCAATGGCGAATAGACAGAGCCCAGACAATCATCAAGGAGAGGGGGCAGAAAGATTATTGAGGCAACAGGAGAGGCGCGATGACAACCGGCGGAACACAACGAATGGGTCCCGGGATAAAAAAAAAACTTCAAATGAACTAAAACCTGATAACCTGAAAATGGAGGACGCCAGGGAACGAGAAGAGCTGATTGTGGCTAATATAGAAGAGTGGGTAGCATTCCCGGACGATTGCCTGGAGGAAGTGGTGAAAGACCGAGAAAATGTCATCAGACAGTTGCCAATTATTTACGCACATATTGGAGGTATGAGGGTGAGATGTTTAATTGACACAGGTAGCCAGGTGAGCTTAGTCACTGAAGTATTGGTAAAAGAAATCGGAAGAAAACAAACTGTTCCAATTATGCCTGTCCCGTTAATGAAAGTCAGAGGGGTCATTCCTGACAAGACCATAAATTGTAAACAGCAAGCATATTTAGACCTGGAAATATTGAACCACACATTTTCGCAAACATTCATTGTCATACCGAAGATGAATTATAACATCATTTTGGGAGCCAACTTTATCTGTGATTTTCATGCTGTAATTGACTTACATAACAACACTGTAAGTTTCAAACAAGTTGAATCACGTGGGTTTAAACATGGAAGAGAGTCCACTAGAGAGAGAGGCGAATACTTGGGTCATTGAGGAATGCACTAATGAGGCGATCAGAGATAAGAACTTGACGGAGGAGCGAGTAAGCCAGACAGCAGTGGTGGAAATTGACAGCCGAGATATTTCGCAGGAACTTTGGGTACATTTGGCGGAAGAAGAAATTAGCGGAACTAAATTTGAAATTCTACTTCAGGAGCGGCTTAAGGAGGCCATAGTGGGGGAACCTGATAGAAGAAAACTGGAAGAAATTTTGAGATTACATAAAGGAGCTTTAGACACCATACCTGGAAAAGTTTTAAATTTTCAATATGCCATGCAAGTTACTGACTGGACCCCATTTAAAAGTAAATTGTACCCGAACCCAGAGAAACATTTTGCTCAGGTGAAGGACATCATTAGTAATTCATTAGATTCTGGCATGATAAGGAAAGCAGCAACCCCGTACCTGAACGCAATATTGGCTGTGGCCAAGTCAAATGGATCAATTAGGTTATGCCTAGACGCGCGAGTTTTGAACAGTAAACTGCTAGTTGAGCATGACCAAGCACCTAGGATCAAAGATGTTTTGAAAGGCTTCCGTGGGAAGAAGATTTATTCGAGTGTCGATTTGACAAATAGTTTCCACCATCTTGAACTTGAAGAAAAATCTCAACTATTGACGGGATTTTTATTCGATAACCAAAGTTATATCTGGTCTCGAATGCCCTTTGGCGTGAAAACTGCTGGATGTGCACTGATAAGAGCACTAGATAGGAATCCGACTGAGGAGGTCAAGAGCTTCACTACGAGATATGTTGACGACATATCAATTGCAACTGAAACAATGGAGGAACACTTGGTGAACTTAAATAAACTTCTGGATAACTTGAGAACCATGAACTTCAAAATTAATCTCAAGAAATCACACTTTTGCCAGAGCGAGATTCTGTATTTGGGGCATATAATTGATGTTGAGGGCGTGAGACCTAATCCAGCGAAAATTGATGCTATCAAGAAATTTCCCACACCAACTAATGTCAAACATGTAAGAGCGTTTTTGGGAGTGACAGGCTTCTTCAAAGAGAATTGTCCTGGATACACAGAAACAGTAGCACCTATGCAAGAGATGTTAAAGAAGGCAAATCGATGGTCGTGGAATGAGGAGTGCGACAGGTCTTTTAGAGCTACGAAAGATTTACTGGAAAACTGTGTGAAGCTTGGATATCCGGATTTTGAGAAAGAGATTTATTATTCAAGCAGATGCTTCATTGATTGGAATCGGTACTATGCTGTACCAAGAGGACGCTGAAGAACCCAAGAAGAGATCGTATTTGGCATTTACGAGTCGTAAATTGAGGAAGCACGAGAGAAACTATACTGTGACGGAGCTTGAGCTGCTAGCAATTTTATATTCTCTCCAACAGTGGCGTAAAATGATCTTCGGCTATTCCATTATTGTCAGAACCGACCACCATGCACTGACATTTCTATTTAAGACAACGATGGCAAGTGAGAGAGTTACGCGTTGGTCCATCTACATACAGCAGTTTGACATTACAATAGAGCATTGCCCTGGAAGGATGAACGTCATACCAGATGCCTTGAGCAGGAATCCTGAAGACGAGAACGAAGTAACAGCGGAAGTTCACAATATAACACTAACACCTAAGGCTCGTGAGTTTTTGGAGAAATTAAAGGAAATTCGGAAGGAGCAAGAAGCAGACCCATGGATGATGATGATGATCAAGTTCTACAGGAAGGAATTACAACCAGATTCACCTGAATACCGAGAAGCCCGTGCTAAAGAAGCGAGATTTCACTACTTAAATAACCTGCTGCATAAGTGCGTGGATGAGCATCATACCAAACTGCGAATCCTAGTTCAAGCATCACTACAGAGAGGATTGACGTGCCATGTTCACGAGAGCCTAGCACATATCGGCACGGATAAGACTGAAGCTACAATAGGGGAGACGTTTACTTGGCCTAAGATGCGATTTACCATTGTGGAAGTAATAAGAACTTGTGACGCATGCCAGCGCACTAAACCGAACAACTTCATTATGAAACAACCTCCAAGACCACTATTACCTCAAAAACCATGCGAGATGCTCGCTATCGACTGTTTTGGCCCTCTGGTCAAAGGGAAGTGTGGATGCCGACACCTTCTGGTGTGTGTCGATGTATTTTCAAAGATGGTAGTGTTATGTCCAATCCAGAAGACGACATCAAAACAAGTCCTCAGTAGAATTCAGAACAAAGTTATTCCGATGCTTGGGAAGCCGGAATCCATTTTATCAGACCATGGTACTTATTTCACGAGCAATGTTTTTAGGCAAGGTCTGGCGAGCCTAGGAATAAAACAGATATTTTCGAGCATTCGTCATCCTTGTGGGAATCCGAGTGAGAGAACGATTCGCTGTGTTGCCAAATACTACAGAGTAATGATTCCTAACGATCATAATAAATGGGTTGACAAAGTAGGAGATATTGAGATGTGCATGAACACCACTAAGCACGAGTCGACGGGTCAAGTCCCACTAATTGTACACCACAACAGGTTGCCAGAAAGTTCTTATTATTCCATGTCCAAGGGATCCACTATTGGCGCATGAGTTGCGAATTCAGCGAACGAGAGAGCACATGAGGAACCAAGCGGACCGAAGACTGAGAAGGTACAGAGGGAAGAAGTTTCACCGGGAATTACAAGAACAAGAGTTAGTGCTGGTTCGCAGACCAAAAACAAAGTATTTGCAAAATTCTGTCCAAAATTTATTGGCCCGTTCCGTGTCATTAAGAATCTGGGTAACAATGCTTACAGGCTTGAAGAAGTGAGCACTGGTGCTAAATCTGTTTTTAATAGCGCCAACTTAAAACCATATTACAGAAGAGAACCATTTGATGAATAAGCAGGATGATGTGTGCAGAATCATTATGGCAAAATCTATTTTGAGAGCCAACACTCATATGTACGTGGCCACGGAGCGCCGGAGAGAGCGCGCTTTGTTTGTAAACAACAAGCAGCTGAGACGACAGGAATGGCAATCACGTGAGGAGAAGGGGAGGTCTAGCGAGAAGTATGAATGACATTCCGGCGAGGGAGCGCGCATACTAATGGGGTCAGTGGAGTGTACACTCGAGCAGCTGAGCGAGGTACTAAAGAGATGTTGTTGTTAATACTATGGATATTGTTTTTGAAATCCAAATCAATCGCTTGCTTCAAATTTCAAAACCTTGCTGAGGATAAATGAACCCTTATTAATCTGCGATAAATAAGTATTCATAATTTATTATTATTATTACTGCAGCCCAGGCAGTACTTGTGGAAGTTGACGAGGATAAAGGCAAGGTAGCGTGTCGCAATGATTGCCACAGAGGTAGCGCTTGGAAGCTATTCTTGAGAACGGCCGAGTAAGCTGAGTTCAAGGCCAAATTGTGTAACAACTTGCACCAGAATTGGAATCATAAAGGGATGGTCATGAGTTTCTTGCAACCGACCTACGATTGAATCACCCAATCAGGAGAGACCAAGCCAAGATCACGCGATGGATGGCGTCAGTGGTAAAAAGCGCGCGGAATTGATTATCTAAAGAACCGCCGATCGGAATTATCTCCGCATGAGTGCGCTGAGACGTTTGAATTATTTGATGAAGATTGACACTAGTCCCGTGTGTGTGAGATGAAAACTCTGGAATTTTTTCTTAATTTACCCCACTCCTCCTCCCCCTGTCAGTTTCTAATAAATTGATCGACGAGACGCTATTCGAAGTCTATTCTGTTTGGAGCTCTGATGAGCTAACTTCACGCCAGTTTGCGTAGCGATTATAACGCTCTAACATTAGTTGAAGTCATTCTGTTTGGAGCTCTGATGGGCTAACTTCACGCCAGTTTGTGTAATGATTTTAACGCTCTGATATTATTCGAAGTCATTCGTTTTGGAGCTCTGATGGGCTAACTTCACGCCAGTTTGTGTAATGATTTTAACGCTCTGATATTATTCGAAGTCATTCGTTTTGGAGCTCTGATGGGCTAACTTCACGCCAGTTTGTGTAATGATTTTAACGCTCTGATATTATTCGAAGTCATTTATTTGTGAGCTCTGACGAGCTAACTTCACGCCAGTTTGTGTAGCGATTTTTAAAGCTCTAACATATTATTTGAAGTCTAATACTTTGTGAGCTCAGTGAGCTAATTTCACGCCAGTTTGCGTGATGATTTGTAACTTGAATATTATCTTAAAGACAACTATTTCAGCTCTTAGGGGGCAAGACTTGAGTAACATTCTAATCAGCGCTCACCCGAGCGAAGGTCGAACAGAGCAGAGGAGATTACCGAGCGAGATAGCGACTGTGAGTCAGTCAGACTTTAAAACTTGTATTATCGAGCCAGTGACGATGGACTCGAATTGTATATTTCTTGTAAATTTTTATTGTGTTTTTCATGTGTGTATCGTGCGTGTGTGAGCGAGAGTTAGGGAAAGTCTTCGTGATTAATCGCATAGGACTATTTGTGAGCGAATTTAGTAACTCACAAGCGATTATAGCCAGGTCAAATTATAATAACATTGAACTTTTCTTCCAAAGAGACTACACCAAGATGTCCGACGTGTGGTCAGGAGCCGGAGTGATGTCCGACGCTTCGACGAAGACAACGATGGAGTGCTAATTTTCCCGTGGGGAAATGGGCTGAGATGGAGGTCATATGTTCTACAAGCTGAGACGGTGATGTACAACAATTGATTATTCAATTATGTAGTAAGATTGGCGGGGGAACTTTGTAAATAGTTCATTTTCTTTTTCTTGTTTTAGAGTGTTTTCCTTGTACCGACACTAACTGTTTTAAATGTACGTTGGCACGTGGCCAAAGTGTTTGTTGTGTATTTATTTTTCTTTGGAGTCATATTTAATGTACACGGCGCGTGTACGTGATTTTATCCATGCAAATGCGAAACCCGTTACATTCGATAAGTGGTGCTTTATTAAAGTTCATATATTTTTGATGGGAAAGGGAGGTAGTTACTGTAAGGTGTTTGCTGAACAGGTTATTATTCATATTAGGGTTGCAGAGTGCAACAATTTAAGATGTAATTGTAGAACACCTTAGTTCTAATTTGATAGATTTTTTTTTAGTCCTTTTCAAGTTTATTAGTCACGGCGTAGAACGGAGGCGCCAGCAAGTGGAAAATATTTATGTCATTTTATTTCAGGGTCTGTCAAACCCATACGTGTGATTCTGTGTGTGTTATTGTGTCAGGTGTGTGTTGATTCTACGTGAAGAGGGGTAGAGGTCCTACCGCCCTCATATTTTGTTGTTGTTGTATTTTTGATGGAAAGGCAGGGTGCTCTAGGGAGACCGCTGTACCTTGTCCATACTGCTGATTCTTGGATTTCCTAGGGGAAATGCCGGGATATTTTGTTCTGACACACACACACGTATTATTGTGCTTTGGGGCACGCTTCTTCGAGATTCGATCCCGTGCCTTGGGAGGTCGAGGTTATTTTGACACGTGGGTTGACAGATATGCAGATTTCCACGAATCGCCCTTCTCGCCTGGTGACTTATTTTGTTAGGCAGTCCTATGTTCCGACTGGCCCCTTTAAGCTTTCAAGTAGCAAACCTGTTCTTTGTGATGGTTATTTTGAACCATAATTAATTGGGGAGTTCGCCATGTGTGTGATGGATTATTGCATGTTGTATGGATAGAATATTGTGTTAATAATGTAAATGTTGGCTTTGAGCCTAGTGATTTGTTTATGACTCAGTTCATGTAATTTTGTATGTGACACCTGTGTGGTGTAGTGGTAGTGTACTTGTAAAAATGACGGCGGTCATATGTGTATTTCTTTTATTGGTCACGTGTTAACTTACTTGTATTGATTTGTGTGAGAAGTCCTAATTTTAGGCAGTAATGTTTTTGCTACGGCAGTTTTGATTCCAATTTCACGCGGAAATTATTGTGTTGTTTATTTTAAGTATAGGAAGTGTCGGTTTAGTTTTAAGTGTTGTATAGTTGTTCCCCGCGTCTATCTAGCTCTAAGCAATGTGGATTCGTCGTCTGAAAGTTTATTCTGGATGATGACGAATCATGCATTCGATTGTACTCATCGTGAAGCATGTAGAACAGCACGCGCGCATACATTGTCACTATTTGTTGATTTTTCTTTGGGACACTTGGTCCAAGTATTAATCTCTCCTGAGATTTGGCCTAGTTTTGGCAAACTTTAATTTATTCAGTGGGAGTCATATGGGAGTTTGTTTTGTTAATTCTTGTTGCAAATAGCTGATCTGTTTATTAAATTCATTTGTTTTAACCCTGGTATCACTTTTTCCTGCATGTTATTTTGTTATATATTACCCTGCATGTTAATGAAGCGCTTTGACAACAACTTACGATATGGACTGTTACACCCCCCGAAACAAAGTCTCATAAGCTTCTTTGCAAGGGTTCAATATATATATATATGAATAGACATTGTTCAGAAACATAATACCGGCAATACCGACTACTTACAATGTTTGATATTATGGCATTTTACCATTTAAATACTGATACGAAGCCTTCGAACATGTACCATGTCATTTGTTTCAAACACTTGACACCAGAGTTCGCATGAGCGTTTTCCGTTCAGTATGTCATATACATTCCACATGGCCGAAAGTACGTCATGGTATCAATTTCCGACACCGCGCGCTCATTGTTTCTCGAACCACTGCCAGCTGGGTCTTACCACTGCCCACTGTTTCGATCGATCGAGTTAGCATTGCATCTTATACTTCCGTTCGTTCCACCACTGCCAGCTAGTACACTTCCGTTCGATCGATCGAGCGGGCAGTGCATACTTCCGTTTTCCACCACTGCCAGCTAGTACACTTCCGTTTGATCAATCGAGCGGGCAGTGCATACTTCCGTTCGATCCACCACTGCCAGCTCGATCGTTCCGATCCACTTCCGTCCCCAATTTTCAAAATCACTCCCACAAAACTATCCAGCACCCGAGCGGAAGGATGTTACACATCAAAAACGTGTATTTATTTCTCATTTCCTATTCAAAGAAGATGAATCACCTTAATAATCCTTATCTACTGGAACTGAATTCTCTAGCTTACTTTTCGTAAATAATCGAAGCCTTGCATTTGGCTTTTCTTGAAAATAACTCTTGTGCTTCTATACAGAAATATGCCATCTATACGGGAGAAGTTACAATTAGCCGATACTGAAAGTTACATGCTCGCATACGTTATTCCTTATTATAGTTGTATGACCACTAAGGGGTGAAACATCGTGGTCGCACGCCCCACTCTTTAGTGTAGGTATCGTAATTGATTATACGCATGTTATGTTTTGAAAAGGAAAATCTCTTACTGACGTTTTATTTAACCGGTCTTTGGGAAAGTTCATAAACCATTACTATGAACTAAATATTCTGGTACATAATTATTTAGTGTTGTAGTCGTGTATTGTAGACAGCGCCTCATTGTGTGACTTTGGACACATAATTTTCAGTGATGTGCGTTATTTTGGACAAAGATTAAATCTTTGGTTTAAGACAGGGCAAGCACTAATATCACAGTAATACCATTGTGCTATCAAATCAAATATTTTATGTTTATTGCCTACAGGCATCATGCATGCACGCTGGACATGCACTAGTGGCGCTGCACAGCGCTTGTTCTGCAAATTAATTGTGGACCACGTAGCGTTTTTGAAAGACAGGCAGAAAATGGATCTTAACATCGAATGTGCCTCTTTTTCCAATAAAGGGTACTAGAATTTCTCTCTCAACGATGGCCAAAGGTGAAAACTTAAGCTTAAGTGGACATGTCAATCATGTGAAAGAAATAAAGAGAAATTATATTTCAGTCATCTCGGCAGAAGTGATACAGCAAATGCCCGTGACACAAACAGCATATAAGGGTACGCAGAGGCACAGCAGTCAAGCTGATTGCCTCTCACGAAGGTGGACCGGGCTCGATTCCCGGTCAATAGATGTGAGTAGTGGAGTAGTGGGTGTTCTACTTCACTCCAGAACCCTCCTTGCCCCACTACAAAGCCACAGCCATGTAATATTTGTCAATATCTGGTGAACCCAAGGTCGGATGTTGATGAATGAGGTGTCGTTGAACTTGGGATGACGGGGGCTTTGCTATGGACCACTCGTAACATTTTTGAAAAAAAAAATGAAAATTTTTGTTTTTGAAAGTAGGTGATAGTTTGAAAACTCAACATGATAGAATGTTGTGCCATGGCTCAAACGAACGGTCTCTATGTCCTTTATTTTTTATAATAAAACTTTTTTATTTTTTATGTTTTTGGAAACACTCGAATTTTGAAAATCCTATTTTTTTGGAAACTAGGAAGTTTACAAAAAAGTTTGTTTGACATAAATCAATGGTCCCTACGCCCTCTACCCCCAAAATCAATTTCAAGTCTCTAGGATAAAAACCTGACAGTAGTGCTAGGTCAGGGGTTCTGTCTTCTAACTTATTGAACCCTCCTCGTATTTGCCCCGAACCTGATATCTTGCTAATCAATCATGGGATTTGAACATAAAGGGTGTCCTAGCACTCGTAGTGATGCCCCCTACTTTCCTATAGGCTCTTTATTTAATTAAAAGACCAAAACTAAAAGGTCATCCGCTTTTAATATCTCGCGAACCAATCATGCTAGAGGCGTGTACGAGGGGTCCAAGGACTCGGGCTGACGTCTTCTTTGCTATGGACCACTCGTTATATTAGAAAATATGAAAACTAGATTTTGGGGTAAACACGTGTTTTTTGGGATTTTTGCCGATATCTCACGAACCAATAACGCTAGAGACGTGTACGAGGTGTCCTAGGACTCGGGCTAACGCCCCCTTTCAAATGTGGTAGATATTTTTTCCAAAAAGTAATTCACAAATGGCCTAACGCCACACATGTTGAAAAAACGTTTTTTTTTCTTTACCTGTTTATAATGTTCATGAAGCGTTGTGGTTGAGAGAGACGATACTGCTGGGTGTGTGTGTTTCAACGAACCTATCGCTAACCCCAATGACCATGCTTAATAGAACAATCGATATTTAGCCGGGTCGGTTTATCACAGAGCGAGGGTTCGTTTTTCTGATCTTTCCTATGGCAGACGGATGGAGGCTAATATTTGAAAATGTGTGAAGCATGCTAAGATTTTTTACCCCCGAAGGGGATCTTTAACGTGTAAACGGTGATGAGAACTTGGTTCAATGTTGGTCGAAGCGAGTAGAGAAATCAAACTTGCAAAGGAGCAGGAGGTGAATGTCATTTGAGCTTATGGGAATGCGCTGATCAGACTTGACAACAGGTGCAATGGAAAATGACAGAGACGCAGAGGACCCTTGAAGGTGAAATAATCTGACCATCGTGGTGGTGGGGAAGAGCTAAATGCATGCATACACGTGTGAGATGACATGTACGCTAAACAAGTTACATCCTGTTTGCTTCGTACGTGACAAAATGCAAGTTCATGTGAAATATGATACAACACAGGTGTTCACCTGGGACGTAAGCTGTCCACGTGCACGATAACTGTTAACAAGTCACATCCTGTTTGCTTCGTGCGTGACAAAATGCAAGTTCATGTGAAATTTCACCTGACACAGGTGTTCACCTTGGGTGTTAGCTGTCCACGTGACCGATAACAGAATGTTCAAATCGTGGGAAAAATGATTATACATGCAACGTAATATATATAAAGACAAGCCGTTATCATTTCCACTCTCACTCAGGTGACTACCTTTGAAACCCCTGGTCTTGTATAACAGTTTTGGTGTTGGTGGAAAATACTTATCCTTGTTGTGAGGTAGGTATATATTTATTCATTTATATATTTATTGATTTATATATATTTACAAGCAATTATTTTTTGATTAGGTAATTATTGATTTTTTAATTTATTTGTTTGCAGATAACTGGTATACCTTACATGTCTGAGACAGAAGAAACCATTTCACTTTTGAGCCCACTAGAAGGAAACAGCAATAAGCCACTGCAAGTGAAGGTGGGATTATTTTTTTAAACTAATTTGTTTCATTTTTTGTTTCATATTTTACTTTATGAAATGCATGTACTACCGTGAATTTAGGTATTTATAACGGTTTATTTGATTTATTTTTAGAAACTTGGAAAGAAAAGCCTTACCGCCGTAGCAATCGCTGAAAACCCGAGACGCAGTAAAGTGCAACCATTGTTTCCAGGCAGTGAACTATTGAAAACTCAGGTAAGCCTAACAAAAAATGCTATTCCATTTTACCACTACTGAAAACTCGTAGACAAAAAAATTCATTACCTGTACATGACTAGGACGATGATTGCTTTCTTAATTAATGACTATGTATTGGCAACCGATACAAGATCATATTGGTCGTTTACCGGGAAAGTACAAGGCCATATTAAATTTTGTAAAGAACAAACATTTTATTTTAACTGACAGGTCGGTCCCTATAATAATAATAATAATAATAATAATAATAATAATAATAATAAAAATATCGTATGGCCTTGGGTGCCGGGTGCAAGATTTGTTATTGGACACACAGAGGTTAGCTTGCATGTCGAATTTAGTTGTTCCTTGACTATGAAAGTCTAGGAGGTTAGATGTTAGATATCTAATCTCCTTAAACTCTATAGCGCTTTCTAGTAGAAAAATGAGGAACTTTGTACCCTATGAACTCAACGAATATATTGACAGGTTTGAACATAATAATCTGAACAAACTGACATGACATTATTATTTTTTGTTTATGTATTGGTTAAAGGGGAATGTAAATGACTGCAGCTTTATAAAAAGAAAATAAGTACATGGGTTACTGTTAGTGCCGACATACAGTTTATTAATATTTTTATGATGTTTTGATATATTAATGTCAATTAACGTTAAAGTTTTATTTACAAGTATTGATTGATTGATTGATTGAGTGATTGGTTATTTAGTTTGCTTTTAGGGGTCGTCATGCGTCATTAACTTAATTAACAGGCAGTGAACAAGCATACATTGTGCTTTAAAGTACTCTGTGCAACGTTAATAACTTACAATAAGAAAAAGTTTTATTATAACACATGGCGTTAGTACCAAATACAACAAGTGAACAAGTTGGTTAACCACGTGGGTTAAATTTAAAATCAGAACATGACCGTTGGTTAACATTTGAATCCTGGCCTGTAGGCCTTTTGTCGACGTATGAACTTGCAAAAGCCGTTTTTTTTTTACTTGAACTGAGAAGCTGTGGTGCACTGTGTGTTTTGTCGTATTGAACTTTCACACTGGGAAGAAGGGGATGATCCCTTTAGAGACCATTTGCGATGGTCTCTTTGTTGTCCTTACATGCTTGGAAAACAAGTGGGTAACATACCTTTGTATTCATTTTACCGAACCACAAGACCATTGGCCGCTACTTACGTTGCTGAATCACAAAGAAATAATAATGATGTATTACCAGCCAACAACGGTAGTGTCGATATATGTGGTCCACATGCCATAGACAATGTTGAATTGGCATGTGCTTCTGAAAAATTGGGAGTTTGCAAGACTAAAGCACTAGCACACCCAGAGTACAGCTCTGTTGAAAAACCTTTAGAATCTTATAAAAATATTTGGCCATTAATATTAAAACACCTTACCAAACAACTAAGTGAAGCTGGATTTTCTATATTGGCGAAGGGGATAAAACAATATGTTTTTATTGTGGATTTGCTGTAAAGGTTTGCCAAATGACTTATGACCCTTTTGTGCAACACGCTCGTTGGTTACCTAACTGCAAATACATGGTGTTGCTTAAAGTTCAGGAATTTGTGAACACTAATCGTAAAGAAAACATGATTGCAGCACAAGACTTAAAAGTGCCTTTAGAGTTAGAACACGCGGAGCAAATACACGAGGATGAAAGAAAAGACTTGTCTCACGAACAGACACAAAAGTGTGACCAACAATTATGTAAAATTTGTTATCAAGATGAACTAGGTGTTGTATTTTTGCCTTGTGGACACATGATAGCCTGTGTCAAGTGTGCATTAGAACTCAACACTTGTGCTATATGCAGAAAAGCAGTATCTGCTGCAGTTAGGGCATTTCTTGCATAACTAGTAAAATTTATCAGCCATGCATAGTGCAAAATCCCTAATTGCACAATATTATTAAAGCTGTTTAGAGTGTAATAGATATGCTTTTCTTTTGTTTATAGACTACTACAATGAATGTTTTGAATGCTGTGGGTCAAGCATGTGGCTTAGAGACAAAGAAGCTCAGCGAATTGCCAACGCATATTCCATTCCGCATTATCAAGATTCGGAAATTGGAAACAGCATATGGTGATCGTGTATTTTGTGTATGTGAAAACTTTGAGACATTTCTGCCTATACGGTTTAATGATATGTCGGAGAGTGTTTTTGATGAAGTCAATAATGCTGTGCAACCTGTACACTTAATTTATGAAGGTTTTAAAAACAATCGGTGCATGGTTCGTTTTAATTAAATTTAAAAAATGTGAAATAATAATGGAAAATATAAGTGATGACAATATACTGAAAAAGAAAGAAAATATGTGTATAGAATAGTAATGTTTTAGTGTTTAGTGTTGCCTTTAAAAATATTATGATGAAACCAAAAAAAACAAGAAATCTATATAAAGTTTGTAAATAAATGCAAAATGATGTTACAGTGCTGTTTTATTTTATACAAAGTTAGTATATTTAACATTGCAGAGTATACATGATTATGACAATAAATCTACACTGAATACAAGCCTTTCTCACTTTACAATAGTCTGTTATAGTTTTAAACACAAGGCTTGTTTTAGATCATTTTATAGCAATGTCCATTCACTGTTGTTTTCGAAAAGTGGGGAAGCCGCAATGGTTGTATAGGCATAAAAACCTTATTGTTATTACTATTTAGTCACTTTGATCCTCTTGTATATCAGGAGCAGATGCCCTAGTTGTTCCAATCTTTAAAACGAAAACAACAACACTACCTCTTGCATAGTTTGTGATGTTGATGGCTCTTGCGACGTGGAAGATGGATTAAAAATAACTTTTAGAACAGGGGTTATACGTTGCTCATCAAACAATTCACTATTTTGAGTAGCAATAAGGTTTTCTTGATTTTTTGTCGACGACAACTGTGTTTCATGCAGTACACTACATTGATGATCACTGACACTTAAAACCTCACTATTTTTACTTTTTAGGTCACCACGACAATGTTTGGAACGTTGCTTTGAACAACGCCAAATAACAGTTCCATTTTTATTGGTTCGTTTCACAATATATGAATATCCTTTATAGTATGCGTAAGGCTTACCATACCTTGTCACTGATACTTCCATGTCAACTGTCAAGCATAGACTAAGGTCTAGTAAAGTCAACTTGGTAATCAGAATAATAGTTTAATATGAGAGCAAATATGGATCCAAAGAGTTCAGGTAAAAGTGGAAGCAAATAAGCAAATATAAGAAACAAGAGTGGGGGTAAAAGTGGTCGCAAAGTGGTAGACCCATTACACAATAATTTCAGCATGACGAAGCTCTTGTTCAATTTCTTTGATTTCCCAATCGTGACCGGTATGCCCAGCTTGTTGTAAAGCATGCAATTGCCGAAGCCGTTGAATTAGCTTACTGGGTTTGTTCCAGTATACAAATTTAACAAATGGATTTTAGGTGTAAACAATGCATTACCATTATCATGATCATTATCATCATCATCATTATCATCATCATCATCATAATCATTATCATCATGACCATCATCACTATTACTATATAATCCTTTTTGATCCTCTTGCAATACCACTTCATTTATAGTCTGAGTTGATTTTGATAGTGTTGAAGGTTTCTTGGACGTTGACAACTGTCTTAACATGACGTTTTGAGGACATGATAAGTCATTTTGAACAAACACTGTACTATCTTTAGCCGCAATATCGTTTTCTTGAACTTGCTTTTTAGCATTTTGATAATTGTTTGTAAACAGCAAGCGTGGTTCGTTTAGAGCACTACATTGATGAACACTCACACTTAAAACCTTTCCATTTTTACTTTTCAGATTGCCTCGACATTTTGTTGACCTCTCTTTTGAGCATCGCCAGAATATTATTCCATTCACATTCTGGCGATTATAGTTATAGGAGTCGCCTTGATAGAGTGCACGTAGCCTACCTTTGTTGGTTGTAATAAGTTCCATAGTAGTAACTGACCTGTCAGTACGATGTTCACACTACAAAGGTTAAAACTGTTTTGCTGATGGAGTGACCTACCATAAGCTTATATATTGGCTTTTTGTTTAGGCTTTTTGTGTTGGCTTTTGTGTTGGCTTTTTGTGTTGGCTTTTCGTGTTGACTTTTTGTGTTGGCTTTTGTGTTGGCTTTTTGTGTTGGCTTTTGTGTTGGCTTTTCGTGTTGGCTTTCTGTGTTGGCTTTTTGTGTTGGTTTTTTGTGTTGGCTTTTCGTGTTGGCTTTTTGTGTTTGCTTTTGTGTTGGCTTTTTGTGTTGGCTTTTCGTGTTGGCTTTTCGTGTTGGCTTTTTGTGTTGGCTTTTCGTGTTGGCTTTTTGTGTTGGCTTTTGTGTTGGCTTTTTGTGTTGGCTTTTTGCGTTGGTTTTTTGTGTTGGCTTTAGTATTGGCTTTTGTATTGGCTTATTTGACAAGTTATATGTGTCAATGTATTTAGTGGATTTTTTTGGTGTTGGAAAATAGTTGAAAGAGAGGGAATATTTAAAGACTTAACCTCAGCTCACTAACCTAACCTAACCTAACATCACCTAACCTAACCTAACCTTTCAACTCTCAGATGTTAATTAAATTCTGTGCATAGTCGAGTTGGAACCCAAGACCTCAGGGGTAAAAAAACAATTATTTTTGATGGCTTATTTTGGTAACTTATTTTAATGGCTAACCTAACTTTACCTAACCTAACCTAACCTCAGCTCACTTTGGATATTACTAGTAAGTGTTCATATCCTCTGCTAGGTATCATGCTAGTAGTACAGGTAGTGCTCATATTTACCGCTAGGTAGCGGAAACATACTTTGCATGTTGCATGTGACACTTGTGAAGTTTAACCACATGCAAGACGTGCTTGTATAAGTTCTCTATTTAAACTCAAAATACAATTAACCACTAAATATTCAGAACTAACATGTATAGCCATGTTTAGGGGATATAGGAGACCTTTAGCAAGAAAGGCTGTCTAACCCACGAGTGTACAGCCTTGTCATACGCAGTAAGCACCTGTTGGCAGAAAACAACAACAACAACAATTTGAGAAAGCCAACAAAAAACTGTTTCCTTTAAATATATTAATGCCAACAACATATCCATTAATATATTTAAAGGAAACAGTTTTTTGTTGGCTTTCTCAAATTGTTGTTGTTGTTGTTTTCTGCCAACAGGTGCTTACTGCGTATGACAAGGCTGTACACTCGTGGGTTAGACCGCCTTTCTTGCTTAGGGTCTCCTATATACCCTAAACATGGCTATACATGTTAGTTCTGAACATTTAGTGGTTAATTGTATATTAAGTTTAAATAGAGAACTTATACAAGCACGTCTTGCTTGTGGTTAAACTTCACAAGTGTCACATACAACATGCAAAGTATGTTTCCGCTACCTAGCGGTAAATATGAGCACTACCTGTACTAGTAGCATGCTACCTAGCAGAGGATATGAACACTTACTAGTAATATCCAAAGTGAGCTGAGGTTAGGTTAGATTAGGTAAAGTTAGGTTAGCCATTAAAATAAGTTACCAAAATAAGCCATCAAAAATAATTGTTTTTTTACCCCTGAGGTCTTGGGTTCCAACTCGATTATGCACAGAATTTAATTAACATCTGAGAGTTGAAAGGTTAGGTTAGGTTAGGTGATGTTAGGTTAGGTTAGGTTAGTGAGCTGAGGTTAAGTCTTTAAATATTCCCTCTCTTTCAACTACTTTCCAACACCAAGAAAAAAATCCACTAAATACATTGACACAAATAACTTGTCAAATAAGCCAATACTAAAGCCAACACAAAAAGCCAACACAAAAAGCTTACACAAAAGCCAACACAAAAAGCCAACACGAAAAGCCAACTCAAAAAGCCAACACGAAAAGCCAACACGAAAAGCCAACACAAAAAGCCAACACAAAAGCGAACACAAAAAGCCAACACGAAAAGCCAACACAAAAATCCAACACAAAAAGCCAACACAAAAAGCCAAAACGAAAAGCCAACACAAAAGCCAACACAAAAAGCCAACACAAAAGCCAACACAAAAAGTCAACACGAAAAGCCAACACAAAAAGCCAAAACAAAAAGCCAATATATAAGCTTATGGTAGGTCACTCCATCAGCAAAACAGTTGTAACCTTTGTAGTGTGAACATTGTACTGACAGGTCAGTTACTACTATGGAACTTATTACAACCAACAAAGGTAGGCTACGTGCACTCTATCAAGGATACTCCTATAACTATAATCGCCAGAATGTGAATGGAATAATATTCTGGCGATGCTCAAAAGAGAGGTCAACAAAATGTCGAGGCAATCTGAAAAGTAAAAATGGAAAGGTTTTAAGTGTGAGTGTTCATCAATGTAGTGCTCTAAACGAACCACGCTTGCTGTTTACAAACAATTATCAAAATGCTAAAAAGCAAGTTCAAGAAAACGATATTGCGGCTAAAGATAGTACAGTGTTTGTTCAAAATGACTTATCATGTCCTCAAAACGTCATGTTAAGACAGTTGTCAACGTCCAAGAAACCTTCAACACTATCAAAATCAACTCAGACTATAAATGAAGTGGTATTGCAAGAGGATCAAAAAGGACTATATAGTAATAGTGATGATGGTCATGATGATAATGATGATCATGATGATGATGATAATGATGATGATGATAATGATCATGATAATGGTAATGCATTGTTTACACCTAAAAATCCATTTGTTAAATTTGTATACTGGAACAAACCCAGTAAGCTAATTCAACGGCTTCGACAATTGCATGCTTTACAACAAGCTGGGCATACCGGTCACGATTGGGAAATCAAAGAAATTGAACAAGAGCTTCGTCATGCTGAAATTATTGTGTAATGGTTCTACCACTTTGCGACCACTTTTACCCCCACTCTTGTTTCTTATATTTGCTTATTTGCTTCCACTTTTACCTGAACTCTTTGGATCCATATTTGCTCTCACATTTAACTATTATTCTTGTAACCAAGTTGACTTTACTTGAGCTTAGTCTATGCTTGACAGTTTACATGGAAGTATCAGTGACTAGGTATGGTAAGCCTTACGCATACTATAAAGGATATTCATATATTGTGAAACGAAACAATAAAAATGGAACCGTTATTTGGTGTTGTTCAAAGCAACGTTCCAAACATTGTCGTGGTGACCTAAAAAGTAAAAATAGTGAGGTTTTAAGTGTCAGTGATCATCAATGTAGTGTACTGCATGAAACACAGTTGTCGTCGACAAAAATCAAGAAAACCTTATTGCTACTCAAAATAGTGCATTGTTTAATGAGCAACGTATAACCGCTGTTCTAAACGTTATTTTTAATCCATCTTCCACGTCGCAAGAGCCATCAACATCACAAACTATGCAAGAGGTAGTGTTGTTGTTTTCGTTTTAAAGAGTTGAACAACTAGGTCATCTGCTCTTGATATGCAAGAGGATCAAAGTAACTAAATAGTAATAACAATAAGGTTTTTATGCCTATACAACCATTGCCCCTTCCCCACTTTTCGAAAACAACAGTGAATGGACATTGCTATAAAATGATCTACAACAAGCCTTGTGTTTAAGACTATAACAGACTATTGTAAAGTGAGAAAGGCTTGTATTAGTGTGCATTTATTGTCATAATCATGTATACTCTGCAATGTTAAATATACCAACTTTGTATAAAATAAAACAGCATTGTAACATCATTTTGCATTTATTTACAAACTTTATATAGATTTCTTGTTTTTTTTTGGTTTCATCATAATATTTTTAAAGACAACACTAAACACTAAAACCTTACTATTCTATACACATATTTTCTTTCTTTTTCAGTATATTGTCATCACTTATATTTTCCATTATTATTTCACATTTTTTTATTTAATTAAAACGAACCATGCACCGATTGTTTTTGAAACCTTCATAAATTAAGTGTACAGGTTGCACAGCATTATTGACTTCATCAAAAACACTCTCCGACATATCATTAAACCGTATAGGCAGAAATGTCTCAAAGTTTTCACATACACAAAGTGCACGATCACCATATGCTGTTTTCAATTTCCGAATCTTGATAATGCGGAATGGAATATGCGTTGGCAATTCGCTGAGCTTCTTTGTCTCTAAGCCACATGCTTGACCCACAGCATTCAAAACATTCATTGTAGTAGTCTATAAACAAAAGAAAAGCATATTTATTACACTCTAAAACAGCTTTAATAATATTGTGCAATTAGGGATTTTGCACTATGCATGGCTGATAAATTTTACTAGTTATGCAAGAAATGCCCTACCTGTAGCAGATACTGCTTTTCTGCATATAGCACAAGTGTTGAGTTCTAATGCACACTTGACACAGGCTATCATGTGTCCACAAGGCAAAAATAAAACACCTAGTTCATCTTGATAACAAATTTCACATAATTGTTGGTCCCACTATTGTATCTGTTCGTGAGACAAGTCTTTTCTTTCAGCCTCGTGTATTTGCTCCGCGTGTTCTAACTCTAAAGGCACTTTTAAGTCTTGTGCTGCAATCATGTTTTCTTTACGAATAGTCTTCACAAATTCCTGACCTTTAAGCAACACTATGTATTTGCAGTTAGGTGACCAACGAGGGGTGTTTCACAAAAGGGTCATCAGTCATTTGCCAATCCTTTAAAGCAAATCCACAATAAAAGCATATTGTTTTATCCCCTTCGCCAGTATAAAAAAATCCAGCTTCACTTAGTTGTTTGGTAAGGTGTTTTAATATTAATGGCCAAATATTTTTATAAGATTCTAAAGGTTTTTCAACAGAGCTGTACTCTGGGTGTGCTAGTGCTTTAGTCTTGCAAACTCCCAATTTTTCAAAAGCACATGCCAATTCAACACTGTCTATGGCATATGGACCACATATATCGACACTGCCGTTGTTGCCTGGTAATACATCATTATTATTTATTTGTGATTCAGCAACGTAAGTAGCGGCCAATGGTCTTGTGGTTCGGTAAAATGAATACACAGGTATGTTACCCACTTGTTTTCCAAGCATGTAAGGACAACAAAGAGACCATCGCAAATGGTCTCTTAAGGGATCATCCCCTTCTTCCCAGTGTGAAAGTTCAATACGACAAAACACACAGCGCACCACATTTTCTCGGTTCAAGTAAAAAAACGGCTTTTGCAAGTTCATGTGTCGACAAAAAGCCTACAGGCCAGCATTCAAATGTTAACCAACGGTCATGTTCTGATTTTAAATTTAACCCACGTGGTAAACCAACTTGCTCACTTGTTGTATTTGGTACTAACGCCATTTGTTATAATAAAACTTTTTCTTATTGTAAGTTATTAACGTTGCACAGAGTACTTTAAAGCACAATGTATGCTTGTTCACTGCCTGTTCATTACGTTAATGACGCATGACGACACCTAAAAGCAAACAAAATAACCAATCACTCAATCAATCAATCAATCAATACTTGTAAATAAAACTTTAACGTTAATTGGCATTAATATATCAAAACATCATAAAAATTATAATAAACTGTATGTCGGCACTAACAGTAACCCATGTACTTATTTTCTTTTTATTCTTTCTTTACATTCCCCTTTAACCAATACATAAACAAAAAATAATAATGTCATGTCATTTTGTTCAGATTATCATGTTCAAACCTGTAAATATATTCGTTGAGTTCATAGGGTACAAAGTTCCTCATTTTTCTACTAGAAAGTGCTATAGAGTTTAAGGAGATTAGATATCTAACATCTAACCTCCTTGACTTTCATAGTCAAGGAACAACTAAATTCGACATGCAAGCTACCCTCTGAGTGTCAAATAACAAATCTTGCACCCGGCATCCAAGGCCATACGATATTAATATTATTATTAATATTGTTATTATTATTATTATTATTATTATTATACAGTGAACGAACTGTCATTTAAATAAAAAAAATGTTCTTTACAAAATCCAATATGGCCTTGTACTTTCCCGGTAAACAACCAATATGGTCTTGTATCGGTTGCCAATACATAGTCATTAATCAAGAAAGCAATCATCGTCCTAGTCATGTACAGGTAATGAATTTTTTTGTCTACGAGTTTTCAGTAGTGGTAAAAAGGAATAGCATTTTATGTTAGGCTTACCTGAGTTTTAAATTGTTTACTGCCTGGAAACAATGGTTGCAATTTACTGCGTCTCGGGTTTTCAGCGATTGCTACGGTGGTAAGGCTTTTCTTTCCAAGTTTCTAAAAATAAATAAAATAAACCGTTATAAATACCTAAATTCAGGATAGTGCATGCATTTCATAAAGTAAAATATGAATCAAAAAATGAAACAAGTTAGTTTAAAAAAATAATCCCACTTTCACTTGCAGTGGCTTATTGCTGTTTTCTTCTAGTGGGCTAAAAAGTGCAATGGTTTCTTCTCTCTCAGACATGTAAGGTATACCAGTTATCTGCAAACAAATAAATTAAAACATCAATAATTACCTAATCAATAAATAATTGCTTGTAAATATATATAAATCAATAAATGTATAAATGAATAAATATATCCCTACTTCACAACAAGGATAAGTATTTTCCACCAACACCAAAACTGCTAAACAAGACCAGGGGTTTCACGAACGCAATATATTCAAAGTGAGAGTGGAAATGATAACGACATGTCTTTATATATGTTACGTTGCATGTATACTCATTTTTTCCCACGCTTTGAACATTCTGTTATCGGTCACGTGGACAGCCAACACCCAAGGTGAACACCTGTGCCAGGTCAAATTTCACATGAACTTGCATTTTGTCACGCACGAAGCAAACAGGAATTGACTTGTTAACAGTTATCGTGCACGTGGACAGCTAACGTCCCAGGTGAACACCTGTGTTTTATCATATTTCACATGAACTTGCATTTTGTCACGTACGAAGCAAACAGGATGTAACTTGTTTAGCGTACATGTCATCTCACACGTGTATGCATGCATTTCGCTCTTCCCTGCCACCACGATGGTCAGATTATTTCACCTTCAAGGGTCCTCTGCGTCTTTGTCATTTCCATTGCACCTGTTGTCAAGTCTGATCAGCGCATTCCAATAAGCTCAAATGACATTCACCTCCTGCTCCTTGGCAAGTTTGTTTTCTCTACTCGCTTCGACCAACATAGAACCAAGTTCTCATCACCGTTTACACGTTAAAGATCCCCTTCGGGGGTAAAAAAATCTTAGCATGCTTCACACATTTTCAAATATTAGCCTGCATCCGTCTGCCATAGGAAAGATCAGAAAAACGAACCCTCGCTCTGTCATAAACCCACCCGCCGAAATATCGAGTGTTCTATTAAGCATGGTCATTGGGGTTAGCGATAGGTTCGTTGAAACACACACACCCAGCAGTATCGTCTCTCTCAACCACCACGCTTCATGAACATTATAAACAGGTAAAGAAAAAAATGTTTTTTCAACATGTATGGCGTTAGGCCCTTTGTGAATTATTTTTTGGAAAAAATATCTACCACATTTGAAAGGGGGCGTTAGCCCAAGTCCTAGGACACCTCGTACACGTCTCTAGCGTTATTGGTTCGTGAGATATCGGCAAAAATCACAAAAAACACGTGTTTACCCCAAAATCGAGTTTCCAAATTTTTTAAATAATATAACGAGTGGTCCATAGCAAAGAAGACGTCAGCCCGAGTCCTTGGACCCCTCGTTCACGCCTCTAGCATGATTGGTTCGCGAGATATTAAAAGCGGATGACCTTTTAGATTTGGTCTTTTAATTAAATAAAGAGCCTATAGGAAAGTAAGGAGCATCACTACGAGTTCTAGGACACCCTGTATGCTCAAATCCCATGATTGATTAGCAAGATATCAGGTTCCGGGCAAATACGAGGAGGGTTCAATAAGTTAGTAGACAGAACCCCAGACCTAGCACTACTGTCAGGTTTTTATCCTAGAGACTTGAAATTGATTTTGGGGGTAGAGGGCGTAGGGACCATTGATTTATGTCAAACAAACGTTTTTGTAAACTTCCTAGTTTCCAAAATATAGGATTTTCAAAATTCGAGTGTTTCCAAAAAACATAAAAAATAAAAAAGTTTTATTATAAAAAGTTAAGGACATAGAGACCGTTCGTTTGAGCCATGGCACAACATTCTATCATGTTGAGTTTTCAAACTATCACCTACTTTCAAAAACAAAAATTTTCAATTTTTTTTTTCAAAAATGTTACGAGTGGTCCATAGCAAAGCCCCCGTCATCCCAAGTCCAACGACACCTCATTCATCAACATCCGACCATGGGTTCACCAGATATTGACAAATATTACATGGCTGTGGCTTAGTAGTGGGGCAAGGAGGGTTCTGGAGTGAAGTAGAACACCCACTACTCCACTACTGATGTGAGTTTTTCGAAGTGAAATGCCATGTCCTGTGGTTCAGTTTCCACCTAAAAAGGAGGTCCCGTGGCTCATGACCGCGAGATGGAACCGCAAGTAAGTGTTATTCTATTGTTTGGGGACTCCACATAGCCTGCTGCATTCATTTAAATAGGCCTAAATGTAACACAGGCCTTCTTTTGAATTAATTTCAGTGGGGTGATTCGGAACGAAATGTAGCAACAGTATGTCCTTGCCCTGCTGAAGAAAGGTGATCCTCCAAGCACATAGCAAGTGTTTTACATTTTGTCAACAAATGAATGTTCTATTTCTAAGACTAGTTTGCCACACATTTATGGGATGCCTAGCTCTACAATGCTTCAAAAGAACAATGAAAGGCAAGTGTGTAGAACTCCAACCGAAACCCCGGAAAAAATGCGAACTACAAGCTCGCTGTACTCTCTGTCACTCTGGCTGACGTAGCTAGCGCTCACGTAGGGTCACACTTCAAGTTGCTGAGCTCTAGAGGAGCTTTATCTGAGTAAAGAATTAAAACATACAGTTCCTAAGTTCTGTCTCACAAAATATGACCTACAAAATAATAATTAACTCTTGCGTTTCACGATAGATGAATAAAATAAGACAGAAATTGATAGTATCTGTAAAAGTGTGATTGAAATTTTGAGTTCTGTAGAATGCGATGTGCTAGAACAAGACTGTAATTTTAAGCACTCGATATTTTCACGTGCTTTTATTTCACCTCTTGTCGAAGCCCTTTTGAAACGGTCAATAGCCGAAACATCGAAAATCTTCCCCTTCCTGTATTCTTTCGGTAAGATTGTAACATATGCAGGATTCAAAGGATGACCAGATCGCTGGTTACCAATGAAGTATGCACTACAAATTCTGGAGTATGGTGTTGGTTTCCAGGATAAGCCATCTAGACTGAAATTAAAAAAGTTAGCATTCGTTTTTGTGAATATCATTTACGCCTAAGTGACATATCTTGTCATGAGACGAATGTGAGAAACATAAAATGAAACTTACTTAATACGGTTCACGACTGGTGGGACGTGGGTTAGCGATCATAGGACCCATGCTAAGTCCAGCATTGCTTCCACTTACCTGTGCTGAGCTCCTCACTGTGATCTTCCCTGTCGACCTCCATTGGTCAACAGTGGTTCTTTTTCGACCACGACGGTATTAGGGTATCCGAGGCCTAGGGAGTCTTTCAATTTCACGCTTTTTTTGGCCTTTGTCTCATCCTTCTTGATGCTCTCATTCTTCGAGGGGTCAGACCTCTTCATGGTATCTCCTGCCTTTTGCTCAAGGTGGCGGGCCATTTCGTATTTTCCCTTTCCTATCTGCCTTTCATGGCTTTTATTCCTTCCGTGTCCCTCAGTCCCCATTTCTCGAGGGATGAGGACATTACTTTTCCTCCTGACCTTTATTTTCGTTATTACTGTACTTTCTTTGTATGTCTTCTTCTAGTTTGTAAGTTAGTGATAAGAGTGTACTGTAGTTAGTTATTGTAGTTGTAGTAGTTTACATTTCATAACACCCAAAACATTAGGGGCAGATAACCTAGATGTTACGCCCCTTAAAACAACAAATATCATCACTGCTCAACTCAAACATTCAATTTGCGTTTTTGTAAGTGCTCGTGTTATTTTTTGTGTCGTAACACTTTTCTATGTGACTGCATTAAGTGCTCCTAAAGCGTAATCAACCTGAAGAGCACCAGACAAAATATTCTATGCGATTAGTAACTAAATATGGTATATTGTACCGACAGCGGTAGCTATGCTCGCTAACACGCAGCACTAGGCTAGGATGTTGAGTTTCGAGTTTGATATTGTTTTCCTCTCTGCGGACTCGGTAGACGTGGGTTTGAGCCGCCCCCCCCCCCCCCCCCCCCCCCGTCGGCCGTCCTTGAAATGGTTTTCCCTGGTTTCCCCATTTCAACTCCTGACAAGAGCTGGGACGGTACCTACTGACAAGCCACTTCCTCCCACATCCCTGCCCAGTTTCATTAATTTCATCTCTCATTCACTCCTCTCATGAGGTTGGCGTTAGGAAGGGTCGTAAAAGAACATCCGCCACGTAGCCTTTCATCGCATCTAATCCCCGACCGCATTGTAAACGGGAATTATAACACTGCTTGAATCCACTTACGTCGTCTTTCGGCTTCCGTTTTTCTAGTCGGAAATGAATAAGGAACTATACCGGTGGTAGTGTTGTACCTATTTGAGCACTCAACAGCACAATACGGCGTACAACTTCTCATTTACTCAGCGTTATCCATATTTTCTACAATTTTTTACCTGTGACTTCGTACAAACATGCCGATATGAAGTCCACAGTTAGTACACCCGGCGACCACTAATGGTGCGAGCACGGTGCCTTACTGCGTCATTTGGATGTTGAGTTTTGAGTTTGATATTGTTTTCCTATACCTGTACTTTAACACAATGTACGACATGTACCAAAAGCTATTTAATCTGATATGTCAGAAATCTATTATATTTAATGGCTGGATAATTTTGAAATTAATATGACCATTAATATATAAGAAAATAGGCTATTTAATCCTCCAAGGAACTGCTTATTACAATTATTTTATTGTTTTTAGTACATTACATAAGAAGATAATGGTGAGAGCAATGTTCATTATCATACTATCCTCATTATCCAGATCTCCTTTAAGAACAATAATCATCATCATTATGTTCCGTAAAGTGGATTTTAATGGAAATATTCTTTTTCCGAACGAAATTCTAAACGAGCATATGTTCATCACTACGAGCCTGTCATTTATTTGGTGAATCTCGCCGAGAAGATTATATCAAGAAGAGGAACAAATGGCTAGTCACTTAGATTATCATTAATATTATAACAGGGTGGGCCAGAAGAAAAGATGAAAAGGTAATTCTGGATCAAATCAAAAACAACTTCTCATTTACTCAGCGTTATCCATATTTTCTACAATTCTTTACCTGTGACTTCGTACAAACATGTCGATATGAAGTTCACAGATCCCCTTTAAGAACAATAATCATCATCATCATTATGATCCGTATAGTGGATTTTAATGGAAATATTCTTTTTCAGATCGAAATTCTAAACAGGAATGGAATCTGCAAACAACATGAAGAAGTTGTCTATCCGATATATAATGTTGCCACCAGACTACTGCTATCCGTTGGTTGTGGTTGCTGGAGAAGCATAACGGGCCGGTTGATGAGCCACAGTATCCCATACGTGTTCAACCGGTAATATATCCGTCCAAAGTAGAAGCAGATGGAAGGGTACGACTTCGGTCTCTACAACCTCCCGGTTCCAGTGGTTGTTGTTGAGAGTGCCCTCAGTGCATAACAATTGTGATCACCTTTGCTAGCTGTTCGCTGTCGCGAATAGCTTTATGTTTGAAGTTCCATTCCCTTCCAGTTTGAATTCGAAATTAGTTAAATGCACCCCACGTTTATCTCTTTAATATTTATCCCTGCGTCAAGATCACGATAAGTTAAATTGTTTGTATTAATTATATTATATTTATATCAGGTTTACTTGTTCACTTTAATGGGCATTTTTCACTCACCATTTGATGAAGTTGCATTTACTCACGAACGTGTGTACTAGTCCAAGTATCTGCTGCACCCAGTGCATGGCTCATCTGGGCGCTGATTGGTCCGCCGTCTCTCGGTCATGCACTGGTCTGTCAACCATCATGACGTCATCTTGGGCAATATATTCTCGCTCCAGAGGGCTCTCGATCCCTGGCTTGAGAAATAGCGAATGAAAATTAATGTTACTAAATGTTCTGCCGCTCTATCTACTGTACTATGAAACTTAAATTCACGGGGTCCAGGACCTCACCTTTTTCGGTGAAGTAATCAGATGGCAGTCAGCTACTAAGTTCTGTACCTGGGAACAACGCTAGATAAGGGACTTCCTGTCGCAACGGAAGTGACCCAGTTCGCAAATCAGACGAAATCTTATCTAGCGAAGCTCTGGCCTCTTCTGAGCCACCTCGATGCTTTCAACATACTCCTGGCATACTGAACTATTGTGCGACCATTAATGGAATATGCCTGCCCTGTGTGGGGGTACGCCGCCCCCACACAACAATTGCAGGTCATTCAGAAAAAAACGCGCATCGCATGATATCAGGCGCACAGTGGTACGTGCGAAACACTCAACTGCATACTGACTAAAAGCTCCCCACAATTCAATCCAGAACTAAGAAACAGGCAGTAAACCTGAATAAAAACAGTCCCAAGAACATAAACCCTCTTATCAAACGGTTGGCCGTTTACAGAGCCACAGGGTGCCACCACAAACGGCCCCACATGCTTATACAATAGTCTCTTCATACGTATCAGCTCCTACAGCTCTATGACTAAACAAACAATCCCCTTTATTTTTCAACAATGCTCCTCTTAGCAAATTAACGCTTCACTTCGTTTTCACCTTCTGTAATTCCACGGGCCTTGAGCACTAAGCCACAGCCAGGTCAACTTGATAATTACTGGTAATAACCGAACACACTAACAAAATGCTGTCAGGTCCAAACTGTTTTAGAGATATAGCTCTTAAGGCCTTCGGGCAGATAGGCTATAATTTTCAAGCGCCCAAAATTGCGTGCTGGGTTCAGGTCAGGCAGGTCTGGCTCTCGCCAGCATTCTTTGCCCGAGCTTGCTTATCGGAATCTTCAGTTATTGGGCATCACTCTACATCCAACTCTGCTCCTGGGACTACCCTGGAGCTGTACATTGTCACAGGTCTACATACGAGCCTGCAGCGCTGTGTTTAGTACTAGCACATCTACACTGGAGCTGTACAGTGTCACAACTCTACATACGAGTCTGCAGCGTTGTGTTTAATACTGGCGCATCTACACTGGACACGTACCGTGTCACAGTTCTACATACGAGCGTGCAGCGCTGTGTTTAGTACCAGCACATCCACACTGGAGCTGCACCGTGTCACAGTTCTACATACGAGCGTGCAGCGCTGTGTTTAGTACTAGCACATCTACACTGGAGCTGTACCGTGTCACAGTTCTACATACGAGCGTGCACCGCTGTGTTTAGTACTAGCACTACTACACTGGAGCTGTGTTGTGTGACAGCTTTACATACGAGTGTGCAGCGCTGTGTTTATTACTAGCACATCCACACTGGAGCTGTACAGTGTCACAGCTCTACGTACGAACCTGCAGTGCAGTGTTTAGTACTGGAGTCATGTACCCTGTCTAGCGACCCACTTAATATTCATAACCAACCTGCGTCTTCCACTAATTTGGGGTTTTAAATGCCATTTTATTATTATTATTCATTGGAAACGCAAGGGCTGAATTCTGTTTCAACTTCAAATGTACAGAACACATTTCCTTGACTAGCAGGTAGTAAGCCGAACCCCGGCTAAGCCTACGTTCCGCCATAACCCACATAAAGTAAAATCTTGTAGTTCACTTTAAAATTCTACTCTTAAAACACGGCTCAGATAGCGACTTCCCAGAACGCCAAGCTGGAACCAACATATTGGTAAACTCTACTCAGAAAATCAGAGAGTCTCCCGCCATGACGAACTTTCATAGGAAAGGCTAGTCCTCCTCCTCGTCCATCCATATTTCTTGGAAAACAGGACTCCCGAGTAAATCAGTAAGACGCCAGAAGACCACGCCCAGACAACACCCGAGAAGACATATTGTCATTGGCTGTTGTTCTTCCCATTCCATAGCTTTACTTCCTACTACCGGGTGAGTTAGCCGTGGTCGTTACGGCATGACTGATGGCAGTCACTCACATCCGGGAGGCGAGGAGGTTCGAATCCCCCCGCCGGCAACCTTGAAGATGGTCTTCTGTGGTTTCCCATCTTCCTTCCAGGCAAATGCCGGGGTTGGTCCCTAACTATAGGCCACAGCCGCTACCTTCCAACTCCTCGTCCCTACATTCCAACTTTCCTTCCCAACGGTACTTGTAGCTCACCCATTGGGTGTCCGTCTCGAAGCAGCTACAAAACTGGCGAGCCGAACATGTCCTCGGACACTCCCGGCACAAAAAGCCATACGCTAAACAAATAAAATTTAAAAAAAACTTCCTACTGGTTGTAACTAAAGTATATGTATCCTTATTGGTGAATTTCATTCGGATGACCCAAGTGTGCTCGGCTCATCTCCCCACCAGGACTAACCTAATATTTAAACTCATGTTGAGGTCTCTCCTGCCTCTCTTCAACAATTATACTTCAGACCATGTGGTCACTGTGTGCAAGCAGTCTCTTCACAAGACAGCTCTTCAACAATATACTGCTAGCTATGTACTCAGTAGATACTGTGTTACGCTTTGCAGAGACAAGCAAGATAGGCTTTATGCCAGTGTATATATTCATGTAAATTACTTGGTGTTTGATTAACCAAATAAACAACTATTTTCAACGTCTTAATTCCTTGGAATATATAATAACTCAGACGCGAGGAGAACCTGTGAGGGCTAGACTAGTAGATTCTCCCTCAAGTATCTTAGCAATCAAATATTAATTTGATAAGTTTGCATATTCACCTAGACAAACAGCTGGAGATCTACAAACTTATCTGGGGGCTCGATCCGCGATTGATACGTGATCATCAGATCCATATGCTAATTGGATCAGGTATTCAGAAAACGCTGAAATAAGCGCCTGTCGTTACCTGCCCAGGAAGCTGTATCATCCCGCACAATTCTGCGGTCAGCATATTCCAAAAGAACAAGCCAGCTAGTTAGACGTTAGCCGACAACGCTGATTCAAGCACCTTTCGTCAACAACCGACTACGCCATCAGAAGGAAGGAAATTAGCCGACAACGCTGAAAAAAGCGCCTTTCGACTATAACCGACCGCCATCGCCGTTCGAGTAAGCCGACAACTCCGAAGTAGGGGACTTTCGACCACTTAATCGACGCCCGAAGACGTAGAAGGAAGGAAGTAAGCCGACAACTCCAAAGACGGGCATTTCGACTACCGCCTACCGGCATCGCTGTACGTGCGTGCTGACAACGTTCCAAGAGGCCAACGCCCTAAGTAACGCCTTTCAATCACACGATATCAGGGAGACCATCCGCTAACATCAGTACAGAAGATATGCGATCCGAACTGTCAATCTTTTTCTACCTGTAAGTACATGAAAAAATACCTTATTTTGTAATGCCTGCATATTTCCAGTGATCACATGGTTCGTATGTATTTTGTGTTGAACAATAATATTAATATTTAATTTGCCTTGCAGGGGAAGAGTGATTTTGCGTAATCTAAACGGAATTTTTCACATAACACGATTTTCTTTGAATTAATACGTAGATATTAAGTTAATAATAAATTCGTTTTTGCCTTTAAAATGAAAAGTAATTTAGTTTGATCGAAAGATACGTCACACTTCCTATTTCATTTGAAATATTACTTGTAAAATTCAAATTTAAATAATATTTAAACGAGAGAGCAAATTACGGTAAACTTTGACTAGCAGAGTTTGCTTTGTCATTTCGTTTGAATTAAATTAGTAAATTAAAACAAAAATAAATATATAATAATACATATTTGTGCCTTTCAAAAAGAATAAGTGCGCTCTGATCTAGCGGACCTTACACTTTTTATGAACTTTTTGAATTAATATTGAAACTAAACAATTAAAACAAAAATTAATAATAAAGTTCTATAGCCTTCTAATAAAAGTGAGTTAGTGCAGCCTACACTGGTCTTCCGCTTGTCACTCTAATAGGAATTAATAAATAAACTAAATATTTATTATAAACAAAAAAATATCATTCTCCTTTCAGAAGAAATATCATTTTCATTAGTTCACATTGTGGAAATCTAAACGGGATTCCTACATATCATTAATCTTTCAAATTAATAATAATAATAATAATAATAATAATAATAATAATAATAAGTTACTTTTTTATACAATTCTTAACTATTTGTTAAAATAATTTTCATTTAAATTAACTTTCAATTGTTTTAATCTTACATAACTATAATAATTTATAATGGCTGAGGCAAACTTATTGTCAAAATTTGAGTACGCCCAAACTCAACCATTACCCGAGTATAATGGGACTTTATCCTGCAGTCCAGATTACTTCATTGCAAGATGCGACAGTTCTTTAAACACACATAGAAGAGCAGCCGCAACCACTAATTCGAACATAATCACTGAGTTCTTATTTAACGTTGTTAAATCTAAATTAAAAGGTGAAGTCAGTAGCATACTAGATTTGGACGCGAACAGCAGCTACGAAAATTTTAAAGAAAAGCTAATTAGGAAATTTGGTGATGTCAAAGATGAGAGACTTTGGTACAAGAAATTTCAAATTGTTTCCAGAAAAGAAACGAGAGCTATACAGACTATCATGATAGGTTAGACGCTCTTGTTCTCCAGTGTAAAAGCTTATGCAAACTCAAATACAGAGACCAAATCTTGGAGTTGAAACTGAGAGAATTAGACGAGCTTTGTCTTAATACGTTCAAAGCGGGTATCATAGAGCCGTACCGTACATATTTCCACTATGCACAAATCGCAGATCTAAGGAGTGCGCTGAGACACTGTAGAACCTATGACAATGATCGCGCACATGAAAATTACATGGATCAGTTGAGAGGAACATCAAAATATCCTCCCAGTAACAGTGTCAGTCAGAAGGTATTCGTCCAAACATCACCTAGGAACAGTCAAACGACACAACCACTAAACCAGGTTTCTCATAGCCCATTTGCGTATCCGAGGCCACACAATAAGTATTTCCCTCAAACGCAATCGTTCGCAAATCCACCAAACCAACAGTTTATAAATCCTAACCCACATCCAAACTTTAGACCTTTCCAGAGTTCGAATCCAACAAATGCCAGACCGCAAAATCAACTATTAAGCCCACAAACCGACCTTATCCTACACCAAATAATATCGGCAGACGATTCACACCAAACAATCAGAGCTACCCAAAACCTATGTCAGGTATATCCACCATTAGTAGGGGGGTAAGGGGGGTTCCAACGAGTGTCATGGCCGCCGCGTTAGTCCAAGCCAATATCTCGCGAACCCATGGTCGGATGTTGACATATGAGGTGTCGTTGAACTCGAGCTGACGTCCTCTTTCCTATTGACCATGTATTATATTTTTCAAAAATTCTTTGAATTTTTTTGTTTTCGAAAGTTGGTGATAGTTTGAAAACCAAAGATGATAGAACGTTGTGCCATGGTTCAAACGAATGGTCTTTATCACCTTTATTTTCCATAATAAAACTTTTTTACTTTTTATGTTTTTTTGAAAACACTCGAATTTTGAAAATTCTATATTTTGGAAACTAGGAACTCTACAAAAAAGTTTGTTTGACATAAATTAATGATCCCTACCCCCTCTACCCCCAAAATAAATTTCAAGTCTCTAGGATGAAAACCTGTAGTAGTGGGATGAGGGGAAAGCTGCTCTACTTAGGAAGTTGTGAGCCCCTGCGACCTTGGAATGGAAGGTGTGATGCTAGGAGGGCGTGCTTGGATTCATTTTTTTCGTCTCGTTGTGCTCTTTACGGGAATGTAGGTGTCGAAAAGGTGAAAATTTGGAAACAGTTTTTTTGGGGGAAAAACGTGATTTTGAACTTTTTGCTATATCTTGCGAAATAATCATGCTAGAGGCGTGTACGACGGGTCCAAGGACTCGGGGTGACGACCTCTTTGCTATATATCACTCGTTGCAATTTTAAAAAAAAAATTGGAAACTCGATTTTGGGGTAAACACATGCTTTTTGTGATTTTGCCGATATCTCACGAACCAATAACGTTAGAGGCATGTACGATGGGTCCAAGGATTCGGGAAGACGTCCTCTTTGCTATGGACCACTCGTTGTAATTTTAAAAAAATTGGGAAACGCGATTTTGGGGGTAAACATGTGTTTTTTGTGATTTTTGCCGATATGTCACGAACCAATAACGCTAGAGACATGTACGAGGTGTCCTAGGACTCGGGCTAACGCCCCCTTTCAAATGTGGTAGATATTTCTTTTCAAAAAATAATTCACATGGGTCTAACGCCATACATGTTGAAAAAACGTTTTCTTTTTCTTTACCTGTCTATAATGTTCATGAAGCGTGGTGGTTGAGAGAGACGATACGGCTGGGTGTGTGTGTGTGTGTGTGTGTGTGTGTCAACGAACCTATCGCTAACCACAAGGACCATGCTTAATAGAATAATTGCTATTTCGGCGGGTCGGTGTATGACAGAGCGAGCGTGTGTTTTTCTGATATTTTACCTTTGACATGTAAACGGTGATGAGAACTTGGTTCTATGTTGGTCGAAGCGAGTAGAGAAAACCAAACTTGCAGACGAGCAGGAGGTGAAGGTCATTTGAGATTATTGGAAGGCGTTGATCTGATTTGACAACAGGTGAAATAATCTGACCATCGTGGTGGCAGGGAAGTGCGAAATGCATGCATACACATGTGTGAAACCACATGAGGGCTAAACCAGTGACATCCTGTCTTGCTTCGTACGTGACAAAATGCAAGTTCAGGTGAAATTTGATCTACCACAGGTGTTCACTTTGGGTGTTAGCTGTCCACGTGCGCGATAACTGTTAACAAGTGACATGCTGTTTTGCTTTGTATGTGACAAAATGCAAGTTGGCATGAAATTTGATCTGCCACAGGTGTTCACGTTGGACGTTAGCTGTCCACGTGCCTGATAAGAGAATGTTCAAAGCGTGGGAATCGCTGAATCAGTAAAAAGTATGATGCAACTTGTCGGAATGATGTCACAACCAATAGATAGGCAAGAGCTGCGAACAGCAGGGGTGGGAGGTGAAGGGAGGGAAAGGGGGAGGGGTAATGTATGAGAGAACACAGGTGGAAAGAGAAAGAAATATGTGGAGCTGAGGACTGTACACATAGAGCTATAGGGGGTGTACAACATGTGTGAATAAATAAATTAAAAATTGCAGAGGTTCACACAACATAGACTGTATTATTGCCATGGCCAAGCACTCACATTAAGATCATTTACAAAATCATAAAATGAAAAATAAAAAATCTTGTTTTGGAAATATCGTTTTTCAACATACACAAAATAAATATATAAAAAATTTGTAAACAACAAAATGGAAAATCCATGGTCAAGCACTCACATTAATATTATTTACAAAATCATAAAATGAAAAATAGAAAATCTTGTTTTGGAAATATCGATTTTTTTCAACATACACAAAATAAATATATAAAAAATTTGTAAACAGCAAAATGGAAAATCCATGTTTCCATATAGACAAAATTTTAAAAACCTTAAACGGACATTTAAGAAAATATATGCAAATGGGAAATTGACAAATGTGTAAATATGAAAATGGAAAAATCCATGTTTCCATATCATGAAATTGAAAAACATCAAACTGTCATTTAAAAAAATGCAAATGGAAAATTGACAAATTGCAATGTGTGAAATGTGAAATTGAACAAATGGCTATAATTATTTAAAAAAAGAAAAGAACATAGTGCTCTATGTTTGAGGTGTGAATCAAACCCTCTCTACTTATTTGGACCACCCGAGACTGAGTAGACTAGTTTTAGTTATCATACCACTTTTAAAAGTTTGTGTTAAATCTAGGAATTGAACCCAAGAGCTTGTAGGGGAGATCCAAGGTTATAATATGTTAAACAGATAGCCTTGAATGTAGTGTGTGGTAGCTATATAGAAATGAGACGTTTCGCCCGGGGCAGGGAGGCATAGAGATCTGCATCAAACCAGTCAAAAGACTGACGACTCAAACAACAACATGTAGAGCTCACCAAAATAATGTTGTGTAACGGTAAATGTTAGAAAACGAACAGTAATGCATTACTAAAACCCATGACACGATACCTAAGAGCTTTTCTAAAATTATTTTAAAATGCCTTTAACCCTATATTAAACACCCAGTTCACAAGACTCATAACTGCAATGTTATGGTCAAACAAAACAAAATCTATATTTCAAAACAAACAAGTGGTTTAGTCAATGTATACTGGAAAAAGTTTTATAAACACTCAAGTCCACAAAAATAATTACATTAGTAACAGTCAGGTTGACCGAGTGGTTATGGTGTTTGACTTAAGTTCAAATTTTCTGTACAAGAAAGCAAGGGTTCGAATCCCTTACCTGATATAACTATTGCGTCAACATGGCTTGACCACACTGTATTATTGTGTACTCGGTACACAAACCATAAATAGAGTGTATTGTTTAAGGTCACTCTCTTTGCGAACATAGTCAGAGAATGTTGATGGTTAACAATTGCATTAATAGTGGGACATAGGGATAGCAATTAAGAAAAACAGACAATACCCATACACTATTTTTATTTATTTAATGTAAGTACTTGTACAATAGTTATATACAAACTACAACTCTCTTTTGTCTATTACTATCTAGTCCTTTTCGATCCACTTGCATATCAAGGGCAGATGACTTTGTAGTTCAGCCCCTTCAAACAACAACAACACTACTTCTTGCATAGTCTGTGATGTTGATGACTCTTGATGCGTGGAAGATGGATACAACATAACTTTTACAACAGGGGTTAAACGTTGCTCAACAAACAATGCACTATTTTGAGTAGCAACATCTTTCTCTTGTACTAACTTTTTAGCATTCTGATGATTTTTTTTGTCAATACCATTAGTGTTTTGTCTGGAGCACTACATTGATGATCACTCACACTTAAAACCACACCATTTCTACTTTTCATATTGCCTCGACATGTTGTTGACCTCTGTTTCGAGCATTGCCAGAATATTATTCCTTTTACATTTTGTCGTCTATAGTTATAAGAGTAGCCTTTATAGAGTACACGTTGTTTACCTCGGTCAGTTGGAGTAAGTTCCATAGTAGTAACTAACCTGTTAGTATGATTTGCACACTACAAAGGTTATCTCGGTTCTTGTAATAGAATTATTTAGCGTTGGCTTTTATATTTAATATGTACAGTTTAAAGTGATAGAAAAGTGGTAGAAACGTGGTAGCAAAGTGGTAGACAATTGGTAACATAGTGGTAGAAAAGTGGTAGAAAAGTGGTAGAAAAGTGGTAGAAAAGTGGCAGAAAAGTAGTAGAAAAGTGGTAGCAAAGTGGTAGAAAACTGGCAGAAAACTGGCAGAAAAGTAGTAGAAAAGTGGTAGCAAAGTGGTAGAAAAGTGGTAGCAAACTAGAAAAGTGGTAGGAAAGTGGTAGCAAAGTGGTAGAAAATATTACATGTATTGTTAAGAAATAGTTTAAGCGGTTACATGGATTCATTACACTATAATTTTAGCATCACGAATCTCATTTTCTATATCCAAAAGTTCTTCCTCATATTTAGTATGACCAGCCTGTTTACAGGTATGCAAGTACTGAAGCCGCTGGATTAGCTTACTGGGATTGTTCCAGTAAACAAATTTAACAAATGATTTTTTTGGGTGTAAACCATTATCATCATCATCATCATCATTATCATCATAATCATCATCATCATCATGGTTATCATCATCAATATAATTATCATCAATATAATCATCATCACTATTACTATCTAATCCTTTTTGTTCATCCTGCAATGCAAAAACCTTTGGCATAGTTTGTGTTGTCTTTGATAGTGTTAGAGGTTTCTTAGACGTTAACGACTGTCCTAATATGTCTTTTTCAGGAGATAATAAATGCTCTTTAACAAACAAAGCACTATCTTGAGCCACACTATTTTTTTCTTGGTCTTGCTTTTTTACCTTGGTTAGAGTATTTTGTCCATTTAAATGAGTATTATTTTGAGATTTACAATGATGATCGATTGAAATAAGTATGTTGGAGCCTTTTGTCTTAATCATTCCTCGACACTTTTTAGATCGTTGTTTCGAACAGCACTAAATAACAGTTCCATTTTTATTGGTTCGTTTCACAATATATGAATATCCTTTATAGTATGCGTAAGGCTTACCATACCTAGTCACTGATACTTTCATATCAACTGTCAAGCATAGACTAAGCTCTAGTAAAGTCAACTTGGTAATAAGAATACTAGTTTAATGTGAGAGCAAATATGAATCCAAAGAGTTCAGGTAAAAGTGAAAGCAAATAAGCAAATATTAGAAACAAGAGTTGGGGTAAAAGTGGTCGCAAAGTGGTAGACCCATTACACAATAATTTCAGCACGACGAAGCTCTTGTTCAATTTCTTTGATTTCCCAATCGTGACCGATATGTCCAGCTTGTCGTAAAGCATGCAATTGTCGAAGCCGTTGAATTAGCTTACTGGGTTTGTTCCAGTATACAAATTTAACAAATGGATTTTTAGGTGTAAACAAAGCATTACCATTATCATGATCATTATCATCATCATCATTATCATCATCATGATCACCATTATCATCATGACCATCATCACTGTTACTATATAGTCCTTTTTGATCCTCTTGCAATACCACTTTATTTATAGTCTGAGTTGATTTTGATAGTGTTGAAGGTTTCTTGGACGTTGACAATTGACCTAACATGACGTTTTGAGGACATGATAAGTCCTTTTGAACAAACACTGCACTATCTTTAGCCGCAATATCGTTTTCTTGAACTTGCTTTTTAGCATTTTGATAATTGTTTGTAAACAGTAAGCGTGGTTCGTTTCGAGCACTACATTGATGAACACTCACACTTAAAACCTTACCATTTTTACTTTTCAGATTGCCTCGACATTTTGTTGACCTCTCTTTTGAGCATCGCCAGAATATTATTCCATTTACATTCTGGCGATTATAGTTATAGGAGTAGCCTTGATAGAGTGCACGTAGCCTACCTTTGTTGGTTGTAATAAGTTCCATAGTAGTAACCGACCTGTCAGTACGATGGTCACTCCACAAAGGTTACAACTGTTTTGCTGATGGAGTGACCTACCATAAGCTTATATATTGGCTTATGTGTTGGCTTTTTGTGTTGGCTTTTCGTGTTGGCTTATGTGTTGGCTTATGTGTTGGCTTTTTGTGTTGGCTTTTCGTGTTGGCTTTTTGTGTTGTCTTTTCGTGTTGGCTTTTGTGTTGGCTTATGTGTTGGCTTTTTGTGTTGGCTTTTCATGCTGGCTTTTGTGTTGGCTTTTCGTGTTGGCTTTTTGTGTTGGCTTTTCGTGTTGGCATTTCTTGTTGGCTTTTGTGTTGGCTTTTCGTGTTGGCTTTTTGTGTTGGCTTTTCGTGTTGGCATTTCGTGTTGGCTTTTTTGTATTGGCCTTTCATGTTGGCTTTTTGTATTGGCTTTTCGTGTTGGCTTTTTGTGTGGGCTTTTTGTGTTGGCTTTAGTATTGACTTTTGTATTGGCTTATTTGACAAGTTATTTGTGTCAATGTATTTAGCGGATTTTTTTCTTGGTGTTGGAAAGTAGTTGAAAGAGAGGGAATATTTAAAGACTTAACTTCAGCTCACTAACCTAACCTAACCTAACCTAACTTTACCTAACCTAACCTAACCTTTCAACTCTCAGATGTTAATTAAATTCTGTGCATAGTCGAGTTGGAACCCAAGACCTCAGGGCTAAAAAACAATTATTTTTGACGGCTTATTTTGGTAACTTATTTTAATGGCTAACCTAACTTTACCTAACCTAACCTAACCTCAGCTCACTTTGGATATTACTAGTAAGTGTTCATATCCTCTGCTAGGTAGCATGCTAGTAGTACAGGTAGTGCTCATATTTACCGCTAGGTAGCGGAAACATACTTTGCATGTTGCATGTGACACTTGTGAAGTTTAACCACATGCAAGACGTGCTTGTATAAGTTCTCTATTTAAACTCAATATACAATTAACGACTAAATGTTCAGAACTAACATGTATAGCCATGTGTAGGGTGTATAGGAGACCCTTAGCAAGAAAGGCTGTCTAACCCACGAGTGTACAGCCTTGTCATACGCAGTAAGCACCTGTTGGCGGAAAACAACAACAACAACAATTTGAGAAAGCCAACAAAAAAATGATTCCTTTAAATACATTAATGGATATGTTGTTGGCTTTCTCAAATTGTTGTTGTTGTTGTTTTCTGCCAACAGGTGCTTACTGCGTATGACAAGGCTGTACACTCGTGGGTTAGACAGCCTTTCTTGCTAAGGGTCTCCTATATACCCTACACATGGCTATACATGTTAGTTCTGAACATTTAGTCGTTAATTGTATATTGAGTTTAAATAGAGAACTTATACAAGCACGTCTTGCATGTGGTTAAACTTCACAAGTGTCACATGCAACATGCAAAGTATGTTTCCGCTACCTAGCGGTAAATATGAGCACTACCTGTACTACTAGCATGCTACCTAGCAGAGGATATGAACACTTACTAGTAATATCCAAAGTGAGCTGAGGTTAGGTTAGGTTAGGTAAAGTTAGGTTAGCCATTAAAATAAGTTACCAAAATAAGCCGTCAAAAATAATTGTTTTTTAGCCCTGAGGTCTTGGGTTCCAACTCGACTATGCACAGAATTTAATTAACATCTGAGAGTTGAAAGGTTAGGTTAGGTTAGGTAAAGTTAGGTTAGGTTAGGTTAGGTTAGTGAGCTGAAGTTAAGTCTTTAAATATTCCCTCTCTTTCAACTACTTTCCAACACCAAGAAAAAAATCCGCTAAATACATTGACACAAATAACTTGTCAAATAAGCCAATACAAAAGTCAATACTAAAGCCAACACAAAAAGCCCACACAAAAAGCCAACACGAAAAGCCAATACAAAAAGCCAACATGAAAGGCCAATACAAAAAAGCCAACACGAAATGCCAACACGAAAGACCAACACAAAAAGCCAACACGAAAAGCCAACACAAAAGCCAACAAGAAATGCCAACACGAAAAGCCAACACAAAAAGCCAACACGAAAAGCCAACACAAAAGCCAGCATGAAAAGCCAACAAAAAAGCCAACACAAAAAGCCAACACATAAGCCAACACATAAGCCAACACAAAAGCCAACACGAAAAGACAACACAAAAAGCCAACACGAAAAGCCAACACAAAAAGCCAACACATAAGCCAACACATAAGCCAACACGAAAAGCCAACACAATAAGCCAACACATAAGCCAATATATAAGCTTATGGTAGGTCACTCCATCAGCAAAACAGTTGTAACCTTTGTGGAGTGACCATCGTACTGACAGGTCGGTTACTACTATGGAACTTATTACAACCAACAAAGGTAGGCTACGTGCACTCTATCAAGGCTACTCCTATAACTATAATCGCCAGAATGTAAATGGAATAATATTCTGGCGATGCTCAAAAGAGAGGTCAACAAAATGTCGAGGCAATCTGAAAAGTAAAAATGGTAAGGTTTTAAGTGTGAGTGTTCATCAATGTAGTGCTCGAAACGAACCACGCTTACTGTTTACAAACAATTATCAAAATGCTAAAAAGCAAGTTCAAGAAAACGATATTGCGGCTAAAGATAGTGCAGTGTTTGTTCAAAAGGACTTATCATGTCCTCAAAACGTCATGTTAGGTCAATTGTCAACGTCCAAGAAACCTTCAACACTATCAAAATCAACTCAGACTATAAATAAAGTGGTATTGCAAGAGGATCAAAAAGGACTATATAGTAACAGTGATGATGGTCATGATGATAATGGTGATCATGATGATGATAATGATGATGATGATAATGATCATGATAATGGTAATGCTTTGTTTACACCTAAAAATCCATTTGTTAAATTTGTATACTGGAACAAACCCAGTAAGCTAATTCAACGGCTTCGACAATTGCATGCTTTACGACAAGCTGGACATATCGGTCACGATTGGGAAATCAAAGAAATTGAACAAGAGCTTCGTCGTGCTGAAATTATTGTGTAATGGGTCTACCACTTTGCGACCACTTTTACCCCAACTCTTGTTTCTAATATTTGCTTATTTGCTTTCACTTTTACCTGAACTCTTTGGATTCATATTTGCTCTCACATTAAACTAGTATTCTTATTACCAAGTTGACTTTACTAGAGCTTAGTCTATGCTTGACAGTTGATATGAAAGTATCAGTGACTAGGTATGGTAAGCCTTACGCATACTATAAAGGATATTCATATATTGTGAAACGAACCAATAAAAATGGAACTGTTATTTAGTGCTGTTCGAAACAACGATCTAAAAAGTGTCGAGGAATGATTAAGACAAAAGGCTCCAACATACTTATTTCAATCGATCATCATTGTAAATCTCAAAATAATACTCATTTAAATGGACAAAATACTCTAACCAAGGTAAAAAAGCAAGACCAAGAAAAAAATAGTGTGGCTCAAGATAGTGCTTTGTTTGTTAAAGAGCATTTATTATCTCCTGAAAAAGACATATTAGGACAGTCGTTAACGTCTAAGAAACCTCTAACACTATCAAAGACAACACAAACTATGCCAAAGGTTTTTGCATTGCAGGATGAACAAAAAGGATTAGATAGTAATAGTGATGATGATTATATTGATGATAATTATATTGATGATGATAACCATGATGATGATGATGATTATGATGATAATGATGATGATGATGATGATAATGGTTTACACCCAAAAAAATCATTTGTTAAATTTGTTTACTGGAACAATCCCAGTAAGCTAATCCAGCGGCTTCAGTACTTGCATACCTGTAAACAGGCTGGTCATACTAAATATGAGGAAGAACTTTTGGATATAGAAAATGAGATTCGTGATGCTAAAATTATAGTGTAATGAATCCATGTAACCGCTTAAACTATTTCTTAACAATACATGTAATATTTTCTACCACTTTGCTACCACTTTCCTACCACTTTTCTAGTTTGCTACCACTTTTCTACCACTTTGCTACCACTTTTCTACTACTTTTCTGCCAGTTTTCTGCCAGTTTTCTACCACTTTGCTACCACTTTTCTACTACTTTTCTGCCACTTTTCTACCACTTTTCTACCACTTTTCTACCACTTTGCTACCACTTTTCTACCACTATGTTACCAATTGTCTACCACTTTGCTACCACGTTTCTACCACTTTTCTATCACTTTAAACTGTACATATTAAATATAAAAGCCAACGCTAAATAATTCTATTACAAGAACTGAGATAACCTTTGTAGTGTGCAAATCATACTAACAGGTTAGTTACTACTATGGAACTTACTCCAACTGACCGAGGTAAACAACGTGTACTCTATAAAGGCTACTCTTATAACTATAGACGACAAAATGTAAAAGGAATAATATTCTGGCAATGCTCGAAACAGAGGTCAACAACATGTCGAGGCAATATGAAAAGTAGAAATGGTGTGGTTTTAAGTGTGAGTGATCATCAATGTAGTGCTCCAGACAAAACACTAATGGTATTGACAAAAAAAATCATCAGAATGCTAAAAAGTTAGTACAAGAGAAAGATGTTGCTACTCAAAATAGTGCATTGTTTGTTGAGCAACGTTTAACCCCTGTTGTAAAAGTTATGTTGTATCCATCTTCCACGCATCAAGAGTCATCAACATCACAGACTATGCAAGAAGTAGTGTTGTTGTTGTTTGAAGGGGCTGAACTACAAAGTCATCTGCCCTTGATATGCAAGTGGATCGAAAAGGACTAGATAGTAATAGACAAAAGAGAGTTGTAGTTTGTATATAACTATTGTACAAGTACTTACATTAAATAAATAAAAATAGTGTATGGGTATTGTCTGTTTTTCTTAATTGCTATCCCTATGTCCCACTATTAATGCAATTGTTAACCATCAACATTCTCTGACTATGTTCGCAAAGAGAGTGAACTTAAACAATACACTCTATTTATGGTTTGTGTACCGAGTACACAATAATACAGTGTGGTCAAGCCATGTTGACGCAATAGTTATATCAGGTAAGGGATTCGAACCCTTGCTTTCTTGTACAGAAAATTTGAACTTAAGTCAAACACCATAACCACTCGGTCAACCTGACTGTTACTAATGTAATTATTTTTGTGGACTTGAGTGTTTATAAAACTTTTTCCAGTATACATTGACTAAACCACTTGTTTGTTTTGAAATATAGATTTTGTTTTGTTTGACCATAACATTGCAGTTATGAGTCTTGTGAACTGGGTGTTTAATATAGGGTTAAAGGCATTTTAAAATAATTTTAGAAAAGCTCTTAGGCATCGTGTCATGGGTTTTAGTAATGCATTACTGTTCGTTGACTAACATTTACCGTTACACAACATTATTTTGGTGAGCTCTACATGTTGTTGTTTGAGTCGTCAGTCTTTTGACTGGTTTGATGCAGATCTCTATGCCTCCCTGCCCCGGGCGAAACGTCTCATTTCTATATAGCTACCACACACTACATTCAAGGCTATCTGTTTAACATATTATAACCTTGGATCTCCCCTACAAGCTCTTGGGTTCAATTCCTAGATTTAACACAAACTTTTAAAAGTGGTATGATAACTAAAACTAGTCTACTCAGTCTCGGGTGGTCCAAATAAGTAGAGAGGGTTTGATTCACACCTCAAACATAGAGCACTATGTTCTTTTCTTTTTTTAAATAATTATAGCCATTTGTTCAATTTCACATTTCACACATTGCAATTTGTCAATTTTCCATTTGCATTTTTTTAAATGACAGTTTGATGTTTTTCAATTTCATGATATGGAAACATGGATTTTTCCGTCTATATGGAAACATGGATTTTCCATTTTGCTGTTTACAAATTTTTTATATATTTATTTTGTGTATGTTGAAAAAAATCGATATTTCCAAAACAAGATTTTCTATTTTTCATTTTATGATTTTGTAAATAATATTAATGTGAGTGCTTGACCATGGATTTTCCATTTTGTTGTTTACAAATTTTTTATATATTTATTTTGTGTATGTTGAAAAACGATATTTCCAAAACAAGATTTTTTATTTTTCATTTTATGATTGTGTAAATGATCTTAATGTGAGTGCTTGGCCATGGCAATAATACAGTCTATGTTGTGTGAACCTCTGCAATTTTTAATTTATTTATTCACACATGTTGTACACCCCCTATAGCTCTATGTGTACAGTCCTCAGCTCCACATATTTCTTTCTCTTTCCACCTGTGTTCTCTCATACATTACCCCTCCCCCTTTCCCTCCCTTCACCTCCCACCCCTGCTGTTCGCAGCTCTTGCCTATCTATTGGTTGTGACATCATTCCGACAAGTTGCATCATACTTTTTACTGATTCAGCGATTCCCACGCTTTGAACATTCTCTTATCAGGCACGTGGACAGCTAACGTCCAACGTGAACACCTGTGGCAGATCAAATTTCATGCCAACTTGCATTTTGTCACATACAAAGCAAAACAGCATGTCACTTGTTAACAGTTATCGCGCACGTGGACAGCTAACACCCAAAGTGAACACCTGTGGTAGATCAAATTTCACCTGAACTTGCATTTTGTCACGTACGAAGCAAGACAGGATGTCACTGGTTTAGCCCTCATGTGGTTTCACACATGTGTATGCATGCATTTCGCACTTCCCTGCCACCACGATGGTCAGATTATTTCACCTGTTGTCAAATCAGATCAACGCCTTCCAATAATCTCAAATGACCTTCACCTCCTGCTCGTCTGCAAGTTTGGTTTTCTCTACTCGCTTCGACCAACATAGAACCAAGTTCTCATCACCGTTTACATGTCAAAGGTAAAATATCAGAAAAACACACGCTCGCTCTGTCATACACCGACCCGCCGAAATAGCAATTATTCTATTAAGCATGGTCCTTGTGGTTAGCGATAGGTTCGTTGACACACACACACACACACACACACACACACACACACACCCAGCCGTATCGTCTCTCTCAACCACCACGCTTCATGAACATTATAAACAGGTAAAGAAAAAGAAAACGTTTTTTCAACATGTATGGCGTTAGACCCATGTGAATTATTTTTTGAAAAAAAATATCTACCACATTTGAAAGTGGGCGTTAGCCCGAGTCCTAGGACACCTCGTACATGTCTCTAGCGTTATTGGTTCGTGACATATCGGCAAAAATCACAAAAAACACATGTTTACCCCCAAAATCGCGTTTCCCAATTTTTTTAAAATTACAACGAGTGGTCCATAGCAAAGAGGACGTCTTCCCGAATCCTTGGACCCATCGTACATGCCTCTAACGTTATTGGTTCGTGAGATATCGGCAAAATCACAAAAAGCATGTGTTTACCCCAAAATCGAGTTTCAAATTTTTTTTTAAATTGCAACGAGTGATATATAGCAAAGAGGACGTCACCCCGAGTCCTTGGACCCGTCGTACACGCCTCTAGCATGATTATTTCGCGAGATATAGCAAAAAGTTCAAAATCACGTTTTTCCCCCCAAAAAACTGTGTTTCCAAATTTTCACCTTTTCGACACCTACATTCCCGTAAAGAGCACAACGAGACGAAAAAAATGAATCCAAGCACGCCCTCCTAGCATCACACCTTCCATTCCAAGGTCGCAGGGGCTCACAACTTCCTAAGTAGAGCAGCTTTCCCCTCATCCCACTACTACAGGTTTTCATCCTAGAGACTTGAAATTTATTTTGGGGGTAGAGGGGGTAGGGATCATTAATTTATGTCAAACAAACTTTTTTGTAGAGTTCCTAGTTTCCAAAATATAGAATTTTCAAAATTCGAGTGTTTTCAAAAAAACATAAAAAGTAAAAAAGTTTTATTATGGAAAATAAAGGTGATAAAGACCATTCGTTTGAACCATGGCACAACGTTCTATCATCTTTGGTTTTCAAACTATCACCAACTTTCGAAAACAAAAAAATTCAAAGAATTTTTGAAAAATATAATACATGGTCAATAGGAAAGAGGACGTCAGCTCGAGTTCAACGACACCTCATATGTCAACATCCGACCATGGGTTCGCGAGATATTGGCTTGGACTAACGCGGCGGCCATGACACTCGTTGGAACCCCCCTTACCCCCTACTACCATTCGATGAAACTTAAATGCACATGGGGAAGAAATTAATGAGACTAATAGTCACCCTCCTGAAGTACAGTCAGAATATCCTCAGGAAACACAACAATTCGAGCACGTATTCGAACCCACATTTTAACATGAGTTAGAACAACTATTTGAATATGGTACCGACCAACCATTACTTGAAACTCCTTTTGAGCATAATTATGCAAATATGAACAAGACCAGGATTTTCGTCTTACCCAACCATCTCAGTCGAAAACCTGAATAACATTAGAAATGCTCCGATGTTGCCATTTATCATCCTATTTGGATTTAAAATTCTAATAGATAATGGTGCTTGCAACTCCAAAATGAACCCGAATGTAGCACATGAATATTTTGCGGAATATTTATTCAAGGAACAATTCTGTATACAGTCTGTCCATTCAGAAACTATAGGTGAAGACAATATACAGTTCCCTTTTTTTTTCCGAATATGAAATTAACCAACCAATAGAATTTCGAGTCATGCCATGGCACGACTATTTTGACGCGTTAATTGGCACAGCTGATTTTGTAAAACTAGGTGCAAAAATATATTATAAATCTAACCTAGTTATTATAAATAACAAAGCCATACTATTTCACTTTCACTTGACAAATAAACAACTGAATCCTCAACCCGCAGTTGATAAATTTAATTCTGCGATTCCCACTAATTGTGAGAAAGAAGAGGTGTATTTTCTAAATGCACTACCTAGATGAAAACCGCCAGGTAATACATCCCAAAGAAATACAACAGGAATTTAAAGAACAGATTTTAGCTGAATCATTAGGAAGCATAATTACGCAGCCACCGGAATTGAGCTCCATCACAGGAGATGATATTCGGGAATATCTCCGCACAAACCTAGGACAGTTTGACTCTGACAATAAAGATTTCAAAGACAAACCTGATTATTTAGCAAACGCCCTTTCGCAGATTCAAATTAATGTGAATGAGGAGGCAATTTCCAACGTAGCCATCCCTGGAGATAACACATATCAACAGGAAATGGACAATGTAACTATACATTCCAATCAGGAAGACCCGATTTTCACCCTGAAAACATCAGAGAGGAGTTTAAACCAAAACCGAAACAAGATAATATTAAAAATCTTGGAACAGAAATTATTCAAGAAATTTACTCGTAATGTTATGATAGTAACAAGATAAAATCTTACTGACGATTGAAGGAAACAGCTTCTTAAGTCATACATACTTCAAACAGATTTGCCGCCTATTTCAATGATGTGACACTAGAGATTCCATTCATTAGAGCAGGCCAGAAGTTATTTACTTCAGAACTAATAATTATTAGAGCACCTAAATTTATAGAAGGTATTGAATGTTCAGAAACCCAGAAACAACTGATATTACAATATCACTCGATAAACCACAATGGTATCACTGAAACATATGAACACCTTCGAACCAAGTACCATTGGCCACATTTAAAGGAGCAAATCAGGAATTTAATTAACCAGTGTAATTTGTGTCAAAGAAACAAATACGAGAGACACCCTAACGTAGTACCGAACCAAGGTCCTATCACAGCCGATCATTCATTTTCCCAATTTCATATAGATACCTTTAATTTTGAGCAAGCCCGCATCTTGACAATAATAGACGTATTCTCAAAGTACGGACAAGCATATGTGTTAGCTAATGGCACAGTCATAGCAGTTTTAAACCAACTGCAAGTATATTTCTCACACCATGGTTATCTCAAGAGAATCACCCACGTCCAGGGCGGTGAATTTGAAAACAGTTTAATCACAGAATACTGAAAATCTATTAATATCGAATATCACGCAACCACACCTTAAAATTCCTCATCCAACTCTCCAGTAGAGAGATTGATTTCCACCCTCCTCGAGAAATTAAGAATCTCGAGAGATCACGATAAATTCACTCCACTACCACAACTCATTATTAATGCAATCATGAATTATAATTCATCAATTCACTCTGCAACGAAACAGCCACCGTTCAATGCCCTTTATGGTCCTTACTACAAGGCATTAGATCACATCTTATCTACGTCACCGAAAATTAGCGAATACGTAGAGAGAAAAGCAAATCAAATTAAAATTTTGATTGAAAAGCAATCCGATCCAAGGGATTCCACATTTGAGCACCCCTACAAGATAGGTGAAATAGTATATGTTTTTGATCCTCTGACCAGAAACAGGAAGTCCAAAAAATTGTATAATGAAGGTACAATATTCAAGATTGAGACAAACCGAGTTTATTGTAAAATGAAAAATGGTAAGACTCATTTCAGAAACTTTAGGGACATCAAACCTAAAAGGGAAATTCTTCCTATTCCAGATTCTTTTCCGGATATGGCATCATTCACACAGAGCCCTAAAAACCCCAGGATTTTATGCTGATCAAATCGGACCTGTCGTAATAATTAATAACTACCATAAATTCACGTTTCATTTCAATTTTACTACTGTGAAGGAGGCATACATATTGATGATACTGTCTCCAGTCTTGTAATAAAAAGTAATAATACTTTTCCATATTTAATAAATTAATTAATTGAAATATCTAAAGACACCAAAAAAGGATTTAAATAAATTAATACCAAATAATTCTAATAGAACTAAACGAGGTTTAATTACCGGATTTGGAAAAGTAATAAAATTCACTCAGGTAATTTGGACCAAAATGATCTAGATAACTTACAAAGTCAACTAGACACTTTTTCGAAATTGTCATAAGCTATGTACTGGTACCATATTTCGTGGTTAAGTGTAAGAGAGGGCCATGAGCCCTAACTTCGCCACTACCGAAGACATAAAATAAATAAATAAATAAATAAATAAATAAATAAATAAATAAATAAATAAATAAATAAATAAATAAATAAATAAATAAAACAAATCTGTAATAATGAAATAAAACTATTAATAAATTGGTATCTTTTGCAAATTCAATTGCTCAAAAATGTTATAACGAAATGGACCATGCTAGTAAAAATATGAAGGTAATTCAAGGTATTCTCCAAACAGAAGATTTCAAGATCAGTTTGCTGGAAGATTCTCAATACGTGTTAATGTGTGTCAACAAATTCAACAAAACATTACGAGTGCTCCAAGAAACCATTTCTCTTTCGTTTAATGAAATGACCACTGTAAGGTTATTCTCAAGGAAAGACTTGACTAACTTAGTGAAACATTTACTGTCTATTTACCCTGTCAAAAGTATGATTCATTCAGACCAGCATCACCAGTTTGAAAATCTCAAACTATCAAAGACTCAAATGTACCCTGTCTAGCGACCCACTTAATACTCATAACCTGCCTGCGTCTTCCACTAATTTCGGGTTTTAAATGTCATATTATTATTATTATTATTATTATTATTATTATTCATTGGAAACGCAAGGGCTGAATTCCGTTAAAACTTCAAATGTACAGAACACATTTCCTTGACTAGCAGGCAGTAAGCCGAACCCCGGCCAAGCCTATGGTCCGTCATAACCCACAGAATGTAAAATCTTGTAGTTCACTTTAAAGGAACATATATTTCTACTCTTAAATCACGGCTCTGATAGCGATTTCCCAGACCGCCAAGCTGGAACCAACATATTGGTAAACTCTGCTCAAAAAATCAGAGAGTCGCCCGCCATGAATAACTTTCTTAGGAAAGGCTAGTCCTCCTCCTCATCCATCCATATTTCTTGGAAAACAGGACTCCCGAGTAAATCAGTAAGACACCAGTAGACCACGCCCAGACAACACCCGAGAAGACATATTGTCATTGGCTCTTGTTCTTCCCATTCCATAGCTTTACTTCCTACTGGTTGTAACTAAAGTATATGTATCCTTATTGGTGAATTTCATTCGGATGACCCGAGTGTGCTCGGCTCATCTCCCCACCAGGACTAACCTAATATTTAAACTCATGTTGAAGTCTCTCGTGCCTCTCTTCAACAATTATATTTCAGTCCATGTGGTCACCGTGTGCAAGCTGTCTCTTCACAAGACAGCTCTTCAACAATAGACTGCTTGCTATGTAGAAACTGTGTAACGCTTTGCAGAGGCAAGCAAGGTGGACTTTATACCAGTGTATATATTCATGTAAAATACTTGGTGTTTGGTTAACCAAATTAACAACTATTTTCATCGTCTTCATTCTTTGGAATATATAATAACTCAGACGCGAGGAGAACCTGTGAGGACTAGAATAGTAGATTCTCACTCAAATATCTTAGCAATCAAATATAAATTTGATAAGTTTGCATATTCACCTAGATAAACAGCTGGACATCTACAAATGTGTCTCTGGAACATCGACACTGGAGCTCTACAGTGTCACAGCTCTAAATACGAGCCCGCAGTGCAGTGTTTAGTACTAGCACATCGACACTGGAGCTGTACAGTGTCACAGCTCTACATACGAGCCTGCAGCGCTGTGCTTATCACTGGCGCGTCTACACTGGAGCTGTACAGTGTCACAGCTCTACATACGAGTCTGCAGCGCTGTGTTTAGTACTAGTACATCTACACTGGAGCTGGACAATGTCACAGCTCTACATACGAGTCTGCAGCGCTGTGTTTAGCACTAGCACATCTACACTGGAGCTGTACAGTGTCACAGCTCTACATACGAGTCTGCAGCGCTATGTTTAGTACTAGCACATCTACACGAGACTGAATGACCACGATGTCGCAAAGCACCGAAATAAACCATTAAACAATTAGCCACAAGACAGTGTCAAAATAAAATGTGCAGTCTGTGATGTTATGTTATATATTCTGCCTTTTTAGGCCAGCTCTCACGTGTATTCTTTTGGCAAGCTCATTTCCGGGTGTGGAAATCCGGGTAGCAATGGCTAGTTTAATTACCTGACAGATGGAGCAGGGTATGGTTTGTCATTCTAACGCATGGTTCAGTTGATGCTCAAATATTTACTATGCAGAACATAAGAACTATATAAAAATGAAATTAAAATGTTACAAATACATGTGTCAGGATAAATATCAATAAAAATGAAAGAGAAATTTCTGTATATACCGTTAATGAACTCAGATTTCCAATGGATTGGTTGGCATAATATACAGACTAGTAACATGTGTTGTGCAAGTCAATATCATTATCTGCACACCTTTCTACAAAATGCATTCATTCAATACTCTCAAAGTACATTAAACGTCGTGCCTAATTGCATTATCATTATTAAATACCATTAATCATCCTTGAAATTTATATCTTCGAAATCAATTAACAATTGGATTTTTTTAATCATTCTCACAACCCCTTGTAAATCAACTACCCATGTGCATTTCTGACCCAATGATCATGGTCAATTTTCTCCACTGCTCGTATATTTATCATCTTAAATGTTAACATTGCAATAACACTTTATTCATCATTAAGTGACCCATATGATTTTATCATTCTCTTTTGTGTATCCTTTAAACTTAGGTCAGTACTATGCATCACTTTAATAATTAAGAATAAGGAACCTTAAATGGGGAACTCAGATACTATCCTATTTTAACTCAATGGATTTAAACCCTTGCCTTATTATTACATTTTATATAAGCATAAAAGTTACACTAAATTCTATCTACCAGAATCACATATTACCATTTACCGCATAAAGGTTATTAAAATAAATACAATATAGTCTTAAATATATAAAGAGTGGTTCACTAGCCCCTTATTATTAAGTTTTATGAAACCCAACTAACATTACAATTCTCCTGATGGTCGATATTGCTGCGCGCACTGCCTGTGTGACAGCAATGTAAACTGAGCCATGGGCCTAGCAAAGGAAAAACTACCTTAATCAGTTCCGCGCCAAATACTAAGGACCATTCTGCGAACATGTGATTCATTGCTGCCTGAAGAACACACATACATATAAAACAATCGAATTAATAGGTTACGCCACGTGATCTGCAATAGTAGAATGTTAAATGAACACTATAAACCATGATTGAAGACTTTGATACGCATACTAACGTTCGAGGTGGAACAGCCTAGTTAACTAGTATCCGTGTAGCACGCTATGTGTACGTTGTATCCGTGGCTGAGGCAGTTAAAGTCGGATCTGACGTGTTATGCGTAACTGAGCCGAGTACTGCTTCGAATCCAGTCGTAGGCAAATTTTTTTTGAACGACAGCCCGTTCTCCATTTTAGTGGGGATGTTATATCAAGCGACACTTACAAAGTCACATTACCGCATTTATTCATTTACGATGTATTCCTGTGCAGAGTGAGTTGAATTTTGCTAATTTATGAAGATAGTGAGAACTTTTGGGTTAGACACTAGACTTTCTTTATCTAAAACTTTCTTACCGGTTCGAATACGATTTTAGTCGTCGGGCATTATACATATGTATGTTCACGTTCAAGAATATGACTCATTTTTTTTGTTCTGTTCTGTTGTGATGGCTTTCAAAAGTGCAGGTGTTTGCTTAACCCACAGCCATCTCGATCGCTTCACCTACGCAGGTGCGTCTCCACTGCATTGAGGGTAGCGGAACCATTACGTTATAGAGCTATGAGAATTAGGAATATTGTAATGTTCTCGCGGTTCTCGATGCAACTGACGAGCACTCTTAACACTCAAACTGTCATATCATTGGCATTTGTAGGCTAATCAGTGAGGTGTTTACGCTGGTACGGTATGATTAGTATACCCTCATCCACTGCTTTCAAGCAAAAAATCCGAGTTTTAAGTAGCTACCATTGGCTGGAAATTACCCAGTGAAATGTTTCGCAAGTGTATTTTCACCATCATAGCCAATTTTAGGAAAATAGTTGCCTCATAGAACAACCAGTTACAAGGTGGAGAAGAAAGAACAAAGTTTTCTTTAATTTAAATTCCGCGTCAGTAGGACTAATCGTTCATGAGCTATGAGCCAATGCACATGAGACTTCATTTTGCTGTTCTCAGCTGCGCGAATATTTGAGGTTCCTTTTCAAACATTAAGGGCTAGGACATCGTGATCATCACAGTCTTGTGCTCTTGCGTGTGTTTAAATTTGTCTAATATGTTATTACGGTGTTGGTAGTTGTTTGTGTATTTGTAACTGAAGGTAAGAGTTTTAAGGTGGTGGAAGTGGTCTTAAATTTCGAACCATCGAGTAGAACTGGGATACCACGGAAAACTACTTCCAGTATGGCTTAGGTTGGTCTCGAGTAGATGATCAAGATTTGAAAATCAATTCCACAAGCATGCCAACACACTTTATTTTGTTTGTATAAAAATAATCCTACCTGAAAATTCATTCAGCAGACGCTCATTCAGTTAGTAGCTTTCGTTTCTGATAATTTTAGATTCTCTCTTACCATATCTTTAGAAAGAAAAGTCATTTTAACAATCGAATGAACTCAATACGATACGGTTTTTCTCATTAGCGGATGAATTAATACTGTTTTATATTTGCCGAACGTAAGAATAAAGCATGGTTTACATCCCGAGGTTAGAGTGTTTTGACGCGACACGTGTGGTGGCTTGAGTGAGTCTGATTTTCCCTTTAAACAAAGGTGGTCAACATTTTGAACACTTGCTACCCTAAAAATGCAGGGTACCTTGCTTTCGTTTTACAGATCATTATGTCGTCGTCCAACCTGGCTACGTACCATCGGATAGAAACGAAACTTTTTAGGACAAATAAAAAAATCACTCGTTGGAACAGGTACATTAGCGGCCATAGTACATCCACTGTAAACGGCGTTAAGGGGGGGGGGGGAAATATGTACCAGCCCGGGAATCGCACCTGCCAGCCGGGAGCTTGCCCGACGCAACAGCTGGAATACATGACTTAGCCGCCGTAGCTACCGATAGCCATAGCGCATTGCTGGTACGTATTAAGTATATTCGTAGCCCCCATAGACACCTGTCCAAATGTAATGTGGTGTTATTCCGAGCTGTGATCGTTTAAAACATGCAATTTAGTTGAGTTAATTGAAATAACACTACCGCTAATGATTTCTACTATATTCGCAAGCATGAACTCAATGGTAAAGTTGTATTAAGGCCATACAGGAGCAGGTACTAATGTTTTTAGGATGGCTATGTTATACGCGTTAGTTGGGTTGCCTTCCTCCAAATAAAATAAGGGGCTGGTGGACTACTCTGTATATTACTTTGTGTCTCCTGAATCACACCAACTCCTTTGTGGTTCTGGGTTCCCCCCTCGGTATGTGGCTTTAACTCACAATTTCTTTGTAGCCTCTAGATCGCGGCCCAGCAAGGGCACAATGTGCAGATTTAGCTTTAACAGGTACCCGTGTTTGATAGTTTTATATCGTCGGGGTATTAATAGTTTTAATAAAAATATAGATAAACAACATCTTCTAAATCCCACCCCTGCTCACCACACCTGCTAGCATAGGAAGCAGGACACACAGGATGAGTCCCCAAGCAACAAACCCAAGGAATAGGAACAGACCTGAAATGGATAATGATGCTGGGTAAATGAACCGAGGGGACTCAAATTAACAAAATCATATTCGACAGATCTTATTCATGTCCTTGAAAAGATGCTGCAAAAGATTTTGAACACTAAAGTTCAGATATTGCACGAATAGAAACAATGAAGGAAATTGGAGAAAATTTAAAGTGGGAGTGAAGATTCAAGGAGAAATAATTTCAACTCTGAGATTTCCTGATGACATCGTCATCTTGGGCGAAACGCCTGAGGATTTGAATGAGTTTTTGGATGGTATGGACTCCATCTACGGAAATAATACATGATGAAAATTAATAATTGTAAAACAAAAATACTGGAATGCAGCCGAAATAAATCAGAAACCTCTATGGGCATCAAATTGGCGAGTGAAAAGCTGAAGGAAGTAGGAGACTTCTGTTACTTAAGAAGCAAAATAACCAGTGATGGACGAAGCAAGGAGAATATAAAAAGTAGGCTGGCTCAGGCAAGGAAAGCATTTCTAGAAAAAAAAAAGGAATCTGTTGACACCGAATATAGATTTAGGTATTAGGAAGTCGTTTTTGAAAGCCTTTGTCTGGAGCGTGGCTCTCTATGTAAGTGAAACTTGGACTATTGGTGCAGCAGAAAAGAGGAGAATTTAAGCATTTGAAATGTGGTGTTACCGGAGAATGATGAAGATCAGATGGGTAGATAGGGTTACAAACGAAGAGGTATTAAGACGAGTGGGAGGGGAGAGATGTTTCTGGCGACTGCTAATGAAGAGAAGAGATAGGTTAGTAGGACACATACTATGACACCCAGGAATAGCAAGCTTAGTTATGGAAGGAAGGGTTGAGGACAAGAACTGTAGGGGTAGACCAAGGTTAGAATATGTTAAACAGATTGCCTCGGATGTAGGGTGTGGTAGCTAAGTAGAGATGAAACTATTAGCTCAGGACAGGAAGGCATGGAGACTGCATCAAACAAGTCAAAAGACTGAAGACTCAAACAACAACAGAAACAATTCAACTTTTAAATAATTTTTAATGATCAATTCCCCAGCAACGTGAATATACAAAGAGATACCGTATTTCCACGCCCACACAATAAAATAGGCCTATGCTGTTATTTCAACCTTATGCAACAATGGCATCGAGCTGCTATTGGAGAAACATTTTTCATATTAATTAATCAATATTCCTAACAGATCTGATATTATTTTTAAATATTTTCGATAGAAAACACTTTGGAAATATTATTGAATCACACCTCCTATATAAATTTAATTTTAGCCTACTTCCGATTATGAGATCTACACAAGGCCAAAAAATTGTGTGTATGTGTGTGGGATTTGGTATGTCTGTTCACCCCCCCCCCCCTCCCCTTTTCCCCCTATCAATTCAAACACGGTGAAACTTAATTGAACGAAATTTGTTACAGAGGTAGCACTAGCAAAGAGCACCTCAGTGTCATGATTTATATCGCCGCCATCTTGACGGAAACGTAATGGCGGCCACCCAAATGTTCAAAGCTTAAATCAAATTACGACTAACCTAATCATCTGATCTCTACCAAATTTGCAACAACATACCTTCACGTGGGAAGCGTCCTTTGACCTAACGACAAGGTCATCGGCCAAATAGTTTTAAGATGGCGACCTTGTATGTGTGCAAATTGATCCCCCCCCCCCCCTAACAATTCAAACACAACGAAACCAAATCGAACCACCTTTGGTACAGAGGTAGTACTAGTAAAAAACAACTCAGTGTGATGCTGTATATCGCCGTCATCATAACAAAAAAGAAATGGGGCCCACCGAAATGTTCTGAGCTTAAATCAAATTACGACTAACCTAATCATTCAATATGTACCAAATTTTGAAACAATATACCTTAATATGGGAAGCGTCTTATGCCCAAACTACAACGTCACCAGCCAAATAGTTTCCAGGTAGTGGAGGTATGAATCATGCAAGTATTATAGCCAAACCGTAACTTACGATTTAACAAGGCCTGGCCTTACCATATACGCTCATCGTACATAGGAAGGTTTAAACTGTCCTTAAAGAGGTGACCGTTAGGATATTAGCATTTTAAAATAGAAAAATATTCCACAGTACTGACTAATAGGTCAGGCTGATCGTGGCTTATCGTGCTTGTCCGTGCCGTCCCGTTGTCATAATGACGGCTATTTTTTGCTCGTAAATCCATATATTTCCGTAACATCGTAAGTTTATATCCTTTTAGGAATGTATTGAACAAAATAATACATATTTAGTATCAAAAGGTGTAAAAAATGGCAGAAAACGCTAATGAAATCGTTCATTTCAAGACTAAATATTCTAAGCAGTTATACTAAAGCTATTATTAAGACAATGTTAGCATTGAGCGTTTTTAGCGCAATGGTAGAGTCTCAAACTCGTAGGTTGAAGGTTCCTCGTTCAAACCTCAACAGGGTCATTTTTTTACTTCGTTGTTTTTGTATTTGTTGATTTATAACTACTCACACGTCATAAGGTTAAGCATATATACTGTGTATTTGCGATCGAAAATATTATATATATACTTATAACACCACATATTTCAACACTCGGCTACAGCGATTAAAATTCGTTGTCCTTGATCCACGGTAGTCCATTGTTGTTGTTTTTGTTGTTGATTCTTTAGGGGTTTTGCGGCATCATGGTCTTGTAACTCCGTGTACTTGGGTGTGTAGAAGTTGTCTGATAACCTATTTCACCGTGATCTCTGTAGACTTACTAATGTGTGTACTTTTATACGAGGAAGGATTTGGGTAGGAAGCTGTTGTTGTTGTTGTTTCATTTGAGATGCATGAACAACAGGGTCATTTAGCCCCGTGTAATTGGGTGAGTGTTGAATTTTGTCTGATAACCTGTGTTATTGTGATCGCTGTATTGGTGTGTGTATATACTGCATAATTCAGGTGAGGACTCAATCAATCAACGTATAATATCCATATAGCACGTTGTATTTCAACAAGCTACTACAACTAACATTCAATTATACTCCTTGAAAAGGACAAAGGGTTATAACTATACCCATGCATTTAGGAGAAAGTAGGCTATATGTTTTTTACTGAACATCTTGTTTACTTGTACCATTTCTCTCGACGACATAAACAAAATTATTGTTTTACCTCATCATATAATTAATTTCACGAACGTTTAACTTCATACCTGTTTCTTTTTAAAAGTATTCATTATAGTGTACAGTGCTGATGAAGGTCATAATTGTGACCTAAACTGGTTCTTTAGAACAATAATGATAATGTTATTGTCTGTGGGTATTATCTCTCAAACTTTGTCAATAAGGGTCATTTTCAAGACATGGTTATTTCATTGCCTCTACTGTATATACTCGTTGTAATAAATGTTCAGTGATAATTTAAACGGAGTTTGAGGAATTCAATGTTCCATATATTTCGATCAGTAGTTTGTAGCTATAGCTTTACACGCTTGCACCCGTAGCTGCAATTATTTACGGGACTGATGAATAAAATTCCTCAAGGTCCTAGATGGAGCGAAAACAAATTTTGCTTGATTAGGGACGTCGTTGAGGAACACTTATAGGCTACTGCAGTTCCTCACACAAATAGGCCTACTACAAGTGCTTCTGGATCTCTCCCATGGGTACTTCTGACTATAATTTTGGGATTAAAGTCTGTACACGTTTTCAGGTTTTGAAAAGTTTTAATTCAATTCTATAGGCATAAACACTTGATCCTGCTGTAAGTAAGCATTGTCTATCATCTCAACATCGTCATAATGTTAGTATGTGTAAGAGTTCTTGGCTTTTCATGTGGCAGGAACAGTGAATGAAACCCTGCAGGCACGACGAGGTTGAGTTGTTATAATAATCTCTTGGTGAGTCAGATACTGCAGCTTGATAACAGGTTGCACATATTTCCTCGAAATGCTTCGATCAAATATGTCGAAACATGTCGCATGCCTTAAGAACTAGGCTATTTCTGGAATACAATAACGACATGGTATTCAATGAAAATTCATTTCAAATATCGATGTGATCAGAGCATAATCATTTTATCAGTTCTGTATTCATATCAGTGAATGGCAATTTGTCTTAATTGTTGTATCCTGCATGATCATCTTAAGTTTTTATCATTCTTTGAAAAATCTCCATATTTTCTGAATAAACCGCTACTTGTATGCCGTTGGTATATAGGCTTCTCATTTACTAAGGACACCGATTTCTGCCACCTTGGCTACCTTTTCTTAAGTTTCTATAACAACATCGTTACTGTCCTATTTCGTTGGGAGTGAGGACGATAAAATATTGTCAGACAACTCTTATTTCTTTTTTATGTCATGCGAAATAGGAGCGTTTTAGCACTTTCCTATTAAGAGACTGTGGGCTCCAAAGAGGCTGAGACAACTCTCGGGGATATAGCTGTCCACATAGTAAGCCGAATAAGCTGATACATATGCACCTGCTTCCGGCACTAGGTTTTCCGCATGATAATAAGGTAACATCAACTTGAAATGTCCAGACAACTCTGGTGGCCGAAATGGTAGAAAAATACTAGGCTTTTTTAAATGCGAAGGGACTCGGTTCGTATCCAGATGGAGGACCTCTACTGTAAGTCCGTAGTGTGTACAGCAGGCTGTTCCAAATCCACGAGTTTGAGAATGCGTACACGCGAGTACTCAGCAGTGATGCTCGGAGCACAGTTGGCTAGGGACGGGGGGTGATAGCCAATACGTCACTGGTCGAAGGTCATAGTACAAGTCCATGCGCTCCCTGCCGGTCCTAATGTATCCACCGCTTAGTAACGGCAGCCCCTACAGCAGAGCTGAATTGCATATTGCAGGTTTACTCACAAAAGGCGGCGAGTACTCACCTGCTCACAAGCGAGCTGCTCGGCAGGAACAGCCTGTTGTACAGAGTGTGGAACAGTTCTGCAGTCGTAGCCTACGGTATAATGACGGGCTTGGTGGGGTTCAGATCTGTGGTGTGGAGCAGGTTAGCAGTCGTAGTGTGCCCAACTCTAGGAATGTGTATTCCAAGATTCAGACACCTAGATATCAAGGGAAAGGCTACAGCCGCTTTTGAAAGTTGAGATATTTGAATATCGCGCTCCATTGCTTCTAGAAGCAATTGGAAATTTTATGCAGCTAAGAGCATGTCAAGTGACGTAGCAAGTAGTAGCAGAGGTCGAGACTATTTATTGATTAAATAGTTAGCCATGGAGTAGAGACTTGAGACTTGGATCAGATTACTGGCACGGCCAAATGAAAGAGAATGCACTTAGTATCAAGTAAATCGGACCAGGGATACCAGAGATATGAGGATTTCCAGATTTCAGCTGATTCAGCGTGACCCTGACCGTTTTGAATAAAAGCCGGCCGGCCCAACCAACTTCAGCTCACTTCGAAACAAGCACTTGCCTAGCAAGGTGCCGCTACACTGAGCCAAGGCACATGGTTGCCGGATCTACGCAGAAGTTATTTTCAAAGTTGTGGTAGTCACAAAAGTGCTGCGCTACAAGTGGAACTTAGTAAGTTTCCGGCAAGAGAGAATCACTAAGGTGATTGATATTTCTCAACGGACACTGGTGAAATATTTTTATTTCTACATGGACATATGCTAGACTTTGTCTAGAATAGTACTTTGTCACAGACCAGTAATAATCTAATACTTGGATATTTTAGTCCATTTCAGTCAGTTTCATTATTTGTAACTTGATAACCACTTCGATCTTTCAGTATATTGAAGGCCATTCTATCACGGTGTTGTTCATTAGCCAACGAAGGGAAACTATATGTTGCTTCGCGCATGATAGATGGTGTGAACCCATGCCCAGGGAACGATCTTCAGAACAGCCGTTGATTGGTTAGACTGTCAGTGTTTTCTTGTATTGAAACGATTACCGTGAGTTATGTTACAACTGACATATTTGAGAATAGATCACTTAGATCTGACCCCATTTAAGCGAACGGCTATGGTTTTGACAGGAGCCAATATTAATATGGATCAACAGTTACTTCAAACGTCAAGAGATATTACCACTATGTCTTGTTAGACGGATTGTGGGTATATAATGGCGGCCGATACAAGGATTAGACGTGCGTGTCCGACAGGGCATGTTTCTGGATAAATCTGGTACAGACCAGGTTCACTACGCTTCAAGACCATCAAGAAATGTAAGCCACATTTTGACTTTATATTATGCCTAGCTAATTGGAACAAACTATTTTTCTGCAGATGACCAACACATTTATTTTTCTTCGTATTTAAATCTTGCAATGATTTACGCAAGACATATTAGAGTTATTCTGAGTATTTTCAGCACTCAGAACAGTTTAGGATCGATGACCGAGCATAACGAGGATTTATTAGAATATTTCATATTTTTGGGAAGTCACGGAAAACCGTAGATGTAACTGTAAAAGTTAAATTATTTTTTGTTGAGGAATGGATATTTTATCCATATTCGAAGGTTCGAACATGTGGATTCTCACATAATGAAATAATAATTAAATATATTTAAAATAATACAACTAATAATAATAATAATAATCCACTAATAATAATAATAATGATTTTCATAACTTTTCTAAATAATTTTTGGATCTTATATTTTTCTAATAATCATATGTATTGAGAGAGAGCCTATGAAGTAGTTAAATCATTTCTAGTTTGGAACAGGTGATTTTCCGAAGGAGAGTGGTTAGCGCAAGCCCGCATTCAACCAACATTTCAGTTCTGGTTGAACAGTTTATATTTGCAATGAGTAAAGTATATTTTTCAGATAACACGGAGAGGCATGAAACGGGAAGCAATTGATAATTGTATCAAATAGGATATTTTTGTATTTATATAAAATCATGACGTAAATACACATTCGAAAGTGTAATAAAGAGTATCATAAGTATGGTAACTTCACGGGTTGAACTGAATGGTAAAATAAAATAAACTTGTAAGTTTATAAATCTTCCAGTGTTGATAACAAGCAGAGGCTTGATTTATTGTATAAATTTTGGGAAGAAAGTTTATGTGTGTGGAGTAGTTGAAATGCCATTCCCAGGTGCGCATGTTTAAGTCGCAGGAATGAGGAGTTTTATTTGAGCATCAATCAAATAGCAGGTTCGATGGCTCAGGTTTATAGAAGGAGTATTGGAACTACACATTGCGTCGTATGAATGACCCGAAGGTTATTTCTTAAAAACCATCAGTTATTATTTCAACCTTGTTTACGGATTCCATTTAGACTTTGATGTTGCTAGAACCCGGATTTGTCATGATAGTAGTTTATTCTTCTTCAGAGGAAGACCTTTGCCGTTGTTGTTGTAATATTGTGTTCTTACACAAATAATAGAATGGGCCACTGCCAATTAAAAATAATTCTATAACCACGAATAATTTGAAGGATGTTTTCAATCCTAGTGCCATGAACTAAATGAATTTATTGTGAAGCTACAATTCTTATTTCCGCATTCTGTCGAAGAATTGCAAGTTGTGAAAGTTGCTAAAATGGCCATGAATATAAATATTTTTCATAATAATGATTCCAAGTGGAAAGTCAAATACGTAGTTGAATGGTTCAACAATTTATTGATCAAGTTGATGATTCAGAAATCATATATTTTGTTAGGAACTTGAAGTTCATAATCGAGTCACTTCTCGAAACGTTTAATGTCAGAAGAACAATTAATTTTGTTGTGCTTCGCACAGTTCTTCGATGCTATGCTCAAGGTCAAATACTTTTCAGATGTCATTAATATGTGTAAATAACTTGTGTTGATTCAGAAATAATATTTTAACAATATATTTTTGAAACTGGAAAAATAAGTGAAAGTTAAAAATTCGATGAACATTTATGCTACGAGTGTTAATATTATGTAAATATTCAAACAGTGAACTACGATATTTCCAGTAGAGACAATTAAATTTGAACTGGATTTAATCATGAATATTGAATATAATTTTGGAACACAGTCTACAGGACTAATAATCAGACTTGTGTTTCCAAAGATAATTGTCCAATGTGTTTGGAAAATTCTGTACATTATGTAAATAGGAGTGTGGGTCGCCACACGTGAGTGATGCTACTTTGAGCATTTTTGCAGTCAATTTTAAATTCAAAATAAAATGAGATAATTTTACATGATGTGTTATGCCCAGTTGAATCTCCTTCTATCCTTATTGTTGCATTGAGCCAAAAATCAGTAAAGCATTTTTTTCATTTGATGTCGTTTTTGCGATTTGCTTTAACCCATCTGGCGCCCCGGGATATTTTAACTCTCGTGCTGACTGATTATTGGTAAAATGCATATGTGATCGTGCGGACTCCGGTCTAAACGGGCACATAAAATGAGATAGAGAGAGGAAATGGCTTCGAACGTGGGGCTCGAGTTAGACACGGTCAATCGCATGCCGATTTAAATTGTGATAATTTTATATAGATATTTTGGGAGTTGAGAGATGTCTGGATTGGATGAATAAATTAGTAGGAAACCCAATTAGTGGGGAAAAATAAAAATTTAACTTGGTTAATAATTAGAATGGGTTTGATTATTTTTGATAATGGCTTAACCATTAGGGTGTCAAGTAAATTCAGTAGTAAACGTTCGATGACTGGACATACACATTATTAGAATCCAGGTGGAGGATATTTGAGAACTTGCATATTTTTCTTGTGATATTGTGGTAAATGTAATTCGTAAAAGTAGAGAATTTTGTTTTTCCATCACGTCGACATTAGGACAAATCTCATTTTATTAGAGTGTTCCAATTAGCTATTCATATTTCTTGTTCTAATTATAAGTTTGTGTCTGCCAATATTGTATGCCCCTAAGTTTTTAATAATAATTGAAAATTGTGGAAGAGATGATGAGGATGATGAGGAGTTTGGAAGAGAGTTCCAAAGAGGCTGGACGGCGTGTAGCAGCCATTATGAAAGAAAATACTGAGGCTTTAGAAAAGAAACTTAAGGAAAATTCTGATTCTTTAGAAAATAAACTTAAAGAAAGTGTGAATGATAAACTTAAAGAAAATTCTGATAAACTTAAAGAAAGTTTAAACGATAAACTTAAAGAAAATTCTGATTCTTTAGAAAATAAACTTAAAGAAAATTCTGATTCTTTAGAAAATAAAATTAAAGAAAATTCTGATTCTTTAGAAAGCAGGTTAAAAGGTAACTTGAAAGAAAATTTAAATAGTAAATTTAATTCTATGGAAAGTAAATTTAAAGAGAATTCTGAAATTTTGAAAATGTCACTTGAGAGTAAAATGACTAAATTATGCGAAAAAACACATGAGCTCGAAACTTCATTAGCCACTAACGCAAGTTTAATGGACGATAAATTTCGCGATGCCGATCTTAGATCCCAAAGCTTAGCTGATAGGATAGAACATGGTCTTAGGAAAGTTGGTGAAGACATGATCAACCTAGAAGTCAGAGTGAAGAAAGAGAGTAATGAGATGGGAATTCTAGTTGTTCAACGGTTGACAGAACAATTCAAAGAACTTGTAATGGGAGAAATAAAAGAAGGTGTGATTAATGAATTACAAACTGAAATTAAAACCACAGTTGTCAATGAAATTAAAGACACACTCAAGCTGGAGAACCAAGAGGGAATCAAGGAAATTAGGGAATCTTTGTCATCCCATATTCAAGTAATTTCCAAAGATATCCAAGCAACTCAGAAGGACATATCAGATATGACAGGGTCATTGAAAAGTCACGAGGCTGTTATGAACCAGATATCCACTGATGTCAAGGAGAATTGTAAGGAAACCGAAGCAATTAAAAAAATGGCAGAAGAAAACCATAAGGAACTTAAGGCTATGAAAACCCAAATCAAGGACGAGAAGCAGTCTGACCATCTGTTGAAAATGTCAAGTATGAGGGGAAAAGAACAGATACAGATAAATCTAGGAGCAGATAGAGAAACTGATAGTCAAAGACAGGATGAGGTCAGGACAGTATTTCAATCCAACCCCATAACAGTATTCAAGAATGTAGAGGATAAGCCTTCTAAATTTTCAGGGCGAGATTCTGTGACACCCGTAGAATTCTTGAGAGAAGCAGGTGATTACCTGAAAGATTCCAAAATCCCTAAGGAAAGACAGATCCGAGTGATAGGGAAATTTTTGGAAGGTCCTGCACTTCTTTGGTTTAGAGCTTTTAGGTCCACTCTAACCAATTTTGAGGAGTTTTCTCGTGGGTTATTAAAAAGTTTTGGTCCCCGGAAACCCAACAGCAAGTCAGAGCAGAATTATATTCAAAGAGATTCTCGACGTCACAACCTACTCGATACTCTACGTACTTTTCTGGACAGCTTTCTAAACTGCAACATTTAGATCCGCCGATGCCAGATAATGAATTAATTACTGCATTGATACGTCAGTTTCCAGCAGACGTCCAAAGAACTTTGATCGCTGCTGACATATATAATATGGAGCAATTTGACGAGGTATTGCAGAAACTTGATCATACGAACGCTCAATTCTTCCATCAGAAGGGAGGAAAGAATAACAACGCTGTGTACGCTGTTATGGCCGACAGTTATTCTCAAACACCTCGAGAGATTCGAGAGGGGCGAGAAGAGAAAACGCCGAGGGAAGAGCCCGATAAAAGAGGATGGTACAGTAACAGATACAGTTACAAGCCTTATGCAAGACCGGATGGTGGATATCGATATAATACTCGATGGAGAAGGCCCAGGGATAATCAAGGAAGGTACCAGGAAAGAAGGTACTACGGTAGAAACAACTACAATAACAGAGGGAATGTGGATACTCGTCAGTCCAATGAAGAGTTCAACAAGGAGACGAGGAAGAACTTGGAAGAAAGACACCAAGATAACTTGCAGTTCTTGGAGCAGAGGCCCAATGAACCAGGTCCATCGGGAACACAACAATCCCGGGGGAATGGAAACGAAAAAAAAAACTTCGAATTCACAGTAGAAGATAGAATTTTAAACACTTTCACTTCCAGAATTATTAAATGGCAAGCAGAGGATGATGACTTAATTCAACATAATGACGAACGGAAAGAAATGGGTACAAGAATTAGAATGCCAATCATATCATGCGAAGTATTCGGTATGCCTGTCGATACTTTAATTGATACTGGGGCTATGCTTTGTCTTGTGAGTGAGAAGCTCTATATTCTGTGGAAGCTCAAAGAGAATTTAGAGGAGATTCCAGTATCAGGAATTAAGATTCAAGGAATAATACCCAACAAAATATCTCTGTGTAAAACACAATTATACTTATGTATTACTATTGGAGGACATGATTTCCGACATGTGTTTGTAGTAATGAAGGACATGGCTTTTGACATGATATTGGGAGCGGATTTCATTCAGAAATATCAAGCAGTGATAGACATGAAGACAGAGACGATTAGATTCAAGAATACCGAAGAGATAAACTTCGAGGGAAAAGAAGAGGAAGACATCGAGGGAGATGCTCAATGGTCTCTGATTTTTCATGAAGCTGAAGGAAGAGAAGTCTACACTGAGGAGGAGTCCCCAGAGCTAGGAAAAATTTTGGAAGAGTATCACGATATTTTTGATATTAAACCTGGTGAAATTAAAGATTTTGAATATCGTATTCGTGTAAATGATGATGCACCTTTTCATGCTAAATTGTATCCGGTAGCGGAAAAGCATCGAGAGAGGGTAAAAGTGCTTATCAAAGAGATGGAAAGCAACAATGTGATTGAAAAGTACATTACATCTTATGTCAATCCATTAGCAGTAGTGTCTAAGCAAGATGGAAGTCTGAGGCTATGTTTAGACGCGCGAAATTTGAATTCAAGATTACTGCCAGAGTATGACAGACCACCAATCATTAGGGAACTGTTAAGGAAATTCCAAGGCAAGGTCTGGTTCTCTAATATTGATCTCACTTCGTCCTACCATCACATTAGGCTTAGTGAAGATTCCAAGAAATTTACAGGATTTATGTTTGACCAGCAGACATATGTATTCCGCCGTCTACCATTTGGAGTCAAAACATCTGGATCTGTTTTGATCAGAGCACTGGAACAAAACTTGAGTCCTGAAGTAAAAGAGATAGCAATTCATTACATAGATGATATCCTAATTGCATCTGAGAATAAGGAGGAACATTTGTTACATCTTCAGATGTTATTCGCAGATTTGAGAAAAGCGAACTTTAAAGTAAACCTTCGAAAATGTCAGTTCTTTCGGAAGGAAATAAAATTTTTGGGCCACATTTTGGATGGTGAAGGTTACCGTCCCAATGAGACGAAGATACAGGCGATTGCAAATTTCCCTAGACCTACTAGAGTGAAGAATGTCCGCAGTTTTCTCGGGACATGCCAATTCTTTGCAGGGCATTGTCCAAACTTCACCAAGACGGTTGCACCACTGCAGGAATTATTAAAGAAAGGAAACAAATGGAAATGGAATGAAGATTGTGAACAATCATTTCAAGATGCCAAGAGGTTATTGGTAAACAGCGTGAAATTGGAGTATCCTGACTTTACCAAGAATTTCATCATAGAATCTGATGCATCCACCGTAGGGATTGGAGCTATTCTTCTTCAAGAAGATGACGATCACAAGAGACGTTACCTGGTGTTCATTAGCAGGAAACTTCGTCCATCAGAAAGGAATTATTACACCACAGAGTTAGAAGCACTTGCTGTAATCTTCGCGTTGGAGTCGTGGAAGAAAATGTTAATTGGACATTCAGTAATAGTGAGGACTGATCACCACGCATTGGAGTTTATCTTGAGAACAAAATTTGCCAGTGATAGGATAACTAGATGGTCACTTTTTATTCAACAATTCAACCTAGTTATTGAACACACTCCTGGAAAGTTGAACGTTGGAGCTGATTTATTGAGTAGAGCAGTGGAGTCTACATCTAAGGGTTTTCAAGTTAACCTGACGCAGGAGGATGAGGATACCTTGAGAAGGTTAAGATTGTTGCATTTATCCCAGAGGAGAGACCGACGTTTTAGAAACATTTTTCGTTTTCTACAGGGAGACATGGATCCAAATGATGATGATTTTGTGGAAACTGAAAGAATTTCAAGAGATTTTATGATGTTAGATGGTTTAATCTACAAGTTTGCAGATCCCGACTATACGAAGCTGAGAGTAGTGATACCTCCACGAATGAAAAACCCATTATCTGGATGGCACATCGAATCGCAGGTCATGCTGGAGTAGATAAGACGGTCAACATGATTCAAGAGAAATTTTCGTGGGAGCGAATGCGACAAACTGTCAGGAACACTATTCGAGAATGCGACTTATGCCAAAGGAGTAAACATAATTCCAGATTACTGAGAGAATTACCAAGGCCTATTATTCCTTCTAAGCCTTGTGAAATCTTCGCGACTGATCTATATGGTCCTCTCCCAAAGTCTAAAAGAGGTAACCGATATATTCTGGTGACCATGGATGTTTTCAGCAAATACACTATGTTACACCCAATTCAGAAGGCAAACGCAAAATATTGTGCGAAGAGAATTAGAGACAATGTAATTCCGGAAGCAGGCAAACCGGAATTCCTTTTATCAGATCGTGGACCTCAATTTACATCTTTAGAATTTAGAACCGTCATGAATAATCTTGGGATTAGACAATTGTTTTGTTCTATCAGACATCCTGAAAGCAATCCAGCAGAACGCGTGATGGCTGAAATAGCAAAATTTTGCCGCCTCTATTTTCCAAATGAGCATTGGAAATGGATGGATGTTCTCTCTTTAGCATCCGAATCCATCAACTCTACAATTCATGAGAGTACTGGACAGATTCCCATGTTGCTTCATCATGGAATTAAACCACCAAGATTATGGGATCGAATCATCTCTATTCCACCTGAGATTGAACCAAGTCGTCAGATGAGGGAAACTCTAGCTTTAGACAAGTTGAGGAGCCAAGCTGAGAAAAGAGAGCGCAGAGTGAGAGGAAAACGTTTTCGCAGACCCTTGCGCGTAGGAACTCTTGTTTTAGTGAAGAGACCTACACCCTCTGACGTGCAAAATCGAGTGTACTCGAAGTTTGCAAGCCTTTACGCTGGACCCTATCGTATTGTGGAAGTTAACAACAATGGAAGCTATGAAATCGCTAATACACGAACTGGTAACATCGTGGGAACTTATAATGCATCAAATTTGAAGATTTATTATTCAAGAACCAGATGATTTAATGTGTAGATAGGAAAAGTAAAAATTTTTCAATTTTTATTTTTTGCTAGGTGTGGGGTGGATGTGCCCAACTCTAGGAATGTGTATTCCAAGATTCAGACACCTAGATATCAAGGGAAAGGCTACAGCCGCTTTTGAAAGTTGAGATATTTGAATATCGCGCTCCATTGCTTCTAGAAGCAATTGGAAATTTTATGCAGCTAAGAGCATGTCAAGTGACGTAGCAAGTAGTAGCAGAGGTCGAGACTATTTATTGATTAAATAGTTAGCCATGGAGTAGAGACTTGAGACTTGGATCAGATTACTGGCACGGCCAAATGAAAGAGAATGCACTTAGTATCAAGTAAATCGGACCAGGGATACCAGAGATATGAGGATTTCCAGATTTCAGCTGATTCAGCGTGACCCTGACCGTTTTGAATAAAAGCCGGCCGGCCCAACCAACTTCAGCTCACTTCGAAACAAGCACTTGCCTAGCATGGTGCCGCTACGCTGAGCCAAGGCACATGGTTGCCGGATCTACGCAGAAGTTATTTTCAAAGTTGTGGTAGTCACAAAAGTGCTGCGCTACAAGTGGAACTTAGTAAGTTTCCGGCAAGAGAGAATCACTAAGGTGATTGATATTTTTCAATGGACACTGGTGAAATATTTTTATTTCTACATGGACATATGCTAAACTTTGTCTAGAATAGTACTTTGTCACAGACCAGTAATAATCTAATACTTGGATATTTTAGTCCATTTCAGTCAGTTTCATTATTTGTAACTTGATAACCACTTCGATCTTTCAGTATATTGAAGGCCAGTCTATCACGGTGTTGTTCATTAGCCAACGAAGGGAAACTATATGTTGCTTCGCGCATGATAGATGGTGTGAAACCATGCCCAGGGAACGATCTTCAGAACAGCCGTTGATTGGTTAGACTGTCAGTGTTTTCTTGTACTGAAACGATTACCGTGAGTTATGTTACAACTGACATATTTGAGAATAGATCACTTAGATCTGACCCCATTTAAGCGAACGGCTATGGTTTTGACAGGAGCCAATATTAAAATGGATCAACAGTTACTTCAAACGTCAAGAGATATTACCACTATGTCTTGTTAGACGGATTGTGGGTATATAATGGCGGCCGATACAAGGATTAGACGTGCGTGTCCGACAGGGCATGTTTCTGGATAAATCTGGTACAGACCAGGTTCACTACGCTTCAAGACCATCAAGAAATGTAAGCCACATTTTGACTTTATATTATGCCTAGCTAATTGGAACAAACTATTTTTCTGCAGATGACCAACACATTTATTTTTCTTCGTATTTAAATCTTGCAATGATTTACGCAAGACATATTAGAGTTATTCTGAGTATTTTCAGCACTCAGAACAGTTTAGGATCGATGACCGAGCATAACGAGGATTTATTAGAATATTTCATATTTTTGGGAAGTCACGGAAAACCGTCGATGTAACTGCAAAAGTTAAATTATTTTTTGTTGAGGAATGGATATTTTATCCATATTCGAAGGTTCGAACATTGGATTCTCACATAATGAAATAATAATTAAATATATTTAAAATAATATAACTAATAATAATAATCCACTAATAATAATAATAATGATTTTCATAACTTTTCTAAATAATTTTTGGATCTTATATTTTTCTAGTCTGGACAAACCGGAGGCAGACAGGTTTTTCTCCGGGTACTCCGGTTTTCCCTGTCAAAAATTTCATTCCAGCAACACTCTCCACTATCATTTCATTTCATCTGTCATTCATTTAATCATTGCCCCAGAGGAGTGCGTCAGGCCTCGGCAGCCGGCACAGTTCATATCCTCGCCGCTAGATGGGGGCTTCATTCATTCCATTCCTGACCCGGTCGGTGACTGGAAGCAGGCTGTGGATTTTCATTTTCATATTTTTCTAATAATCATATGTATTGAGAGAGAGCCTATGAAGTAGTTTAATCATTTCTAGTTTGGAACAGGTGATTTTCCGAAGGAGAGTGGTTAGCGCAAGCCCGCATTCAACCAACATTTCAGTTCTGGTTGAACAGTTTATATTTGCAATGAGTAAAGTATATTTTTCAGATAAAACGGAGAGGCATGAAACGGGAAGCAATTGATAATTGTATCAAATAGGATATTTTTGTATTTATATAAAATCATGACGTAAATACACATTCGAAAGTGAAATAAAGAGTATCATAAGTATGGTAACTTCACGGGTTGAACTGAATGGTAAAATAAAATAAACTTGTAAGTTTATAAATCTTCCAGTGTTGATAACAAGCAGAGGCTTGATTTATTGTATAAATTTTGGGAAGAAAGTTTATGTGTGTGGAGTAGTTGAAATGCCATTCCCAGGTGCGCATGTTTAAGTCGCAGGAATGAGGAGTTTTATTTGAGCATCAATCAAATAGCAGGTTCGATGGCTCAGGTTTATAGAAGGAGTATTGGAACTACACATTGCGTCGTATGAATGACCCGAAGGTTATTTCTTAAAAACCATCAGTTATTATTTCAACCTTGTTTACGGATTCCATTTAGACTTTGATTTTGCTAGAACCCGGATTTGTCATGATAGTAGTTTATTCTTCTTCAGAGGAAGACCTTTGCCGTTGTTGTTGTAATATTGTGTTCTTACACAAATAATAGAATGGGCCACTGCCAATTAAAAATAATTCTATAACCACGAATAATTTGAAGGATGTTTTCAATCCTAGTGCCATGAACTAAATGAATTTATTATGAAGCTACAATTCTTATTTCCGCATTCTGTCGAAGAATTGCAAGTTGTGAAAGTTGCTAAAATGGCCATGAATATAAATATTTTTCATAATAATGATTCCAAGTGGAAAGTCAAATAGTTGAATGGTTCAACAATTTATTGGTCAAGTTGATGATTCAGAAATCATATATTTTGTTAGGAACTTGAAGTTCATAATCGAGTCACTTCTCGAAACGTTTAATGTCAGAAGAACAATTAATTTTGTTGTGCTTCGCACAGTTCTTCGATGCTATGCTCAAGGTCAAATACTTTTCAGATGTCATTAATATGTGTAAATAACTTGTGTTGATTCAGAAATAATATTTTTGACAATATATTTTTAAAACTGGAAAATTAAGTGAAAGTTAAAAATTATATGAACATTTATTCTACGAGTGTTAATATTATGTAAACAGTGAACTACGATATTTCCCGTAGAGACAATTAAATTTGAACTGGATTTAATCATGAATATTGAATATAATTTTGGAACACAGTCTACAGGACTAATAATCAGACTTGTGTTTCCAAAGATAATTGTCCAATGTGTTTGGAAAATTCTGTACATTATGTAAATAGGAGTATGGGTCGCCACACGTGAGTGATGCTACTTTGAGCATTTTTGCAGTCAATTTTAAATTCAAAATAAAATGAGATAATTTTACATGATGTGTTATGCCCAGTTGAATCTCCTTCTATCATTATTGTTGCATTGAGCCAAAAATCAGTAAAGCATTTTTTTTCATTTGATGTCGCTTTTGCGATTTGCTTTAACCCAACTGGCGCCCCGGGATATTTTAACTCTCGTGCTGACTGATTATTGGTAAAATGCATATGTGGTCGTGCGGACTCCGGTCTAAACGGGCACAGTAGCCCACGGTATAATGACGGGCTTGGTAGAGTTCAGATCTGTAGTGTGCAGCAGGTTAGCAGTCGTAGCCTACGGTATAATGACGGGCTTGGTGGAATTCATATCTGTAGTGTGCAGCAGGTCAGCAGTCGTAGGCTACGGTATAATGACGGGCTTGGTAGAGTTCAGATCTGTAGTGTGCAGCAGGTTAGCAGTCGTAGCTTACGGTATAATGACGGGCTTGGTAGAGTTCAGGTCCGTCGTGTGCAGCAGGTCAGCATTCGTAGCCTACTGTATAATGACGGGCTTGGTAGAGTTCAGGTCCGTCGTGTGCAGCAGGTGAGCAGTCGCAGCCTACGGTATAATGACGGGCTTGGTAGAGTTCAGATCTGTAGTGTGCAGCAGGTTAGCAGTCATAGCCAACGGTATAATGACGGGCTTGGTAGAGTTCAGATCTGTAGTATGCAGCAGGTTAGCAGTCGTAGCTTACGGTATAATGACGGGCTTGGTAGAGTTCAGGTCCGTCGTGTGCAGCAGGTCAGCAGTCGTTGCCTACTGTATAATGACGGGCTTGGTAGAGTTCAGATCTGTAGTGTGCAGCAGGTTAGCAGTCGTAGCTTACGGTATAATGACGGGCTTGGTAGAGTTCAGGTCCGTCGTGTGCAGCAGGTCAGCAGTCGTTGCCTACTGTATAATGACGGGCTTGGTAGAGTTCAGGTCCGTCGTGTGCAGCAGGTCAGCAGTCGTAGCCACACGGTATAATGACGGGCTTGGTAGAGTTCAGATCTGTAGCGTGCAGCAGGTCAGCAGCCGTAGCCTACGGTATATTGACGGGCTTGGTAGAGTTCAGATCTGTAGTGTGCAGCAGGTCAGCAGTCGTAGCCTACGGTATAATGACGGGCTTGGTAGAGTTCAGATCTGTAGTGTGCAGCAGGTCAGCAGTCGTACCCTACTGTATAATGACGGGCTTGGTAGAGTTCAGACCTGTAGTGTGCAGCAGGTTAGCAGCCGTAGCCTACGGTATAATGACGGGCTTGGTAGAGTTCAGATCTGTAGTGTGGAGCAGTTCTGCAGTTGTAGTCTACGGTATAATGACAGGCTTGGTGGGGTTCAGGTCTGTGGTGTGGAGCAGGTTAGCAGTCGTAGCCTACGGTATAATGACGGGCTTGGTAGAGTTCAGATCTGTAGTGTGCAGCAGGTCAGCAGTCGTAGCCTACGGTATAATGACGGGCTTGGTAGAGTTCAGATCTGTAGTGTGCAGCAGGTCAGCAGTCGTAGCCTACGGTATATTGACGGGCTTGGTGGGGTTCAGGTCTGTGGTGTGGAGCAGGTTAGCAGTCGTAGCCTACGGTATAATGACGGGCTTGGTAGAGTTCAGATCTGTAGTGTGCAGCAGGTCAGCAGTCGTAGCCTACTTTATAATGACAGGCTTGGTAGAGTTCAGATCTGTAGTGTGCAGCAGGTTAGCAGCAGTAGCCTACGGTATAATGACGGGCTTGGTAGAGTTCAGGTCCGTCGTGTGCAGCAGGTCAGCAGTCGTAGCCTACGGTATAATGACGGGCTTGGTAGAGTTCAGTTCTGTAGTGTGCAGCAGGTCAGCAGCCGTAGCCTACGGTATAATGACGGGCTTGGTAGAGTTCAGATCTGTAGTGTGCAGCAGGTCAGCAGTCGTAGCCTACGGTATAATGACGGGCTTGGTGGAGTTCAGGTCCGTCGTGTGCAGCAGGTCAGCAGTCGTAGCCTACTGTATAATGACGGGCTTGGTAGAGTTCGGATCTGTAGTAAGCAGCAGGTCAGCAATCGTAGCCTACGGTATAATGACGGGCTTGGTGGAGTTCAGGTCCGTCGTGTGCAGCAGGTCAGCAGTCGTAGCCTACAGTATAATGACGGGCTTGGTAGAGTTTAGATCTGTAGTGTGCAGCAGGTTAGCAGTCGTAGCCTACGGCATAATGACTGGCTTGGTGGAGTTCAGATCTGTAGTGTGCAGCAGGTCAGCAGCCGTAGCCTACTGTATAATGACGGGCTTGGTAGAGTTCAGATCTGTAGTGTGCAGCAGGTTAGCAGCCGTAGCCTACGGCATAATGACGAGCTTGGTGGAGTTCAGATCTGTAGTGTGCAGCAGGTCAGCAGTCGTAGCCTACGGTATAATGACGGGCTTGGTAGAGTTCAGATCTGTAGTGTGCAGCAGGTTAGCAGCCGTAGCCTACGGTATAATGACGAGCTTGGTGGAGTTCAGATCTGTAGTGTGCAGCAGGTCAGCAGTCGTAGCCTACGGTATAATGACGGGCTTGGTAGAGTTCAGATCTATAGTGTGCAGCAGGTCAGCAGTCGTAGCCTACGGTATAATGACGGGCTTGGTAGAGTTCAGATCTGTAGTATGCAGCAGGTCAGCAGTCGTAGCCTACTGTATAATGACGGGCTTGGTAGAGTTCAGATCTGTCGTGTGCAGCAGGTCAGCAGTCGTAGCCTACGGTATAATGACGGGCTTGGTGGAGTTCAGGTCCGTCGTGTGCAGCAGGTCAGCAGCCGTAGCCTACGGTATAATGACGGGCTTGGTAGAGTTCAGATCTGTCGTGTGCAGCAGGTCAGCAGCCGTAGCCTACTGTATAATGACGGGCTTGGTAGAGTTCAGATCTGTAGTGTGCAGCAGGTTAGCAGCCGTAGCCTACGGTGTAATGACGGGCTTGGTGGAGTTCATATCTGTAGTGTGGAGCAGGTTAGCAGTCGTAGCCTACGGTGTAATGACGGGCTTGGTGATGTTCAGATCTGTAGTGTGCAGCATGTTAGCAGCCGTAGCCTACGGTATAATGACGGGCTTGGTAGAGTTCTGATCTGTAGTGTGGAGCAGGTTAGCAGTCGTAGCCTACGGTGTAATGACGGGCTTGGTGATGTTCAGATCTGTAGTGTGCAGCATGTTAGCAGCCGTAGCCTACGGTATAATGACGGGCTTGGTAGAGTTCTGATCTGTAGTGTGCAGCAGGTCAGCAGCCGTAGCCTACGGTATAATGACGGGCTTGGAGGAGTTCAGGTCCGTCGTGTGGAGCAGGTCAGCAGTCGTAGCCTACTGTATAATGACGGGCTTGGTAGAGTTCAGATATGTAGTGTGCCGCAGGACAGCAGCCGTAGCCTACGGTATAATGACGGGCTTGGTAGAGTTCAGATCTGTAGTGTGCAGCAGGTCAGCAGTCGTAGCCTACTGTATAATGACGGGCTTGGTGGAGTTCAGGTCCGTCGTGTGGAGCAGGTCAGCAGTCGTAGCTTACGTTTTAATGACGGGCTTGGTGGAGTTCAGATCTGTAGTGTGCAGCATGTTAGCAGCCGTAGCCTATGGTATAATGACGGGCTTGGTGGAGTCCAGATCTGTAGTGTGGAGCAGGTTAGCAGTCGTAGCCTACGGTATAATGACGGGCTTGGTAGAGTTCAGATCTGTAGTGTGGAGCAGGTTAGCAGTCGTAGCCTACGGTATAATGACGGGCTTGGTAGAGTTCAGATCTGTAGTGTGCAGCAGGTCAGCAGCCGTAGCCTACGGTATAATGACGGGCTTGGTAGAGTTCAGATATGTAGTGTGCCGCAGGACAGCAGCCGTAGCCTACGGTATAATGACGGGCTTGGTAGAGTTCAGATCTGTAGTGTGCAGCAGGTCAGCAGTCGTAGCCTACTGTATAATGACGGGCTTGGTGGAGTTCAGGTCCGTCGTGTGGAGCAGGTCAGCAGTCGTAGCTTACGTTTTAATGACGGGCTTGGTGGAGTTCAGATCTGTAGTGTGCAGCATGTTAGCAGCCGTAGCCTACGGTATAATGACGGGCTTGGTGGAGTCCAGATCTGTAGTGTGGAGCAGGTTAGCAGTCGTAGCCTACGGTATAATGACGGGCTTGGTAGAGTTCAGATCTGTAGTGTGGAGCAGGTTAGCAGTCGTAGCCTACGGTATAATGACGGGCTTGGTAGAGTTCAGATCTGTAGTGTGCAGCAGGTTAGCAGCCGTAGCCTACGGTATAATGACGGGCTTGGTGGAGTTCAGGTCCGTCGTGTGGAGCAGGTCAGCAGTCGTAGCCTACTGTATAATGACGGGCTTGGTGATGTTCAGATCTGTAGTGTGCAGCATGTTAGCAGCCGTAGCCTACGGTGTAATGACGGGCTTGGTGATGATCAGATCTGTAGTGTGCAGCATGTTAGCAGCCGTAGCCTACGGTATAATGACGGGCTTGGTAGAGTTCAGATCTGTAGTGTGCAGCAGGTCAGCAGTCGTAGCCTACTGTATAATGACGGGCTTGGTGGAGTTCAGGTCCGTCGTGTGGAGCAGGTCAGCAGTCGTAGCTTACGTTTTAATGACGGGCTTGGTGGAGTTCAGATCTATAGTGTGTAGCATGTTAGCAGCCGTAGCCTACGGTATAATGACGGGCTTGGTAAAGTTCAGATCTGTAGTGTGGAGCAGGTTAGCAGTCGTAGCCTACGGTGTAATGACGGGCTTGGTGGAGTTCAGATCTGTAGTGTGCAGCATGTTAGCAGCCGTAGCCTACGGTATAATGACGGGCTTGGTAGAGTTCAGATCTGTAGTGTGGAGCAGGTTAGCAGTCGTAGCCTACGGTATAATGACGGGCTTGGTAGAGTTCAGATCTGTAGTGTGCAGCAGGTCAGCAGCCGTAGCCTACGGTATAATGACGGGCTTGGTGGAGTTCAGGTCCGTCGTGTGGAGCAGGTCAGCAGTCGTAGCCTACTGTATAATGACGGGCTTGGTAGAGTTCAAATCTGTAGTGTGCAGCAGGTCAGCAGCCGTAGCCTACGGTATAATGACGGGCTTGGTGGAGTTCAGGTCCGTCGTGTGGAGCAGGTCAGCAGTCGTAGCCTACGGTATAATGACGGGTTTGGTAGCGTTCAGATCTGTAGTGTGCAGCAGGTCAGCAGCCGTAGCCTACGGTATAATGACGGGCTTGTTGGAGTTCAGGTCCGTCGTGTGGAGCGGATCAGCAGTCGTAGTCTACGAAGTACGTCCAGAAAGTAAGTTGGTAATTACATTAAATTGTGTACAGATACAGAAAAATTATTTATTGCACAAAATTCTACAACCCTTTAACTACTTTTCCACATAACTGCCGAAATGTTGCAGGCATTTGTCGTAGCGTGGCACAAGTTTTTGTATACCTTCTTCATAGACGTGTGCCGCCTGTTTCTTCAACTAGTTGTACGTGCCGCTGCAGCGCAGTTCCGCATATGCGCGGTAGACGCTCTGTATCAAGGAGAAGAAAAGTGCGCTATTTGGAGAGCGCTGTCAGCCACGTACGCGTTGTTGTGCATGTTTAGTCGTACAATGTCGGTGTTGATTGAAAATCCCGCCGCTTGTGAAATCATATCTGTGATTCGTTTTCTGAATGCTAGGAAAGTGAAACCAATTGAAATTTATCGGCAAATTTGCGAAGTGTATGGACAAAATGCGATGAGTGATTCAATGGTGAGATGATGGGCCCGACAGTTCAATGAAAGACGTAGTGAAGAGCACGATGAAGAACGAAGTGGGCGTCCATCTTTGTTTTCAGAAGAACTGGTTCACGCGATTGATGACAAGATCCGGGAAAACCGCAGGTTTACAATTAGTGCTCTCGCTATGGAATTTCCCCAAATCTCACGATCACTAATTCATCAAATTGTTACCGAAAAACTGAACTTTCGTAAACTTTGCCGTCGTTGGGTACCAAAGATTCTTACGGAGCAACACAAAACAAAACGGATGGGTAGTGCACTTCAGTTTTTGACCCGTTACAATGAAGGCGGCGAAGAATTTCTGACACAGATAGTCACAGGAGATGAAACTTGGGTTTCTTACGACACCCCTGAAAGTAAGCGGCAATCAATGGAATGGAGACACACTTCATCCCCAGCAAAGGTTATGCCGAAACAAATCTTGACACCTCGGAAAATGATGTGCACAGTGTTCTGGGACTGGAAAGGCATCTTACTCATTGATTTCTTACCGCGTGGTCAAACAATCAACGCAGATGCTTACTGCGAGACACTTAGGAAATTGCGCCGCGCAATACAGAATAAGCGCCGAGGGTTGCTGTCAAAAGTTGTTGTTTTTCTTCACGACAACGCACGACCACATACTGCAAATGTGACGAAAAACCTCCTACAGGGATTTGGCTGGGACGTGTTTGACCACTCTCCGTACAGCCCTGACCTCGCTCCTAGCGACTTTCATCTGTTCACACATCTCAAGTCTTTCCTTGGCGGTCAACACTTCAACAATGACGACGAGCTGAAAGAAGATGTTTCCAACTGGTTGAAGACACAGGCGGCAAACTTCCATGAAGAAGGTATCCAAAAACTTGTGTCACGCTATGACAAAAGTTCGGCAGCTATGTGGAAAAGTAGTTTAAGAGGTGTAGAATGTTGTGCAATAAATAATTTATCTGTATGTGTACACAATTTAATTTTATTACCAAACGGAACTTACTTTCTGGACGTGCCTCGTATAATGACGGAATTGATGGATTTTTGGTCAAATATTCATGTTCTTAGTGTGTAGAAATTGCAGCCAAGGGTTTGCTGGATGATAACGCCAGGCTACACACAGCCAACCCATTTGCATATTCCTTCTGCACTACGTTTGTAATGGACTCTGCATCCTCTCATAAGTTGTTGCATCATGAGCATCGAGTTCATCAGCCACATGTACTTCGGGGTGCGTATGTGTTTGTAATTGAAGCTAGGATTTGAAAGGAGGCTGCTGTGGCCTTATGTTAGGAACCTTCCCGGCATATTCCCTGAGTGAAAATGGTTGACCATGGGAAACCACTTCTATGATGACTGAGGTGGTAATCGAACCCTTTTCTTTTCAGTTTTCTTCACGAGGCTGAGTGTCACGTGCTCCAATCCTCAGACTCGAATTAAATTTCTAGGTAGGAAGATACAGAAGAAATTTGAATTCATGGAAAGATGAAGAAAAATATCATGATCTTAAAAATACGTTATAGAAATGCAGGCAAATTTGTTCTAGAAATAAAGCGCGAAGTATTCCCGCTTGTTGTGGAAAGGGCGCTATCGAAATTTTTGACAAATAGGGAAGAGAGAAGTCACAGATCGAGGCCTTTTTGTGAAGGTCTGAGGGAGACGAATGTGTTGCGAGTCGAGACCCGAGCACGGTCTTTCTGAACTACTGTATAGTGAACGGCAATCGCGACGGTACTGACGGCCAACATTAGTGCGGTCGATTGCACTAGCATCAGTGAACAAAGAGCAGACTTGCAATATTTTCGACTTTGGTAACCCGAACACAGTGAATTCTTGTGAACTTTGAACAATTTACGGAAGAACATAAGTTATATGATAAAAGTGTGTGAACTTACTGAATTTACGAGTGACATTTGATAAATTGTTAATTATATGAAACATTGTGAAAACGTCTACAACGAAAATTATTTAATGAATAATTGTTAATAAATCTACGACGGATTTTCAACAAAATATACTTAGAATTATAAAAGACATTACAGTACTATTCTACATATTACAACAACATTCTACGAGCTTACAAATATTATTGTGAATCAATATCAACATTATTATAATAGATATACTGTACCCGTTCGTCCTGGGGATGCGATGACCCATCTGCTATTACATCGCATTCCTGGAGTTCCAGGACAGAGCGGAGTTAAATGAACCTCTAGTCAAATAAGTAATGTGTCGGAAATTCAGCTGAGATATCGAAAAAGCAGTGGGTAACACGAGACAAAGTATCTCTAGGGTCGTTACGGGCTTAAAATTAATAAAAAAAATTACAAATATAAATGGGCGCCATCAACTGAATTCCTAGCAAACCACCTCCTTTCCGGTTAAGCCTTACTCAAGACAAGGAAAGAAAAAGGAAAATCACATCATTATCAGATCACAACTAAGATAAAAACAAATTTATTTCACTTTGATAGTCAGACAGACATTTTAAATATACCTCCTACCTGAGAGTATGGTCGAATGCCAACGTTAAATTGTCATTGTCCAAAAATCGAACCATCTCTTTTCTAATCAAAAATATTTCATCCACATAAAACAGAAAAATCTCTAAAGTTCTCTTGGGTTCTCAGGATCACTGTAGCACTATGTCTTTCGTCACTGACATTTGTGATACCTGAGACCTAATTTCTCTTTAATTTAACATCATAAATGTGGATTTGAAAAAGTTATTAATCTGTCTAAACATACACATATTATAATCACATATTTTAAATATCACGTATTTTATGGCTTGCATGGCATAATTTAAATGTTGAACATGTTAGTCAAATGCTCCTAAACATCGAATAATAAATTTACACTATTTACATTGTTATTCATAATTACTTGTTTGTGAATTACAGAAAATTCACTTCTCATTGGTCATCATTATCATCATCATCAAAATTAAACATTTCTCACATTAATTCTCATCTCAAAATTCAACATATTCCTGTCAGAATCATTAACTCATCACCATTAAATCATTTAAATACTCAACTCAAGTTGCAATTCCTCAAACTATATCTCAATTAAATTTATTTAATTCCATATAAATTCATTAATCATCAGATTCTTTAATTAATTATCACCTTCTAATTTAGTTATTCATCATCTATCCAATCATCTATTAATTTATTTAAATCAGTTTATTCATCCAATCTTTAATTCATCCATTTATTTAATTCATTGATTTATTCCAAAATTTAATTTATCAAATTATTTAAATTTTACTCTTCTGGTTATTTAGATTTTTATTATTTCATCTAGTCATTCTGATTTTTATTTCATTAGGTCAGATCATTAATATGCTTAACTTTCAGATTATTATTTCATTAATTATTATTCTCAGAAAATCTTGTATTATCAACTTTATTTATTTGTTTAATTTCCTAACAAATTGTTTAATATGGGTTATAGAACGTTGTCTTACAGTTTTATTACTTCCAAGTTATATCTCGTATTTAATTTTCATGCCAAAAAATATTATTGCCTTCACGACATCACGTTGGATCTGACTATCCACAACTACATTATATATCCTCAATTCTTCAAATATCACATTTGAATACATCAATTATTCCACAAAACTCCATAAATATTCAGCACATACAGCATGAATCTCAACAATTACGCTAGACTGGGTTCAACAACCTCATGTCTGCTTCAAAATGCATTAGCAACATTGCAACTATCACTTGGCAACTTCCCCAAAATGCCTATCACAAACTTCACTTAACCATGTTGCATGATCTACAAAAAATATATAACTGGCTTCAAATTATCAACGCACACAATCTCCAATAACTGTAATTAATCTGATCACATCTAGACAACTTCTTAAACTATTGGAAAAATATTACCTTAGTAATTCAAGATTTGCTTTCAAATAGCATAAATTCTCTTACAATTCTCATAATTCACATCACAGAAAAACACCAATGTGCTATAATCTCTCATATCAAAATCTGCAATACTGATCTGCCTTAAAATAAATCTGACCATTAATGATTCATCTTACAAGATTCAATTACTTTAAATCCTTCTCAAAGGTATCAAACACAATCATCAAAAATCATCAAAAGGATCAGCTGTACCAGCTGTTAAACTGAAATTACTCTCAAAAGAGTATAGCAACAAAATATTGGATTGGCAAACAAGAATTACAAATGTAACCCTGCTGACATTTATCGTTACTTTATTTAACATAAGTTCGACTGATATGTGACTAGTAGTTCCTTGTTTGATTCACTTACAATCTCATGTACACTCGGATGATAAAAATGAGTCCCTCAATGGCAAGTAAGATGAGTAACCACCGTACAATCGTATAAATACGAAAGACCTCGCCCCGTCGACTAATCATGATAGTGCCCTAAGCGATGGGTAAGATAAGTAACCACCATACAATCGTATAAATACGAAAGACCCCATCTCGAAGACTATATGAGTGAATGTACCAGATAGGAATCAACAAGTCTCTAGTTGTCATATAAAAGCGATATTCATTCACTAAAGTGAATAACATCTTAATATCTCCAAACAATCCAATGGAAAAATAATCCCTACTGATGAATAATACACACTCGCTAGTATGCAATGAACTGATGAAGTAATATAGATAATCAATTGCAGATCACGAGTTCGAAATACTCGTTACACAAAAAAAACTATTCATGAAAAAATATCCTTACTGGAAAAATGTCTAAAAGACCTAACATCTGCTTAATAAAGCCAACCAATGGTGAGAATTTCGTATAATGTTGCCTGCCATGTCATATGGTCACGCCATATTCTAGCAAAATTTCGAAGCATATAAAGTCAAAGCCATGTCTTAAACAATCGTATCACTCCTATTAGAAAAATATACATGTGTGCCCAGTATTCATGAAAATAATCGTATCAGGTAGATATAACTCTTACAGTACCTTCTCATAATCAGCTGTTATTAAATTTCAAAGATCGTCGATTTTCCCTATGTAATGAATTTCTCGAAAGATCGGCGTGAATATCATTCCATCCATGCAATGACGTTTGCCTTCGAATCCCAAGTGAATCAGCTGGTGGACCTCCTCCTCGTCAGGAATCGAATCCATCGCTCCGTGGTGCCATCGCGTCTCTGTCTGCGTTTACTCCGTCATGATAAACTTCTGGTTATCCATAGCGGATATTGTCCAAATCCTCACGAAAAAGTTCATAGAAACAGCGGACCCCCTATTCCTCTTCTACGTTACGCCACTGTTCTATACAATGTTCGCTTTGAGTGTTGAAAGTTCAATTTCCACAGCGGTTCAGTTTTACTTGGAGAAAATAAAATTGTTTTATCAGAGTGTCTAAGTTTATGAAACACCCTGTAGCTGTGTTCATACTCGGTAATTCATAACACTTCTTAAGACTGACTTGCATTAATGCACGAGCTAATGTTCCTAAGTGCATTTGCTTACAACATTCCGTTTGCTTAGAAATTGTTAATGTAACTTGGAATGCGCTATGAAATGCATAGTCGTAATGTCATTGAGAAAAACTATGTTCTTTCGAAGTTCCCAGTTGCAGTATCACGTAACTATTTGTCTTTATAATTCAAGTGCTGAATAAACGTTCCAACTCAACTAAATGAGGTTCAGCTTCTGTTATAATGCTTGCGTATAATAATGGGAATTAACCCGCACGGCCCTACTGCTATGCCATAATAATCTCCGCATAAAGCTAGCCTCGCCATGTCGTTCTACGTTGAAATGCAGCTTGGAATAAAGTTCTCCAACTACTCGCAATGCTGTTTTAAAATATCCCGGCCGTCTATGCTTGCTTGCTCCGCAAGTCCGCCTGGCCCACTGACCTACTTGTCGCTCGCCGCTCGGAGAAGCCGAAACTGTCCCCTGCACTTTCCGTGACAGTTTCTGTTCGCTGCTCGGTGAAGCTGAAACTGTCGCCTGCACTTTCCGTGACAGTTTCTGTTCGCTGCACGATCTATACCATGCGCCTGGCGTGTGTTACTCAGCTTGACTTCCTTGCTTGGCTCACAGATCTAGACTGATAGTGTCTGCACCGCCTCGACCCTTACCTGCCTGATGCGGTCACGTGACGTCCTCCCCACCACCGTGGTCTTGCGTCACAGATATAATCTCGAACCCCCATCATCTCGGCTATTAAGTTATAAAATAACTTAAGGATTATCTGACTTCCTTCAAATTATTACCACACATAATGCATGTTATATCTCCTCTTCTAAGATGTTTAAATACCATGTTCCATATAGATCTTAATAAAGCTTCATATTTCCATCCATAATTCCATCTGCTTAACTGCGGTCAGCGCCTTCTAAATCCTAGACCTACTACGTCATCCTGACATTCCTCTTGACTCGATCTGAGCGCTATCTTTCCTTAACTCTTCTCAAAACCTCAACTACGGCTTAATGTCTGCTGGCGTAGCCGATAGCCTCAAATAGGTATCGGGTACATCTCTCCCGTACATCTCCTTTTTTTATCAGGATTGAGAAAAAAAATACACTCTCAGGCATTCTATATATAACACATGTACACGATAGCTCTACAATTCTCTTAATCAGCATGATGGTACTTTCTAATGCTAGCTGCATTAAAAGTTCCTACAACTTCATCAGTATCCATTCTGACAATCTTGTAGCTATTATTTCGGTACGTTTCTTCAATACGGAATGGACCAGCATACAATGGCGCAAATTTATGGTAGATCTTCAGTTGAAGGTTCGAAGTGACTGGCTTCCTGATCAGCACCTCGTCATTTTCTTGAAACGGCTCGTGGAACCTCCTTCCTGCCTGTCTCCTGGCTCTCTTCTCCGCCTGTCTTCTGAGTCTCTCTCCTGCCATCTCGACTCGTCTTTCTTGTGTGGGTTGAGGATCTACTGGTGCCCTCACGACTCGGTCCCATGGTCTATCCGGTTTCAATCCATGATGAAGCATTGACGGAATCTGTCCTGTGCTTTCATGTACTGTGGAATTCAAGCATTGACTAATGATGGGTATCACTTCCATCCATCTATGGTGCTGCCTTGACACATATAAGCGACACATCTTACTGATTTCCGGCATAATTCTTTCGGCTGGATTTCTCTCTGGATACCGCACAGAATTAAACACATGCCTTATTCCTAAACGATCCATAGCAGTAGAAAATTCCATACTGGTAATTTGTGATCCATGGTCACTCAACAAAACTTCAGGTTTCCCCATGCTCGGAATAACTGTTTTCTCTAATCTGTTGATCACGTACTTGGATGTAGCTTTCTGGATAGGGCATAGAGATACGTATTTAGAAAATACGTCTACTATTACCAAAACGAACTGATTTCCTTTCGTCGAACGAGGAATCGGACCGAAAATGTCCGTAGCGAAAAGTTCTCTTGGCTTGCTGGGTAATATTGATCTAGGAACCTCTTTCATTAACTTAGATGAGTATTTACTTCGCTGACAACTGTCACAGGTCTTTATGACGTCGCGAATCGTTTGTCCCATTTGTCTCCAAACGAAGGTTTCTTGAGCGAGAGCCAAAGTCTTGTCTACACCTACATGAGCTGCAGTTCGGTGTATCATCCAAATAACTGGTTTGACAAGCTTGGGTGGGATCACTACTCTAAGTTTAGTATGATCCTGGTCGATATATTGGCATATAACACCTCCCATAATATGGTATTTTCTAGCCTCTATCTCGGTTCTTTGAAAATCTGGATCAGCGTTGTCCATCCTGCGTGTCAAAAAACGGTAAATTCTTCGCAAAGGTGCATATCTCCTCTGAGTTTGCGCTAACATCTTCAACTTTTCTAGAGTACCATTATCCTCTTGAATCAAATTTATATGGTTGACAATTACTTCCTCACAAGGGTTTCTGCTCAACACATCTGCTAACAGATTTAATTTCCCAGGTCTATGTACAACAGTTGGGTTAAATTGTTGTAAGAATAGAGCCCATCTGGTGATGCGGTCACTCGCTAAATCTGTCTTCATAATAAATTGGAGGGGTTTATAATTTGTGATCACTGTTATGTCATGTCCAAACAACACCTTCTTCCACGTTTTAAGAGCATGAACCACTGCTAATGCCTCTAACTCAGTTGCATAGTAATTCTTCTCACAATTCCTGAGCTTGCGACTGGTGAAAGTTAAATACCTATGTTTCTTGTCATCATCCAACTGATATAGGATCCCACTGATACCTATTTTGGATGCGTCTGTCTCCACAAAAAATCTTCTTGTAAAATCTGGGTACTCAAGCTTGATATTTTGGATCAACATTTTCTTAGCCGCTAAAAACGCTTGATTGCATTTATCGTCCCATTTCCATCGATTTCCCTTTCTTAGTAAATCCTGCAGAGGTGCCATCGTTTCAGTATATTCAGGACAATGTGTTGAAAAGAACTGACACATGCCTAAAAACTGCCGTACCTCTTTAATCTTTCGTGGGGTTGGAAACTCTGAAATTGCCATGATCTTCTTTGGATTGGGCCTATAACCATCTCCATCGATTCTATGTCCAAGAAATTCAATTTCTTCATGAAAGAACTGACATTTATTGAAATTCACCTTGAAGTTCGTCCTCCTAAGATCTTCAAAAAGCATTCGAAGGTGCCTGATATGTTCTTCCGCTGTCTCAGACGCTATAATCAGGTCATCAATATAGCTCACCACATGCTCCTTAACTGCATCTGACAAATTTTCATCTAGTGCTCGGATCATCACCGGACCACTATTTTTCACTCCAAAAGGTAACCTATTGAATACATATGTTTTATGGTCAAACAAGAACCCTGTGTATTGTTTGCAGTCTTCTGCTAGTTCTACATGATAATAAGAACTAGTCAGATCGATAGTCGAAAAGAAACTCTTTCCTCTGAATCTGCGTAACAATTCACGAATAACAGGTGGCCTGTCATGTTCAGGAAGAACTCTTTCATTAAGGGCTCTAGCATCTAGGCATATCCTCAGCTTACCATTAGGTTTCTTGACAACAGCTAAAGGATTCAAATAAGCAGTTGGCATCTTCTTAATTATTCCATCTTTCTCCATATCGCTTATCATTATACTAACTTCCTCCTTCCATTTATCCGGAATGGAATATAAATTTTTATGGTATGGTTTGTCATCCATCAACTTCATGCTGTAGGTAAAATTTTCTATTAGACCTGGTTTGTCATTGAATATGTCCTCATATTCTGAAATTGCTTCATCAAACTGTTCCTTAATTTCTGGATTTATTTTACTTGTCATGCCAGTTCTATCTTCTATAGACCTTTCAATGCTGCATACTATCTCATCCAATATATTCTCTCTAAAGAATGTCATCTCGGATTCCTGATTTTCCATGATCCCTTCTGGAAAGTACATGCGTCTACTCTGCATATCTATGATCAGGCCACTTTCACTTAAGAAATCCACTCCTAGGATCATGTCAAAATGTAGTTGGCCCACAACTAGGAACATCTGTTCAAAACTTCTGGTTCCAATCCCAACATCTAAAAGTACCTGACTTTTACATTTCATACTCCTATCTGGGATCACCCCTTGAATCTTGCTAACAACAGTTGGCAACATAGTAATTTCTCCTGATAATTTCAACTCATCCAGGCAACCTATGGATATCAAGCTCACCATAGCCCCCGTGTCTACAAGTGTCTTTATTTCCTTTCCCATGACTTCCACACTGATAACTGGCAATTCATGTCTATTTCCTCGATGTACTATGTCTTCCTCCTCGATTAAATCCTCGTCCTTGACCTGATACGTTTCGACAATGATGATCGATTCCCAATGATTAACATCTTTCTCTAAAGTTAATTTGACGTTTTTTTTCCTTCGCCACTCGTGCTTGCTCGATTGACATCTCTGACTGTCTCCTCGAGTGGTGCACTAGGCTGTCTATTTTCTTGCCTCGATCTCTCGTATTCACGATTATCTCGTCCTTCATTAGGATCGTTTCTTCGGCCATCCTGCCTGTCGTTCCTATTATACTGTTGACCTTGGCTCCAGTTATTTCTACCACGATATCTATTGTTGTATCGATTCCTATCTTGATATCTGGAATTCTGGTTATAATTTCTATATCGGCTGTCTCTTGCTTCCTGATCGCATGGCCTCTCATATGGTCCTCTATACCGATCATTTCCACGAACGTTACGGATGTTTCCTCGATTTCCTTCGTTCCTTCTGTTTTCCCAGGAATCTCTTCTGTCCGTTTGAGCTGCGATATCAACGACTACCGCATTCACCTCTTGCGTATTCCTATTGTCGTTTCTTGTATTTCTAGGCGTAACTTGAGCGCTTGTATAGTCCAATCGCCGTAAAATGTCGTCATAGTGCTCAAGTGTGTTTGCTCCCGACGCTATGAGTGATCGTTGTACCTCAATCGGTAACTGTCTCGCTATAGCTTGCAAAAGCTCTTCTTCTGGCAATGGAGGAATCAGAAACTGCAATTTAGCCAGCTGTGGCGTAAAATAATTGGCATAATGCGTCGGATGTGACGTAGAATAACGCTTCGAGTACATTTCTGCTCTCACGTTCAGTTGATCCTCGGCACTCCAAAATCTCCTTAAGAATGCTATTGCAAATTGCTCCATATTCGCAAAATTGCTTCTGAATGCTCTAAACCAAGTAAGCGCAGACCCGTCTAAGGCGCGTTCGACTATCCTTAGCTCTCTTTCCTTGGCTACTCTATGCTCCGCCATGTAGTCTCGAATATCTCGCAGAAATTCGACTGGTGTGACCCCTGTATTTCCAGAAAACTTCCTCGGCTTGTCATCCAGATTTCTTATAATGGTAACTGGACCTGAGTATCGTTCACTTGTACCCAACGTACTCCTATTTGAACTCGGATTATCCTGAGGGGTTGAACTTGCCCTTTCGAATGTCACATTCGGTTGCGTTTGACGGTCTTCTCCCATGCTAACTTCTTGATTACCCATACTGCGGTCTATCGCTGTCTGATTCATCGATATTTCCCCTGATGTAGTATTCTGACTTGCGATACTGTTAATCATAGATTCTAGTTTAGTTATCCTATCTTCTGCCAATTTCTCTACGGTCTTGACCTGAGTCTTCAACTCATCTAACGACGTAACATTCTGCGTTTTATTACTCTCGTCTAAATCGTTTTTCAACTTGTCAATCTTGTCTTCGCATGTATTCTTTACTGACGCGACTTGTTCCTTTAACAGATCAACATCTGTCCTAAATAGAGTAGAATCTATCTTCATCGCTTCCTTGTTCTCCGTAAATCTCGCTTCTAAGTTCGCCATACCTGCGATTAATTTCTCATCTAATCCTGCAGGTTTTTCTTTTGCTTCGGCATCGACCTCACTATACCGTTCTTCCACGATTGCACCGACTCTATTTTTGAATAAAGCTAAGTTTTCATTAACCTTTTGCTCTATATCATCATCCATCTTCCTAATATCATTCTGCAATTGATTCTCTAATGATTTTAAATTAGAATTAACCTCTCCTAAGACTTCCTCTTTAATGGTCCCAATTACTGACTTTAAATCCTTAATCTTATTACCTAGATTCATCTCTAGACCTTTGATTTTAGTCACGAAAGATACTTCGGTAGACCACTCTTGAATTTTTCCTACATCTGCCACTAAACCATCGATGTCGAATCTCAACTTCGATACGTCCGATTTAATGTCTTTCTGTATGGACATAACGTATGTTCTTAAAGTAAAAATGTTTTCTTCTCCTCTACTTTCTAATTCAATAATATTCTTTCTTAATATTTGAACATTTTCCTCTCCTTTCATAATTACTGCAATTATATCTAATTGTAAAGTCTTAAGCATCTCATTATTCTTTAAAGTTAAACTATTCTCTAACCTAGTTAACTTGTTTTCTAACTCTGTGTTAGTTTCTTCACTACGAGCTTGTAATTTCTCTTCTAATGTTTTAAAACTATCCTTCAAGTTAGCTTCACTAGCTTTCAAATGACTTTCAGTATTAGACTGTAATCTAGTCTCCAATGACATCAACTCATCTTTACTATTTGACTGTAATCTTTCTTCTAATGACTTAAAATTGTCTTCACTATTTGACTGTAATCTTTCTTCTAATGATTTAAAACTATCCTTCAAGTTAGCTTCAGTATTTGACTGTAATCTAGTCTCTAATGACTTTAAATTGTCTTCACTATTTGACTGTAATAATTTTACATTAGCTTCGTTACTAATCTGTAATGATTTTAAATTTTCTTCAGTACTAGTCTGTAATGCCTGCACATTTTCTTTACATCTAGCTTCTAACCTAGCTTCTGAACTATTTATCCGTTTCCATTTAGAAAGAGTTTCTGCAATACCAGACATACCACTCTGCAATTCTCCTAACACCTTAGCTAAATCTTCCGGCAACATAATTATATTTTCAATAGACGTTTTATTCAGAGGCGTTAGACAACAACACATCACAATGTCTCAATTCCTGCATTCACTTGGGTATAGGAAAAAAATGACTTATAACTAACATGATATAATACTAATACGATTAACATGAACACTGGAATGGGCACACAAGTATATTGTATGACTAAGTTTAATAAATTTTGTAACACAATTAAATGAACTTGAGATCAATCTCTCAGTAATCTAAATCTGATGTGATTCCTTAGAATAAACAAAATCGAAGCCCCACAGGTGGGTAAAGCCAATTCTCCCTCTCTCTCTGTACCCGTTCGACCTGGGGATGCGATGACCCATCTGCTATTACATCGCATTCCTGGAGTTCCAGGACAGAGCGGAGTTAAATGAACCTCTAGTCAAATAAGGAATGTGTCGGAAATTCAGCTGAGATATCGAAAAAGCAGTGGGTAACACGAGACAAAGTATCTCTAGGGTCGTTACGGGCTTAAGTTTAATAAAAAAAATACAAATATAAATGGGCGCCATCAACTGAATTCCTAGCAAACCACCTCCTTTCCGGTTAAGCCTTACTCAAGACAAGGAAAGAAAAAGGAAAATCACATCATCATCAGATCACAACTAAGATAAAAACAAATTTATTTCACTTTGATAGTCAGACAGACATTTTAAATATACCTCCTACCTGAGAGTATGGTCGAATGCCAACGTTAAATTGTCATTGTCCAAAAATCGAACCATCTCTTTTATAATCAAAAATATTTCATCCACATAAAACAGAAAAATCTCTAAAGTTCTCTTGGGTTCTCAGGATCACTGTAGCACTATGTCTTTCGTCACTGACATTTGTGACACCTGAGACCTAATTTCTCTTTAATTTAACATCATAAATGTGGATTTGAAAAAGTTATTAATCTGTCTAAACATACACATATTATAATCACATATTTTAAATATCACGTATTTTATGGCTTGCATGGCATAATTTAAATGTTGAACATGTTAGTCAAATGCTCCTAAACATCGAATAATAAATTTACACTATTTACATTGTTATTCATAATTACTTGTTTGTGAATTACAGAAAATTCACTTCTCATTGGTCATCATTATCATCATCATCAAAATTAAACATTTCTCACATTAATTCTCATCTCAAAATTCAACATATTCCTGTCAGAATCATTAACTCATCACCATTAAATCATTTAAATCCTCAACTCAAGTTGCAATTCCTCAAATTATATCTCAATTAAATTTATTTAATTCCATATAAATTCATTAATCATCAGATTCTTTAATTAATTATCACCTTCTAATTTAGTTATTCATCATCTATCCAATCATCTATTAATTTATTTAAATCAGTTTATTCATCCAATCTTTAATTCATCCATTTATTTAATTCATTGATTTATTCCAAAATTTAATTTATCAAATTATTTAAATTTTACTCTTCTGGTTATTTAGATTTTTATTATTTCATCTAGTCATTCTGATTTTTATTTCATTAGGTCAGATCATTAATATGCTTAACTTTCAGATTATTATTTCATTAATTATTATTCTCAGAAAATCTTGTATTATCAACTTTATTTATTTGTTTAATTTCCTAACAAATTGTTTAATATGGGTTATAGAACGTTGTCTTACAGTTTTATTACTTCCAAGTTATATCTCGTATTTAATTTTCATGCCAAAAAATATTATTGCCTTCACGACATAACGTTGGATCTGACTATCCACAACTACATTATATATCCTCAATTCTTCAAATATCACATTTGAATACAACAATTATTCCACAAAACTCCATAAATATTCAGCATATACAGCATGAATCTCAACAATTACGCTAGACTGGGTTCAACAACCTCATGTCTGCTTCAAAATGCATTAGCAACATTGCAACTATCTCTTAGCAACTTCCCCAAAATGCCTATCACAAACTTCACTTAACCATGTTGCATGATCTACAAAAAATATATAACTGGCTTCAAATTATCAACGCACACAATCTCCAATAACTGTAATTAATCTGATCACATCTAGACAACTTCTTAAACAATTGGAAAAATATTACCTTAGTAATTCAAGATTTGCTTTCAAATAGCATAAATTCTCTTACAATTCTCATAATTCACATCACAGAAAAACACCAATGTGCTATAATCTCTCATATCAAAATCTGCAATACTGATCTGCCTTAAAATAAATCTGACCATTAATGATTCATCTTACAAGATTCAATTACTTTAAATCCTTCTCAAAGGTATCAAACACAATTATAAAAATCATCAAAAGCATCAGCTGTACCAGCTGTTAAACTGAAATTACTCTCAAAAGAGTATAGCAACAAAATATTGGATTGGCAAACAAGAATTACAAATGTAACCCTGCTGACATTTATCGTTACTTTATTTAACATAAGTTCGACTGATATGTGACTAGTAGTTCCTTGTTTGATTCACTTACAATCTCATGTACACTCGGATGATAAAAATGAGTCCCTCAATGGCAAGTAAGATGAGTAACCACCGTACAATCGTATAAATATGAAAGACCTCGCCCCGTCGACTAATCATGATAGTGCCCTAAGCGATGGGTAAGATGAGTATACAATCGTATAAATACGAAAGACCCCATCTCGAAGACTATATGAGTGAATGTACCAGATAGGAATCAACAAGTCTCTAGTTGTCATATAAAAGCGATATTCATTCACTAAAGTGAATAACATCTTAATATCTCCAAACAATCCAATGGAAAAAAATCCCTACTGATGAATAATACACACTCGCTAGTATGCAATGAACTGATGAAGTAATATAGATAATCAATTGCAGATCACGAGTTCGAAATACTCGTTACACAAAAAAAACTATTCATGAAAAATATCCTTACTGGAAAATGTCTAAAAGACCTAACATCTGCTTAATAAAGCCAACCAATGGTGAGAATTTCGTATAATGATGCCTGCCATGTCATATGGTCACGCCATATTCTAGCAAAATTTCGAAGCATATAAAGTCAAAGCCATGTCTTAAACAATCGTATCACTCCTATTAGAAAAATATACATGTGTGCCCAGTATTCATGAAAATAATCGTATCAGGTAGATATAACTCTTACAGTACCTTCTCATAATCAGCTGTTATTAAATTTCAAAGATCGTCGATTTTCCCTATGTAATGAATTTCTCGAAAGATCGGCGTGAATATCATTCCATCCATGCAATGACGATTGCCTTCGAATCCCAAGTGAATCAGCTGGTGGACCTCCTCCTCGTCAGGAATCGAATCCATCGCGCCGTGGTGCCATCGCGTCTCTGTCTGCGTTTACTCCGACATGATAAACTTCTGGTTATCCATAGCGGATATTGTCCAAATCCTCACGAAAAAGTTCATAAAAACAGCGGACCCCCTATTCCTCTTCTACGTTACGCCACTGTTCTATACAATGTTCGCTTTGAGTGTTGAAAGTTCAATTTCCACAGCGGTTCAGTTTTACTTGTAGAAAATAAGTCTAAGTTTATGAAACACCCTGTAGCTGTGTTCATACTCGGTAATTCATAACACTTCTTAAGACTGACTTGCATTAATGCACGAGCTAATGTTCCTAAGTGCATTTGCTTACAACATTCCGTTTGCTTAGAAATTGTTAATGTAACTTGGAATGCGCTATGAAATGCATAGTCGTAATGTCATTGAGAAAAACTATGTTCTTTCGAAGTTCCCAGTTGCAGTATCACGTAACTATTTGTCTTTATAATTCAAGTGCTGAATAAACGTTCCAACTCAACTAAATGAGGTTCAGCTTCTGTTATAATGCTTGCGTATAATAATGGGAATTAACCCGCACGGCCCTACTGCTATGCCATAATAATCTCCGCATAAAGCTAGCCTCGCCATGTCGTTCTACGTTGAAATGCAGCTTGGAATAAAGTTCTCCAACTACTCGCAATGCTGTTTTAAAATATCCCGGCCGTCTATGCTTGCTTGCTCCGCAAGTCCGCCTGGCCCACTGACCTACTTGTCGCTCGCCGCTCGGAGAAGCCGAAACTGTCCCCTGCACTTTCCGTGACAGTTTCTGTTCGCTGCTCGGTGAAGCTGAAACTGTCGCCTGCACTTTCCGTGACAGTTTCTGTTCGCTGCACGATCTATACCATGCGCCTGGCGTGTGTTACTCAGCTTGACTTCCTTGCTTGGCTCACAGAGCTAGACTGACAGTGTCTGCACCGCCTCGACCCTTACCTGACTGATGCGGTCACGTGACATCCTCCCCACCACCGTGGTCTTGCGTCACAGATATAATCTCGAACCGCCATCATGTCGGCTATTAAGTTATAAAATAACTTAAGCGTTATCTGACTTCCTTCAAATTATTACCACACATAATGCATGTTATATCTCCTCTTCTAAGATGTTTAAATACCATGTTCCATATAGATCTTAATAAAGCTTCATATTTCCATCCATAATTCCATCTGCTTAACTGCGGTCAGCGCCTTCTAAATCCTAGACCTACTACGTCATCCTGACATTCCTCTTGACTCGATCTGAACTCTATCTTTCCTTAACTCTTCTCAAAACCTCAACTACGGCTTAATGTCTGCTGGCGTAGCCGATAGCCTCAAATAGGTATCGGGTACAATACGAGGGCAATTCAAAGAAATAATTATAAAAATTATTCAACCTTGGAAGCTTATACGAAGTTGGGAGGAATATTATCTACGTTTGAGAAAGCAGTGGAGATGGTGGCCTAAATCACGAATTGGTGAACATAACATATGGGAAAGATGAAGATACCAGGAGTAACTTAGTTGCCACAAATAAATTCCAAAATAATATGAAGAATGAAAATAAATTTAAGATTTGACCATAACGAAGTTAAGAGAAATGAACTTCTAGATTCAGCGCTTATAATATATGAAGCAGACGACTAGCTGAGATCGAGAGGAAGACCAGAACGAGAATCTAGTGAGGATGGAATTCAACGTCCAGAGATTCAGTTTGAAGGCGAGGAAGGAGATCGGATTTGCAGTATAATTTTGGAGCAAAGTAATATACCTTTTGATATATTTACCCAGAACAACTTTACCCAGCAAAGGTAGAAGAAAATTTCATAATAAGTAGTTGTTTGCAGAATTTTTTAATTCGATGATAACCATTTTCGACAAATTTATTATTTTTTATGTAGGAATTTTGAGTAAGATTTGGAGTTTATTCGACCGACGTAATTAGATATTTTAGCAGTCGTTTTTCAACGTTGTGATTTTAGGATTTTCGGAAGTTTAATTGATGTTCTTGTATTTAATATTTAGGATTCTCGGAATTTGGGATTTTGATATTTCGGTTTATGATCGATTATAAGATGGAGATTTTTATAATAATATTAGGATAATATTAGGATATTTAGAAATGAGGTAGATTATTGTAGATCATTATAGATCATGTAGTCTATAGACCTCAGTTAGATACTATTGTCTATAATATTTGAAAATGATATTGATCATTATCGATTTTTTTTATTAATGCAGCCAATGGCCATGCACTTTTCTTTTCAGGACGGGTCAGGGAAGGGATATTGGAAGGAAATCGGCCGTGGACCTATTAAAAGGAACCGTACCGGCATTTGTCTGGTGGTGAAAATGGGAAACCACGAAAACCATTTTCAGGACGGCCGAGGTGGGATTTGAACCCACGCTCTCCCGATACCAGCGAGGCACGAGATAGCGCGTTAGCGCTCTCGGCCACCGCGGCAAATTTTAACCTGTTTAAGAAACTCAGACAGCATCAGCTGATTAGAAAACTTGATAGAATTTAAACATTCTGTTTAAATTCTGACAGAATAGTGACAGCGGTGACAAATGTAATAATTGAACTATGATGAATGTATATCATTAGTGATGACAGTATATATTTTTTGAAAAAATGAGAACAGATAAGAAAGGAGAAGACAAGGAAACGTATTCTTATAAATAATTTAATAATGAAGAGATATGGTTGAAATAGAAACTACGATAGTATGGCAATGTTGTATAGCACGAATTTAATGAAATTTGAATAGTCAGCATTATTGAAAGTAGACAAGCACGATTTTATGCAATGGAAGCACGATGAAACTGCACATAAGATTGCATATTTATGAAGTCAGGTATTGAAAGTATAGGAAACTGCAGTAATGTAATGTACACTAATTGAATTCTTCAAGCGATCACGACGATGCTGTCGAGGATAATAAAATAATGTGTTGATAATATGAAATATTATGGTATTTTGAGGAATATAGTTCGATCGTGCAAAGTTAGAAAAGTTATTATGGAACTAAAGTATGTGAAGTTTAGCAAAGGAAAGTTAAGATTGTGCTTATATAAAGGTATGCCATAAATGAGGTATGCAGAGGCTATATAAATAATGCAAGGTGAATTATGAATGAGGAAACAGCTGATAATGACTACGTGATGATCATGATACAAGGAATTTCAGGAAATAATAGGAATATAGAAGCAATATCGAATTATTATGTTATTAGTTACTGAAGCAGAGGTGACGTAAATGCATTAGCTTTACTTAATTGTTCGGCCATGACAAGAAATATTGTGACAATTAACTAACCTTTATATGACGGCGAGTTAGTAATAATTTTGGAAAACCTTGTGATGGATTGTAAATGAGTGAAAAGACAATGCAATGAACTTGGCAGCTAAGCGAGAGTCAGGAAAATGTAAATGAAAAAAATAAATGAAAATCCACAGCCTGCTTCCAGTCTCCGACCGGGTCAGGAATGGAATGAATGAAGCCCCCATCTAGCGGCGAGGTTATGAACTGTGCCGGCTGCCGAGGCCTGACGCACTCCTCTGGGGCAAAGATTAAATGAATGACAGATGAAATGAAATGATAGTGGAGAATGTTGCTGGAATGAAATTTTGACAGGGAAAACCGGAGTACCCGGAGAAAAACCTGTCTGTCTCCGTTTTGTCCAGCACAGATCTCACATGGAGTGACCGGGATTTGAACCACGGACCCAGCGGTGAGAGGCCGGCGTGCTGCCGCCTAAGCCACGGAGGCTTCAGGAAAATGTAAATAAGTGTAAATATTTCTGTATAAAAGATGATAGTGATAATTAACTATTTTTATCATAGAATTGTTATGCTATTAGAAGCATAGTATTGAAGAATCGGAGTTACATTGTATAGAGTAAAACTTTAAATTTGTATAGAAGTAGATAGAGCGAATTTGTGAAACTTTGAGAATTTGGGATTTTCTTTTACTCCGAAAAGAAAGTCGAGGAGACTTGAGTAACAATGCGAGAGGCTTGAATTATTATTTCACAGTGGATGATGAAGTTTTATTGTGGAGTTAAGAATTTTTATTTCTGATTTACCGGGTGAGTTAGCCGAGGTTGTTACGGCGTGACTGCTGGCAGTCACTCACATCCGGGAGGCGAGGAGGTTCGAATCCCCCCGCCGGCAACCTTGAAGATGGTCTTCTGTGGTTTCCCATCTTCCTTCCAGGCAAATGCCGGGGTTGGTCCCTAACTATAGGCCACAGCCGCTACCTTCCAACTCCTCGCCCTTACATTCCAACTTCCCTTCCCAACGGCACTTGTAGCTCACCCATTGGGTGTCCGTCTCGAAGCAGCTACAAAACTGGCGAGCCGAACATGTCCTCGGACACTCCCGGCACTAAAAAGCCATACGCTAAAAAAAAATCTGATTTTTAAATTTAAATAGGAAAGTGGATATTTTATTTATTTATTTATTTATTTATATATTTTGTTTATATGGAATAAATTAGCGGATACGAAGTTTCGACTGTTCGTTACGTGTTATAGGAATTTCTAGTTGTAATTTACATCAGTTATTGAGAAGTTGTACTATGGAGGTAATCATCGGCACCCAACACCTTTTTCATTCACCCATTACCCCCGAGAAGTGCGAGTTTCTCACTCTCCATAGTAGTTAGTAGGCTACTTTAAATCCAGTAGTATAGTCCCGTAGTACAGTTGTATTTTTATACCGTATTATGTTTTATTTGTCAGCAGTCTTTCAGCGGAATTCCCTGAATCTTCTGCGATACAACCCATCTTTGGATATGACGAATACTCAGCACATAATTTTAAGGGTACAGTACTGACACCGTATTTTTCTGTTTGAAATTTTTAAGGAGTTGAATATTTCATTAGCATTGGAGCAAGCAAAGTTTTGAAGGTTGGAAGGGTGACAAGGCTTCAAGTGGTATCAAGTGGTTACATTGTCATTGGCGAATCGAGCTGGCAGATTGTGAAAAATAAACTAGACACGCGCGGGCCGGTACAAAATGTATGACTTTCGCCACGCATCCACAGTTAATGAACAATTACAGTTGTTACAGAAGAAACAGAAGTTATTTGAGTACACTGAGAGTAGCGGAATATTATTAAGGTAATTGTCATTATACAGTATTTGAAATTCATTTAAGGGATCCAATACAGCAAGAGAAATTATTATACCAAGTAGGAACACCAATATTACCTCGCTTTTGGAAAACGACGCTATGAAAACCGCGAAGTTGTAGAACGCGCCAATTCAGCGAGAGGATCACTTGAAGCGAACAGCTGTGTCGCAGTTCGAGTCCCGAGTATAGTGCGGGCGACAATATTTTTACGGCGAGTGGAGCCGCATCTTCGGTTCACTACGGGAAAAGACGTACCATAAAGTATTTCGAGTGCGATCTTGTGTATTTCATGACTACAGAAGCAATCTGATATAGTTAACAAGTGTTATATTTTAAAAGGAACATTCCATGATAGTGAAGTGCTTTAGTTAACGACGTCTAAAACATTCATGAGTTGTATAATTGGAGAGATACGATTTGAACATTACATATTTATGCCTACGAACAATTATTGAACTTTGACATTATAATCTATGAGGGATTATTTTTAAATTCCCGAATTATCTTCGAACGACGTAAAGCTCCAACATTTACAAGCTATTATCAATAAGTTCAAATATATTACATACATATTTGCAAAATTGACAGTCTACAAGAAAATTTCATCAAGTTTTCCAAAATTACTTCGAAAATGAAATTTATCACCGCAGCTCGAGGACCGACTTCAGAAATTATCATGAGAGTTCAGATGGGTGAGTAAAAATGCAGAAGAGAACACTACACTCAGAATTATGCAGAACCTGAGAGTACCCAGATTACGCAAAATGATGGAAAATACAGGAGTAACGTAAATGCCACTTTACGAAATTTCTAATGATGGAAGAACTTCTAGAACATCAGTTGATGTCAGCGCTAAGAAGAAAAGAAAAAGATGGAACTAAGGCTATCCCAGTTCAATACATGAAGAAGACGTAATTCGATTCCAGAACGAGAACCCAGTTCGAGTCCCAAACGAGAATGGAATTGGAGGTCCGAAGACGCATTTCGAGCGGAGGAGGAGAAAGAGTTCCAATCGCTGACAACATCACAGCAATGAACGGTATTCTATCCGTTATTTTCTTTAACAGCAGCTGAAATCAACACAAGGTAGAAGTCACCTTCAATTATGTAGTTTTGCCATAGAAATTTTGATTTACCATAAGAAACTATTTCTTCGATATTTTAATTCCAATTTTTGTCATTTTTGAATTATTGTGGTTTTTGCTTTTCCAAATTTGGATTCGGGGTTATTTTAGATCCACGATCTTCGTTGGTTTGAATTTGAATTTGGATTTTGGATTAGGATTTTGTCGTATTTTCGGTCTATGATTATTTTTAACGCTGGAGATGTTTATGATTCGATAGGATTAATTTTAGGAATAAATGTAGTAACTGATTGGTATTCATAGATTAAGATTCAAGTTAGGACTGTATTATTTTGATGATATAAAATGACTTTGTTCATTCATTCAGTCAGAGGAGATTTTCTTGGAGTATGAGATGAGAACAGCTGATCGCTCGATATCATGGAGGAATATTTTGACTTGTGACAGAAACCCAATAAAGGTTTTGTTATTTCCACTTTTAAAGTGAATTTTGAAAGTTGTATTAATTCTAATGGATCATTTTCAGCATTCTGAGTGCAACATGAGATTGTGTTATATTCTGAGGAGTAAATTTTAAACATTGTTGAGTCCAACAATTAAGAACGACAAGCAGGGAGGGTAGGAAATGTATCACTATTAATTCATGAAGAGTAATGTTGTGGATTTTAAAATTCCTTGAAGTTCTGCAAGTATGTGAAACATGTCTTAAGTAGGAGAGATGATGATGATGATGATGATGATTGCTGTTTTAAGGGGCCTAACATCTAGGTTATAACTATAACTAGAACTAACTAGCCTACACACTAACAGACTGGAAGAAGAAATGGAAAACAAAAGGACAATATGGCAAATAAAGGGCAGGAGGAAAAGAAATGCCCTCAACTCTCGAAGAATGACGATTGAGGGACTTGGAAGGAAGGAGAGTCATGAAAGGCAGATAGGAAAGGGAAAAGAGGAGAGGATCCACCCCTCGGTGTCACCAACTCCCGAACTCACCAGCCGTGAGCCCTTGAGGGTGTAGCACTATCGAGGGTGCACCAGAAGTGGTGGGGCTACACACACCCTGCCTCCTAAAGGGCCTTGAGCAGAAGACAGGAGATATCATGAAGAGAACAGAAGAGGCCTGACCCCTCGAAGAATGAGGGATCAGAAAAGATGAGACAAGGGCCTATTAAGGCGGGAAAGTGAAAGTCTCCCTAGGCCTCGGATACCCTAATACCGTCGGGGTTGGAAAAGAACAATAGTTGACCAAGGGAGGTCGATAGGAAAGATGACAGAGAGGAGCCCGGCACAAGTAAGTGGAAGTAATGCCGAACTCAGCTGGGGTCCCGTGGTCGCCAACTCACGTCCCACTCGTCGTGAACCCCTGGGGTGAGGGGAGGGGAGTAGGAGAGAGATATTCTGCATATTTTAATTGATGGAAGAACGCATTGTTGTAATATGGAAGCAGGATAGATGCTGTTTTGAAGTAAGAATTATATTCCAATCGGTCATGTCGACGTTGGGAATATTACTGAAGGAAGTGAGAGAGTGGAATGTTTTTATTGTAGAAATTCGTGTAAGTTTAAAAGATGATTTTTTAAACTTATCTGGTTGAGATCAGTTATTTTACAATGTTTCAAGTTTATGTGAAGTTTTATTCTACATGGCTGTTGTAGAAGATGCGTTCATTTATAGTAGAAAGCGACTATGGAAGGCCATGTATCGTCAGAAAATGCACGAATGAAGTAATTGTATTGAAGCAATGTTTAATCATTTTTAGCCTACTTTTCACATTTTGCAAAAATGAGGAAAAAGTAGTCTTATGAGATCGGGCAAATGTGTGTCTGTCTGTCTGGCTGTGTGTGTGTCCCCCCCTATCAACTCCTAAACGGCTGGAGCAATCGAAACAAAATTTGGTAGGAGTAAAGATCTATACCTGAATATCTCACGGCCATATTTGAAAATGATGTCAGTGCTACCAACTGCTAAAAAATCGCAATTGAAATTTGAGCTCCATGTTGGATATCTTGGAAGGTATGAATGGGAGCTATTTCAAAATTGGCACACGTATAGATAATAATATTGCAGTTTAATTTCCAGGAGGTCATACATGGCAGTGTTGCCAAAATGATTACAAGCCTGCTGATAGGTCCAATTTTTAAATGCATATAACTTCTACACTATCAATTGGAATTCATCCAAATTTCGTATATTGTATGTGTACATAACCAGATATGACTGAGCGTATTCTTAAGACCCACCAGGGCTGCCAACTGTTAATAAATGCTCTTAATTTATTTTACCCAAAATACTAATATATCAGAAAGTATGCAAGCCGACAGCTTTAAAATATGCACACGTATAGTACCTGACATTCTATATTAATTTGGAGTAACATATATACGTCAGTGCTACCAACATGATTCTAAGCCTGCTGAGAGGTCAAATTTTAACTACATGTAACTTCCATACTATCATTTGGATTTCAACCAAATTTCGTATGTGCTATGTGTACGATAACAGATATGACTATGCGTATTCTTAAGAGCAACCAGGGCTGCCAACTGTTAATATGTGCTGTCTCTATTTTTGTTACCCTAATATCAACATATCAGAAAGTATGCAAGCCAATAGCTCTAAACTTTGCACACGTATAGTACCTGGCATTCTAGATGAATTTGGAGTAACTAATATACGTCAGTGCTGCCAACATGATTCTAAGCCTGCTGATAGGTCCAATTTTAAAATGCACGTAACTTCTATACTAACTAATGGATTTCATTCAAAATTGGCACAACACTAGATCATATTATTTCAGATTATTTCTGACCATTACATGCATGACACTGTTGTCAACATGATTTTACGCGCCCTGTTAGATCCAATGTTTAACTGCATGTAACGTCCATGCCATTCATTGGGCTTCAACCAAATTTTGTATTCTGTACCTTAAGAGATGGAACTAAGAATATATTCAGTCACCAGGGCTGCCAACTGTAGTGCTCTATTAGGCTACATTTTGCCAGGTATACAGTATTTCGAACTAATTAGAAATGTCGATATTAGCAACTTAATTTTGTCATTATTCTAGATAGATCCGTATAGATTAATCATTGGCATGAATCTTAAATTTTAAGAAAAGTAGGCTCTTTAGTTCGTCACGGAACTTCTTGTTTATATATATATATGTATATATATATATATATATTTATTTAACCTTGAATGGGTACTTCAAGCATGAGCTGGGCTTCATTGAACGGCCATGTCTATCACGATTGAAATAGAAACGAGAAAAGTACTTAAAGGTGGTGGTTTCTTTGTAATAAGATTATAAGACGAGTTATGGTAGTGAAACTCGCACACAGGCAATGGCACGATGTACAGTAGATGTCGTAAGACTGGTGTATATAACGTGTTAATAGTTGACAGAGATTGAAAATGGTATAAGCTGATCATTGTATAATCTAAAATTAATTTAAATATTTAGGGAGATAGGGCGGAGTGTTGTTGTATAGAGTAAAATAATAATTTGTAACTAGTTAAGATAAACCAAATTGGTGGTTTATTGGTCCAATTTAGGGTTTTTAATGTATATTTGATCTCCAATTTTTTATTTTTTTATTTTATTTTATTTTTTAAATTGCAGATGGCATTTACCTAGAATATAGATTTATTTTATTTAAAATATTTAGAGAATAAGGTTCAAGTTTTGACTTCGTTAATTTTTTAATTTATTGTTATTTTCGTCCATGAACATGACAGTACATGATTCTATTAAAATTATTGTATCGTCTTTAGAAGTAAACCACCAGGCACGAGGGGTTCGTTTGTCCGCCATATATTTTTATAAATTCGATATTTTGATTTATATAAATTAGATAGAAGTTGTACTATGGGAGTAATTATAGGCGCCCAATACCTTTTTCCACCCTACACACCTCGAGAAGCGCAAGTTTCTCACTTTCCGTATATAATTTGTTACTTTCCCTGTAGTATAGAACCAGAGTACAACTGTAGAATAGATTCCATTCACCCTATTTGTCATGCATTTCCTTCAGTGGGCTCTCTAGCCGGGGACCATGAAGATTCTGCGATCCTGTTCATCTTGGATACGGTCAAATATTTCTTGAGAGAAGGATACAGTACCAACATGACGAATAGAAGGACCTAGTGTGAGGACTCCGCCATTTTAGCACGGTAGTTTCTGGTCCCGCCGCTACAAGCACTGTAAGCGATTATGTCCAACACGTGCTGTGTTTCCGTCGAGCCGGGTCGTAAAAATTGCGCGAGAAGTTACTGTGTGAGATATTTGTGTGAATTAAATTGAATTTTCTTTGCTTTCAGTTCTTAAATTCAGTTCATTGTGTCTTGTGCACATCAGCGTTTTGTGTTTTGTGTACTTCAAACATATTTCTTATGTGGCTTGGTTCATTTAATAGTTCAACATGCCTTATTGTTTTGTACCTGGCTGTAAGTCAGGGTATGGTCGAGTAGTTGACGATATACGATTTTTTTCACCACCGAAGGATACAAATCAATTTGAAAAATGGGCCAGAGCTATTCTACGAAAGGATACGAAGTTAACGCGTAGTAGTAGAATTTGTCAAATTCATTTCTCTGCTGATTTGATAGTAAAATCAGATAATTTTATAGTGAATGGTGAAGAAGTGGAAATCTCTCGTGTGTGGTGGAAGTTACGTCCTGGAGCAGTGCCTCATTTTCCCCCTAATTTACCGAAGTAGTAAGAATAAGTCCCGTAAAGCTCCCAACAGGAAAAAGAATCTCGCCACCACCAGAAAAAGAAGATTGAAGATGGGAGTGGAGCAACGAATGAGGCATTAAAAGGTCAGTCCAATGTTGATAAGAATTTGGGTCATTCTAGTGTACTTACTGATGCTGAATAGACTATAATATTGCTCAAAAGGCGCCTAAAGAATGCTAACCGTAATTTAATTCACGTTAGATCCCGCCTCAACTCAGCAAAATCGAGAATTAATTTGCTGGAGAAGCAGGTTCGAATTTCATAGGCATTTAATTACAAAGATAACGATTACAGTGGCGGATCCAGGCCTTGCGATGCCCTGGGCGATATGATAAGTTGGGGCCCACAACAATAGAAAAAAAATTATCGAGTAAAATGGAAAATAGTTTGGTAATAATAATAATAATAATATAAAGAATAGTTACAATATTTTGAATACACTACAGTACATTATTTTAATAATATGAAAGAAACCTTTAAGTCCCCTTGAATAAGATTATGTAAACAATGAAATATTAAAATATTACTTTGCGACTAATTTCCCGGCTGAAGACTTGTATTATTTCACTGAAATCTTAACTTGCTAAACGGTCCCGAGAGGTCATAGCTGCACTGAAGAAAGGAAGATGAATTATAAATTAGTTTGAAAAGCATACTTAATTAATTAATTAATTAATTAAATGTAGAAAAATCCATGGCGCGGGGCCCCTAGGACCGCGGAGCCCTGGGCGGTCGCCCTCCTCGCCCTCCCCTGGATCCGCCCCTGATAACGAACACCTTAGCAAGAAATGCCAGGAAAAATCTCCCAATGGAATGAGGTACAGCAATGAATTCATTTTAGAGTGTTCATTGTTGAGAATAAAATCACCGAAAGGATCCCGTCATTGTCGGCGACATAATCTCTTGCCTGTGCCTTCAGAAAGTCACTTGAGAAAACTTTGTAAAGGACTTAAGTGCCCTTATGGAGTTAATACGCATCGTATAAATGCTATTTAAGACTATTTTAAGGAAGAAAAGAATGATAATTCACATTACGGTGTTGTAATTTTCGAAGAAGAGAAGCTAAGAGAAGAAATCGAGTTAAATAGCTTTTCTGATAAAGGAGATGGATTAGTTGATTTAGGTGGACACACACCTGACCTCCAGAAGAACGTACTTGCAAATCACGTTCTAGTGTTCAAGTTCGTACCTTTCGTGCATAATTGGGTGCAGCCAGTTGTTGTTTATGCAAGCAAAAATGCTACTCCAGGGGTTTTTCTCGCAAAAATTCTAATATAGTCTAGGTGATTTTGCAGTTAGAAGAGGCTGGGGCGAGGGTGGCTGGCTTTACTTGTGATGGTAGTCAATCAAATACAAAGGCCAGGAATTCGTTAGGAGTCAGTGGCAAGACAAGCTCTCTACAATCTCACATCCTTAATCCTGCAGATGTTACGAGAAAGATATGGGCTTTCTCCGACTGTATACTCCAGGAATCTGTGCGTTCCGTAACATGCAATGAAGACCGTAGTTCTTATTTCCGTGAATTATATTTTCCATTGTGCCCTGCCGTGCTATTTTAATTGTAACCGCTAATTACTTTTTAAAAGAGTATTAGTTACAAAGTAATTCGTTTCCCTTAGCACCATCCCTAAGACCAGCTGACTCCGGCAGTGTGGAACTTGCCCACTCTAGCGCTGCCTGGCGAGGCGCGCTTGAACTTTAGGAGTCTCCTCACTTTCTCCTTCTATTCGTCATGGTACCAATGCAAAAATGGGTAAAAGCAACAATCACCTTGATTGAACCATCAATAACCGGATTTAAACTCCCCTTACAGTAATCGGGGTACGTGACTCCACGTGTGCGGCAACACTGTGAGGGGAATTGCAAATTAATAGAACTGTATGATCAACTGATCATTAAAATCTCTGCTGCAAATGTGAATTCTTTGGGTTTGCATCAGCGTTATGTTATGTGTAGGCAGTGGAGCATGGCGATCAGTAGTCCTCTGTGTGTCCTCCATATGCCGCCAGAAGATGGTTCATCCGCCTGGGCAATTACCAATATTATTTATAATCATCATTATACGCAAGGACTCGAAGAAACCAATTGTAACTGTTCCTGGTATAAGCTGGACTTTAGCCTCATAAAACAATGGCATTTCATCTGTTTTAAGTAGACCTCTCGTCATAATTCTAGGGTCGGGCCGCCGAGACAAACTGCTCGGTCTTCCTTTCATCGGTTTATTGTGGTCTAATCGGAACCTCTGCCTTTACTTGTGACTTGTGGTATTCAGAAGGTGGTGGTTTGATCCAGGCTGCGAATTGGTTATGTGAATACCAGCCCAAATTCATCAATATAAACGGGAGGACAGCATCAGGCTTAAGGCCTGGACAAAATAACTTCCTTAAGAGAAGATTAGACTGAAAGGATTGGGCTAAGGAAATGCGGCCTGGTTCTTTCAACACTAGACTGAACATTGAGCGTAAATACAATACTTTTATTTTTATGGTGAAACTTGCAAACACATTAATAAATAAGCCTTAATTAAAAAATTAGTTATGCTGGCCCGCCTGGGGCAATTTCAAATGTTCATTAATTTTATTTAGGTTGGCACAGCCATGTGCTATTATTCAAAAGTTCATTCTGCTTGATGCACACACAAATTTAATATTCTTGCACTTGCTAGCAAACACTTAAAACGAAGATGATTAAGATAATAATAAAAAAGGCACAAACTTATCTTTAGTGGCGATGACTAGAAGCATGCTGACGGAGACTGCCGTGGCCAACACTTGATTTTTTGGTAGTAGAATTTGAGATGTCCAGCATCAGGAAAATAACTTCGCCAGGACGATCTTCTTCTTCTTCTTCTTCACCAGCGCTGTACATTGTTTAACATCGTTAGGTTTTGATGTTATTTCTTGAATGCCAAATAACATGGCATTTTAGAACTGCGATTTGATGCAGCTTCTTGCGGTTTGGAGTAAAATGTAGAATGCACTTTCTCAGTGCTGAAGCTCTCTGCTGTTGCGTTTCCTGGTAGTTTCAATCATAAATGCAGATTAGGCCTGAAGTTTAGAAGGCCCCGGAGAAGGGCGGAAGGCACGAATGCCTCTCGCTAGTTGAAGAAGACCGTAGAAGGTTTGAAGAAGGAATGCTGATGGAGAGCAAAACGCCGCCACTTAAATAATAACATCATAGAAACGTCTGGAAGCCAGGCTGGCGGGCGATGATTGGCCAGGGCAAGCTGTGACGTCAGTCATACAGGAAGGCAGCAAGCAAGTCGACACCCTTTTCAGTATGCGAGCGTATGCTGGAGGCGCATGACCTTTAACATGCTGAGGTAAGAGTCTTAGATATATATATAGAGAGAGAATAAACACTAGTAATAAACATTATAATGTTAACAGAAATGAATAAGTACATATGTTTTCGTTCGGTGGTCTCAAAAGCATTTAACTGACAAATGCGACACGAAAGAAAACCGCACTATAAACATCACGAAAGTGATCATGCTCCGAGACCCCCGAAAGAAAACAATCAAAGAATCAGTTACAAAAACGTGAACAACAATAAAGAAGATGACACTAAGCCTCAACAGGCAAGATAGCAACCATAGAAATTGGTCTAGTATAGACACCCTTACTAGTGAGAACATCTACAACTCTCACATGATTATCACGACCCAAATGGCAGTGAGTTACCCTACCAATATTCCATACGAGAGGGGGACTTGGATCTCGCAAAAGAACCATATCTCCCACTCGCACATCAGGCTGGGAAAGCCGCCACTTCTCTCTTCTGTTAAGTGAGCCGAGATACTCCAGCTTCCAACGGCGCCAAAAGGAGTTTCGCAAAGAGTCTAACTTTCTCCAGAAAATAGGCAACCTGAGATCACAGCGTCGACTCAGCAAAGGAGGCGTAGAAGCTAAAGAACAGCCTATTAAAAAATGGCCAGGTGTTAACGGAATAAGATCTTTAGGATCGTTAGACAAAGGCGTGAGCGGCCTAGAATTTACGATACCCTCAACCTGAATAATTAAGGAATTAAATTCCTCATAGGAAAGGATGGCTGAACCAAAGGTTTTCTTCAGCTGTCTCTTCGTGAGCTTTATGCAAGATTCCCAACGACCACCATGATGGGGGGCGTAAGGGGGAGTGAAATGCCATTTGAATCCCTTAGCATGAGAAAAATTAGAAAACTGTTCCTTAGCAGAAGGAGAGGTAAGTGCAGTTTTCCAAAGATCAAAAGTACTAACAAAAATGTTTGCGTTATCTGAGAAAACCTCAGAAGGAACACCCCTTCTAGAGGCAAATCTAGAAAAGGCTGCTATAAAATAAGGAGTAGAAGCAATTGTAACCAACTCAAGGTGAATGGCTCCTGTCACCATGCACACAAATAAAGAAATATAAAGTTTACCTAACAACTTTCGCTTAGATAAAGGGGAATTAACTTGATAGACATAAGGACCGGCATAATCGATACCCGTCAGGGCGAAAGGCTTACTAGGTTCGGAACGAAAATATGGCAAGTTTCCCATAATTTGCGTGATTGGCGGGGGCTTGGATTTGAAACAAGGTATACATTTCCGAATAACAGAAGAAACTTCATGAACACCGTTAATGAGCCAATATTGCTCGCGAATTAAACAAAGCAAAGTGCGGGTGCCAGCGTGCAAATTCTGATAATGAAATTTCTTTACGATGAGAGCAGTAATAGGATGTCTAGAAGGAAGAATAATGGGATGTTTTTTCTCATCTGAGTAACTAGAATTTTCTAGCCTGCCCCCCACTCTTATTAATCCATCTTGGTCCAAAAAAGGGGTGAGAGGTAACAGCCTACTAGACTTTGGTAAAGCTTTTTTGCTTAAAGGCGTCTGATACTCAAGAAAGAATACTTCTTGTTGCATAAGAAACAAGATTCTACGAGTAGCAAATTCCAATTCCATTTTAGTGAGAAAGGGTTGCGGCTTCAAAGGCTCATCAAGAACAAGAAATTTCCATCGAAATAAATATGCTACCACCCGAATTAATTTATTAAATGAAGAGTAACGCTGAAAAAGACTAGTAGCAATAGAAGTTAGAAAAAGGGAAGCGGTAACAATGCGAGCATCAGCAACATCTTCTGCGAGCGGATTAGATGAACGAGGCCAACAAGAAAAATCCTGACTGAGCCACGCCGGACCATTCCAGTATAGTTTAAGAGAAATTAATTTCTTGGGCAAACAGCCACGTGAAATTATATCAGCGGGGTTTTCTTTCCCCGGAACATGATTCCATTGGTCAAAATGAGACAACTCTTGTATTTTAGAAACGCGATTAGCCACAAAAGTGGTCCAATGCGAAGAAGGTTTTGAAAGCCAAGCTAACACGATGGAAGAATCACTCCAAAACCATGTGGTCGAAAATTTCAAATTTAAACTGATTTTTAATTTGCTGGCTAATTCCACAGCCATTACAGCAGAACATAATTCCAATCTAGGCAAAGATATGGATTTGAGTGGGGCTACCTTTGATTTTGCACAAATTAAATTGGAAAATCCGGGTAAAGTATTGGAAGGGCGGCCTACTAAGTAGGCGCAACAACCGTATGCCTTTTCAGAACTATCTGCAAATACGTGCAAATCGAAATACTGACATGAAATGTCGGAAATTAAAGTGCGAGGAATAGAAATTTGAGAAAGATCTAACAAACTCTTGCGGTATTTCAACCACTCATCCAAAAGGGGGGAGGGTACCTTTTCATCCCAACCAATTTTCAATAACCAAAGTTTTTGCAAGAAAATTTTTGCAGTAATAACCACCGGAGCAATGTACTGCAATGGATCAAAAACTCTTGCTATTTCCGATAATAATTGCCTTTTCGTTCGAAGGTGAAACTCAGATAAGTGTACCTGATAGGAAAAGGTATCTGAAGAAGGAGACCAAAAAACACCCAAGGTTTTAATAGCTGATTCCTCAGTAGGAAGCGCAACACATTTGTCAACAGGAGTTACTTGTGAAAAGTTAGATAAAAATTCGGTTGAGTTCGAGTTCCACTTATGAAGGGTAAACCCACCACCGGAAAGAAGAGAGTTTAAATCTTCACAAACAAGAAGTGCGTCAGAGATACTAGGAAAGGAATACAGAAAATCATCTACATAAAATGCAGTTTTCAAAACTTCAGAAGCTAGAGGATGAAAAAGATGACCATCTTGTTCGGCCAACATGTGAAGAGATCGTATTGCGAGAAAAGCAGACGGCTTAAGACCGTATGTCACTGTTCTTAAACGAAATATTTTTATAGGTTTTGCATTGTCGTCTCGCCACAAAATTCTTTGCAAATCACGTTGTTCTGAATTTACTAGAATTTGCCTATATATTTGCTTGATGTCAGCAAGAACAGCAATGGGGAATAGACGAAAGTTAAGTAAAACTGAAGTAAGATCTGTCTGAATAGCGGGTCCAGAATGCAGAGTGTCATTGAGAGAAACACCATTAGCATCTGGAGATGACCCATTAAAAACCACTCTTATCTGTTCTCGGGTGGAAGAATTTTTCCAAACCGGATGATGATTAAGATATACTATTTCTTTAGGAGAATTACTAATTTCTTCAGATTTTGGAACTACTTCCATGTGATTCGCTGATTCGTATTCTTCCATGAAGGAAGTATACTGAGTTTTTAAGAGAGCATCTTTTTTAAAGCGATTTTCAATTGCGAATAAAGTTTTGAGAGCTCTGGAATGTGATTCTGTAATAACAGGGGGGTTAAAAAATGCGAGGAAGAGTAACCACGAATCTGCCTTCAGTAGTGCGAACAGTGGTTTCTACGTAGTGTGTTTCACAGATCTCATTATTGAGAGAATGAGGTGAGGTGACTTGAATATCCTCAATGTCCCAGAACTTAATTAATTCTTGATTTAAATCAGCACCAACAAAATAACAATGAGATTTTTGTTGAACGGGGTTGCGGTATATTTGCCCAGTGGCAATCCAACCAAAATCAGTTCTACGAAAGAAAACATCACGGGCAACTTTAACCTTTTCCGGATGTAAACATTGCCAAAAAATGCTGGCACTTAAAAGAATTTCTACAGATGAAGCACTGTTGAAATTCGGATCTGCAAGTTGCAAATGATGCGGAATATTCCAACCCTGGACTTGAAAAGAAGTAATGGGGGTGTCATTACCTATGGAATTTATAATTAAAAAATCTAAATTTAAATGAATGCCAAGATTATTGGAATCTTTTACATCCACTTTAGCATAACTCAGAGATTGCGATTTGGAACCATTAATTCCTGTAACTTCTATAGAAGTAGGGCATATTTGTAGACCTAACTTGCGAACTAGCGATTCACTGATAAAATTGTTAGTTGCAGCATTATCTAACAATCCCCTTACAGAAACCCATTTTCCGTGAACATTCTTCACTAGAATTTGGACAGTGGACAATAAAACTTGAGTTTTACTGAACGAAACAGAGCTTTGAGTAAAAGACTGAGCGTTATTCGGCAAAGTCTCAGAATTAGATTTAGCGGATGAACTATTGGTTGCTGATGACCGCAATCTTTCATGCTTATGCAGGAGAGTATGATGCTTTGCTTTACAGTGAAAACATAACCGTTCAGAACGACAATTGCTTATCATATGTGTCGCTGATAGACAATTAAAGCAGTGCTTGTGGGTGGTAATTAATTTGCGTCTTTCATCCACAGATAAAGATTTGAATTGAGCGCATTGGTACAAGTTATGTGGTTGTTGACACAAAACACAAGCTTGTACTTGATTGGAAGACCGAATATTGGTAGAAAGGGCATGTGACCTTAGTACTCTCTGAGTGGGGCTGATGACCTTACTATTAGAAGGAGGTTTGAAGGTGGAGCTACTCTTTTGACTGGCTACAGCAGAGAGAATTTGGCATTTCGCCTTTAAGAATTTAATAATAGCTTCATAGGTACACAATGAATGTTGCGACAGATCTGCTTCCCAATCTTTTAAAGTTTTAGTGTCTAATTTAACAGAAATAAGATGAATCAAAAATAGATCCCAATGGTCAACTGGTTGGTCCAAATTTGCAAGCGCACGAATATGAAGTTCTGCAGCATCGATCAGATTACGAAGCGAGGCAAGATTATCAGCTTGAACAATAGGTAAATTGAATAAACCCTGTATGTGACGTTGAGTTTTTAAACGAGTGTTCCCAAACCGATCTCTGAGAAGTGCCAAAGCTACTTCATAATTTTCATTTGTCAACGTAAGCTCTTGGATGAGTTTAAGTGCGTTGCCTTGCAAGGACAAACGCAAATAATGAAACTTCTGTATTGAAGGAAGAGAATCGTTTTCGTGAATCAATGAATTGAATAATTCAAAAAATGGTTCCCATGTAGCTTCATCTCCGGTAAATTTAGGTACTTCTATTTTCGGTAATATAACACGGGAAGGAAAAGAAGAAGATTCTGAAGGAGTTTTCTCCTGCTTTTCCTGCAATGTTAAACTTCTTAAAAGCTGCTTCGCGTCTGCGAACCCCTTATAATATAAATTTTCAACCTCACAGCGTTCACTTTGCTGGTCGGGATCCTTGGTCTCAATATTACTTTGGATCTCATCATATTTCTCAAAGGCCTGTTCATAACCTTTCAGTCTTTGAGAAATTATGTCACTATTACGTTCTTTTTCCGGGAGCTCATCTAGAAAAGTGCGAAAACGCGTTAACTTGCCTTTGACAGAAGCTCTAGCATTAATGAGTTTCTCGTCAATCGGCATTATGAAAGTTTGTTGTGTACTCACGACTATACTGTGAGCTGGTACACCTTGCTTCGGAAGAAGTTGACAGTCTGCCAGAAAAGAGAGTGCGGCTTCCCCTGCGGTGAAATACGGGCCTGCTGTTTGTCTCCCTTCTCACTGCCAACCATATACACTCGAGCTGAAACTTTCGAAGTAGATTAGAAAACACAATTTTTAAAATATTAACACACTCAATGTTCAGTATGGCATTTAAATTTTGAATTAGTTCCAACATTAAGTAATTTGAAGATTTGGTTAAACAGAATGTTTACAAGCATCCCGGTTATAGGCACCAAAATGGTTATGTGAAGACCAGCCCAAATTCATCAACATAAACGGGAGGACAGCATCAGGCTTAAGGCCTGGACAAAATAACTTCCTTAAGAGAAGATTAGACTGAAAGGATTGGGCTAAGGAAATGCGGCCTGGTTCTTTCAACACTAGACTGAACATTGAGAGTAAATCCAATACTTTTATTTTTATGGTGAAACATGCAAACACATTAATAAATAAGCCTTAATTAAAAAATTAGTTATGCTGGCCCGCCTGGGGCAATTTCAAATGTTCATTAATTTTATTTAGGTTGGCACAGCCATGTGCTATTATTCAAAAGTTCATTCTGCTTGATGCACACACAAATTTAATATTCTTGCACTTGCTAGCAAACACTTAAAACGAAGATGATTAAGATAATAATAAAAAAGGCACAAACTTATCTTTAGTGGCGATGACTAGAAGCATGCTGACGGAGACTGCCGTGGCCAACACTTGATTTTTTGGTAGTAGAATTTGAGATGTCCAGCATCAGGAAAATAACTTCGCCAGGACGATCTTCTTCTTCTTCTTCTTCACCAGCGCTGTACATTGTTTAACATCGTTAGGTTTTGATGTTATTTCTTGAATGCCAAATAACATGGCATTTTAGAACTGCGATTTGATGCAGCTTCTTGCGGTTTGGAGTAAAATGTAGAATGCACTTTCTCAGTGCTGAAGCTCTCTGCTGTTGCGTTTCCTGGTAGTTTCAATCATAAATGCAGATTAGGCCTGAAGTTTAGAAGGCCCCGGAGAAGGGCGGAAGGCACGAATGCCTCTCGCTAGTTGAAGAAGACCGTAGAAGGTTTGAAGAAGGAATGCTGATGGAGAGCAAAACGCCGCCACTTAAATAATAACATCATAGAAACGTCTGGAAGCCAGGCTGGCGGGCGATGATTGGCCAGGGCAAGCTGTGACGTCAGTCATACAGGAAGGCAGCAAGCAAGTCGACACCCTTTTCAGTATGCGAGCGTATGCTGGAGGCGCATGACCTTTAACATGCTGAGGTAAGAGTCTTAGATATATATATAGAGAGAGAATAAACACTAGTAATAAACATTATAATGTTAACAGAAATGAATAAGTACATATGTTTTCGTTCGGTGGTCTCAAAAGCATTTAACTGACAAATGCGGCACGAAAGAAAACCGCACTATAAACATCACGAAAGTGATCACGAATCAATGAGGGATGAAGGGATCACCCCTACCCTCAACGAATTCCATCCCTACCTGATCAGCTAATTCTCTATTCTTCACCCACAAATGTGATCATGGTTTTTGTTTCTTTAAAGGGTGGAACTACGAGGTCATCTCTTCCGCTATATTGCCTATATAGAAACATTTTATAAAACTACGCACGGTTGGTATGATTGGGTTTCTTTACAAAAAATAATACATAAAATGCACGGCAATTTAATAACGCTGTAAGTGGTTCATTTACTAAGAGTTCCAAACAGATTAATGTCTATAATGTGCGAATTATTATTATTATTATTATTATTATTATTATTAGACTATTATTATTATTATTATTATTGTTATTATTATCATCATTATTTGTCTGGAGCGTGGCACCCTATGGAAGTTGGCGCAGCAGGAAAGTGGAGATTAGAAGCATTTGAAATGTGTGGTTATAGGAGATTAATAAAGATCAGTTGGGTGAGTACCAAATGAAGAGGTACAGTATTAAGACGAGTGGGAAAGGAGAGATTTTTCTTGCGACTACCAGTGGAGAGAAAAGATAGGTTAGTAGGACACATACTAAGGCACCAGGGAAACAGTTATTCCAATATAGACGTGGGCTGGAGGAGGCTACATAGCTCTCATAGTACATTGGCACTGCTCATGGCTTCATAGTAGCCTCGTAGTGGCCTTCCCAGCGTCGTGGTAAGGTGTGCCTACCAACTAAGGAGCCTCGTAATGGCCTTCCCAGCGTCTTGGTGAGGTGAGCCATACCAACCGACGAGCCTCGTAGTGACCTTCCCAGTGTCTTGGTGAGGTGTGCCATTCCAACTGAGGAGCCTACAGTGGCCTTCCCGGTGTCTTCGTGAGGTGTGCCATACCAACTGAAGAGCCTCACAGTGGCCTTCCCAGCGTCTTGGTGAGGTGAGCCATACCAACTGAAAAGCCTCGTAGTGACATTCCCAGTGTCTTGGTGAGGTGTGCCATACTAACTGACGAGCCTCACAGTGGCCTTCCCAGCGTCTTGGTGAGGTGAGCCATACCAACTGAAAAGCCTCACAGTGGCCTTCCCAGCGTCTTGGTGAGGTGAGCCATACCAACTGAGGAGCCTCGTAGTGACCTTCCCAGTGTCTTGGTGAGGTGAGCCATACCAACTGAAAAGCCTCACAGTGGCCTTCCCAGCGTCTTGGTGAGGTGAGCCATACCAACTGAGGAGCCTCGTAGTGACCTTCCCAGTGTCTTGGTGAGGTGAGCCATACCAACTGAAAAGCCTCAGAGTGGCCTTCCCAGCGTCTTGGTGAGGTGAGCCATACCAACTGAAAAACCTCACAGTGGCCTTCCCAGCGTCTTGGTGAGGTGAGCCATACCAACTGAGGAGCCTCTTAGTGACCTTCCCAGTGTCTTGGTGAGGTGTGCCATACCAACTGAAGAGCTTCGTAGTGGCCTTCCCAGTGTCTTGGTGAGGTGTGCCATACCAACTGACGAGCCTCGTAGTGACCTTCCCAGTGTCTTGGTGAGGTGTGCCATACCAACTGACGAGCCTCGTAGTGACCTTCCCAGTGTCTTGGTGAGGTGTGCCATACCAACTGAGGGGGCCTCGTAGTGACCTTCCCAGTGTCTTGGTGAGGTGTGCCATACCAACTGAGGAGCCTCGTAGTGACCTTCCCAGCGTCTTGGTGAGGTGTGCCATACCAACTGAAGAGCCTGGTAGTGGCCTTCCAAGTGTCTTGGTGAGGTGGGCTATACCAACTGAGGAGCCTCGTAGTGACCTTCCCAGCGTCTTGGTGAGGTGTGCCATACCAACTGAAGAGCCTGGTAGTGGCCTTCCAAGTGTCTTGGTGAGGTGTGCCATACCAACTGAGGAGCCTCGTAGTGACCTTCCCAGTGTCTTAGTGAGGTGTGCCATACCAACTGACGAGCCTCACATTGGCCTTCCAAGCGTCTCATTGATACACATTGATAGTGTAAAACTCAGGAATAAAAATTTTCATGGTTCAGAATTCAGTAATTCTCTAACACTTACGGAGTTAATGTTGAGTGATCTTGAAATTGTGATGAAGGTAATCCAGGCTTGGTTGGATGTTTGAAACAGACATACATACATTTTCAATTGAGACTGATTTGCCTTTCAGCGTCCAGTCTAGTCTGCAATCCTCTCTTTGTGAACAAGTCGCCTCCATGATGCCCTATTAGCTATTAGCACTGCGGCCTCTTCTGCTTCTACACCCCTCACGTTGAAATCGTTCATCACTGAAACTGATCATCGCCTACTAGGTCTACCTCTGCTTCTCTTACCCTCTACAGCCAAGGATGCCGTTGCGGAAAATATTGACTCACACAAGGAAATTGAAGCGAAGGGTAATTACTCGTCCACTGCGTTTCTTCATAAATTGGGGTATTCATTCCGAATTTGCACCCAAAAATGTTCAAGAAAGGTCGACTTGAAGTATTCGGCCATTTGTCAGCTCCTCCTGTTCTATCGTTGACGAGTGGGCTGTTCGTTCGTATCAAGTTGACTGTGAATCCAGTCATACTCAGTTGAAGGTTCTGGAAATTTACCCTCGAATTGTTGACGTTGGTCTTCGAGGTGTGCTACTGCAATTCCACTAATATGACCAAAATCTAATTCATTTTCCTCCAGGAATTCATTCACACAAGGAAACATCTCACAGTTACCATTGTCCATCTGGGCTTTCCAAAGTTCAAGTATTCTCTTAAAAGAAAGCACTTTCTCGCTTAGAAAGACAATATTACTATTTCATCCTTAAAGTGACATGTTAGGTTCATTCAGTTTCTCAAAGACGTCAGCCAAGTAGCACAGTATTAGAAGCCAATTCTGATCCATAAACAGAGTTGCGAGTGTAGGACTGCTGTCCAATAGTTCATTCTTCAGCTCCACAACGCGACCACAAGACAACCAACGTACCTCCGTGTGCAATAGAACGAATCGTGTGTTGATCCACCGGGTGAGTTAGCCGTGGTCGTTACGGCATGACTGCTGGCAGTCGCTCACATCCAGGAGGCAAGGAGGTTTGAATCCCCCCGCCGGCAACCTTGAAGATGGTATTCTGTGGTTTCCCATCTTCCTTCCAGGCAAATGCCGGGGTTGGTCCCTAACTATAGCCACGGACGCTACCTTCCAATTCCTCGTCCTTACATTCCAACTTTCCTCCCCAACGGTACTTGTAGCTCACCCATTGGGTGTCCGTCTCGAAGCAGCTACAAAACTGGTGAGCCGAACATGTCCTCGGACACTCCCTGCACTAAAAACTATACGCTCAAAAAAAAAAGTGTGGATCCCATCTCCTCGCCAAGAATGGAAATTAGCCTACTGCGTAAATCTCTTGCTTTCACAAAATGTACAACATTAACTACATCGTTCAGCACTTTATTGACTTCCGGTTATAGTTCTTTCGAAGTCAATGTCTCCCTGTGTATCATGCAATGTGTGAATTTTACAGAATTTGTAACAGCACTCGCTCTTGCTCTGAACCCCACTTTAGTAGTAAAAGCCGACGCCCCATCAGTACATATACCAACACATGACAGATGGTTGTCAATTAAAAAGGAATTCACAAGAGAAAATTTATATCCGCCTGTAGTCCTCCCTTCAAGAGCTGTACAAAATAAGACATCCTCGTGCATTTCAGTTTCATGACAGTAGCGCACAAAACAAGAAACTGGGCACTATTAACGATATCAGTACTCTCATCAATTGCAGGGCAAATTTTGGGCTACCATGCAGACATGGTAGCAATTGATTTTTTTTTTATGTCAGAGCCTATGACATCAATACGCCGAGTTAATGTATCATCTGAGAGCCACCGACAGCAGTGGCTACGCTGGCTAAAGCGCAGCGTTAGGTCTTGGGGCCAAGCTCTCTGCTGACTCGGTAGACGCGTGGGTTCGAGCCCCACCGTCGGCCGTCCTTGAAATGGTTTTCCGTGGTTTCCCATTTTCAACACCAGGCAATTGCTGGGACGGTACCTTCTGACAGGCCACGGCCGCTTCCTTCCACATCCTTGCCCAGTTTCATTCCATCTCTCATCCTGACGCGCAGGTCGCCTACGGGTGTCGACTAGAAAGACCAGCACTCGGCCTCTCAGGAGTCCATACGACAAAAAAAACTGAGAGCCGTATCGACTTCAGACGCCAAACTTTTCTCCACGTATGATCGCGCATATTTTCACGGCTACAGGAAGAAGTAATTTCTCACCAATTATATGTGGTGATTTGGATTTTGCAATCAAATAGCATACCTCCTATAATACACTTAGTGCTTTTTTTTAACTGTTACGAACTTTTCAAGGCATCTGACATTTCCTTTTAGTTGTTGCTCATGACGCTTAAAAAATGCTATAGGTTTACTTACACAGTCCGGATGTTAAATCTGCAAATGTCTCGTAAGTTTCACAGGCTTCAAACTGTCATTTGCTAAAATCTCCAAACAACGAATGCATTGAGGTCGTTCCTGATTATTGTTCAAAAGAATGCTGGTAAAGCCTTATGTCAGATAATCGTCTTTATATTTACGCACTTTGCCTTTGTGTGTAGTAATATAATGTTCCTGGTAGGAGCAGAAGTAGATGCGGAAGAACAATGGACGTTGTATAAATTCGAATCTTGTTCTTTATTAGGTTTGAATATTTCCGAAGGAGGGCAAGCACTATCATTTAATGAGATCTGTTTTTACCACTGCTAATGAGCCACTTACCCATGGGTAATGGCGTTTATTGTTAATAAACACGCACTGTCTTTGAACTGACTGCAAAGGACTGGCTGAATTCCAATCGACAATGGCAGAAATAGAAGAATCTATTCCTGTAAGGAAGCGGCGGTCCCAGTCAAGCGGCTTATTGTCATTGGTGGTTGTTAAGGTCACCACGTACTCTTACACGATGAAAAATTATATTTTTGTGGCATCACTTTACTAAGTATTTATGATTCTTGTCACATATAAGAAGCGGAATATTCTGAGCTTATTTTGAGCATGTAGTGCTACTTTGCTTTTATAGGATGTGTGAAATGAATACAAATTTGGACAGATACATTTTCAAAAAATGTTGTATAAGTTGCTTCAAGTACACATTTCTCAGTTGTTTTTTCAATCAAATATTCTCTAATTTTGTTCACATACGTGGAATGGATCATGGCAGATGAGTAACCACTTTGTTTCATTATTATTGGGACAGAATGCAAGAAAAAAATCCGAACTCTTTCTTTTTAAATTTATTCAAAAATATGGATCAATTTTTCTCTTCCCAAGCCATGCCTACTATGTTTTGGAAGTGAAAATAGGTTAACATTCAAGTACTCCATTAGGCAAGTTAATGTAAAAAAATAACTCTCTGTCTTAAATGGTTTCCTAGTTATTGATAACTAAACATGAAAAATGAGTATTAACGGAAAACAGCTGGCAAAGTTAAAAGTGTATTATTCAGAGCATGGGATGCTAATTTTAAAAAACGAATTTAAGGTAGTTGTAGACATCAAAACCCCAACTAACTATATATATTTGGATTCAGAAAAGAATGAAGAATTTTATGGCGCCAAAATCAAAAAAATCGTTTTTTTCATCATGCAAGAGTACGTGGTGTCCTTAAGTGTTTGGTAAGGAGATATCGCTGTGGATGGCGAGTGTAAGGGTCCTGTGTGGGGAATATTACTCTACTCCTTTTCTCAGAATTCCTGCTGGCAGGATCTAATGGTCAGTTCTTGTGAAATAAGACAGCAAAAGAACGAGTTTATTAGTCTTGAACGGTCGTGGGAGCTTTCTGCCTATTATAGGTTCATGGATATGAGGATAGTAATATTTGTTACAGAGTATGAAATATAAATATTTCAATCAGAGCTGGCGCCCCCCTTTATCAATCTCCCACCCCACCCCCTAGGGGCGCGCCCCCCTCTTTGAGGACCTCTGCTCTAGAGGCTGAACAACCTCGTACTGGGATTAAAATTCATGACAGAGGTGGCAATTGAGCCCACGTCGTCTTCCTGGAAATCTAGTTGTAACCATCGCCAATTCCTTCTGACTGTCCACATTGCTGGAATCCACTGTTCCATTGGTGTTGTTGTTGTTGTTTGAGTCTTCAGTCTTTTGACTGGTTTGATGCAGCCCTCCATGCCTCCCTGTCCTGAGCTAATCGTTTCATCTATAGATAGCTACCAAACTCTACATCCGAGGCAATCTGTTTAACATATTCTAACCTTGCTCTACCCCTACAGTTCTTGTCCTCGACCCTTCCATCCATTGAAATCAGGCAAACTGTAGCAATCTTAGTGAAAAATGAAAATCCACAGCCTACTTCCAGTCTCCGACCGGGTCAGGAATGGAATGAATGAAGCCCCCATCTAGCGGCGAGGATATGAACTGTGCCGGCTGCCGAGGCCTAACGCACTCCTCTGGGGCAATGATTAAATGAACGACAGATGAAATGAAATGATAGTGGAGAGTGTTGCTGGAATGAAATATTGACAGGGAAAACCGGAGTACTCGGAGAAAAACCTGTCTGCCTCCGTTTTGGCCAGCACAGATCTCACATGGAGTGACCGGGATCTTAGTAGAAACCTATTAATTAAGTAGTGAGCTATTCTATGTCCTTGGCGAAAAATAAATTGCTGTAATATTACAAACTTAATAAACAAAGCAAATATATTTTAAACAAAATTAACGATTCAGCCATTGTTACTATTGTTGGTAAGTAACGGTAGCAACCAGAAAAGGGAACAGTAGGCAACTTTCGAAAAGTGTTCGATGGTGTAGTAAGGTTATAGGGTAGGCGTTGTCAGTATGTGAGCACCGTACCAAGTGCTCGAACACCAGTAAATCGAACATAATTATAATAATAATAATAATAATAATAATAATAACGCAACAACCTTTCTTTCCTTTTCCCAACTCTCTCTGCAACTGAAGTGCTGAAATAGCTAGGGATTCACCACTCACCAGGCATGCTGCAACTGCTTGCATGACTCATGCAGGTAAATAGCGGCTTCGGTGGCGTAGTTGGTAGCATGCTGAGCTGCTGTTCCCGAGATAGCGGGTTCAAACTGGGCCGAAGTTTTTGGATTTTTTCAGAGCGTTAAAAATCCTTCAGTATGCCTTCCTTCGGAGGGGAAGTAAAGCTAAACTTGTGTGGAGCTAAATTTCTAGGTTAGATTTCGTTGGAACGCTCTATCAAAGTTCCAACGTTCACCAGTAGGTATCATTGACATCTGGTAGCGGAAGTTGGAACTACTTGAAATTGAACGGAACGTGAAGCTCACCCTCTGGGTGTCCACTGGAAGCAGCTACAGACTCTGGTGAGCCGAACATGTCCTCGGACACTCCCGGCATAAAAAGCCATACGATAAATAAAATGCAGGTAAATACAGTATATTTATTACGTGTGGACAGTCAAGTGGAATGAGCATCTTTCGTGTTACTCATAAAATAGGGATGTCCAATTATTTATATTTGTATTTCACAAAATGAATGTCAAAACTAGTAATGAAAACGATATTATTCCTGTGCAAGGAGAATTTGAAATGAAGAATGGAGCGAGCACCAGGTTGGGAACGCCTGCTATAGGGTATACGTCCTTATTAACTACTCCGGGCTTTAGAGATGCCAAGGTGCCAGAGTTTGGCCCTGAGGGGGTATCGTTACCGGGCCTGACACATAGTACTGACAACACCGGGATTCAACCTAACTGCTGTGCCACCCTACTAGTGAAGGTGTAAACCTGGAATACTACTTCGCTAGAAATCAGGGGCGTATATAAGGGGGGTGCTGAGCGGGATCCACCCCCCACCCCCTCCCACCCACCCCCACCCCCTATCTCGAAAAAAGCCAATAAAAATTAAGAAAGTGTTGCTTTGGTAAGAGCATAAAATAATTGTAAATTTGGTTGCACCCTAGTCTTAACTTAATGGCTAAGTTATGAACCCGATGGGGTTATGCGGACTGGAATCGAACATGGTTCTCAGAGACTGTGATCAGTAAAAAGGTTCCGCCAGGGAGCGAACCAGAGATCTGTACAGGGAGTTTCTTGGTAAAAACCCCTCGAAAGAAATGTATATTTAATCACTGGTGTGATTTTTGATGAAATGGCATTATTTATTAAAATAATGTAGGAAATAATGAGCGGATTATATCATTATAAGACGATTTGGTGTAAGCTATTGGAGGTTTGAAGCAGAGAGGAGGGCAGAGCTGACATTTACTAATCGGCCCAGAATTGTGGGTTGGTCCCAGTGGAGCCACGTCCATTTCTGTCACCCCATTATGTCGTCTGGAGCAGGGGAGAGGCCTGAAAAATGACACAGTTATTCCCCGACGGAGAATAGATGTAGAGGAGGGGCGGAGAAATGCCCAGAAAAATCATTGATTACTCGTGATTGGAGTAACGAATCGAGATGAGAGTTGCACACAGGTGAATATCTTGGCAAGAAGATAATTTTAGAGTCTTGTACCTGCGAAATTGGTGCATATTTAGTGATGTGCGTAAGGACTGTGAAGCGACCATTGTTCGCGGAGGGATGTGAAGATGTTGACGGGGAGTTCCCGACTAGGTAGCGTCCCACGCCATGGAGAAAGGAATTAATATTAATTAATTGAACGAGCGATTCCTTTGCACACAGATAGTTTTGGGACCTGTGAAGAGAGAGGAACACAATGATCATGGTTTGAAGACCTGAATCATGCTGTGAGAGGAGCGAAGATTACGCGGGAAGATGTTGCTCTACTTTCTGTGGAAATCCGATATAAGGGAGTAGACCCCAGGAGGAGCTCTCAGTTGAAGCTCAGTGTTACTCTGTTCTAGCTCAGTTGAACCTCACTTTGAAACTCTCTCTGTTCTAACTCAGTCAAGCTCAGTCTACATGCCGCCAAGCGCAGTTACAACCAGTTATTGTCTTACTCAATTGTCAATTGTAGCACGATGGAAATAAGTTGCAATCAGTATGCAGCAAATATGCAGCAGTACGAGACAGCGTGTAAGCCGCAGACAGAAGTCTTCAAATAAGCTACGTGCAGTCTTCGAGTGAAACTTCAGTCAGCTACAGCCAGGGTGAAGCAAGTTCGTCAAGGCATAACGCATGACGGATCTATTCATCGAGACGCCGAACAAGGACTGGTATGTGTAAAAGAAACAGTAAATATGTTTGTATGAATAATAGTCGTGATACAGGCATAATCAGCCGCACGAACTATGACGTGTTCAGTTATGAAGCACCGTATAGACTAACGGTAGAACTATTGTATATAATTATTTCTGAAAGTGTTGAACTTTATTAAGCGCAGTGTGTATTGTATTAACTAACCGTATATGTGTAACTACGATAGAATGCGCTAAAGAAACTCTACTAAGTGTTTGGTATTGCCATGAGAATACCAGATGTTAACGCTCATGTTTAGGAGCAAGCGTATTGATGTAACGCAGGACGCTTACTGTAGGAGTAATGATCGTCACAAAAACTGTTGGAGAGTTCCGAGAGCAGATAACCAGACTTTCAATCAGGAGTTGATAACGTAAGATGCCGTCGACACCTGCAATTTCGATCTCTGCTAGGGAATTTCAGCATTGAAGTGTGTATAAAGTGACGAGTGTTCAGTGTAATGTATATGTAAAAATATCATTTAAAGTAGTGTTTGATGAAGTGTTTCACATGTTTGGGGAGTGATAACTTCCTGAAAGGTATGCAACGTGTCGTGTTGGTGATAGAAATGTATAATCAAATGTGTGTAAACAAGAGAAATATGTCGCGTTAAACCCATTATGGCGGGCGACATGGAAGAATATGATTGGTTGGAGCCACCTTAGATGCCTATAGAGATGTAAGTACCCCACAAATTATGGTTATAATTATGTAGAAGTATGGACCGATGCATGTCTGTGATTCCGTAAAGATATTGTGAATTCCTTATAGATGCCAGTAAAAGTCAGTTAGGAGGCTGATCCTCCATGTTTAATCAGTAATGAGTTGATTTTTATAGAGTTGAAATGATGATTTGCATCATTAAGTGGAGTAATTATTCCCACTATGAATTAAGAATGGCAATCAGTTATGTAAATGTAACGAACGCGATTGTTCGAGTTTAAAACGTCTAGCTATGTCGGAAATTTTGGTAATTTATGTGAGAATAATAATAAATAATGATTTTGGTCATTTATGTCAATGAGATTTATAATAATAATAATAAATAATGATTTTGGGTCATTTATGTCAGTGAGGAATGATGATAATAATAATAATGGTTATTAAGAGTATGAATGAACACATCAGGAAACAAATAAATTGTTGTAAGCGAGAATTATTAACGCTAAGTGCAAGACTTATCAATCTAAGCAGGAGGATGTTACAGTGAGATTACATTTCAGTAATTATGGAAAGAAGCTTTATATCAGAATATTGCATATATTCGGTAATGATACCAGTAATGAAAGAGCTTTTAGTGAATTGAATTTGCAGCTTAATTGAGAAGCTTATAGAGTAAATGTTAGATTTCTCTTAATATTATAGGTCGGTGTGTCGTAGCATGGAGCATTAGGGGCCAGATAGTCTATTCTACGTATGAATTCTCCTATGTCGTGGACATTGTTGGAGACATTATTTGCCAGAGTTTTAGTGAATGGACCCTAACTCTGAAGAAAAGGATTGAAATGTGTTCCGGGCTGGAATCTTTATAAGAGTCGAGGAAAACAAGGACACCTCGCAGCTCTATGATTTCCCGAGAACTTATAGATGAGTTATGTACGCTCGTGGGCAGCGACAACTCATGGCGACAGTGGGTTTGTGCGCCTATATTATACTTGAGACATCGGTCAACCGCCAGGCTCATGCATTACGAACCCCGAACCTTCATGTTGAATGGACCCATGTGAGGCCATTAATTAATCATTATCCTCGACGTAGGAATAATTACAAAAGCTCATTCAATACCTGTTGGCATAATAGTCAATTAAGATCCTTTGGGAACATGTGCGCCGGTTAGGACACAGTATTTGTCTTGTAAATCTCCACTGCTTAGAGAGGGAAGCTTTCAAACTTTTAGAAAGGTCGAGATAATTGGTGGAACGACCCATCCCACCTTCTATTGTGTAGCGATTTCTTTAGCCGAGGGTCGGTGCCAACCGCTCGAACCGCTCAGGCAAGTTATAAAGGGAAGAGATTCTAGACCTTGTTAAAATGACATATAATGCGAGATTGTTATGTTGAGTATTATAGCCATGTGGTTTGTGAACACATGGATAATTATAGTTCATCCTGATGGTTCATTAATTTAGCTATCTGACGAATAGTTACATGATATATTTGTACTGTCACTGGAACCAAGTCATGTAGTTGGTTACTAGATGCCAATCGTCATGAGCGCGAGGCAGTCTATCGTACAATCCGACATAAGCTATAACGTAACGTTTTATATAGGAATCACAGACAGCATGCGGTGAAACCATATAATTGAAGGATGTGTCGGGGGTAGCTTACATAATTATGGAGTTGCACGTTGATTTTGGTGCAACGTCCAAATAGGTAAATGCATGCAAAGCATTTCATTGGTGAGAAGAAAAAAATATTAAAACACGCACGGCACACATAATTGTTTAACATAAAGAGGATTAAGGAATAATCCTTGTTGTAATATTAAAGAAGTCACATTGTATGACTGTTATGTTAATGTACATTTGTTTTGAAGTCGTAGGTGCATCAGCGCACTAGTATATCCTTGTGAAGTTCACAGAAGGGTAAAGCATTATGGCTAGTTATGACTTTGTTGTGATTTCATATTTGTTTATTTGTGGATTGTGGAAGTAAAAATTTTGTTTGTTTGATTTTATGCTTTTTTTGGGTATTGTTTTGTGTTTGAAGCCATGATTTATTTTAATGAATTAAAGTTTTAGAATAGAGTTGTGCCTTATCATTGTAGAGTTGATACCTTTCAGCCTCAAATCCAAAATATGCACTGCAAAATTGGGGTTACCGTACACGCCTGAGAGCTGATGCTAGTTGGAGGCGGATGCATATTATCCAACGAGATTACTCACATGGGTACATGGGATTTGATGTCCTATACTGTGATTTGAGCTAAAGGTACGACTAAAGTCGGTCAGATTTAATGCACACAACTCTATTAAGGTAAGAATTAACGAAGTAGGGTGTGACCGCTCCTAATCCATAGCTAAGTTCCGATACGTATATATAAATTTTGATAGATTGTGCTTATTCTCTACTCATTTATCGTGGCCCAAGCAGCGTGGGACGGTATTAACTCTTTATGGAACCGCCTGCGTCAGTGCAATATGAGCGATGTTGGCATTGCACGAACCGGGCAACGATAGATACATATTAATTTATCATGGCGTGGCCCAAGTGGGGCTTTCGGCAGTAAAAACCACTCCCTGAACAGTTTTTATAGTAAATTAAAATACGGCCGATGTCCTACTAATACCACGACGGATGATATAATTTATCATGACGCCCATCTGTGGAGTCTATGGTAGTAAAAGCTGATATTAATTTATCATGGCGCCCAGAATACGTGGAACTTATGGGATTTAGGGAAAACCCATAGATTTTTTATGGTATGTCATGGGGAAAACCATAGTAATTGTTTTGCCTCAAACTGTGTTTGAGTGATTTTTGAATTCAGTAGGCTTTTTGAGGTAACGCAGAATCTCTCTATTGAGAAGAGAATGGCCTAAGGGTACTAGCGTTACATACCCAATCCACAATCTACCATAATATTATCAGGTTTTGTACGACTTCACAATATGTGTGCAGTGTTTGATGTTTCTCTTCGAAACGTATCCACATATTTTTCCAGGAAGCCTGCCTGCATATTTAAGTGTGTTATTGTAAAATGCCAGGTACGGAGGAGATCTTGCAAGTTATTGCAGGACTGAAACAACATTTTGATGCTGCTCACGTGCAGAACAAACTGGAAACCAAAGCTTTCCAGGATAGTATAAATGCTCGTTTAGATGCAAATCAGGTTGCAATGAACAATAACCAGATTGAATTAAACAACCGTTTAGAGGCAAATCAGGTTGCACTAGACAATAAGTTAGGTCAAATGCAAGAAGTCATTAAGACCGAAGTAACAGATACTGTTGTAAGCATTGTATCGGAAATGCAGGTAAATACTGATAAACGTTTCGAGGCCATAGAAGCCAAACTTGAGGGTAATTTGCAAGCGTGTAGGCATGCTCAGGAGCAAACCAACAGTAAATTAGAGGCGTTGTCTAACGATATTAAGGATATTCAGATCCAAAACGAGGCGAATCTCGAACGCCAAGCGAAACAGTTCGCAGAGTTTACGAAAACAGTAGACCAGAGATTAGAGGAGAACGACTCCAAATGGGATCAGAAATTGAAAAGCTACGCTAGAGCAATTAACGGTGACCTCAAGAAACAGGACCAGAATATATTAGGTCAATGCCAGGAAATAGGCGAAATTAAGGCTATCGCTCAGGAAAATAAGGAGCTGGTAGGCAACGTGAAAGGTCAGATGGGTAAAGTTCATAAAGAACTGGACCAAGTGCAAAGTGATATTGTCATAGTCAATAAAAGACAAGAGGAAAACAGAGGCGAGATCACCAAGGTCCGGAATGAATTGTCTAAAGTCAATGGACACATTCAAGATGAAATTAAAGGTCTGAGAGAAGAACTCGAAATAAGAGAAGGCCAGAAAACAGAGGCAAGCGACAAGACCCTTGCTCAAATTAAAGAGGACGTAGAGGATGAAATATCCCATATCAAACAAAGTCTGAAAGAAGACAAGGTGAAAATCTTTCAAGTAGCCGAGGAAAACCGAGATAGGCTTACAAGAATAGAGAAAGAAGTCATTACTCGCCTAGAAAGAGCAGAAATGCGCCATAACCAAATGGAGACTAGGATAATAGCACAGGAGGAGACACTTCTGAAATATCCTAAGTCAAGTGAAGGCAGCATAGAGGATATAAGAAAAACAAGGTGGGCAGACCTAGAAACCCAACCTATAAGCAGGAACGCTGCAGGCGCAGGAGAAAGTCCTTACATGACGCCAGGTGTACCAATTGCGGCATCGACGCCACATGAAAATGCGATGCACACCCAGGTGATAAACGTCATTAGGGCAAGTGAGGAAAAACCTAGGAAGTTTTCAGGTAGTCACTGTAGTATGACACCAAAATATTGGTTAAAGGAAGTGACTGAATATCTCAATGATGCACGAATACCGCAGGAGCGTAGGCTACGTGCTATAGAGAAGTTAACAGAGGGGGAGTGCGCATTATGGTTTCGCAGCTTCCGTTACACTTTTGATACTGTTGAGGAATTCCGCGAGGCATTCTTGAAAAGATATTGGGACGCCGCGACTCAGCAGAATTTACGGCTGGATTTGTATGCCAAAAAGTACAGCACGAACAACCCGACGAAGTACGCAGAATTCTTCATATCGCAGATGTGTCGTTTTAAAGAGCTGGATCAAAAACCTAGTGAACTGGAGCTATGCATTGCTATCGCCAAACAGCTTCCATACGAGATCCAAAGGCTACTAATCTCGGCTAATGCGAAAACGGCTATGGAAATGGAGACAGTTCTAAGGCAACTGGACCTCACCACAGCAAATACTATGCGTCAGAGTCGAACCGTGGAACAAGTCCACGTGACCAACACACAGACTGACCAACAGCAAGCTCCAAGGAACAACAAGGCCACGAGCACAGAAACTTTAGATTCCTATGGACGGCAATGGGAACAGGAACCCAGAAAATGGCAGTCAAGGTACAAAGGAAATGCTAATAAAGCAGGAAGAGGTCGAAGTTCGTGGAATAAACACGATAACAGGGGCAAACCGTACCATAACAATGGAGGTAATAATGGCCAGGAAGGCAATAATAGAAATTGGAGACCCCAAGAGAGAAGAAATAACTTCGATGACGAGGCAGAAGAGCGATATCATGCTTCTTTGCGATACCTCGAAGAAAGGGGAGATGAGCCCCAGAAATCACAAGTCCGCTGGCAAGAAGTCATGCAGAACAGGACATCGCCAGACCGATATGGAGATGGAGCTAAGAGTTTGGAACTACAGCGCAGCGAACAGGAGAGAAGGAACTCCAAAGGGGCGGGCGCTGAAGAAAAAAAAAAACGCAAAAATTAGAAGAGCTCGAGACTGATGGATGGAAGTCTATTAACATCGTCAATTGGATAGCCAAACCAGAAGAATTGATTGAGGATACAGGAGGACCACAGGTCATGGTCAAGAGAGAATTGCCTATTATAATTGTGAGAGTGGCAGGATTAAAAGTCAGAAGTCTGCTAGACACAGGATCAACAGTGAGCCTGATGACACAAGCTCTATATAATGAAATAGCCCGGAGAGAGAACATTTTGAAGATACCGATCTCCAGTGTCAAAATTAAAGGGGTAATTCCAGACAGAACAATGATATGTAAATACCAGGTATTCCTAGATTTACAGATAGGAGGCTCTATTTTCTCACAGAGTTTTCTGTTAGTAAACAAACTACCTTATAACCTACTTATTGGGGCAGAGTTTATAAGGGAATACAGAGTGATAATTGACCTAGCACAGGACAGGGTTATGTTCCATGTGAATGAAGAAGCTGAAGGCTTAGAGGTCGCACTCAATGAAATTGAACCAGGATCCAGTGAACAAGTATGGCATACATACAGAGATGTGGCTGATGAAGAAGTGTTAGCTATGGAGCAGTTAGAAGCGGAGCTCAAAACACTAGCCACAGACTTGGAAAAAGATCTGGAACCCAAATTGGAAGAATACATTTCGGAGAAGCTAGAAGAAGCGAAAATTGGGCTAAAAGAGAAGGAAAATTTAAAGCAGTTATTGCTGGAACAGAAGGAAGTCTTTGATTCGAGACCTGGTCGGATAAAGAACTTCACTTATGCTTTTCAAGTCAGTGATTGGACACCATTTAGGCAGAAACCCTACCCTATAGCTGAAAGGCATTATGCTAAAGTGAAAGAGGCAATTCAGGAGATGTTGGAGGCCGGTGTTATTGAGAAAACACCTACGCCTTATGTAAGTCCATTGGTAATTGTACCAAAGACAGACGGATCTGTCAGAGTCTGCTTGGACCTGAGACGCTTAAATTTGAGAGTTATTCCGGAATTTGACCAAGTGCCACCTATTAAAGAGATCCTCAGGAAGTTTAAAGGGAAAACTATATTCTCAAACTTGGATATCACATCCAGTTTCCACCATCTTGAATTAGAGAAGAAAACTAGTCTGTTGACAGGATTCATGTTTGATCAACATACATTCACATTTTTAAGGCTACCTTTTGGGTTGAAAACAGCTGGTTCAGCCCTGATAAGAGCGTTAGATCGCAATCTATCAGATGAGGTTAAAGAGAGTACCATCAGATATGTAGACGACATTCTACTCACATCAGAATCTCTGGAGGAGCACATGAGAGACCTGAAGAAGTTGCTAGATGACCTTCGAGAAGCGAACTTTAAGGTCAATATCAAGAAATCGCACTTCTGTCAGAAGGAAGTTAAATTCCTAGGGCATGTTATTGATGCAAATGGAGTGAAGCCTAACCCAGATAAATTGGAGGTAATTCGGAATTTCCCTCGACCCACGAAAGTTAAGCACGTCCGACAGTATTTGGGAGTAATTGGATTCTTTTCGAACCACTGCCCAAACTATACTGCGACAGTAGCACCACTGCAGGACCTATTGAAGAAAGGCGGCAGATGGAATTGGACGGAGCAATGTCAGGAAGCATTCGTGAGGTCAAAACAAATGCTTTTGGAATATGTGAAACTGGGATACCCAGATTATACCCAGAAGTTTATCATACAGACGGATGCATCACTTATTGGGATTGGAGCGATGCTATTCCAGGAAAATGTTGACCAGCCTGAGAAGAAAGTTTTTATCGCCTTTATCAGCAGAAGACTGAGAGCCCATGAGAAAAATTACACGATCACAGAGATAGAATTGCTCGCAATTTTGTACGCGTTGCAATCGTGGCACAAACTCGTGTACGGCTTCCGAATAGTCCTGAGAACAGACCATAAAGCTTTAACATTTTTGTTAAAGACAGATTTGTCTAGTCAGAGATTGACAAGATGGTCCCTGTATATCCAGCAATTTGATGTGGAAATAGAATACTGTCCAGGGAAAGAGAATGTAATACCGGACATATTAAGTCGTTACCCTAGAGAAGAAGAAGTACTAGCGGTCCAGATTGAGAATCGAGATCAGAAGACGTTGGATGACTTAAGGAACATTACCAACCTACAACGCGAAGACCCATGGTTGAAGATGATAATCGATTACTTTGAGGGGCGCTTAGCAAGGGGAACTGCGATATACAGAGAGGCGGAGGCATTGGCAACAGAATATGTATGGTATAATCAGATATTACACAAGTGGGACGATGTGGATCACACACGTCAAAGGATTGTAATTCCTGCATCTTTGCAGAGGAGATTAGTATGGCTAGCCCACAGAGCATTTGGTCATCCGGGGATTGATAAAATCTGTGCTCTGTTGAAGGAAGCATTTACTTGGCCAAAATTGAGAGAAACGGTGAGAAATGCTATTAGAACATGTGATCTTTGCCAAAGGGTAAAGCCGAATCCCTTTTTAATGAGGCAACGACCTATCCCGTTGTTACCAGAGAAGCCAAGGCAGCTATTGAGTATCGACAACTTTGGACCATTGCCTAGAGCACGTAGAGGCAATAGACACATTTTTGTAGCCATGGATGTATTTTCGAAAATGGTGGTGTTGTGCCCCATTCAAAAGACAAGTTCAAAACAGGTCTTGAAGCGCCTGAAAGAGAGAGTTATTCCGATTCTTGGGAAGCCGGATAACATTCTCTCGGACCACGGAAGTTGCTTTACTAGTGCAGAATTTCGTCGAGAACTGGAAACTCTAGGAATTAGGCAGATTTTATCTACCATTCGCCATCCTGAGGCAAGTCCCGTTGAAAGAGTAATGAGAGAGATCCAGAAATACATGAAGATCTACTGTTCTGAAGCGAATTGGCGTTGGATTGAATTTCTAGAAGTAATTGAATACTGTATAAATAATACTGTACATGAGGCGACAGGTCAGGTTCCCGTTACTCTACATCTGGATCAGAGACCAGAGAGACCGTGGAATGGTGTTATTCCATTACCAGTAGACGCACAGCTCGGTAGAGAATTGAGGATCCAACGAACCTCTGAATATCTCAAAGCGCAGGCGGAGAGACGTCAGAGAAGGAATCGTGCGAAGAGGTATCATAAACCGCTTCTCGTGGGACAGAAAGTTTTAATTAAGAAACCCGCCAGTTCAGATCCAGAGGCACGGAAGTATAAGAAGTTTAATTTTTCTTACCACGGCCCGTTCGAGGTGATAAGAGACCTCCAGAACAATGCATACAGGTTAAGGCATTTAGAGAATGGAAACGAGGTCGTTATGAACATAGCCAACTTAAAAATTTATTACTCGCCAGAAGAATTCGATGAACCAGAAGAAGAATTAGTAACGCACACCCAACTCAACGTGGAGAGCGGAGGCAGCCAAGCAGGCAGACCTGAATGTTGGAACGGCGAGACGGGACGAGAAGCAGACAGTTTACCCAGTGTAAGCGGAGAGCAGAAAGAATGCCAGTGTTTGCGAGAATTCTATGAAGAAATGGTCAGAGTAGCCAGAGAGGTTGAGGCTGTAAACGCGACCCTTCGCAGGGAGAATAGACAGCTCAGAAACAAGGCCGAGTGTGGAAGGGGGAACATTACTAACCCACTCGCAGCCAGACAAGGTGAAGGACCCCAGACGTAAACACAGACGGTGGTCGACAGTCAGCTGGTTACTTATATAAGCCACTTGCATTGGACTTTTATAAGTTTTGCAAGGGGAACATGAACCCGATGGGGTTATGCTGACTGGAATCGAACATGGTTCTCAGAGACTGTGATCAGTAAAAAGGTTCCGCCAGGGAGCGAACCAGAGATCTGTACAGGGAGTTTCTTGGTAAAAACCCCTCGAAAGAAATGTATATTTAATCACTGGTGTGATTTTTGATGAAATGGCATTATTTATTAAAATAATGTAGGAAATAATGAGCGGATTATATCATTATAAGACGATTTGGTGTAAGCTATTGGAGGTTTGAAGCAGAGAGGAGGGCAGAGCTGACATTTACTAATCGGCCCAGAATTGTGGGTTGGTCCCAGTGGAGCCACGTCCATTTCTGTCACCCCATTATGTCGTCTGGAGCAGGGGAGAGGCCTGAAAAATGACACAGTTATTCCCCGACGGAGAATAGATGTAGAGGAGGGGCGGAGAAATGCCCAGAAAAATCATTGATTACTCGTGATTGGAGTAACGAATCGAGATGAGAGTTGCACACAGGTGAATATCTTGGCAAGAAGATAATTTTAGAGTCTTGTACCTGCGAAATTGGTGCATATTTAGTGATGTGCGTAAGGACTGTGAAGCGACCATTGTTCGCGGAGGGATGTGAAGATGTTGACGGGGAGTTCCCGACTAGGTAGCGTCCCACGCCATGGAGAAAGGAATTAATATTAATTAATTGAACGAGCGATTCCTTTGCACACAGATAGTTTTGGGACCTGTGAAGAGAGAGGAACACAATGATCATGGTTTGAAGACCTGAATCATGCTGTGAGAGGAGCGAAGATTACGCGGGAAGATGTTGCTCTACTTTCTGTGGAAATCCGATATAAGGGAGTAGACCCCAGGAGGAGCTCTCAGTTGAAGCTCAGTGTTACTCTGTTCTAGCTCAGTTGAACCTCACTTTGAAACTCTCTCTGTTCTAACTCAGTCAAGCTCAGTCTACATGCCGCCAAGCGCAGTTACAACCAGTTATTGTCTTACTCAATTGTCAATTGTAGCACGATGGAAATAAGTTGCAATCAGTATGCAGCAAATATGCAGCAGTACGAGACAGCGTGTAAGCCGCAGACAGAAGTCTTCAAATAAGCTACGTGCAGTCTTCGAGTGAAACTTCAGTCAGCTACAGCCAGGGTGAAGCAAGTTCGTCAAGGCATAACGCATGACGGATCTATTCATCGAGACGCCGAACAAGGACTGGTATGTGTAAAAGAAACAGTAAATATGTTTGTATGAATAATAGTCGTGATACAGGCATAATCAGCCGCACGAACTATGACGTGTTCAGTTATGAAGCACCGTATAGACTAACGGTAGAACTATTGTATATAATTATTTCTGAAAGTGTTGAACTTTATTAAGCGCAGTGTGTATTGTATTAACTAACCGTATATGTGTAACTACGATAGAATGCGCTAAAGAAACTCTACTAAGTGTTTGGTATTGCCATGAGAATACCAGATGTTAACGCTCATGTTTAGGAGCAAGCGTATTGATGTAACGCAGGACGCTTACTGTAGGAGTAATGATCGTCACAAAAACTGTTGGAGAGTTCCGAGAGCAGATAACCAGACTTTCAATCAGGAGTTGATAACGTAAGATGCCGTCGACACCTGCAATTTCGATCTCTGCTAGGGAATTTCAGCATTGAAGTGTGTATAAAGTGACGAGTGTTCAGTGTAATGTATATGTAAAAATATCATTTAAAGTAGTGTTTGATGAAGTGTTTCACATGTTTGGGGAGTGATAACTTCCTGAAAGGTATGCAACGTGTCGTGTTGGTGATAGAAATGTATAATCAAATGTGTGTAAACAAGAGAAATATGTCGCGTTAAACCCATTATGGCGGGCGACATGGAAGAATATGATTGGTTGGAGCCACCTTAGATGCCTATAGAGATGTAAGTACCCCACAAATTATGGTTATAATTATGTAGAAGTATGGACCGATGCATGTCTGTGATTCCGTAAAGATATTGTGAATTCCTTATAGATGCCAGTAAAAGTCAGTTAGGAGGCTGATCCTCCATGTTTAATCAGTAATGAGTTGATTTTTATAGAGTTGAAATGATGATTTGCATCATTAAGTGGAGTAATTATTCCCACTATGAATTAAGAATGGCAATCAGTTATGTAAATGTAACGAACGCGATTGTTCGAGTTTAAAACGTCTAGCTATGTCGGAAATTTTGGTAATTTATGTGAGAATAATAATAAATAATGATTTTGGTCATTTATGTCAATGAGATTTATAATAATAATAATAAATAATGATTTTGGGTCATTTATGTCAGTGAGGAATGATGATAATAATAATAATGGTTATTAAGAGTATGAATGAACACATCAGGAAACAAATAAATTGTTGTAAGCGAGAATTATTAACGCTAAGTGCAAGACTTATCAATCTAAGCAGGAGGATGTTACAGTGAGATTACATTTCAGTAATTATGGAAAGAAGCTTTATATCAGAATATTGCATATATTCGGTAATGATACCAGTAATGAAAGAGCTTTTAGTGAATTGAATTTGCAGCTTAATTGAGAAGCTTATAGAGTAAATGTTAGATTTCTCTTAATATTATAGGTCGGTGTGTCGTAGCATGGAGCATTAGGGGCCAGATAGTCTATTCTACGTATGAATTCTCCTATGTCGTGGACATTGTTGGAGACATTATTTGCCAGAGTTTTAGTGAATGGACCCTAACTCTGAAGAAAAGGATTGAAATGTGTTCCGGGCTGGAATCTTTATAAGAGTCGAGGAAAACAAGGACACCTCGCAGCTCTATGATTTCCCGAGAACTTATAGATGAGTTATGTACGCTCGTGGGCAGCGACAACTCATGGCGACAGTGGGTTTGTGCGCCTATATTATACTTGAGACATCGGTCAACCGCCAGGCTCATGCATTACGAACCCCGAACCTTCATGTTGAATGGACCCATGTGAGGCCATTAATTAATCATTATCCTCGACGTAGGAATAATTACAAAAGCTCATTCAATACCTGTTGGCATAATAGTCAATTAAGATCCTTTGGGAACATGTGCGCCGGTTAGGACACAGTATTTGTCTTGTAAATCTCCACTGCTTAGAGAGGGAAGCTTTCAAACTTTTAGAAAGGTCGAGATAATTGGTGGAACGACCCATCCCACCTTCTATTGTGTAGCGATTTCTTTAGCCGAGGGTCGGTGCCAACCGCTCGAACCGCTCAGGCAAGTTATAAAGGGAAGAGATTCTAGACCTTGTTAAAATGACATATAATGCGAGATTGTTATGTTGAGTATTATAGCCATGTGGTTTGTGAACACATGGATAATTATAGTTCATCCTGATGGTTCATTAATTTAGCTATCTGACGAATAGTTACATGATATATTTGTACTGTCACTGGAACCAAGTCATGTAGTTGGTTACTAGATGCCAATCGTCATGAGCGCGAGGCAGTCTATCGTACAATCCGACATAAGCTATAACGTAACGTTTTATATAGGAATCACAGACAGCATGCGGTGAAACCATATAATTGAAGGATGTGTCGGGGGTAGCTTACATAATTATGGAGTTGCACGTTGATTTTGGTGCAACGTCCAAATAGGTAAATGCATGCAAAGCATTTCATTGGTGAGAAGAAAAAAATATTAAAACACGCACGGCACACATAATTGTTTAACATAAAGAGGATTAAGGAATAATCCTTGTTGTAATATTAAAGAAGTCACATTGTATGACTGTTATGTTAATGTACATTTGTTTTGAAGTCGTAGGTGCATCAGCGCACTAGTATATCCTTGTGAAGTTCACAGAAGGGTAAAGCATTATGGCTAGTTATGACTTTGTTGTGATTTCATATTTGTTTATTTGTGGATTGTGGAAGTAAAAATTTTGTTTGTTTGATTTTATGCTTTTTTTGGGTATTGTTTTGTGTTTGAAGCCATGATTTATTTTAATGAATTAAAGTTTTAGAATAGAGTTGTGCCTTATCATTGTAGAGTTGATACCTTTCAGCCTCAAATCCAAAATATGCACTGCAAAATTGGGGTTACCGTACACGCCTGAGAGCTGATGCTAGTTGGAGGCGGATGCATATTATCCAACGAGATTACTCACATGGGTACAGTTATGAACAATATTAAGATAGAAATTAGACTAACTCGTGGTGTAGTGGCTAGCATTCTTGGCTGCCGCCCCAGAGGTCTGAATTCGATTCCCGGCTCTGCCAAGAAATTTGAATTCTAGTCTGAGGGCTGGAACGGGGTACACTCAGCTTTGTTTATTTGTGAGTTGTGTTGTATTTTACAACTTATTTGTATTGCCAGTAATAATTGTAGGCTAAATAAACTTTGAATCTTATCTAAAATAATTACACAAAGTTATATGCTCTAAGATATTGGTTGATATTTCTGGGTATTTTGTGGTGACAATCCCCTGAGAATACTCACAATTTTCCTGGATAGCCATCCCCCCCCCCCCCCCCCCAAAAAAAAACAATTCTATATACGCCCCTGCTTGAAGTACTAATTTTCAGGAACGAATTACAAACGGTCACCAAGGGATGCCAGGCAGAATCAATGGAGCTTTAGGTAGAAACGTGAACACACCATTCTGTCTATAAGAAGAATGCACTTCTTTGGTGCGAAGCAATACCAATTGATTAAACATGGCCATTTAAAAGTTGAGAAGCACCAATAACTAACCGCATCATCGAAATCTTCCTAAATTAAAAGTAGGCTCATTTTTAGAGAAAAAAAGGTCGTTCAGAAATGGCACGTTCGGGAACGAGGTGCATTCTCATGCAAATGATAGAGGGAGGAACGGCCAATTTCGATTCCGTACGCGAGTGAGTGAGCGAGTGGGCTCTAATTTTCCCAGCCAGCGGGTCGGGTAATCCGCCCACCATTTCAATGCACAAGAGGGGAAGAGAACATATGAAACGAACCTCGCCCGCTCTCTCTCTAACCACCTCCCACCTTAAAAAGTACATTAAAAAAACATTCCTTTCTCTAGAACCGTCGCCATTTGCATTCGTAATCGCTAAGTCGTGCTGGCGGTCGCTATATGGAGCTCAAATTGCGCACTACATACGTCAATAGGCTGTAATAACGGGTCTAGTCTAGGCCTGAGCTCCAACGACACTCCAAATGCTTCACCTCCAGACATACTGCCCAAAAACCAAAGCTATATTTCAATATAATTCGAATGAGCACTCTGACAAAGTAAAGCAGTAGTCTTAAGAATGTTTGAAATTTTCTTACATCTGGATTTCTTCGACAATTATATTGTTTTGTGGTTAATTCATTTAAGGGCTTTGCGGCATCGTGGTCGTTTAGGCCCGTGTAGTTGGGTGTGGGTAGAATTTATCTGATAACCTGTGTAAATAGTGTGTGTATTTGTAATGCAGGTGAGGATTGGGAAGAAGACAGCCGTGGAAGTATATCCTGGCATATACATGGAGTAGAAGTGGGAAACCACGGAAAACCACTTCAACGATGGCTGAGATGGGAATCGAATCCACTTCCTCTCAGTTTTGCCTCACGAGTGTACCCCATTCCAACACTCAGATCAGAATTAAATTTCATGCCAGAGCCGGTAATCAAACCCGGGGCGCCGCGGAGGCAGCCAGGAGTGATCGCAACGAGGTGGACAATCAATACAGGGTGGGCCATAAGTCAGTTGTCAGTTGTCAAAAATGCATGTAAGTGCAATAATACTAATCAAATTAAAATACAAACATATTATTATCAATACAAGGAAGGACGTTTGTAGTTTTACGTGACCGTATATCCCGCGATCATTAGCCACGTGACCTCCTTTATACGTGGAATCCGAAACATAGGACATGGCATTTCACTTTGAAAATCTCACATGCATTGACCGGAAATCGAACCCGGTCTGCCTTGGTGAGAGGCCAACAGCTTGACCGCTGCGCCACCACGCCCCACTATACAGTACATAGAAGCCTATGAACCTGCAAATGATGCTCGAAGTGGTTTCGAAGCTGTTCTAAGCAAACAGTGCATCTTTTCAACACTAATTTACAAATTTTGCCACAAACCTTTCAGGACTGTAGGTTTTCAAATTCTGATTGGATTTGTGCCTTCAAATACTCAAAATCACGAATCTTCACGGAACAAACCTCATTTTTCAGTATATCCCAGATTGAAGAATCCATGGGTGTGATATCTGAAGATCGTGGATGCCATTCAATAGTACACCGTCTGCCAATCCATTAATCAAAATTTTCACTTAGAAAGTCTCTCACAATAACTTCATACTGCGGGGGTGCTCCATCTTGTTGCCATATGAACTTTTCCTTAACCGACTGCAGATGTTCATGAAGTGGACTATTTTTCAGTCCTAACAACACTTCTTGAAGCATATCTAGGTAATTTACAGAATTAATAGTGCCGTTAAAGATTGCTAGTGACAACTGACTTATGGCCCACCCTGAATTCATCCCTGTGACGAGTCTCTGCCGTTTTGAATTGAGTGCGTCATGTGTTTATCGACACGTCTGGTCTGGTGTGGGGCAAGAGGGAAGGCATCAAGTGTTATTGTGTGCCCTTAGCCTCTTATGCTGATGGTGCTAATATACGAGAGCATGTACTCCTTTACATTGGTGATAGAAGAGACTCTTCTAAGAATGCTAAGTGAAAGAATTATCAGCTATCTTTAAATTGAAAATTAAACATTAAAAAGTCAACGTTTGTGGGTTTTACAGTAACTCTTCTGGCAGAAGGTGCAAACGAAGTCTGCTTTAATGTCATCGCGTCAGGAGATGGCAGTTCAACACGCTGTGACGGGGTGCGGGTGGGAGTCTTGCAGTACGCATGCGTGGTCCACCTATTCTACACCTAAATATATCGGCTTCCTGCATGACAATCGTTGTTATCGCAGCACACGACACGCAGCCATTGAAAGAAGGAATGTGCTGAGTGAGTGAAGCAAGTAGTGACTAACTTAATGTTTTTGGAATGCGCGCTACACAGTGAGCGGGAAGACATCTGCAGTTTAAACCCAACTGCCAACTCCTGGCGCGATATCAGTAGCCAGTAGGGATCGGGGTGCGGCAAAGTAGATAAAGGAAGTTGTTGGGTAATCGAAGTATGACGTTACCTGTAGAGGAGGGAAGGGTGTCAGCTGAGTTCGTCTTGTGAAACCCGTACATAAGGAAATTGTGTTTGTTGTTGATGTTGAAATTTCACATAAATGCTTGGGATATTTCAACCGGTAGTACTGTGTAGCCTGCCTTGTAAATGTGTAAGTTATTGATAAATTAATTGATTGATTTTGTTATAAAGGATAAAATAATTTCGATAATCAGCCCTGGTGTGGAAGTATGTTGGAAATCGTATGTGAATGCGTTGTCTCACAGTCGTTGTCCTTCATTTATGTCACTTGTTCCTACCGAGATTTGAACACAGGGATCTATGGCGAATAGGAAAAAACTATGCTCATCACTATGAGGAGGGCTAAGGGATGAAATAACCACAAATTATACTCCTCACTGAGTTGAAGTTTATACATCGGCTGTCCAATGCGGCACCCCAGTTCAAATCTCGGTCGGCGCATAATGAAAGTTATGCCGGTCAAAGTGAAGGCAGAACATGGCGATCTCCGGTACCCCTTGTCAATTTAATTCCGAGAATACTTCATTATCAATCATTTATCATCGTCCCAAAAGGAGTGCGACTGGGTAGGAGCCGTGTTAACAGCAGCTGGTATAATTAAGATCAGAGACGCAGGTGTTGCGTTATTCGGGGTTTATAGCGGAAAACCGTAAGGGGTGTTCTGGGTTTTTATTTAGTACAGGATTAATTTCGTCCTTCAACCTGACTGCAGGCCTCACTGGTCCAGACGGTTAGTCGTTGTCTTACTGAGTCCAAGTTCACGGGTTCAAATACGGCTCACGTCAGTGGTCTTTAAAGAGTGTCTTTAAGAAATACTGAGGGATAAAATTCTGACATCCAGTAGTTTGTTCAGAACTAGTATTTAAGACGGACGTAAAATACGTGATATTGTTGATTTTCTTTTGAGGCTTGGCCATTGTGGCCATTTAACCCCAAGTATTTGGGTGTATTTTCCACGGTGGGTGAGTAGATAGCGTGTCGGTCTACCAACCCCAAGATTACAGGTTCGCTCCTGGCCGTGGTAAGTGATTTTTGAAAGGTGGCAAAAATACGACACGCATGCCATACGATGTTGGCATGTTAAAGAACCCATTTGAATTCAGAAGGCCGTGTTCATAATGGCAAAATTAATCTCGGGAGTTTTCGCCAACACAAAGTTCCTCATTTCTCTACTAGAAAGCGCTATAGTGTTCATACTGATTCAAGGAACAACGAAATTCGGCATGCAAGCCACCCTATGGGTGTCAAATTACAAAGCTTGCACCTGGCACCCGAGGCCATACGATATTATTATTATTATATTTGGGTGTGTGCAGAATTTGTCTTATAACCTCTGTTTCTGTGATGGCTGTTGTAGTATGTGTAGCTGTAATTATTAGAGTCGGAAATGGGACAGGAGCTCTGAGACTTGAATTAGGTACTATCCCGGCATATGCTTGGAGAGAGTGTGAAAAACCCGGCGTAAAACCACTTTGGATAGCCGTTGTCAGTGCCAGGATTCGGACCTCCAATCTCCGGACTTGCTGCGATCGTGTTGTACGATTAAACGCCCACGGTCATGCGGTGAGTTAGCAGCCGTGTCCTTATTAAAGTATGCCATGAAAAATCATATTCAGAATACCGATAGTGGGACTCGGTCCTACAATCACGAGAATGAAAAGTACAGCTACATTTGTAGACATGCATTTAATACAATATCTACTTTCTGGTGGGTTTTCTAGCACCAATAGCTTCCTGAAAATCTACAAACATGTTTTTATTTTTCATACAATAAATAATAGCCGGTAAAAGTAAGCTGTATTGTTCCTAGCACCACATGTACATAATAAAAATTATAGCAATAACAATAATAATACTAATTTAATGATAGCCAGGCTGTGTAGCTCAGGCAGTAGAGTGCTATCTTTCTCGGTGGTTCGATCTAGTCTCAGTCATGTAATAAATGAAGGTGAGCATATATGACAGCATTATGCCAATGGATTTAATGGCACATACAAGAAATTATGTGAACATACCGTAGAAACATAAAAATAGTGTGTCTAAAAACCTATTAATATTATTATTATTATTATTATTATTATTGTTATTATTATAACTGTACAATTGTTGCACTGTCTTCGCACAAAGTGAGACCATACAGGTTCATTTCATTAATTTACCATATCTTTAGGATTTCATTTTCCTAATGTAGATTATGTACTATACCGTAGACCAATAATTTATTTATGTTGTGTCGTCAGCCGTAAGACAGGCTGAATCCTAAACAAATCTACCATCTCCAGTCGTGCAGACCACTCCTCGTGATGGAATGTATATTGTTCATACGCTCGGTTTGTGTATTTCCTTGCTATTGGCAGACAGCGTGGAGCTCATTGACCTTCAGACTTTGGTCTGCATGCCACAGAGTTGGAGGGGAGGCTGACGGGGAAGAATCAGCTGTGTTGCGGTAGGGAATCCAGCCTATTTTCATTTCCAAAACATTGACCGACGATTTTTGTGATTTAATTTCACCTACATTAATTAAGATACGACTAAATTTCATGAAGATGTTTGCTTAGAATACCATCTTCCATAGCTAGTTAAAAGAAGTACATGTATATCAATTGCTCCCTGTATAATACTAATGGTAATAATTCTACTATAATAATACACTACTCTTCCGTTAAGGGGTCGTTAACATATTACGTAATCAAATTTTGGTCGATTTTACCCTCCCCCGTATAACGTAATCACAAACAATACCTAATATTTCTGAATTCTTCACGGTTTATCCATAGGCCTATAAATAAATGAAACAAGAAACACAGATACTCGGGGGCATCAATTTCTGTATTTTCCTGTGGGGCAAAAAAAGCACAAGAAATGTACGAATAATTAACGAAAGTACTACTTTATTTCATCAGACATATTTTTGAACCTCTTTATGATCTGAATATAAGTATTCTTTGAATTTTAATAAAATTGTATAAGTAAACAAAAATGACCGTTTTCATTTCCGTCAGTGCGGCTGGAAAGCCGCGCAGAGCGTAAAATGAGTTGATTTTTGTTATTTGTTAAGTGATCATTTCGTTTACTGCACGTCATCAACGTAATCATAAGCTTCGAACCCCCTCCCCATCTTTGTGATTACGTAATTTGTGGATGGCCCCTAAGTGTCTGAATTTCTTAAAACCATTCACCTAACACAAATTTGAAATACCTAACTGACATGGCAGAACGATATACAGTGCAGTCTGTACCACTATCTCCGGGAAAACCGATTGCGTCACATCGTTGTCAACACGTACCGCCGGCAAGGATTCGTCAGCCATGTAATACCAGGCTCATGTGTATGAGCCACTGAGAAAAGTTGTGTAGTATTTCATATTAAATTTTAAAAAATACAATCCTTGTGTTATCACAGCCCATGAAGGGCCATGGTCTACCAAGCGACCGTTGCCCAACCATTAGATCTACAGATTGCTGGATGGCGCATGGTCAATGGCGCAGCCATTAATCTTTGTTGCGTGACCAAGGGGCTGCCTTACTGTCAGACAGCTACTCTATTGTCCTCACGAGGCAGAGTGCACCCTGTTCTTACCTTCACTTCAATTTCTAAAATCCCTGACGGAGCCGAGAATTGAATCCATGGCAGGCGTGCCACCCCAACACCACGGGGACGGCTGAAAAAGGGTCTTAGAGCTAACGGCAAGTGGAGTTCCCAGGGCGTCACGTAGCTTATACATTTTCACATGCCATTTTCTCAAAAGCATGACTTCTTGAATTCAAGTGATCAAATTAGGATGTATATGAATTATGATTGTTTAATATGTGTATCGGTGCATATATGAAAATGAAAATCCACAGCCTGCTTCCAGTCTCCGACCGGGTCAGGAATGGAATGAATGAAGCCCCCATCTAGCGGCAAGGATATGAACTGTGCCGGCTGCCGAGGCCTGACGCACTCCTCTGGGGCAATGATTAAATGAATCACAGATGAAATGAAATGATAGTGGAGAGTGTTGCTGGAATGAAATGTTGACAGGGAAAACCGGAGTACCCGGAGAAAAACCTGTCTGCCTCCGTTTTGTCCAGCACAGATCTCACATGGAGTGACCGAGATTTGAACCACGGACCCAGCGGTGAGAGGCCGGCGTGCTGCCGCCTAAGCCACGGAGGCTTTCGTATCGGTGCATATATACTAGTGATACAAATTTATTAATCAGCTTAAAAAATAAACCTCTTCTCATTTCTTGTCTCATGGTTTTTGCCCTACAGCCAGTGTTCAATTTCTTGGCAGTGCCGGGAATCAATCCCGGACCTCAGGGGTGACGACAAAGAATACTAGCCACTGCACCGCGAAGTGGTCCCTTGAATATACGATATCAAATGTCTCTTGTGGTAAAAATGAGAATGAAATATCACTGATTATGTGATAAGTGATTGTGAAGTGTGTTTTCGTGTGCTTTGGAGCGTTAGGGGTCAAGTAGTTTATATCTCTTTCCAAGTACTAAAGATTTTAGCAAAAGAAAGCGGGGGAAACTTGGCGAAGGACGGTTCTGTTTATAGGATTATCAGTTTGTTAAGTCGGCACCATCGATGAATTCACAGTGGTCGTAAAGAAGGCAAGACAGTACACAAAATTAATTTCAGACCGAGCCAGTTGGATGCAAAACAACTGAAATTAACGAGATAATACAATGAAAAGGGAAGTGTTCTTTGGCTAGAGATTTGAGTCTTTTGACAGCTTTGACACAAAACTGAATGTCCTTTGAGAAATGTCTTATCTCTTTGAGAGCTATCTTTGCGAATTGATTCATAGATCATCTTTCATTCGGGCATCGGTCAGGATGGCACAGAACGTTCAAGGGCTGACCGTTTAAACCAACCTCTCTGAGAGTATGAGCACCACCCTCATGCTACACCAAGTACAAGAGTGCCATTAAATCAAATAAATAACAATAATGTTGATATAATAATGATAATGTTGTTGTTTGAGTCTTCAGTCTTTTGACTGGTTTGAAGCAGCTTTCCACGCCTCCCTGTCCTGAGCTAATCGTTTCATCTGTACATAGTTACCACACCCTACATCCGAGGCAATCGGTTTAACATATTCTAACCTTGGTCTGCCCCTACAGTTCTTGTCCTCGACCCTTCCTTCCATATCTAAGCTTCCTATTCCTGGGTGTCTTAGCAAGTGTCCTACCAACCTAACTCTTCTCTTCATTAGCAGTCGCCAGAAACATCTCTCCTCTCCCACTCGTCTTAATACCTCTTCGTTTGTAACCCTATCTACCCATCTGATCTTCATCATTCTCCTGTAACACCACATTTCAAATGCCACAATTTTCTTCTTTTCTGCTGCAAGAATAGTCCAAGTTTCACTTCTATAGAGAGCCACACTCCAGACAAAGGCTTTCAAAAATGACTTCTTAATACTTAAAGCTATATTCGATGTCAACAGATTCCTTTTTTGTAGAAATGCTTTCCTTGCCTGAGCCAACCTACTTTTTATATCTTCTTTGCTTCGTGCATCAATGATTATTTTGCTTCCTAAGTAACAGAAGTCTCCTACTTCCTTCAGCTAGAGGTTTTTGATTTCTTTGGGCTGCATTCCAATATTTTTTTTGTTTTACATTTATTAATTTTCATCATGAATTCTTTCCTCAAGACGGAGTCCATACCATTCAAATACTCATTCAAATCCTCAGGCGTGTCGGCCAAGATGACGATGTCATCGGCAAATCTCAGAGTTGAAATTATTTCTCCTTGAATCTTCACTCCCACTTAAAAATTTTCTCCAATTTCCTTCATTGCTTGTCCAATGTAAAGATTGAAAAGTATGGGTGATAAGTTGCAGCCTTGCCTTACACGTTTCTGAATACCAGCTTCTCTCTCATGTCCTTCAGCTCGAATGACTGCTGTCTGGTTTCTGTATAGATTGCAGATCACCCTCCTATCCCTGTACTTTATTCCAATCGTTTTCTAAATGTCAAACAATTTAGTCCAATCAACGTTATCAAAAGCCTTTCCTAAGTCTACAAATGCCAAGAACGTTCTCTTGTCTTACCTTATTCTACCTTCCAAAATCAGCCTAAGACTTAGTACAGCTTCCCTTGTTCCTACATTTCTCCTGAAACCAAACTGGTCTTCACCCAACTCCATTTCTACCTGGCTTTCCATCCTCTTGTAAATTATTCTTGACAGGATCTTTGAAGCATGAGTAATCAAGCTGATTGCACGGTAATCTTCACATCTGTCAGCTCCCACTTTCTTCGGTATAGGGATGATAACATTCTTCTTGAAATCAGAGGGTACCTCACCTGTCTCATAAATCCTACACACCAAGTGAAATAACCTGATCAGACCTTCATCCCCTATGCAGCGTAGCAACTCAATCGGTATATCATCTATGCCTGGTGCTTTGTTCCTGCTTAAGTCTTCCAATGCTCTGTCAAATTCTGATCTCAATATTAAATCTCCTTTTGCCTCCTCATCAATTTCCTCCTCCCTTTCCATTACATGATTCTCAATCTCCTTTCCCTTATACAAACACTCTATATAAGCTTTCCAACTCCCAACCTTTTCTTCCCTATCTGTTAGAGGCTTTCGATTTGTGTCCTTAATATTACAGCACTTAGTCTTCCTTTCCCCAAAAGTATTCTTAATCCTTCGATAAGCTGTATCTACTTTTCCTGGTTTCAGACAATTTTCTATGCCTGCACATTTCTCTTTCAGCCACTCTTCTTTCGCTTCCTTGCACTTCTTGTTAACCTCATATCTCAGACGTCTGTATTCTGCTTTCCCCTTTTCATCTCTTACAATTTGTGTTTCCGCCTTTCATCCATCAATTCTAGTATATCCTGGGTGATCCACGGTTTTCTACCCATTCTTTCTTTCCTACCAATGTCTTCTTCTGCGGATTTTGTTATTTCATTCTTCAAAAGTGCCCATTCGTCTGCAATTGAAGTAAGTTCAGGGTTTTTCATTAGTCCTTCCTTTATACTCTTCTTGAATCTTTCGTTACATCCTTCTCATTCAGTCTGTCTATTGACCATCCTTTTGGCTTTTGACTTTTCTTCAGTTTTTTCAACTTTATTCTGCATTTCATAATAACCAGATTGTGGTCAGAGTTTATGTCAGCACCGGTATATGTTTCACAATCCAAAATCTGGTTTCGAAACCTCTGCTCGACCATAATAAAATCGATTTGGTAACGTCCTGTATCTCCTGGTCTCACCCATGTGTATATTCTTCTATTGAGGTTACTGAATAAGTTATTAGCTATGACCAACTCATGCTCGGTACAGAATTCCATCAACCTGCTTCCTCGATCATTCCTTTCACCTAATCCGAAATCTCCTTCTATTGTCCCTTCTCTTCCTTTTCCTACCACAGCATTCCAATCTCCCATTACTATAACATTTTCATCACCCTTGATATACCTCAGAATTTCATCTATTTCTTCGTAGACCTTTTCAACATCTTCAACATCAGCTTGACTGGTAGGCATATAGACTTGTACCACTGTGGTGCACGTAGGTTTTGTATTGATTTTGCTACAATAATCCGTTCACTATATTGCTCATATTATTCCACCCGCTGTCCAAGTTTCCTACTCAATATGAGACCAACCCCTGCTTGGCCATTGTTTGATTTAGTGCTAATGACCCGATAGTCTCCTGACCAAATGGCCTGTTCTTCCTGCCAGCGCATTTCACTAATCCCAACCAAATCCAGCCTCAACCTATCCATTTCTCTTTCTAAGTTTTCTAACCTTCCACTTTTAGCAAACTTCTAACATTCCGCGCTCCGATCCGTAGAATGTCAGATTTCCTCTTTGTCACTTCTGTGATGTTAACCCCCTCTCGAGTAGTCCCCACCCGGAGAACCGAACGGGGGACTAGTTTACCTCCGGATTGAAATTTTACAAGGGAGGAGGCCATCATCACATGTAATTATGCATGGGGAGGTGCATATCCTCAGGAATAGCATTACGGCTGTAATTTCCCGTTGCTTTCAGCCGTGCAGCAGAAAGCAGTGTAGCCATTATTTGGCCTATATTATCAATATCTTAACCGTCTATAAAACAAGTAAAGAATTGATTTATTCTGAAAGACTGCTACTCCCTTTCAGAATAAGTACTGTCACGTGCCACCCCCTAGTGGCACTTCCGTTAACTGGATTACGGTTGGTAGAAGCACAACACAAATTGTTCCTTTGAGGAAACGTATTAGCTTTAATGCGAGCCAGAAAGATACACCACACAATAGCAAATACAAGCAATTAGTATCTCACTCTAGTTTCTTCTTGTAGGGAACACTTGCCTTTCACTTGTTTATAAGCCACAGAAGTTAATCCCTCCTAATGGGGCCGGTGGCCTCGGTAGAACTACCTGCAACGCTTCCTTGAATACACAAGCTACAGTTATTTACGATAGCCAGTCACTCACCACTACACTCTGCTTCGCTGTCCGCTGGCTAGGGAAACAGCCCCCGGTGTTTTCGCAATTCACCACAATATCTCTGTCGCACTAGGTAAAAACACACTCTTCAAATACAGTCCCTCTGTAGGCTTCACTCTCCTTCGCTGTCAAGAGAATCAGCTTCACTAGGGTTTCGCAAGTCACGTCACCAACAACAGTCGCTCAGGTAAAAGCACGCACTAGCTCAAAAAAAAACTGTCCACCTCACTGGCCAGGTTGCTCTTATATAGCAGGCTGGTGACTCAATGAATGCTTATAGACCCGTCCAGGATTCACGGCTTCTCGAGATTTCCATCACTGGCTGGGTCACGAATATTCTGGACCATCCCTTTTGTCCTAGTAGCCCTGTTACGTAAGGTGCAGATAAAACACAGAGGCAGAGCATAGTTCGGGGGTGGCGGTGACTCACGCGGCGAGGCGACGAAAAAAACTCACAGCCGTAACAGTACAGTAAAAGAGCAATTCTACTAACAAAAATACTAACCTTCTACTAACAATTAAATACCAAAATTCTACTAACGAAAAAATTCTAAGGTTCCACCAACAACAAAATACTACCACTAATACAGTCTGTCACCAGGCACACTCACATGCACCCTGATAATAATGATAATAATAATAATAATAATAATAATAATAATAATGCAATAAACATGTTCCTCTCTTTTCTTTGCCTATCTCTTCCTCAGAAGTTCTGAAATAGCTAGGGATTTACCGCTCTCCAGGCATGCTGCAACTGCTCGCATAACTCATGCAGATAAGAAAAGGTTTCGCATAGACAATCGAGTTAAATCACCATATTTCGTGTTACTCGTAGAACAAGGGTGCCCAATTATTTTTATTGTAGATTAAATAATACTATTTCACAAAATGGTAAAATTTCGGACTGTAAAACTTGTATGAAAACACTATTTTTTTGGTTGTGCAACAGAATTTGAATTGAAGAATGGATCTTAGGGGACCTTGTGATCGCGAGCACGTTTTGGCTCGTATGACGAGAGCACCAAATTTTATTTAAAGAGCACCAGGTTGAGATCGCCTGTTCTAAGCCATAGATCATGAATTTGATCCCGGCCAAGGCCGGTGGCATTTTACCGAGTGCTTAAAGTATGAAATGTGTATCGATAGATATATCCCTGGGTAAAATAATTACTTCAAAACTATGTTCCAGCATCCTGGCAGAGGAGAGGGTTGACCACACACCAGTTGGAAGGCTTTTGATGCACATGCACGTCATTCCTCACCTGGATGGTCCACGCCTTCACTTCGTCCGGACCGGAGGGGAAGAAATGCTGCAACTGAAGAGCTTTGTAACCCTGCACGCTGATTTTGACCAATGAACTGTGAATAAAGGAAATCACAATTTAACTTAAAGTCCCTAGTTAATATAGGCCTACACTAGTGTCCAAAAGTCAAGCATAAGTTACGAATAAGCAGGGCAACAGGAAATAGACCGCAAATCACACGACATATGCACCTACCAGCCTTACGTGTTCGCCCTGTATAGGAAAGGAGTATTCCCTGCTTTGACTAGCGGTGTAACCGCAAGGTAAACACAGCCAGTACCTGCGCCCCATATTCCCTCAGTCGTTTGCCCTGTTATAGTGTGCGGAGCGTAGCCTCGTGGTGAACGTGACAAAACAATGGCACAACGACGCCATTTGGAGCCCGTTTTGCAGGGTAGAATACTCGGCCGCCTGGAAACAGGCCAGACACAGACCGAAGTCACCGTATCCTTGAATGTGCCCCAAAGTGTCATTTTCAGGCTTTGGAGACGATTTCAAGACACAGGAAATGTTAGTCGTAGGTCAGTACCAGGTCGACCAAGAGTAACCACCTCTCAGCAGGACCGATATCTGGCCTTAACCGCCCGACGAAATTGGAGTGCACCTGCAAGACAATTATTGTCGGCGGAGCTTGCAGCCGTCTCAGGGGTTGCCGTTTCCCGGCAATCTGTATACTGGAGGCTCGGAACAGCAGGGCTGTCCAGCGGTGTGCGTCCCGCTCACTCCAGCACAGAGACGGGCCCGTTTACTGTGGAGCCGTCAACGTCGAAACTGGACCATGAATAAATGGAGGCATGTGCTCTTCACAGATGAATCCCGCTTCAGTTTGCAGAACGATTCCCGTCGCACATTAATCTGGAGAGAACCGGGTAGCCGATAAAACCACAGGAACACCGTGGAACGGGACCAGTAAGATGGTGGTGGCGTCATGGTGTGGGGTGGCATCATGTTGAATGGCCGTAAGGACCTGCACAGCTTCATGGGTGGTCCGAGGAACACTGTGAACGCTCGGAGATACTGAGGCCACATATTCGACTCTTCAGAGGTGCGGTTGGTCCATACTTCCTCCTAATGGACGATAATGCCCGACCGCACCACGCTGTTCTGGTGGATGAATTTCTGGCTGGGGAAGACATCATCGCATGGACTGGCCAGCGAGTTCTGCGGATCTGAATCCTATAGAACATGCCTGGGATGCATTGGGGAGGCGAATTGCAGCCCGTCAGCCTCCACCAAGGACCCTCCAAGACCTTCGCATTGCCCTTTCGGAGGAATGGGATTGCCTGCCACAAGAGCTCTTGGATCATCTGATAGAGAGCATGCCACGTCGCTGCGAAGCATGTGTGGCCGTTAGGGGCAACCACACACCCTATTAACAGCATATTTTGTTGTGGAAGACATTGCCAAGTTTTGTTAGTTGTTGTCAAAGGTGTACCTTAGCTATCAGGACCTTTCTGACCCTGTTTTTAGGGACAAGTTGTGTGACATGGTGTGTGATTCAGCTTCCTTAGCTATCAGGACCTTTCTGACCCTGTTTTTTGGGACAAGTTGTGTGACATGGTGTGTGATTCAGCTTCCGTTTGTTCAGCAACCCGTCTGACATTCTTATCAGCTCAGCTTGAAGATAAAGAAATAATTTCTTAAGACATTTGTTTGGAGTGTGTTGACCTATGGTTGTGAAACATGGACACTTGGGAAAAGAGAAGAAACAAAACTTGAGGCAGCTGAAATGTGGTTTTGGAGACGAATTACTCGAACAACCTGGAATGAAAGAAAGACAAATGAGCCTGTTCTGAACCAAATTCAGGAGAATCGATGCCAGTTCAATACAATCAAGAAAAGGAAAGCAAAATTCACGGGACACATACTCAGACATGACACTCTCCACCAGTAATCTCTGAAGGAAAAATTCCGGGAAATAAACCAAGGGGACGACCAAGACAATCGTATCTCAAGAACATTGTCAAGGAAATGGAATGTGACTCGTATGCTCATATGAAGAAAACTGCTGAAGACCGTAAGAAATGCCTGCAACGACAAGGTTTTTAGCCTTTAGAAGCTGATAATGATGATGATTTTACTCAGATCATAATTCAAGTCGACGTTTACCACTGTGCCTATATTATATGCAAGGTTGAAGAAAAATGTTCGTTCATGAACCATTTTTAAAACTTCTTGAAGAACTACCGGACATTTGGAAATTATTTTTTACAAATTTAATGAAATAAGAATAAGTTATAATTTTTAAGGATGTTAACAGATGAATTTTTTGATTACATTTTAACAGATTTTTAAAGTTTTTTAAGAAAATTATTAATTATTATTGTAACAGATCTGATTTTTTTAAATTTCTAAATTTTAAGAATATTTCAAAACATAATTTATAATGAATACCGGTTAGTTTTATACATAAACTATCAACCCGACCCGGCTTCGCCCGGGAATAGTTATGAATTCATTACGTGATAAGCCCTTTTTTCTTTCCAATGTCAATGAACAACGACCAATATCCGTTTTACGTCACGGCATGATGGGTTAAAATCACTGACTGGACTATTAATTATATTATCATGGAATGCGTGTGCAACAAATTCTTGTCAGACGTAATTTAAGAATGGCGAGGGGCATGAAACACAAATCCCCCTGCCGTCCAATCTTAACATGACAGTGCATTTTGCGGAACGAAAAGTTCACAGGTGAAATGAAGAAAAGCCGAGTTGCACTTCCAGGGAAACTCCAAACACAATCACCCTTCTCGGAAGTCTTAACTCAACACGACTCAATGGTTTGCTGCTGGCTGTATCTGGCGCAATAGGTTCGCCCGCTAGCTAGGCTGTAACAGGGATGATAGCCTGGCCCTTAGCTAGCTCGTAAACTGTCGCCTCAGTAGTTGAATGGGTACGGTTTGGAATAATTAAAACGTAAACACACTTATAGTGGGCGATGTATTGAAGATAGGCATATGCTCTCGCGGACTTTTTTGTAGAACTTTTCATGCTGAACAATCCTTACACTCATAATAATTAGATATTTTTAACGGTTTGCCCAGCGTAAGCTTACAAAGCGCTAGGACACCAGTTTTTTTTTTTCGACTTTTCCACTGAAATCGCTACTGCTCGGCTTTCTTTGATCATAAATAACTTATTTTCTACAGACATCATCTTCGAGATATCCTTTACAGAATGGTGAAAACCGCATCAAAATCCATCCAGTGGTTCTCGAGTACCCGTAGCATCCAAGAATCGGGGACTTTGTTTTATACTAAATAGAGATTTATATCACTACGGTACTCGTAATAACCAACCAGTAGGCTCACTTGTTAAGATAATAAATACGCTGAAGTCCATAATGTGGTCGAAACTAGTAAACCATTAAAGAACTTCTAGTTCGAATGTATTGACTTTTGGTGGATATCTACTAATACTATTTTGTATTTACTAACCCTTAAGGCCTGGTCCTGGCCACGTAATGGCTGCCGCGGGTAGGTGCGAGGCAAAAGGGGAACGCATGTACAGTCATACAATGAGAACACACCGCATAGCGCATGACCCAGCACGAACTGTGCACACACACGACATGCAATGAGGTTTCGCTGGTGATGACTGCACGTCTATCGCAGGTGTGTGGCTGGGTGGAGCAAATTAGTTCCAATTTCAGCCACCGGTAACAATTCGCTAGCCAGACAGTGGACAACTACTGCACCTGTGTTTTCGCGTGAGCCCGGCACACACGTTCCGGTATACCGGTGAGGTAAACCTGCACAGGTAAACCGGAAAGGTACACTTGTGCCGGCTACAGCACACAAACGCTACGGTTAACGGGAAGATTTTAACTCAGTCAAGAGATGGTGAGCGAATAAGACGACGACGCAATCGCTTTGGTCGGTTTGTTATTAGTGGCCAAGATGTGTAAAAAAAAGCGAACACGGAAAGCCTGGTGTAAAGATTGGCTTACAAAGGGAAATGAATACACTCATACAAGATTACTGAAGGAGTTAAGTTCAGATCCTACAGATAACTGTAATGATTTGAGGATGAATGAAGAAGTGTGCTAAAAACTGTTGTCACTTGTAACTCCTCTAATACAGTTATGAGAACTACTAATTCTCCCCATGAAAGGCTGACAGCAACTTTGAGGTTTCTTGCAACGGGTCGATCGTACGAATGTCTCAAGTATTCTACTATAATATCACCCCAAGCTCTTTGAAAAATAATTCCGGAAGTATGTGAAGCCATCTACAGTGTGCTGAAAATAGTGTATACTCAGGTATGTATAGTAAATACACACATATTTGTTTTGAAATCAGGCGGCAAACTTCTATGAAGAAGGTATCCAAAAACTTGTGCCACGCTATGACAAATGCCTGCATAAGTTCGGCAGTTATGTGGAAAAGTAGTTTAAGAGGTGTAGAATGTTGTGCAATAAATATTTTTTCTGTATCTGTACACAATTTTATTTTATTACCAAACGGAACTTACTTTCTGGACGTGCCTCGTATAAAGCCTACTCAATCGTGGCGTTCTCTGCATCAACACTGTCCCCCTAGCAGTGCGCGTATTGACCACTGAAGCGCTGAGTTACCATCAAACATTAACATGTAATAGCATAGCTATTGCAAGCTAAAAACAGCAAAACTGTACCTACACACTATATTTACAGTACATGAACACACATTGTTGAGTAGAATTAAGTAAAATATAAGAGTTGTTCAATTGTTCATCTTTTAGTAGTAGGAGTTCGTTTCAACTGCGGATTTCCCCTATTAGATGGCACGCTCAACTAACGCAACTAATGTCTGGTATGTAGAAGAGTAAGGTAGATGGTTGTACTGAATATTTTTACCAGCATACCATAGAGTTTCCGTAAAAAGGAACGACTTTTCTTAACTTTTGTGAATCTTTCTTCTCATAATTTGCTTTTCTTCTCAAGACGTAGTATTATGTCATTGGTGTAGTTAGTAACAGATGGGCGCAACTTTTGCAACTTTATCCTGCTCAGTTCCTCAGGATGATCACTAACTCCACACTGTAGAATATGATTTTAGCAACATGTGGCAACAGTATTCTAGTTACTGTTTGTGCCATTCCTGGACTGCTCAGCGTAACCGATATCATTTCGTCCGTTACTTCTTCCAGCGAAACAAAACCTGGCTTACGTTACCGGAGACCACCTCTGACTTTGAATTCTATTAGTGACACTAGCAAACTGACCCGGCTTTGCCCGGGATCAGTTATGAATGCATTACGTGATAAGCGCTTTTTTTTTTCAATGTCAATGAACAACGACCAATATCCGTTTAACATCTCGGCATGATGGGTTAAAATCACTGACTGGACTATTAATTATATTATCATGGAGATGCATGTGCAACAAATTCTTGTCAGACGTAATTTAAGAATGGCGAGGTGCATGAGTAGTGGTTTTTTAGCGGTTCTAAATGGATAACATATTTCCACCCCAAAATAAAACTTACCCCTACTATGGGGTGAAATTTTAAATTTTTTGAAAATATCGCTTTCCAAGTGCGACATGTGGGAGTTTGAATGCTAATTAAATTAAACGTTGTTCCGCAAACCAATAATCAAAGAGGGACATGCTAGGCCTTGAGGCGAGAGCCCCTGTCATTGTTGACGAGTCCCTGCGGACGGGTCCCTGTTGACAGGTCCCTGTGGACGGGTCCTTGATGACGAGTCCCTGTTGACGGGTCATTGTTGACTGGTCATTGTTGACTGGTCATTGTTGACGAGTCCTTGTGGATGAGTCCTTGTTGATGGGTCCCTTTTGACAGATCCCTTTGGACCAGTCCCTTTGGCCTGGTCCCTATGGACTGGCCCATGAATTTATCCAAATTGCGCTAAAGGGCCTAACTACATTTATGTGTAAAGCAGTGTGTTGAACTGACGTTGTTCGCCAGCCCTCACTACTACAATGTGATAATGATATGAAAGGAAAGTGATGAAATAGATGTGAACACTTGCGAGATGACATTATTACCGTCCACCTTGTGAAAACCACATGTAAGCTAACAAGTTACATCCTGTTTTGGTTTGTATAAGTGTAAAACTTGGTGGATAGACAACATGCCAAGGGGCTAAGTGCAAAACTTGGTGGATGAATATGTTCTTGTGCTAGGGTTAATGAACACACCCTAGTACACGGACCACATGCAATTTGAGGACAGGCCAAGGGACCTAACTTGGTGGATGGATGTGTCATTTGTAATTGAAAGAGAATAATGCACATTCTTAAGATGTTAAAACTGAGGAGATGGTACGTGCAGTAAACCGACTTGTTATTTCCTGTGTCATATTGCTGACATGGCATAGAGCGCGCAGTTCTGTTGCTATGACTAACGCTGCAGTAATTTAAAACCGCAGGTGTTCATCAAGACAATGGGTGATGATCATGCAAAGTCAGCAGTAATCTGATACCGCACAGGTGTTCCTAGTGCTCTTTGGACTGGCAGGTGTACAGGAAAGGAATTGCAATGATCAGCAAAAAACTGCTGACACGAGTGATGTAAGCCTATATAAGGGAGGTGTCATATATTTCCCTACTGTCTGACTTTATTACTCGCTACGAGTGAACAGTGCATTACTGCTCAACATTTGCAAAAAAGCCTTTCGGTGTAAAATCATTAAATTATATTGCAAGGTAGGTACTTATTATTAATGGATTGTAGTCTTTTATTACTAATTGATGTTGAAGTTATTGATTGGAATGTATTTATTGATTGATTTATTTATTTGTTTACAGATAATTGGCGTACCTGTAGGTTAACAGATTCCTGTACCTAGTTCAGTCAGTGGCAGCAGTTGATAAATTATTAACGGTAAGTACCCCCTTTAATAACTTTTAAACAGCTAGAGCGATATTTTCCAATGTTTACTGCTAGATGTCAGTGACAATGGTATATTTGATAGTCAAGGTAATGGTGTCTAAAGTTAAATTTGTAGGTTTGATTTGATTAACGCTCTATTAAGTCTGAACGTTCGCTGCTAGGTGTCAGTGACAATGGTATCTGATAACTAAAGTTGGAACTACTCGACCATGGTGTGTAAAGCTAATTTTGTAGGTTACATTTGATAACCGCTCTATTAAGTCCAAACGTTTGTTGCTAGGTGTCAGAGGGAATATTTAAAGACTGAACCTCAGCTCACCTAACATAACCTAACTTAACCTAACTTAACCTTGTCACGTGACATGTTCTACAAGTTTAGACTTGCTTTAAGACTGGCTATGACGTCACACTTAGTCTACTTAACTGGCGACTGCTGGTTTCTATCACATGGCATGTTTTACAAGTTTAGACTCGCATTAAGACTGGCTATGACGTCACACTTAAGTTACTTAACTGACGGCCACTTGCTTCTATTATTTAAAAACAAGAGATCAAGAAAAATGTAGATTTAACGCTCTATTAAGTCCAAACGTTCACCGCTAGGTGTCAGTGACAATGGTATATTGATAGCTAAATTTGGAACTACTTGAAAATAGTGTGTAAAGCTAAATTTGTAGGTTAGATTTGATTAACGCTGTATTAAGTTCAAATGTTAACTACTAGGTGTCAGTAACAATGATATTTTCCAGCCAAAGTTGGAACTACTTGACCATGGTGTGAAGCTAAATTTGTAGGTTAGATTTGATAATTGCTTAATTAAGTTCCATTGTTCACTGCTAGGTGTCAGTGACAGTGATATATTTTAGTAGTCAAAAAGTTGGATCAACTTGAAATTAGACTTGGTATGAATTCACAAACGATTAAATTAAATAACCTGCTACAACCATTGACTATATAATTAAACTATTTATATTTTACTTTGTTTTATCTTGTATTAATATTGATGATTTCTTTCTTTTTTAGGTAACGTGGGAAGTAATCATCATGTTCAAGTGTGGTGAGTGTAAGAAACAGTTCTCAAGACCTGACAGCCTTCAACGTCATGCAAGTACTAAACATAATCACAAAATGTTTGTATGCAGTCATTGTGCTACATGATTTAACAGACAGGATAGTCTTACACGACATGTAAATTTAAAGCATGTCAGTACAGCACCTTTCTCATGTTTAGTTTGTGAACTTGGATTTTCAGCTGTAAAGCGATATCAATCCCACATGGTTGAAGTGCATGGTGAACAACAGGAATTAATAACTGTAAAACCGTCAACTAGCACAGAACCTTTAAACAAATGTGATGCTCAAAAACACAAACGTTGTAAAAATAGTTGTGCAACAAAAAGGAAGATAAATGGTGAACCTCCAATAACACATTGTAATGTATGCAATATTGATATACCTTCTTCATTGATTCAGGGACATTTGCGCAGTATTCATCATAAAAATAACGCTTGCCATGAAAGAAATTCTGCTAATATTCAACAAATTGGTAGTGCGTTTAAAAGTCGAATTGCTAGTTACAGACTTCATAGTGAAGAAAAAACTCAAAGTATTGAATCATTTTTAAAAAATGTACAACCTACTGTGTTTGGCTTGGTAGAAAATGTTTTAGCAGAGCATAAAACAATCAAATAAATTTTGAACTTTTTGGACTGTATGTAAAAACTGGGAGTGACGCTGAAATCACGGATATCAAATCTTTTAATACAAAAAACAAAATTGTTAGCGAATCAACTAATATCAGTGATATATACCAAGATATTTCAAGAGCTATCATTGTGAAGAGTGAAGAGTTCCAGGAAAGGGAGTTAGGCTGGGCGTTGGTTGAAGTACTTTATTTAGAAACCACCATGAATAAATATAACCCCCTTCGAGCATCATCATACATTGATTTACCTGCATGGATCAAACCAAAGCATGCTTGTGTAAACGTTATGAATAGTGACCATACAGTTTGCGTGGGCTGTAACCTCAGCTCTCCATCCAGCAGTGGAGAATATGGATAGAACCTCATCTTATCCTCACTATTCCTCAGTGTTAGATTTAAAAGAAATGGAATTTCCTATGGAGATTAAAGACATTAAGCGTTTTGAAAATCAGAACAATGTAAGTATTAATGTTTATGGAATTGAAAACAAGAGTATAGTTGGTCCTCTATATTACACTCAAGAAAAAAAGTACGCTCATGTAAATTTACTGTACATAACTAAAGGTGAAAATGCCCACTATTGTTGGATAAAACATTTTAGTAGACTTGTTGGTAGTCAGATAACAAAAAGAGAACATAAGAAGTGGTTGTGTGATGGTTGTTTGTTATATTTTGGAAAAGAGGATCAATTAACTCAACATCAAAAATGGGGTTGTAATCATGTATGCACAGTATTACCTACTCCTAAAAATAACATTCTAAAATTTAAGGACTTTGAGAAGCAACTTCGAGTACCATTTGTTATATATGCTGACTTTGAAGCTTTGCTAAAACAATTTAATACATGTTCATCGAATCCAACCCAACCTTTTACCAACACTACTCACATTCATGAACCTTTTAGCTTTGCATATTATATTAAATGTAGTTATGATGATTCTTTAAATAAGTTTGAGCTCTATAAAGGACCTGATGCACCTAAAGTTTTTATGGAAAGACTTGAAAAAGATGCCATCCGTATATCCTCTATTTTAAATAATATCATTCCAATGGAGCCACTAACATCATCACAGCAAATGCGTTTTGAAACTGAAACGAATTGTTTTATATGTGGTGAATGTTTATATACAGATAGGGTTCGCGATCATGACCATTTAACAGGAAAATATCGTGGTGCTGCTCACCAAGAGTGTAATTTAAAGTATAGAGTAAATAAATTCATTCCAGTTATTCTACATAATGGTAGCAAATACGATAACCACTTTATCGTCAAAGAATTTGGAGCTTCAGATGTGAAAATTGATGCGATTGCAAATAATAAGGAACAATACATATCGTTCACAAAATACATCAAAACTGACACAAAAAAAAGATAAAACTGCGATTTTTAGATTCATTCCGTTTTATGCCGAGTAGTCTTGATAAGCTTGCTAGTAATTTAAAATCAGACCGGTTTCGTGAAATTCAACGTGTCTGTCCTAAAGAAGATGATTTTAATTTGATCCGTCAAAAGGGTATATTCCCTTATGAATATATTAACTGTGTGGAACGTCTTGAGGAGTGTTCTTTACCACCAAAAGAAGTATTTTACAGTTCCTTAAACACAAGTCATATCAGTGATCAAGAATATGTACATGCACAACGTGTATGGGCACAGTTTGACATTCAAACTTTAGGGGAATTTTCAGAAATATATTTGAAGACAGATGTGTTGTTATTGGCAGATGTTTTTGAAAATTTCCGGAATGTTTGTATGAAAACTTATGACCTTGATCCTTGTCAGTATTTTACTGCTCCTGGGTTAAGTTTTAGTTCAATGTTGAAAAAGACAAAAGTAAATTTAGAATTGATGACTGATATAGACATGATCAATTTTATAAAATCTTCAATTCGAGGTGGATTAAGCCAGTGAAGTGGGCGATATTCTAAAGCAGGGGTCTCCAAACTTTCCAGCCTTAGGGCCATACTGATTACTCCAGTAAGTTCCGAGGGCCAAAACCATATTATCATTGTTGCCGGTGGTAAAAAGTCAAATAGTCCACTGATGAAAAAAAAAAGTCCGAAAAAGTACGCAACGTTGAAAAAAGGCTGCAAATCGGACTAAAGTCCGCAAAACGGCAACACTGTATATTATTAATTTTCCTGTCATTATCTGTAATTTCTAGATTAGTCGTAGAGTACGAGCCATGAGGAGTAACGTGACACGACATCTGGTGAACACAAGCGGAAATAGGTATTACCTTCTATCGCTAACAGATGGCGCTAATAGCACGTACAGAGTAATCTCGTTGGTTCGAGAGAGTTCTGGTGTCTTCCACTCACTTCTAGATGGCAGTAATTGGAATATATAAGAAGGCTAGTTGCGCAACCACAAGTCAGTTCCTATGACACTGTTGTGAAATAAAATAGTGCGTACCTCCTTAAAACGTGTTTGTGCGTGTTTAAGTTTAAGACATCTTTGTAACAGTATTTTGATTTGAATTGTTGCTTTTGTGTGTGATTTAGTAGTATGGAAAAGAAGCGAAAAATTGATAGTGAATGCAGAAAATTCAAAGATGAGTGGAACATTCAGTATTTCGTAATTGAGTCCAGTAACAAGGCGCTATGATTGATTTGCAATGAAAGCATAGCCGTTCTCAAGGAATATAACATTAAACGTCATTATGAAACAAAACATTTTCAAAATTACTCAAAATATACAGGAAGTTTGCGGACAGACAAATTCGAAGCTATGAAGCGCGGATTGAAATCGCAGCAATCTTCATTTACAAAACTCAAAACCGAACAAGAGGCTGCATCTCGTGCCAGCTTTCGTGTGGCTCTTGAAATTGCAAAACGTGGAAAACCATTCACCGATGGAGAAATGATCAAAGAATGCATAATTGCAGCAGCCGAAGAAATGTGCCCTGAAAAGGTAAATTTATTAAAAACTGTCAGTATGTCAGCAAACCCTGTGGCTCGAAGGGTAGAAAACATCGCTGAAAATATATCCTCTCAACTGTTCGACAAAAATGGAGATGTTGAGTGGTTTTCTTTGGCCTTGGATGAGTCAACGGATGTGTCAGATACTGCTCAGGTGTTGATTTATATTCGAGGAGTAGATAAAAGCTATGAAGTGCATGAAGAACTTCTTGATATGTATAGTATTCATGGCACAACTACTGGTACAGATATTTTTAAAGGAGTTGAAATGGCCATTAATCAAAAGAACCTTCGATGGAAAAACTTGAAATGTATTACAACTGATGGAGGCAAAAACATGAGTGGGAAAGATAAAGAAGTGGTCGCTCTTGTGTCAAAGGCTGTAGAAAATGACGGTGGTTCAAAACCATTAGTCTTACATTGTATCATTCATCAACAGTCTTTGTGCGGAAAATGTTTGGATATGTCTGAAGTTCTGAAACCAGTCATATCAACTGTTAATTTTATGAGATCTTTTGGGCTGAATCACCGACAATTCCGACATTTTATTGAAGAGATTGAAGAAAATGACTTACCTTATCATACTGCCGTACGTTGGCTTAGTTGTGGGAAAGTCCTTCAGCGCTTTTTTGAACTTCGAGCAGTGATCGAAATTTTTTGAATGAAAAGCATCGCCCTCTTACTGAATTACAAAACAACGCATGGCTGTGGAAGTTAGCATTCTATGTTGATTTGACAAAACATGTGAACGAACTGAATTTGAGATTGCAAGGAGAAAACCAGCATCTTCCTGATTTATACACTAATATCAAATCATTCCGGAAGAAATTGATACTGTTTCAATCACAACTACGAAGTAAATGTCTTTCACATTTTAAAACATGTGAAATATTCAGCCACACCACTGAGACTGAGTTTCCTATCGATTTTGCAATCGAAACTTTGAGTGCTTTGAAAATAAATTTTGATACTCGTTTCTCGGACTTCGATGCCTTTGCGAATCAAATTAAGATTTTTCAGGATCCTTTTGATACTGACATTGAAACCCTAGCCCCGGAACTTTAAATGGAAATGATTGAACTACAGTGCAGTGATATAATTAAGAACAAATATCAAAACTCATCTTTGTTGGAATTTTATAAGAGTCTTCCACTGACACAATTTGATAATTTGCATAAATTTGCTCGTCGGCTGTTTTCTGTTTTTGGTACTACTTATTAGTGTGAGAAGACCTTCTCCAAAATGAAGTACACAAAAAATGTTTACAGATCTAAATTAACTGATGAGCATCTTAAATCTCTTTTAATAATTGGTACAAGTAAAATTAGTCCACAACTACAAACTATTGTCAGTGGAAAATCTCAATTACATTAATCTCATTAGTATTTCATATGTCTGCATGTTATACATGTCTTTACTCATTACAATTCTGTGTTTCTTTATCCAACTTATCACAAAAACAATAACAATAAGCCTAAAACAATGTTATGAGTAGTTATCCCATGACCATATCAATGTAGATGTCATATTAATAATTATTCAACATAAAATTAGAATACTTCAGTAAACTAAATTTAATTTGCTATAAAAAAAATGTTCTCTAAAAGGTGTTTTCAAGTATGCTAGCTCTCCGCGGGCCGGACAAAATCTGTCCGCGGGCCGGATGTAGCCCTCGGGCCGTAGTTTGGAGACCCCTGTTCTAAAGCAAACAATAAATACATGCCCAGCTACAACCCTTGCGAAGAGTCAATGTATATTGTCTACCTCGATGCAAATAACCAATATGGTTGGGCTATGAGCCAATATCTACCACTAAAAGATTTTCGCTAACACAACCTGAAATTGATGTTTTCCATGTTAACACTTTTAATGATAACGATGAAAAAGGATATATTTTAGAGGTAAATCTCGAGTACCCTAAAGAGTTACATGATGAACATAATGATCTACCATTTTGTCCTAAGAATATGAAATCTCCATACATAACAACACGAACAAAAATGTGAATTTGCTAATGTAAATGATAAATGTAAATATGTAATACATTATCAAAACTTAAATCAGTGTCTACAGTGTGGATTAAAACTAACTAAAATTCATCGTGTATTACAATTTCATCAGTCAGCATGGCTCAAACCATATATTGATCTAAACAATAATTTAAGAACACCATCAACAAGCCTCGGTGGCTAAGGCGGCAGCACGCCGGCCTCTCACCGCTGGGTCCGTGGTTCACATCCCGGTCACTCCATGTGAGATCTGCGCTGGACAAAACGGAGGCAGACAGGTTTTTCTCCGGGTTCTCCGGTTTTCCCTGTCAAAATTTCATTCCAGAAACACTCTCCACTATCATTTCATTTCACCTGTCATTCATTTCATCATTGCCCCAGAGGAGTGCGTCAGGCCTCGGCAGCCGGCACAGTTCATATCCTCGCCGCCATTTACATTTCATTCCATTCCTGACCCAGTCAGAGACTGGAAGCAGGCTGTGGATTTTCATTTTCATTTTCATCAACAAATGCTTTTGAAAAAGATTTTTATAAACTTATGAATAATAGTGTTTTTGGAAATACTATGGAGAATGTTGATAAGCGAGTTGATGTAAAGCTGATAACAAAGTGGGAGAATAAAGGTCAAAGGTATGGTGCGAACAACTTAATAAACAAGCCTAACTTCCATAGCTGTTCTATTATTCATGAGGATTTAGTTGTAATACAAATGAATCGTCTTAAAGTAACCTACAACAAACCCATATATGTGGGTTACGCCATTCTGGAATTGTCAAAAACACTTATGTATGAAATTCACTATGATTATGTTAAAAAACTATCATGATAATGCAAAATTACTCTATGCAGATACAGATTCTTCTATTTATGAATTTAAAACTGATGATTTTTATGAGGATATCAAAACTGAGTTAAATAGGTTTGATACAAGTGACTATCCCAAGGATAATATCTACCATTTACCTCTAGTAAACAAAAAGGTTCTAGGAAAATATAAGGATGAATGTGCTGGTGTTGTAGGCACAAATTCTAAATCATACAGCTATATGACGATTGGTGATGTAGTAATAAAAGAATTAAAAGGAGTGAAAAATAATGTTGTTAGTAAAGAGTTAGACATAAGTGATTATAAGTACTGTATAGTCAGTAACCCACCTATATTATATAAGAAAATGTCTGTATTTGAAGTAAAAATCAACAACTACATACCAATTTGCTGAACAAAGTTGCTTTAAGTAATGAAGACAACAAACGATTCATTATACCCAACACATTTGTTACTCTTGCTTGGGGAAACCGTCGCATTGACGACTATTATTTTACTTAAGTCTAATGTTCACCATATTGTATCATTTGTAGTGTGTTTTATATTGTGATATATTTGTAAAACTGTATGTAGAATGTATAATGTTAGGCTACTGTAGTTTAAGTTTAAAATAACACACTTTACTTTAAAAATTTGCGTTTTATATTATGGTAAAACAAATGATTTAAAAATGTATAAAATGTGAAAACTGAACAAGACAATATAAAAATAAAGAAATGGCTATCACCATTTTAAAACTTAAGATATTGTGATCTGATAAACCTTGTTTTTATTTCACATAAAATAGGGCGTTACAAAATAGAATACAAAGAAAATACCAATTCCTCAATCCTTTCAATGTTCATGTCCACACATCATTAACTTTCCTTTTATTGCACTAATCACAATGAGGGCAGCCAACCTTTCTCCCAATGAGGCATCACAGGATGTCAAACGTTGTTTAGCTTTTTTCAACAATACTTTATCCGCCACACGTCTTAATGCAGGATGCCTATGACGATAAGAAAGGTCATGTTCCTTGCATGCTTGATCCAAAGGATTAATAGGTACATGACAACGTTGCAAACGTTGATTCAGCTATGTTCCAGGACCACAAAAACGATAACCAGGAAGATGGATTTCAAAAGGTAAGTATTCAATGACTTTGTCAATGACGCCATGACCAGTACAAGTTTGACATATCCTTTTCCATAGGTGGAGAAAAGGTTTGATTTTCCTCTTCATCTGTAAACGATGTTGATGTTGTTGCTTTTTTCTCGCCATCACACCCGTAGAATGAGGAAACAAAGTTTTTACACTGACTTTTATGACCGTGATACAGTTGGACCAGCTGGCAAGTAGCACACTCTCGCATAGAGGGTATTTTTGCCATGGCCACTTGCTTATGGTGATCATAATCTGTACATGGTTGCAATTCACTTAAAACAGGGTCTTGAGTCCATGATTTTGGTACATGTTGCCAGATTTCTTTCACTGCATTTGCTGCCACATAATAAATGAACGATTTTGGAAGAGCCAATAATTCTTCATTGGTAAAACTGTCTAGTTTCTTTTTACACACAAAGAATTTGCCGATGGCTTTATCAGTAGCATCCCTTTTCTCCATGGTATAATGTAGGTGTTTACACGTCGCTTGTAGAAAACTCACTGGTGTCATTCACAGGTAAACCTAGAGTTTTAATTTTATTTAACAACTCACAGCAGGCATTGGTGGTTAGCCAATGAAAGAGATGCCACACCTGTGCCATGGCTTTATGGGTAATGTTGTCACAGGGGCAGCGGTCCATGAGTGTTTGCAGCGAGGGAAAGCCCATGTCCATTAAATCGATACATTGACAGTAAGACGCTAAAAATGGTTGTAACAATTGACGTTTTTCACTACCTTTCACAAATACCACATGGGCAGAGGACAAGTGGGCTTTCATAACCATGTCCAGGTGCTTATATGAAATGGTTCCTTGATTCCACTATAGTTGCATATGAGTTTCAATCCACTGGGTTTGTTTACGGTCTTTTTCACACAACAAAGCAAACGCATAGGGTGGTTTAAACACCAAATGGGTAGCTTGCGATATCCAAAAAGTGGAACAATCGATGATGGCCACTTCTTTAAATATAAATTTGTTATCTCCAATTTTAAACTCTTGACAGTCGACAATCAGTGTACGTAACATATTCACTCTTGTCTGGATCAAGTCCAACTGACCACAGACTGACGATTGTCCAGTAAGGTGTACCCATGACATTGATTTATATTCCATTCTAGTAAAAAAAAAATCACTGACTAGTCACTATTGAGGTTAGGGTATGACAGGGGGCCTAAGAAATAATAATATAACAACAACAACCAATTTTTATTACATTATTTTATTAGCATAACAAGTTTTACATTCTTTTGTCATTCTAGGATAGGGGCGGTACCAACTCATACAACAAAAAGGTATTTTATGTTTATAGCGTCCATAACACCGATGATATCCCAATGTCTCTAAACTGGGTGTTTTTGACTGTGAGCTGCTCACTGAAGCATCGTTGACACCATAAACTCCACATGTATCATAACTTTTTTCATCACTCAGAGGCATCAGTGAGGGGTAACTTGAATGAGAGGGTATATTACCCACATCCATTCTACACAGGTAGGGGCAGGCGGGTGACCAGCGCTGATGTTCTTTCATGGGTTCATCACTTTCTTCCCATTGGTCAATGATGATGGGACAAAAGGCACATTTCACTTCATCTCTTGTTTTTAAATAATAGAATCCAGCAGCCGCCAAGGCTTGAGGGTTTATAAAGGCCACAGGCCACGTTGCAAAGGTCTTGAAACGTTGTTCCTCAGAGTTTAAATTCATGGATGTGACGTCTCGTGATGTTTAAAAGCAAGACATGACTGAGCAGCAAGACGTAGGTTGACCTGTTATTTATACACTTGTCACTTGGTTGGACAGTGGATAATAGTTGACTTGTTTGTGATGAATAATCAAACAGTAGGCCGTCGTATTGGCTGGAACATTATCATGCGTTTCGAAATCTAGTCGAATGTCAATATTGGATGGCTTGACAGACTCTTCCAATTAGGAACAGTCAAAGACAATCAGTGGCGCCCTTGTCTTAAACACTTGGGGTGACAACATGGGGCAATTCTCTTTGTGATAATACGACCATCTAAATTTAGAAAACAAGTCGTACAGGGGGCCAAACTTATTTTTTGAAAAATCCAAATCCAGTCCTTCATGGGGAAACACAGTACCGTTGAGGAAAAGACGTGCATTTCTTAAGTTCAGGTGATCAAATTGTGTGGGATCTTTGGTTTGTTGATACTTGCGATTTGTTTGAAAACCAACGATCATGTAGAGAGGTTTCTCTGTATAGCGGCATTTTTTACAGACCAACTGTGTGCGTTGGTGGTAGGCAATTGCGGGTACTCATGGAGTGCCCAGCTTCTAAATTCCATGGGTAGAGGCATATCTCTCTTTACCATTTTGAGTATGTCCAGTTTTTTGCTATCGTCAAGGGTTACATGCGGCACTTTCCATAACATGCGTTGTAGTTGAATTCTTGAATCTATGGGGGCATTGTCAGCTCCCTTGAGTGCGTTATTATCACTCCTATCTCTCACCGAATAAAGCACTCGCCTTGCATTCACCACAATGCGCTGATGATCTTCAGCAAAGCCTAAAATCAGTTTAAGAGGTAAAAATCCAGTAAAGGTGCAATCCGTGTGTACCATCCAGTCATTGGTCGAGTCAGGGCACCAACCCGCCATGCAAATTGTTTTACCTTCTTCCTCACTATAAGAGGGATATAGTTTCATGACACTGGAAATACCCACATTTCGAGTGCTATCCACTACGATATCGTTAATGACATACCGCACCTCAGAAAACAGAAAGGCAAAAGCATTGTTGGCTAACATGGATGTGGTAGGTGTAGAGCCATCGGCTTTGGTGAGCCGACCTTCAATCTGAATGACACTTTCATGCGGTAGGGTGTAAATATCTTGGTTGTTGATAACAAATTGAATTTCATCATTGTTATTGAGTCCAGGTGTTTGAGCTTGATAGGAATGGAGATCAATTCTTACCACTCCTGGTTGCTCCTTGATGTGGTTCGCTACCTCTAGGATAGAATTCATCATGGGAGTTGACGTGGTAACCCAAATGCTGTAAAATCTGCCTGTCCTTAGATGTTAACGTGTATTCACGTGGCAAACAACTAACACCATTCCTAGACTGTGTTGATGCTTTATATACAAATTCATAGTGGCTTTAGCACCAACTTGTAAGTCACTGGTGGGATAGAATCTAGATCAATGAGTTGTTGATCTCTATTGATCAGTCTTAATGTTGTATTACTAATACTATCGACAGCTACAGAATGAAAAAGCACCACTGGAAGGTTTTCACGAATAATATAGCCATTAGGCGATGTTACAATAAAGTCATGAAGCGAATGCGATGGTTCTTGATTGGTATACACTTGGCTAATAATATTGCACGTCACCGACACGTGATGGTCCTCAATGAATTTCACTTCATGGTCTGATTCATGTTTTTTGTTGGGCTCCAACACGCGTGGATTAAATCCTAGTAATGGACCAATGGAATCGGAGTGTGTTTTAAAGTCAATTTTGAATGTAGAGAAAATACTACAGTGATGAGTGTTGGTATTTCCTACAAGTTCAAACTTGTGCGTTCCATCGAGAAATGACTTTAAACCATATTCGTTGATCAACACCACATAAATGTGTTCATAAATGTCATCTATCGTGTATCCACCAGAGTTCAGGGTGAGCACAGAATCATCATAGTAAAACTTGTTGTTCACATTTTCACGTATGTTGTATATTCGATTCTACGTTTCAAGTGAAACAAGTCCTAAACCATAAGGTCTTTAACTCAATTCGATAGGCGGGTAAAAGTCTAGGCTGACTTCAGGTCCACGTCCATGCAGTGTAAACGTCTTACTTTCTGCCGACATACTGTTGACGTTTTTGCTTATGCTGTGTCTTATATAGAAAAATTAAACACAAACGTCCACACTGTTGGCTGTTAAATGATTGCTCACGTCTCACATTATAATATATCTTGACCCTGTTTCCAAAATAGGTCACTAGTTCTATGGGCGGGGGAAAATTCCCGAAACTTTCAAAGTACCATATGTTGGATCCCTCTTTGACATAAGCTACATAATGTGTTCCTGGTCCTCGGTGATCATCCAAATTGACAACAGAACATTCCTGTTTCCAGGGTCGTGGGGGTAATTGGTTTCGCATAAACACACCTCGAAAATGAGAAAGCTTCAGTTGTTTAGCATAGCTTTCCACTTGTTGATATGTCAGGGCATGTTTTGCCTTGGCTGAGGTTAAAGATGTTTTTTTATTTCGAAATGGTGAAATTCCAAATCCTTGTTGATAAAAGGCTGGCTTTAAATTGGCATTTCTAGCCCCCATAGCAATGGCTTCCATCGTTTCATTGTGTCGCTGACATTCTTTTAGTTGTTGCTTGCCCTGATGTGCGGCTTTAATAGTTTTTGCCACTGCACTGGCACCGCCCAAAAGTGAACCCAGAGCAGCCAGACCAGCGAATAATGCAGATAAAAATCCAGCTCGTTTGGGGGCGGGAATCACTCGCCCTTGTTTTGAACCCTGTCGCTGACGTTTTGGAATAACATGTCTCTGTGCCGCTCGAAGGGCTTTCCTTATGATCAACACATTATTTTGTATTTTTTTCTTTGGCGAGGGCTTGTCCACGAATGCCTTAAGCCCATGCTTTGCCAATGAGAGGGTCTTATTTTTAGTCTTTTTATTCTTTCTTACCACATATCTTTGTTTCACCATGATGATGACCAACAACCTTTCACAAGAAAGTTTAAGTCACAACTAATGTCAGCTTGTTATTTCATGGCTGTATATTCCAATTCCACATAAAGCGGGAAATCGTTTATGGTTTTTCCAGCTTGCTTTTCATCCCATGTCAACATGAGGTGAAAGGATAATTCGTCACCTGTATTGACCATTTCATGGTTATGGACCAACATCCTATGACCATTTATCTCTATTTGCAAATGGTTCTCATCAGGAATCGCGTATTTCATTTGAATGGTTCCATCATAGTGTAATCGATAGTGGCTTAAACCCAAAGCAAGCACATAGGTCAAGTGCTGGTCATGGACTAGCGGTAAATGGTTTCTGTCATTCACAGGTTTTTCATTTGTCAGATACACTAAAAATACAGATGGGATCAATTTATAAAGCCTTTTCATTTCATAGGTCACGTAACGCTTGGTACAGACATCGTCTTCGTCTTGCGGGTCTTCAACGTGAATAATGCGCTGATGATTAGCGGTATAGCCATTCACTGTAAGCTTAGGCACTTTGTCATAAAATTCATACACTTTTTATCCACATACTTTTTTGTAGTAACGTCTGTAGACACTTGAGGATGTTTCACATGGGTTAACCGCTTTCCCTTAAAGTCATAATCTCCCTGTTTTGTGCGTGGCACTACAGACCTATCCACATAGTGTTTATTAGCAGGATCTGTGTCTTGTTTAGGATCATGTATGGGAACAGACCTAGCTTTGGCCATCAATGCACGTCCAAAGACATCCATCGTCAACCTATAGTACAAGTCTACTGTTTCTATGACAAGGTTCGGTTCCATGTATATAGACAGCCTGCTAGCCTCTCTAAGCCTTAGTTGAAATGAAGATTATTAAGCAGCAAGAGTCATTCCCCGTGGGGGACATGGTTTCCCATCTCTGTCCCACATCACGTGAACAACGTCATGGTTCATTGTTTCCATCTTCCATTCGCTGCATCATTGTGGGGCCTTCGGGATGAGGAAAGACCAATCTTTTGCTGACGCTCATTACAGCATCGAATGGTCTGCGTTTTCAAAATATTTATATTTTTGCAAAATCTCTCTACCAACCCCTCTACATGTTTCTGGATCAAATCTTGTCTGGATTACAAAATGAGAATATGAGTTATTTCACACTTTCCATGAAAGAAAATGTTATTTCACCAGATGAGGTAAAGCCTGATTCACTCATGATTTTCGATTATGTAACCACTGAACGACAGGGCATCATTCAAAGCTATTTTAGCATGGGTCGACACAAACATATCGATTGCTTCTATCTTGGACAAACGTATTCTAAAATGTCCAAACAGTTGATTCGTGACAATGCCAATGTCATTGTTTTATTTCGTCAGGACGAGAGGAACAGTCGTCACATTTATAATGAACATGTAAATCCGGATATGACCTGTCAAATGTTTACAGAATTGTGTGCTAGGTGCTGGAACACTCAACGTTATGCCTGTTTAGTGATTGACAAACAAAGTGAACTCAACCAAGGGCGGTATCGCTTAGGATTTGATCATTTTATTGCTATTTAAGGCACTGTGTCATTCCCTCTCAAGTCATTTGTCAAGACACCATGGTGTTAGCTGAGAGTCAATTGAAAAAGCATATTATTAGAGCAAAAAATACTATTCGCCAAAAGTTCCGTCAATTGAAACGATCACGTTCGGATCATGCTTTGTTTATTCAACAAAATTTAGCACCTCCGCTAAAAGCCATGTTGAAACCCTCTTTCAAGCCATCTGAAACGCTACCTACCGTTTCACAAGCCACTCAGACGCACCACGAGGACCCTGAGAAAGAGGAGGAGGAACAGGAACAGGAAGATTTAACTAGTGTTAGTGAGGTTGAGGATGACGAGGAACAAGTGTTTACACCTCAAAAAAAGACCTCACCCCTTGCAGAGGTTTTACGAAAAAAGAAATCCTTGGCCATGTTCGAAACACCTTGCCCTTCCAGATCGTCTCCGTTTCCACAACTCTTGGCCACCCCTCAACATAAAGCTCAACTGAAAAACATTTTAATAAAATATTATGGATCAACTCTGGAACCCTATTTCACCAATCTATTTATTGGAAACACAGATACCACATATGGTGTTCGCTATGAGGATGATAGTTTCAAAATTGGTGATTCATCGATTAAATTTGGTCCTACTAAAGCTGTCATTAAAAAGATCAACTATAAATTAACACCGGGACTGTTAAAGCTGCTATTCTCTCAGACTCCCTCTTCTCAAATTATACGCCAGAGGACCTTAGCAAATATAAATCCATTTTATTGCACACCCATGCCCACAAAAGACAGTATGATCCCACTCAACAAGTGAATGCCAATATATCTCAAAAATATAAAACCATCATTGCAAAAATGTTCCCCACCAGTCAAAGTGGCCGTCGTAAAGTGTCCGCTTCGGGAGTGGCATTTAAACCATTAAAACCCCTTGTGGATGTTACCTACTGGCACAATCCCAAAAAGCTCGTCCAGCGACTACAGCTGTTGCATGCTTCACGTCAAGCCGGCCATACCGGTCACGATTGGGAAATTCAAGAAATTGAAGAAGAACTTCGAAATGCCAAAATTATTGTTTAAGTCTTCACCCATTAAAGTGGGCATTGCTCATGAGTTGCATCGTCCAGCTAGACGTCACTACCAGCGACTCAAGGTGATTTCACAGGGTGTGGATGAACTTTGGCAAGCCGATTTGGTGGAAATGATTCCCTATGCTAGTGTTAACGATGGTGTACGCTATATGTTGACGGTCATTGATGTGTATTCCAAAATGGCCTTTGTTCAACCCGTGAGTCGCAGGTCTGGTCCGCAAGTCACCAAGGCCTTCAAACAGATTATTCAACAATCCAAACGTCAACCTCAGTTGTTACAAACCGATCAGGGAAAGGAATTTTTCAACAAGCACTTTTCCAGTTTTCTCAAATCTTTGGATATTCACCATTACACCACATAGAGCAAACTCAAAGCCAGTGTGGTCGAGCGTTTTAACCGAACATTGAAAACCCATATGTGGAAAGCGTTTACCACTCAAGGCTCATATCGCTGGTTGGACTTGTTACCTGAGCTAGTATCACGTTACAATGACACTAAACACAGAACCATTGGGACCAAGCCACGACTTGTGACCAAAAATATTCCGCGACTGGATAAACTGTTTAACCCCATAAAAACAGCAGACCCTAAACGTCACCTCCTTAACATTGGGGACCATGTTCGTGTGAGCAAATTTAAGTCTGTCTTCGACAAAGATTACACACCAAACTGGGGGGCTGAACTATTTAGAATCCGACAAGTCAACCTGAACAGTCCAGTCACCTATTTACTCGAGGACCTAAACCATCAACCCATAAAAGGAAGGTTTTATCTCCAAGAACTCCAAAAGACAGCGTTTCCTAAACATTACCTTGTGGAAAAAGTGTTGAAACAAAAAGGAAATAAACTATACGTAAAATGGTTGGGATTTAGCTCAGCCTTTAATTCATGGATTAATAAATTACATGTTGTATGAAACTATGCACTTTGTATTTATTTATTCACTCATGTTGTACTTAACCTATAGCCCTGTGTGTACAGTCCTCAGCTCCACATGTATTATGAGTAATACATATTTCTTTCTCTCTTCACCTGTGTTCTCACTTACACCATCCCTCCCCCTTCCGCATACTCCCCTTTACCACCCACCGCTGCTAAACAGGTTGTGACTTGTTTGCTGTTATCGCGCACGTGCACAGCTAACGTACAAGGTGAACACCAGTGATAGGTCAAATTACACACATGAACTTGCATTTTCTCAAGTACGAACCAAAACAGGATGTGACTTGTTTCACAAAGGAGCCGATAATAATGTCATCTCGCAAGTGTTCACATCTATTTCATCACTTTCCTTTCATATCATTATCACATTGTAGTAGTGAGGGCTGGCGAACAACGTCAGTTCAACACACTGCTTTACACATAAATGTAGTTAGGCCCTTTAGCACAATTTGGATAAATTCATGGGCCAGTCCATAGGGACCAGGCCAAAGGGACTGGTCCAAAGGGATCCGTCAGAAGGGACCCATCAACAAGGACTCGTCCACAAGGACTCGTCAACAATGACCAGTCAACAATGACCCGTCAACAGGGCCTCGTCAACAAGGACCCGTCCACAGGGACCTGTCAACAGGGATCCGTCCACAGGGACTCGTCAACAATGACAGGGGCTCTCGCCTCAAGGCCTAACATACCACTCTTTGATTATTGGTTTGCGTAACAACGTTTAATTTAATTAGCATTCAAATTCCCACATGTCGCACTTGGAAAGCGAGCTTTTCTAAAAATTTAAAATTTCACTCCATAGTAGGGGTAGGTTTTATTTTGGGGTGGAAATATGTTATCCATTGGAAAGGAAGTGTCATCCCGAGTTCAACAACACCTCATTCGTCAAAATCCAACCATGCGTTCGAGAGATATCGTTCCGCCGCCATCTTGGCGGTGGAGCGGTGGCGGTGGATTTAGAACCGCTAAAAAAACACTACTTGCATGAAACACAAATCCCCCTTCCGTCCAATCTTAACTTGACTGTGAATTTTGCGGAACAAAACTATTAAGGGAAAATGAAGAAAAGCCGAGTTGCACTTCCAGGGAAACTCCAAACACAACCACTCTTCTCTAAAGTTTTTAACTCAACACGAGTTGACAGTTTGCTGCTGGCTGTATCTGGGGCAATAAGCTCGTCTGCTAGCTAAGCTGTAACTGGGGTGATAGACTCGCCCCTAGCTAGCTCGTAAACTGTCGCCTCAGTAACTGAATTGATATTGTTGGAAGAAATGAAAACGTAAAAACACTTATAGTAGGCGATGTATTGAAGATAGATATATGCTCTCCCGAGCTTTTATGTAGAACTTTTCATGCTGAACTATTCTTACACTCATAGTGTATAGATGTTTCTAACGGTTTGCCCAGCGTAAGCTTAAAAAGCGCACGGACGCCAGTTTTTTTTTCGACCTTTTCACTGAAATCGTTAGTGCTTGACTTCCTTTGGTCATAAATCAATTATTTTCTACAGAAACCTTCCTCGAGATATCCTTTACAGAATGGTGAAAACCGCATCAAATTCCATTCAGTGGTTCTCGAGATTATCCGTGACATCCAAGAATCGGGGACTTTGTTTTATACTAAGTAGAGAGTATACGCCAATCAGTATAATTTAATATAATATAATCCCCCTTCCGTCCAATCTGAAATTGACTGCAAATTTTGCGGAACGAAATGTTCACAGGCGAAATGAGAGTTGCACTTCCAGGGAATGGCGAGGTGAATGAAACTCAAATCCCCCTTCCGTCCAATCTTAACTTGACTGTGTTTCACAGGAGAAATGAAGAAAACTCGAGTTTCACTACCAGGGAAACTACAAACACAACCACCCTTCTCAGAAGTCTTAACTCAACACGACTCAACGATTTGCTGCTGGCTGTATCTGGGGCAATAGGTTCGCCCGCTAGCTAGGCTGTAACAGGGATGATACACTCGCCCATAGCTAACTCGCAAACTGTCGCCTCAGAAGTTGAATGGACACGGTTGGAAGATATTAAAACGTAAAAACACGTATAGTGGGCGATGTATTGAAGAAAGACATATGCTCTCGGGACATTTTTGTAGAACTTTTCATGCTGAACAATATTCTTTCACTCATAATATTTAGATATTTTTAACGGTTAACCCAGCGTAAGCTTACAAAGTGCTCGGACGCCAGGTTTTTTCGACATTTCCACTGAAATCGTTACTGCTCGGCTTCCATTGATCATAAACAAATAATTTTCTACAGAAATCATCCTCGAGATATCCTTTACAGAATGGTGAAAGCCTATTCAAAATCCATCCAGTGGTTCTCGAGTTTACCCGTAACATCCAAGAATCGGGGACTTTGTTTTATACTTAGTAGAGATTAATGGAGATGGACTCTGGATACCTCGCTGTTCCGTCCCTTAACTAACTAACTCTGGATACTACTAATTTTATCGAGCGCTCTTGTTTCTTTAGCGGCGTTGCAACATCATGGTCATGTAGCCCCGAGTTCTTGGGTGTGTGTAGAATTTGTCTGACACCCTGTGTCACTGTAATGTCTGTAATAGTGTGTGTATTTGTAATTGAGGAAAAATTTGGGTAGGAAGCGGCCGTGGCCTTAAATTAGGTAACATCCCGGCATTTGTCTGGAGTAGAAATGGGAAACTACGTAAAACCACTTCTAGAATAGCTGAGGTAGGAATCGAACCTGCCTCTTCTCAGATTTGCCTCATGGGGCTGAGTGTACACCGTTCCAGCCCTAAGAACCAGGAATCGAACTTGGGCCTCCGCAGTGACAGCCAAGAATGCTAGCCACTACGTAACGAGACGGACTCGACAGCTCGTACCAAATACCCTCCATTATATGCCTGTGCAGCTCTCGTCATAGAAATGTGGTCATTTAGCCCCGTGACAGTCGCCCTGTGGCATTGCGGCGTGTGAATTTGTAATTCCGGTGATGATTGGGAAGGTGACCTTAAGTTAGAAACCAACCCGTCATTTTCCTGGAGAAGTAGTGCAAAACCCTGGAAAACCATTTCCAGGAAGGATGAGATTGGAATCTAATCCACCTCTTCTCAGTTTTACCCCATGAAGTTGAGTGTATCCCGTTCCCGCCCTCAGACCAAAATTAAATTTCTTGACAGAGCCTGGATTCTAACATGGATCTCTGGGGGCGACAGTCAAGAATGCTAGCCAATACACGCCGAGGTGGTTAGGAGATTATCATCATCTGAACTGGACCAATAATACATGATCACCTAATTTTCAGTCGCATGGTCAGTGTAGTCTATATACTGGACCCTTAAATATAAACGCATATTTAAGGGCCGTTTTCACCAACGTCAATATTATCTCTTAATTCGTCATTAAAGGTTATTTAACTTTGCACGAGCATTTCACCAAACAGAAACGCTCGTTAACTTACCACTAACAAGGAATTACGTTAAATAGCCAAATCTGACCACTCAACTCTCTAAAGCATCTTTAAAGTGGCGGGAAACAGCTGAACTGTGCCTTGCGCATTCCGCAATGGCGGTTTGTTTCCCGAGTTTCACCCGTACTTTCATCCATATGAATATAAAATATGTTTATGACTATGAAATTATAAAAGATCACACACATTACTAAGGTTTAACACCAGGAAAGACGAATACGGAAATTTAAAAAAATATATATACGAAGGGGGATTCGAACTCCTTCCAGCACTGCATAATAAATAGAGAAGCCGGCCCTCAACCGCTTACGCTACGAAGACAATTGGGTACGCCCGTCCTTTTCAGCTATCTATTCACATAACTGCCAGTTCTCCAAAATACTTGGTTCATATAATTTTAAGCTTTTGCCACGAATAAGGTCTTCTGTATTTCTCTTCCTATATAATTATGTTCCAGAAAGTCTCAAGGAAGCATCGCAAACAATGATCAGTGCTAGACGCTTCTTGTTCTGTCCGCCATGTTCTCCAAGATGATACCGAGTCTACGCATGCGCGAGAGCCGTAAATCTTATTTAACTAATTGCGAACCCAAATGGACTCGTGAAATGCATCGAAGATAATCACGCATTAAATCTCGTATTTAAGTTAAATGGGAATTAACTAACTAATTGTTAGTGAAGAGTTGGTGAAAACGGCCCTAAGTCTTCAAGTACTTTATTTCTTCAGCAGTGATTTAGCCCAGTTGAGGGAACTGATGGTCATATTTCGTAAGAATAGTCTGTCAGGATGAACAAAGTATCTTGTCAATGTCGCCAGCAAGAAAAACGGCCAGGCTAAATTTAAGCAATTCTAAGAAAGGGGGAAGGCTGTTGAGAGATGAAAGTCCGTTCCTTATTTCAAACGAGAGGTCAGTTGATTTTCCTTGTCTTCAAGACGGAAGAGAGAGAGCGCAGAGTCCAGGTAAGGACAGAGAGTATGACCGACGTCATGTAGTGGGAGGAGTTCACCAACTAAATGTTTCAAATTATTTGAATGAACAGCCAATAACGTTATGATGCTAATTTTCGGCGGGAAGGATTTTTGCCCCCGAAATCAAGAAATGTGTGTTGCCAATATGCGAATTTCTGCACGCGAATTTCATTGGAAAGAGCTTATTTTTACGAGTTGATTGAGATGTGTCTGAAGTCTGTGTGACAATTATTAAGAATTATTATGGAGCGTTGTTCCCCTTCCTCCTTGTTTTGTGATAAAACATATAAATACTACAGTCTGTGAACAGACTTGATACTTGGTTGAAGCTCTGTCCGAGCACGAGGCACTCTGATACTTAAACATTTTGCGAGTGCGATGGCAGCACTTAGGATTTGGAAGTTTAATTGTGTTGTGTGTCGCGCAACATGTATTGTGGTAATTACTGTGTATTAGGTGGACACAGTTCCACAGTTTTAGAGAAAGTTTCGTCGGAACTGCATTGAACTTTATGAGTGAATTGAGTAGCTAGTTGGTAATAATAATAATAATAATAGTATTTCCTACAGCAATATGTTCGCCCACGAGATGGAAGACCTGGGCAATGTTGTTTCATCTGCCAAGATGAATATTATGATGGGCTAAGTCATCGGATGGACGATGACGGGGGTGTCGTCAGGCACCGGGCAAAGCTGAAAGTGATGAGTACATAATTAAATTTATTTAAATTTGGACGGGGCGGTATCAGGCGCAATGTTGGGAAATTTGCTTGTAAATAATTTTTGATTTGCTGTGTTTTAAATGTAAATTCTTTCGCTGACATAATTTCTTTCTTGACATCATGTGACAATTTGTTGTAAATACGAGGCACGTCCAGAAAGTAAGTTCCGTTTGGTAATAAAATTAAATTGTGTACAGATACAGAAAAATTATTTATTGCACAACATTCTACACCTCTTAAACTACTTTTCCACATAACTGCCGATCTTTTGAAGGCATTTGTCATAGCGTGGCACAGGTTTTTGGATACCTTCTTCATAGAAGTTTGCCGCCGAACCGTAAACGAGAGTGAAGACTCCCCTGTAAGATATCCTACCGTTTGGCCAACGCTGTTAGGCAAATTGCGTATGTGGTCAGGAGAACTCCTAAACATACGCCGTATGTGGGCTACTGGGTTGCTTTCAGGTCACTTGTGGCGGGCAAATGACTCATAGTTACACATAAGGGTGGAATTAATTTATTGTCTTGTCAGATGATTCCGAATTAAATTGTTATTTGTTTAAAACCTGTCATGTAAATTATTTGTAAGTTTAAGTTCCCCTATGAATCCTGGAAAATGAAAGATGCACGTTTCTCCTCATACTACTCGTTACAGACTGATCACGACCCCGAATCTAACTCTTGTGTAGTGCATCTTTTTCTAAGGGTACAATAACTTGTCTGCTTTTTGCTTTAATCCTTAACTTCCTAGTTGGCTTTCGATTAGGAAATTCATGAAAACTAGTTCCAAGGACATTATTTCTAGAGCCTTGTTTACAAGACGGCACGTGACAGTATACCATCGTAATACAATGGCCTTATTCAGTAACATAACTTGATTCGTGCGTACACAATGTGTATAAATACCACCAAATGAATTGATCATGTAGTGGGGGGGGGATTGCAGTGCCCCTAGTGGCAATCATAACATCTGCAGGGCGGACAGCTCCCAGAGACCAATGGGCAGGCTTTTTATTGGAGAATTATAGTTTGCTCGCAAAAGTGTGTGGTGTTCGTGAATGATTTGTTGACCTTCAGTGTATAATACTTGTTTAGGAACTGTTGTGAAAATTTGGCTAAGTTGTAGATAGGACTGTTCTCTAAATTTACGATGGGTCTGATAGGTATGTTTGGTTTGTGGATTTTGGGTAATGATCTTAATGTGGGGAGACCAGGATTCATATTAATTAGTCAATCTGATTGTTTTTCATCCAAAATGAAGATGGTGTTGTTTAGTAAATGTTTTAATTTCTTTTGGATGGAATTGGTGGGGTCTTTTTTGATCTCTTCAAAATCTATGGTTTTAAAACATTCATTGGTTTTGTTTATATAATCATCTTTGCTGATTAAACCAGTGGTGTTACCTTTGGCTGCTTTAGTTAAAATGTTAATGTTGTCTTTAATTTTAGTGTTAATGTTTTTGAAATTGAGGTTTTTATTATGTTTGATAATTGGCTTACTTTCAATAATTATTTGATTGATTTTTATTTGTTTTGTATTGTACCCGAAATTCACATAACCACCACCTATTATCCGAAGGATGGAAAGGATCGCAAGGGACGCTGATACCCAGCTAGATAAACCAACAATTCCCTGCTATATGGTTAGTTAGGAACCTCTCGACACAAAGATATTTTAAAAAATACGATAATTCTATTAACTAGTTACATACAAATCCTACAACAAAGTATTGGAGGACGAGATTCTTGGAATCTCGTGGGTGAACCGTTTAAAAGTGAGCGCCAGTATCTAACTTGTAGTACCACCGCAGCTGATTATTAAATGAAGAACCGCAGTGTTTTATAAAAAGGAGCAGACAAACTAAAACAGTGCCTGTTAACGATTATTCAAAAAGGACAACATAAATAAAAAATGTCCAACAAAAATTAAATCAAAACACTCACTTTGCACTTTGAAATTTGAATCTTGTAGCTTCAAAATAAAATAATTGCTTCGCCTAGAAGCAAAATATACCGTGAATATCGGTATTAGGACTACACAATGTCCTCGTTAAAGAATATATTAAGACTCTTCCAATAGACACCTCGTCTATTTATATTGTTAAAACCATCAACCACTTGTTGATCATACAGTACTTATTGATGAGAACAAAACTCGTAAAACGACATTCCCTATTTACATTATACATAGGTCTCCTTAATTTGAAGTATTAAAAATCCTACACCTTAATAAAAATCTTATAATCCTTAAATTATTATTAGTAGATGTTTTTGGATGGTTCTAACGCCACCTCCACCTCCCCACATCCAAGATGGCGGCCGTAGCTTCACTTAACCTAGCTTGTGAACCAATAATGCTAGAGACTTGAACGAGGTGTCAAATTACTCGGACGGACACCCCCTTTCCTCTAGACAACTTATTTTAGCCCTAAAATAAAACCTACCCCTACTAGGGGGTGAAAGATTAATTATTTTAGTAAATGTCGCTTTCCAAGTGCGACATTTGGGAAGTTGAATGCTAATATGAAATTAAACGTTGTTCTACATGACAAACATGGCTTAACCTAGCCTATCCTAGTTAAGCTATTCTAGTCTAATCAAGATGGCGGCGGTGCGCAACCACGTACATAGCGCGCTTTAAAAAAATAAAAATCGTGAGCATGGCTTAACCTAGCCTATCCTAGGTAAGCTATTCTAGTCTAATCTACCTAACCAAAACCTAATGCCAAAGGGCCTAAGGGCAAAACTCGGTGGGCGAATGTGTTTTAGAGTAATGGCTAATGCATACACACAAGTATACGGAATACATGCAACTAACCCATGCAGTTGTTTTATGGAGGATGAGACAAGCCTGCGATGAAAGATTTAAAACAAGCCAACTCCTGCAGTGTATTACGTCACGTGAAGCAGGTGTTACAACCGGATGAAAGGTCAGCGCTAGGTTAAGAAAGTGTGTGAAACATAATTCTTGCTGACGTAGAATGTCAGCGAAAAAGAACTCGCCACCGGATGCAAGGTTTAGTGCTACAAAATAGCAAGTTTGCGAAACGTGATTCTTGCAGACGTAGGATGTTAATAAAACATGAACTTGCCACCGGATGTAAGGTGTTGTGTTACAGGATGCAGGTGTGTGTGAAACGTGATTCCTTCAGACGTATGATATCACGTGATGTAGGTGTTTATTATCGACCATGAGAAATGTTACATTGACAGATATTTGAGGCGACACAGGTGCACGCATGACATAGGTGTGATTTTGGTTTAAAAGGCTATGGAGGGGGAAGACCTTTCCCACTATGTACCTGAAACTCGTGAACGAGAGTTGATATCGTGTTATCTCTACAGCTTACCTGTGTGTTGGAAGAAGAGCTGAAAATACCTTACTACTTTGGTAAGTATGTTTACTTTAAAAAATCATATTTAGTTGGTTATATGCACTCTATTAAGTTCGATTGTTCACCACTAGGTGTCAGTGACAATAGTATCTGGTAACCAAAGTTGGAACTACTCGACAATTGTGTGGAGCAGAATTTGTAAGGTAGATTTGATTAACGCTTTATCAAGTTCCAACGTTCACTACTAGGTGTCAGTGACAATGGTACCTGGTAACTAAAGTTGGAACTACTCGACAATGGTGTAAAGCAAAATTTGTAGGTTAGATTTGATTTATTCTCCATTAACGTTCGTTGTTAGGTGTCAGTGACAGAGGGAATATTTAAAGACTTAACATCGGCCCACCTAACATTAACTAGCTTATTCTTGTCACGTGACATGTTCTACAAGTTTAGACTTGCTTTAAGACTGACTATGGCGTCACAATTAGCTCACCTAACAGGCGGCCGCTGGTTTCTATCACGTTACATGTTTTACAAGTTTAGACTTGCTTTAAGACTGGCTATGACGTCACACTTAGCTCACCTAACAGGCGGCCGCTGGTTTCCATCACGTGACATGTTCTACAAGTTTAGACTTGCTTTAAGACTGGCTATGACGTCACACTTAGCTTACTTAACTGGCAGCCGCTGGTTTCTATTATTTAAAAACAAGAGATCAAGTGAAATGTGTGTTTAACGCTCTATTAAGTCCGAACGCTTACTGCTAGGTGTCAGTGACAGTGACATATCTGCTATCCAAACTTGGAACTACTTAACAATTGTGTAAATCTAGGTTTGTAGGTTAGATTTGATTACCGCTCTATCAAGTTCCAATGTTCACCATTAGGTGTCAGTGACAATGATATCTGTTAACCAAAGTTGGAACTACTTCAAATTAGACTTGCTTAGAGTCCACAGACGTTCAATTAAAACACTCTACTGTGACCATTGGCTGTAATTTATATATAATATTTAAACTATATTTTATTAATATTTGTGATTTCTTTCTTTTATAGGTAATTTGGAAAGTGATTGATAATCATTATGTTCAAGTGTAGTAATTGTAAAAAGCAGTTTTCAAGACCTGACAGCCTTCAACGTCATGCAAGTACAAAACATAATCTTAAAATGCTTGTGTGCAGTTATAGTGCTACGACATTTAACAGACAGGATAATCTTACACGACATGAAATTTAAAGCATGTCAGCTCAACACCTTTCTCATGTTCAGTTGGTGAACTTGGTTTTTCTGGTGTAAAGCGATATAAATCCCACATGGTTGAAGTACATGGAGAACAACATGAATTAAGAACTGCAAAACCATTAACTAGCACGGAACCTTTAAACGAATGTGATGCTCAAAAGCGTAAACGTTCTCAAGATTATAAAAATAGTTGTACAACAAAAATAACAATGAATAGTGAACCTACGATAACACATTGTGATGTATGTAATATTGATATACCTTTTTCATTCATGCATGGGCATTTACGTAGTGAAAATGAAAATCCACAGCCTGCTTCCAGTCTCCTACCGGGTCAGGAATGGAATGAATGGAGCCCCTATCTAGCGGCGAGGACATGAACCGTGCCGGCTGCCGGGGACTGACGCACTCCTCTGGGGCAATGATTAAATGAATGACAGATGAAATGAAATGGTAGTGGAGAGTGTTACTGGAATGAAATTTTGACAGGGAAAACCGGAATACCCGGAGAAAAACCTGTCTGCCTCCGTTTTGTCCAGCACAGATCTCACATGGAGTGACCGGGATTTGCACCACGGACCCAGCGGTGAGAGGCCGGCGTGCTGCCGCCTAAGCCAACGCTTGTCATGAAACAAATTCTGCGAATATTCAACAAATTGGTTGTGCGTTTAAAAGTCGAATTGCTGGTTACAGACTTCATAGTAAAGAAAAAACCCAAAGTATTGAAACATGTTTAAAGATTGTTCAACCTAGTGTGTTTGGCGTGATAGATAATGTTTTAGTGGAACATAAAACATTTAAAATGAATTTTGAACTCTTCGGGCTCTATGTAAAAACTGGGAGTGAAGGTGAAATTACTGATATCAAATCCTTTAATACAAAAACGTAATTGTTAGTGAATCAACTAATATCAGTGATATGTACCGATATATGTCTAGTGCTATCATCGTGAAGAGTGAAGAGTTCCAGGAAAGAGAGTCAGGCTGGGCGTTGGTTGAAGTACTTTATTTAGAAACCAACATGAATAAATATAATCCCCTTCGAGCATCATCGTACATTGATTTACCTGTATGGATCAAACGAAAGAGAGCTGTTGTGAATGTTTTAAATAGTGATCAAGCCTGTTTTGCGTGGGCTATAACTTCTGCTCTCCATCCAGCAGTGAGGGATGCAGAGGGAACATCATCTTATCCTCACTATTCCTCAGTGTTAGATTTAAAAGAAATAGAATTTCATATGGCTATAAAAGACATTAAACGTTTTGAAGAGCTGAACAATGTAAGTATTAATGTGTATGGGTTTGAAAACAAGAGTATAGTAGGTCCTCTATATTATACTCAGGAAAAAAATTATGCCCATGTAAATTTACTATACATAACTGAAGGTGAAAATGCCCACTATTGTTGGATAAAACATTTAAGTAGACTTGTCGGTAGTCAGCTGTCAAAACGTAATAATAGAAAATGGTTGTGTGATGGTTGTTTACTATAATTTAGAAAAGAGGATCAACTAACTCATCATCAAAAATGGGGTTGTAATCATATTTGTACGGTATTACCGACTCCTAAAAATTACATTCTGAAATTTAAGGACATTGAGAAGCAACTTCGAGTACCATTTGTTACATACGCTGACTTTGAGGCTTTGCTAAAACCTTTTAATACATGTGCATCGAATCCAACCAAATCTTTTACCAACACCACTCACATTCATAAACCTTTTAGCTTTGCATATTATATTAAATGTAGTTATGATGATTCATTAAATAAGTTTGAACTCTATAGAGGACCTGATGCACCTAAAATTTTTATGAACAGACTTGAAAATGTTGCAATCCGTGTATCCTCTATTTTAAATGCGATCATTCCAATTGAGCCACTAACATCATCACAGCAAACGAGTTTTGAAACTCAAACTAATTGTTTTATATGTGGTGAATATTTATATACAGATAGGGTCATGACCATTTAACAGGAAAATATCGTGGTGCTGCTCACCAAATATGTAATTTAAAGTATAGAGTAACTAAATTCATTCCAGTTATTCTACATAACGGTAGCAAATACGATAACCACTTTATTGTAAAAGAATTTGGAGCTTCAGATGTGAAAATGGATGTGATTGCAAATAATAAGGAGCAATACATATCGTTCGCAAAATATATCAAAAGTGACACTGAAAAAAATATAAAACTGAGATTTTTAGATTCATTCCGCTTTATGCCAAGTAGTCTTGATAAACTTGCTAGTAATTTAAAATCAGATCAGTTTCGTGAATTTCAACGTGTCTTTCCTAAAGAAGATGATTTTAATTTGATTCATCAAAAAGGTATATTCCCTTATGAATATATTAACTGTGTGGACCGTCTTGAGGAGTGTTCTTTGCCACCAAAAGATGCATTTTACAGTTTCTTAAAAACAAGTCATATCAGTGATCAGGAATATTTACATGCACGACGTGTATGGACACAGTTTGTCATCCAAACTTTAGGTGAATTTTGAGACATATATTTGAAGACAGATGTGTTGTTGTTAGCAGATGTTTTTGTAAATTTCCGGAATGTTTGTATGTAAACTTATGACCTTGACCCATGTCAGTATTTTACTGCTTCTGGGTTAAGTTTCAGTTCAATGTTGAAAAAAACGAAAGTAAATTTAGAATTGATGACTGATATAAGCAAGTTTAATTTTATAAAATCGTCAATTCGAGGTGGATTAAGCCAATGTAGTTGACGGTACTCTAAAGCGAATAATAAATACATGCCTAGTTATAACCCTTGTAAAGAGTCAAAGTGTATTGTCTATCTTGATGCGAATAACCAATATGGTTAGGCTATGAGTCAATTTCTACCACTGAAAGATTTTCGCTGGCTGACACAACCTGAAATTGATGTTTTACATGTTGACACTCTTAATGATAACGATGATAAAGGATATATTTTAGAGGTAAATCTTGAGTACCCTAAAGAGCTACACGATGAACATAATGATTTACCACTTTGTCCTGAGAGTATGAAATCCCCGTACATCACATCACGAACGAAAATGTTAATTGCTAATTTGAATGATAAATGCAAATATGTAATACATTATCAAAACTTGAAACAGTGTCTACAGCATGGATTGAAATTAACTAAAATTCACCGCGTATTACAATTCCATCAGTCAACATGGCTCAAACCATATATTGATCTAAACAATAATTTAAGAACACAGTCAACAAACGCTTTTGAAAAAGATTTTTATAAACTCATGAATAATAGTGCTTTTGGAAAGACTATGAAGAATGTTGATAAGCGAGTTGATGTAAAGCTGATAACAAAGCGGGAGAATGATGGTAAAAGGTATGGTGCTACCTACTTAATAAGCAAGCCTAACATTCATAGCTGTTCAATTATTCATGAGGATTTTGTTGTAATACAAATGAATCGTCTTAAAGTAACTTACAACAAACCCATATATGTGGGTTACACCATTCTGGAATTGTCAAACACAATTATGTATGAATTTCACTATGATTATGTAAAGAAAAACTATCATGATGATGCTAAATTACTCTACACAGACACAGATTCTTTTATTTATGAGTTTAAAACTGATGATTTTTATAAGGATATCAAAACTGAGCTAAATAGGTTTGATACAAGTGATTATCCCGAGGATAATATTTACCATTTACCTCCAGTAAACAAAAAGGTTCTTGGAAAATTTAAGGATCAGTGCGCTGGTGTCGTTATAGACACCTTTGTAGGCACAAAATCTAAATCATACAGCTATATGACAATTGATGATGTAGTGATAAAAAAAAGGCGTAAAAAAGAATGTTGTTAGTAAAGAGTTAGGTATAAGTGATTATAAAAACTGTATAGTTAGTAGCCCACTCATATTATATAAGAAAATGTGTGTATTTAGAAGTAAAAATCATCAGCTACATACCAATTTGCTGAACAAAGTTGCGTTAAGTAATGAAGACAACAAACGATTCATTATACCCAACACATTTGATACTCTTGCTTGGGGAAACAGTCGCATAGACGATTATTACTTTTCTTAAGTCTAATGTTCACTCTATTGTAATATTTGTAGTGTGTTTTATATTGTAATATTTTTGTAAAAACTGTAAGTAGAACGTATAATGTTATGCTACTGTGGTTTGGTAAAAATAAGATAAGTAATAGATTTTAGTGTAAAGGGTTTGCTTTTTATGTTACCAAAAAGATTTTTTTAAATTTACAGATTGTGTGAACTAAACAAGGGGAATGTAAAAACTGTAAAGTGGAAATTGTAAATATCCATGTGTGAAAAAGTGAAATGGCTACCACCATTTTAAAATTAAATGACATTGTGATCTGGTAAACCTTGCTTTTATTTCACAACAACAACAAAAATGTACAGAATGTGTGAACTATACAAGGGGAATGTAAAAAAATGAAAAGTGGAAATTGTAAATATCCATGTGTGAAAAAATGAAATGGCTATCACCATTTTTTAAATTAAAAGATTTAGTGATCTGGTGAACCTTATTTTTATTTCACAACAAAAAATGTACAGAATGTGCGAACTAAACAAGGGGAATGTAAAAACATATAAAGTAGAAATTGTAAATATTCATGTGTGAAAAAATTAAAATGAAGAAATGGCTATCACCATTTTTTAAATTAAAAGACATTGTGATCTTATAAACCTTGTTTTTATTTCACAACAAATAGGGCTTTACAAAATAGAATACAAAGAAATACCAATTCCTCAATCCTTATCAATGTTCATGTCCACTCATCATTAACTTTCCTTTTATGGCACTAATCACAAAGAGGGCTGCCAACTTCTCTCCCACTGAGACATCACAGGATGTCAAACGGTGTTTAGCTTTTCAACGATACTTTACCCGCCACACGTCTTAATGCAGGATGACTGTGGCGATAAGAAAGGTCATGTTCTTTACATGCTTGATCCAAAGGATTAATAGGTATATCACCACGCTGCAAAGGTTCTTCAAGACAAGTTCCAGGACCACAAAAACAATAACCAGGTAGGTAGACTTCGAAAGTTAAGTATTGAATTACTTTGTCAATGACGCCATTGCCAGTACAGGTCTGGCATATCCTTTTCCATTGATGGTAAAAAAGGTTTGATCTTCCCCCTCCTCCTCTGTGTATGATGTTTGTTGTTGTTGCTTTTTCTCTCCATCACACCCGTGAAATGAATAAACAAAGTCTTTACGCGGACTTTAATGACCGTGATACAGTTTGACCAGCTGGCCAGTGGCACACTGTCGCATAGATGGTATTTTTGCCATGGCCACTTGCTTATGGTGATCATAATCTGTACATGGTTGCAATTCACTTAACACAGGGTCTTGAGTCCATGATTTTGGTACATGTTGCCAGATTTCTTTCACTGCATTTACTGCCACATATTAAATGAACAATTTTGGAAGAGCCAATAATTCTTCTTTGGTAAAACTGTCTAGATTTTTTTTTGCACACAAAGAATTTGCCAATGGCTTTATCGGTAGCATCCCCTTTCTCCATGGTATTACGTTGATGTTTACATGTCACTTGGAGGAATCTCACTGGTGTCATCCATAGGTAAACCTTCAGTTTTAGTTTTATTTAACAACTCCCAGCAGGCATTGGTGGTTAGCCAATGAAAGAGATGCCACACCTGTGCCAGGGCTTTATGGGTAATGTTGCCACAGGGGCAGCGGTCCATGAGTGTTTGCAGCGAGGGACACCCCAAGTCCATTAAATCGATGCATTGACAGTAAGGAGCCAAAAATTCTTGTAGCCATTGACGTTTTTCATTGCCTTTTACAAATACCACATGGGCAGAAGACAAGTGGGCTTTCATGACCATGTCCAGGTACTTATTCGAAATGATTCCTTGATTCCAGTCTAGTTCCATATGAGTTTAAACACCAAATTGGTAGCCTGCGATATCCAAAATGTAGAACAATCGATGATGGCCACCTCTTGAAATATAAATTTGGTATCTCCAATTTTAAACCCTTGACAGTCGACAATTAGTATGCGCAACATGTTCACAGTTGTCTGGATCAAGTACAACTGACCACAGACTGACTATCGCCCACTAAGGTGTACCCATGGCATTTACTTACATTCCATTTTAGTAAAAAAATAAAAAGAAATCACTGACTAGTCACTATTGAGGTTAGGGTATGACAGGGGACATAAGAAATAATAATATAACAAGAACCAATTTTTTATTACATTATGTTATTAGAATAGCAAGTTTTACATTCTTTTGTCATTCTGGGATAGGGGTGGTACCAACTTATACAACAATACAATCTTTTATGTTTATAGCGTCCATAACACCGATGATGTCCCAATTTCTCTAAACTAGGTACTTTTGACTGTGACCTGCTCACCGAAGCACCGTTGACACCATACAGTCCACACGTATCGTAACGTGTTTTTTCATCACTCAGAGGCATAAGTGAGGGGTAGCTTGAATGACAGGATATATTCTCCACCTCCATTCTGCACAGGTAGGGGCAGGCAGGTGACCAGCGCTGATGTTCCAGCATGGGTTCATCGCTCTCTTACCATTGGTCTATGGTTAGGTGAGCTAAGTGTGACGTTATAGCCAGTCCAAAAGCAAGTCTAAACTTGTAGAACATGTCGCGTGACAAGGTTAAGTTAGGCCAAGTTAGGTTATGTTAGGTGAGCTGAGGTTAAGTCTTTAAATATTTCCTTTCTTTGAGATACTTTCCAAGACCAAGAAAAAAACTACTAAATACATTGACAAAATAACTTGTCAAATAAGCCAACACACAAAAAGCCGATATAAGCCAACACAAAAGCCAGTACATAAGCTAATACAAAAGCAATAACAAAAGCCAATACATAAGCCAACATAAAAGCCAACATACAAGCCATCGTTTATTCTGCATGTCATAATCTCCTTTGATACGTCGTAAGCTGTATATATCAACATACTTTTTAGTACATGCATCTGTAGAAAAATAACTTGTCAAATAAGCCAACACAAAAGCCAACACAAAAGCCAATACACAAGCCAATACAAAAGCCAACGCAAAAGCCGACACAAAAGCCAATACACAAGCCAACACAAAAGCCAACGCAAAAGCCAACACAAAAGCCAATACATAATCCAACATAAAAGCCAACACAAAAGCCAAAACATAAGCCTATATTTAAGCTTATGGTAAGTCACTTCATCACCAAATCAGTTGTAACCTTCGTAGTGTGAACATCATACTGACTGGTCAGTTACTACTATGGAACTTACTACAACCAACAAAGGTAGGCAACGTGCACTCTATCAAGGCTACTCTTATAACTATAATCGTCAGAATGTGAATGGAATAATATTCTGGCGATGCTCGAAAGAGAGGTCAACAAAATGTCGAGGCAATCTAAAAACTAAAAATGGAAAGGTTTTAAGTGTGAGTGTTCATCAATGTAGTGCTCCAAACAAACCACGGTTGCTGTTACAAAAAAATCATGAAAATGCTAAAAAGCAAGTTCAAGAAAACGATAGTGCTGCTCAAGATAGTGCAGTGTTTGCTCAAAAGTACTTATCATGTCCTCAAAAAGTTATGTTAGGACAGTTGTCAACGTCTGATAAACCCTCAACACTATCCAAGTCAACACAGACTATGGAAGAGGTCTCTGTGGAAAAGAAACAAAAGGAATTGAATAGTTTAAGTGATGTTGAGAATAATGTTGATTACAATGATGGTGATTATAATAATAGTGATAAAGATGCTGTGAATGATGATGATAATGATTATAGTAATGCTCTGTTTACCCCTTAAAAGTCATTTGTTAAATTTATTTATTGGAACAATCCCAGTAAGCTAATCCAGCAGCTTCAGCACTTGCATGCCTGTAAACAGGGTGGTCATACTGAATATGAGGAAGAACTATTGAATATAAAAAATTAGCTTCGTCATGCCAAAATTATTATGTAATGGTCCAAATAACCGTTTAAACTATTTCTTAACAATACATGTAATATTTTCTAACACTTAGCTATCACTTTGCTTTTACATTTGCTGTCACTTCAAACTGTACAGTTTAAATACAAAAGCAAACGCTAAATCATTCTATTACCGGAACAGTTATAACCTTTGTAGTGAGCAAATCAAACTAACAGGTTAGTTGCTACTATGGAACTTACTATAACTAACCAAGGTAAACAACGCGTACTCTATAAAGGCTACTCCTATAACTATAGACGACAAAATGTAAAAGGAATAATATTCTGGCGATGCTCAAAACAGAGGTCAACAAGATGTCGAGGAGACATGAAAAGTAGAAATGGTGTGGTTTTAAGTGTGAGTGATCATCAATGTAGTGCTCCAGACAAAACACTGATGGTATTGACGAAAAATCATCAGAATGCTAAAAAGTTACTACAAGAGAAAGATGTTGCTACTCAAAATAATGCATTGCTTATTGAACAACATTTAACCCACGTTGTAAAAGTTATGTTTAATCCATCTTCCACGTCTCAAGAGTTATCAACATCAAAGACTATGTAAGGGGTAGTGTTGTTGTTGTTGTTATAAGGGGCTGAACTAGGAACACAATCTAAACACTAATCAAACTAACCGACACTTCCTACACTGAATAAGACAAAAATAATTTCCGCACGAAATTGGAATCAAGGAACTGCCGTAGCAAACAACATTAGCGCCTAAAATTAGGACTTTTTAAATCAACACGTGACCAATCAAGAAAATACACATATGGCCGCTTGCCATTTTTACAAGAAAATACCAAATACACCCAACGGTGTCACAACAAACAACAATATAACAATATAAGCAAATGAAATGAGTCACAGAAATCACTAGGCTCAAAGCCAACATTTACATCATAAAAACAAATATTTCATTTCATACGATATGCGGTAATTCGTGACGGACATGGCGAACTCCCAATTTAATATTATGATCCAAAGATCATTACAAGAACAGGTTTGCTACAGATAGCTTACACGGGTCAGTCGGTCAGCTGGACTGCCTAAACGATGAATCACCAGACATAGGCGGGCGCAAGGTGGAATCTGCACATCTGTCAACCCACGTGTCAATTACCTCGACCTGCCGTAGCAAAGATTCGAGTCTCGAAGAAGCGTGCTCCCAATAGCACATAATATACGTGTGTGTGTCAAAATAAAATATCTTAGCATTTCCCACGGAAATCCAAGAATCAGCACAGGACACGGTAAGGTAGCCTCCACGAGCGCTTCCCCCGTCCATAAAAATACAACCACAATATTTGAGGGCGGTAGACACATTCTACCCCTCATCACGAAGAATCAATACACACACCAGAATCACACGTATGGGTTTGACAGAAACCTGAAATAAAGGACATAAAATTTTCCACCGACTTGCGCTCCCAATCTAGTCCGTGACTGAAGAACCTGAAAAGGGATCTCAAAAAAACTCAAAAATATAGAACTAAAGTGTTCTACAGTGGCATCTTAACGTGTTGCGCTCGGCAACCCTAGTATGAATAAAAACCTGTTCGTAAAACATCTAACAACTTTTACCCCCCTTCTCCTACTTAAAATGAATTTCAATGAAAGCACCATTTATCGACCATGATGAATTTCGCATTCGCATGAATAGAATCCAAATAGACGCGCCGTGCATACTAATAATGACTCATAAGAAAAAAAATATACAATCAAACAAATTTTTGGCCACGTGCCAACGTACATTTAACAGATAACAGTGTCAGCGCACCAAATCTAAATACACAAGAAATACCATGAATAAATTATTTACAACGTTCCCGCGTCTAATCTAGCTACATATTGAATAAATCAATGGTTTGTACATCACCGTGCAGCTTGCAGAAAATCAACCTCCATCCCAGGGCATTCCCCTACCGGAAATCTACTCCGCCATCGTCGACATTCTGGTAGAGGCGTAGCACATCATTCCTCCAATCGACCTTGCTGTAGACATCTTTGCGTGGCTTCTTGAAAAGATATGTTCAAAATTAATATTCTACCTAGCTAGAATCGCTATGAGCTACTGACTTTCACTCAAAAGTCCTGAGCGATTACTCCACGATGAACTGGCCCTATCTAAGCATTTGCTTACTTCACACGCACATATACATCACAAAAAAATATAACACAAAATTTACAGAAAATATTTCAATCTTCGTCCGCCACGCAGCTGACATTTAACAAGTCTCACAAATTACGTATGCCGAGTAGCGCTTATCTCAACTAGAGATCTCCCCTCCGCTAGGCATGAACTCTGCTCCCAAGAGCACAATAAAATGTTCGTTCAGACTGACGTGAAGTATGCTCACCAGAGCCTGATAAAAATTGTGTCTCAAACCGGCGTGAACGATGCTCCTCAGAACTCGATAAAGTTGTGTCTCAAACTACTCATCACCGATCAATTTATTAGAAACTGACAGAATGGAGTGGAGTGGGGGCAATCTGTGAAAATAATCTGTAATTTTCAACTCACAGACTTGGGACTAGTATCAAACTTCTTCTTTTTATTTATACGTCTCAATGCACTCATGCGGAATCCTATCGCATCGGCGGTTCTTCATACACGTGTTTTCAGCGCCCTTTTTTTTGGTACACACATCTCCGCGTGGTTTAGGCGTCCTCTCTCCTGATTCGATGATTCAATCGTGTATCGGTTGGAAATTCACTTCTGGCACGCCCATAATGACGCCAACTTGGATGCGCGTTCACTCTGAATTTGTCCTTGAACTGGGCTTAGCTGGTCATCCCCAGGAATAACTACCACGCTACCTCTGTTGCAAGCGTTGCGACACACCACCTGCTTTCCGTTGTCAATCTCCAACATGCACTGCCTGGATATCAGTAATAATAATAATAAAAATCATGAAGACTTATTGATCGACAAATCAATAAGGGTTCATTATATATCGCTTTTATCGACAACACTGTCGTTAATACCATTTTACAGATCGCTATTACTCATTATAACATCGCTGAAACATTTACATTTCCCATAAGCAAGTCTTGCATGGCGTTACATTTACGCATAAATTCTTTCCTAATATATCTCTTCACTTCAACTCAATATTGCAAGGAATTCAAAACTTCTACTTCTCACTCGCGATTTGCGTATTTTACTCACTCAAAAATACAATAATCCTCTACCGATTATACAACTCTTCACATTTCCTCGTGCACGCAATATTTTCGACTTTTTATATTTCCACACTCATAATACTTGTTAAATATTTCACCTTTAATACAATTCCTTAGCGATTCATTATGGTATTACCATATCACTGTTTAATATTACCACTGTTTCATTGAACTATTACATTTTTAGATAATCAACTGTATATAAATATCACATTTAATAATAATACGTTCCATTTCCTCACCAATCATTGTTACTTTCAAGAATATTAATTCATTTCAACTTCAACATACACCTGTTACAAATTATGCCTCGATGCATTCCGAAAACATCCCTGCATTCGTTTCCATATCTCGCTAGTTTAGCGCTATCAATAGCTCTGTTCTGCAAGTGAACTATATATACTTTCAAGTTTACTTCATTGTCATCAATACGTTGCTTCAAATATGATACCATAGTGACGTTCAATAATGAACCATGTCAGTCTTAATATTAACTCCGAAGATTTAAATAAATGCGTTTGTGATAAATATCATAAAATAGCTCCTAACTTAACATTATGAAAAATAATTACGTTGTAATTATTTAAATATTCGGGAATATTCTTAAATAAAATATTCAGATATAAGATATTATGAAACATTGCACAATAAATTAACACGGATTTGCAAGGAAATTCGAAAGACTAAACAATATCAAAAATGCGACGACGAATAAAATTCTACGCTACGTCAAAATCGAAAACGATGACGTTCGAAAATACATAAAATGAAATTACTGAAATAAAATATACTGAACTGGACTGTCAAACATTAAACATAAAAAATGGTCAAATAGCTACATAAAAATGGTCAGTTCTATAATATCCACAACATTGCAAACATAACTATGAAATATAATCAGATCGTTTATCTACCTTCAGCTCGGACCATCTACTTCAAATCCTGGATCCAGGTTAAATTCCTGAATGATGCGTCTCTGCGGCTTGCATTCGGAAACAGCTGATCTGGCTGAGCACGAGAGCGTGCGGCTCCCAGCTGGTCTCGCCTCTCCGCTGCGCCTACGTCCGTCTGCCTGAAGTACAACTTCTCGCCTCCACAATCTCCTCGGGATACGAACTGGCATCTCTCGTTCGCTTCTTGAGCTACATATCTCTGATGTTCATGCTTCATTCGTCTCCTCTCTAGAAGTTCTAGGGTAGCTTGTAGATAAACGATGTTATGTGAATGAAATTTCCGAGATGACATTGGAAACTCATTCCTTCGTTGCTTTTGTAATGACATTAGTGGATCGTAATTGATGCAATACCACTACCACTTCATATATGTTCCTCGGCGCGTTAAGTCACTCCGGAAATCCACATATTGAAGTAGGCAAGTTCCCCTCTAATTCTTTAGTGACACATCTCTGCAGTTGTCGCGAGGTTCATTATAAATATCCTCGTCGACTCAAGTTTGAAGACCATTTGAAAATATTTCAAAATGACAAAGATACATTTCAATGTTTCAGAATTTTCGTGGAAATAATTTCGTTATATATAATTCTGAATAGCTCTCGTATATGTAGAAATTCTGGATATTCTTCTTATATGTCACATATATGCGTAGACTTTCTTTGAAAGTTGAAACAATTATATACTCACGTGGCTTCAAATAAATAAGTCATTTTTCTCATGTAGAATTTATTTAGCGAAGCCTCCACATAGCTTGGCCGAAGGAGACGATGATGCTTCCGTCAACCTAACTTGGCGTTCCTCGCACTATGTTTGCAACTCAGACAAACACGTCTACACTCAATCGATGTTCGAAATGGAATAATCTGACACAGGACACACTTCTCCTCTCCTTGTCAAAATAAAATGGCGTCAATGTCAATTATTGGCGGCGAACAATGAAAGTTCACTTCATAGCCTAATATCTCCGATAACGGCTTTCAATATATAATTCCAATCATTCCGATATGTTTTATTTTTAATTCTCTTCATATTTCTGTCGTCTAATTACTTTTAAATGTACTCCGAAGTAATTATAATATACTTGCACGTCATCAATTAATAATATTCTCATTGGATGAAATCCTGTCATGTGATTTCTTTGTCTACGAGCTCAGTCGCGTGTCGCGTGCAAAGCCACGCACCAACCTGAAATTGACGCGCCCCCATCACGTGACTTGTCAAAGACCGTTTTCCGCTTGCAACTCTACACTGAAAACTTGCCATTGTGAAAATGTCCATGTCGATCTAAATCTCATTTATTACCATGTTAAAAATATTAATTTTGAAACTCCTCCTTTCCTCGCTAATAAAATGCGCCGATAAAATCTTTCAACGGTGCTGCGTTGCTCCCTGGCTTCACGAAATGCTTGTATGCTGAGCGGGTAGCCTAACCATTCCCTATAATTCAAAACATAGAATTGTTACGCGAGGCCGGTTCAATCCGCACGTCGTGACTTTCACTAGGCTTTTTAAATCCGGGTTCAGTATCTGATGGCGTTTTGTTTCTCTACAGGTAATTTTCTAATGGTGGGTTCCGTAGAAGAACACAACGCCATCAGATGCAAAACAAATAAAAGATCAATGAGATAATTATTAAAAGTAAAACATTTCTCAAACATAATAAAAACCTCAATTTCAAAAACCTTAACACTAAAATTAAAGACAACAATATAATTGTCACAAAAGCAGACAAAGGTAACACCATTGTTTTAAAACCACACATTTTGAAGAGATCAGAAAGACCCCACCAACTCCATCCAAAACAAATTAAATCATTTACTAAACAACACCATCTTCATTTTGGATGAAAAACAATCAGATTGATTAATTAATATGAATCCTGGTCTCCCCACATTGAGATCGTTACCCAAAATCCACAAACCAAACATACATATCAGGCCCATCGTTAATTTCAGGAACAGTCCTACCTAAAACTTTGCCTAATTTGCACAACAGTTCCTCAAGGCCAACAAATCATTCACGATCACCACACATTTTTGTGAGTAAACTATAAATCTAAAATTAAACGACAACGACACCTTACACTCGGTTGACATTAAAGATATGTATACATACATTCCGGTAAAAAAACAATCGAAATAATTTATGAAAATCTAATTGATGACAGCACTCTACCCAAAGTAGAAATTTAAGAATTCTCATCAATTCTAAATTTCGTAAACAACTACAATTTTTTCACCTTCGATAATAACATGTATAAACAATCAGAAGGACTTGCAATGGGATCTCCGATATCGGGCATCATAGCCAACATTTACCTAGACCATCAGGAACACACAATAATCGTCAATAAAATAAAATGCATTGCTTTTTGGGGGTAGATATGTGGACGATGTCTTTTTAATTGTTAACAGTCAAATTCAATAAATAGATCAGATCATGAAAATCTTAAATAACATCTACGATAATTTTAAATTTGCGGTTGAGTAGGAGATAAACAATAAAATTAATTACCCAGATTTAACAGTCATCAAAAAAGATAATAGATTGCACCACAAAATTTACAGTAAACTGACTCAAACAAGCACAATGATACGTAAAGATTCAAATCACCCTGGTAGTCACAAAAACGTAACTTTCATGAGCCTAATTAACAGAGCATTGAACTTCCCACTCTCCGAAAATGATTGCAAACAGGAAATCAAGATAACACATCAAATAGCCAGAATTAATGATTACAGTTACAATTATGTCAACAACCTAATATACAAATTAAAGAATAAACTTGTCACAAATTTGAAGATGGATAATAACACTAATCAAACGTTTGCAACTTTCACTTACATAAACCATACAATCTATTCCAAACCGGAGATTTTAAGAACACGCAACTTAAATATCGCATTCAAAACCAGCACCTCCAATTTCAAAAAAACAAAACACACATGTAAATTAAACGTCACCAATAAATTTCAGAAGTCAGCCATTTATGAATTAAAATGCAACGATTGCACAGCCAATTACATAGGCCAAACCGGTAGAAATTCCAAATTAGATACGCAGAACACTGTTCGGCCACTAAATACAGAAAGTGTTCGGCAATGGCACTTCCTATGGAGGAATCTGGTCACAAATTCTTGGTCATAAACAACGACGTTAACGTCCTTCATTATGCTACTAAAGGTCATCGAATGAATGTTTTGGAGGCTATCGCAATAAATACAGCATAAAAAACACACATATCCCACAATCTCAACAACATCAATTTCGACATAAATATTTTGTTCGATACAATTTCAAACCATATTCTACGCAGCAAAAAACTAAAACCCCTCTAAATCCACATCTACCCCGCCTTTCCCCTCAACCCCTTTAACCCCTCTCCATCCCCCTTCCCCATCCCCTTTCCTCCGCTGCCTCCCCACCTTTCCAACTATGTCCTTCCGTACTCGGCACATGACTCTCAACACGCACATGATCACACGGATTCGGTAAGTTTACGCAATACAATTCCACTCTATCTAATTTTCATTTCCAAATTTAATAACGCAATTTTCTTTTATTATTATACATCGCGTATCAATATCACAATTTTTATTTACTTTCCTCTTTTCTCAGGATGTCTTAATCCCTGAACTCGACATCTAGATGTTCTCAAAACCAAAATGGAAACATCATTTATAAGTTTAACTTTCACATTCTATGCTTTATTTATTTATTTATTATATTAAATTTTATAAGACATTGACCCCAAATTTACTGTATCTGAGGTAATATTTGTGATCTATCAGATATCAGGAGTTTATGTTCAAAATTTGGGAGAGATTGGATCTAAATTGAAGAAGTTAAGAAGTCGGGAATCGAACTGGCATGTATTGTAATATTATGATACGATTGAGAACATAGAAAGGCTTTGTTTTAAGAAGAATTTATTTCTGTATGACTGACAATCGAGGCAGTGTTTTTGCTTGCTTTCACACGCTTTGACGAGGCGGCAAGGGGGGTGAAAACCAGTTTGGCAAGCGAGTTCTTTTATCTTGATGACACGGCTCAGGTTACCGCACGTGGCAAAAAAGGGAAAGGGCACGAGGATAGTGTCAGGAACGCGATTGACATCGAGCAAGAATATTGTGATTGGATAAAAGCATGCCACGTGATATGAATGAATAATTGATTTACCAAGGGAATAATTGATATTATAATTACTCTGGAGCAGTAATGAGTATCATGAAGGACCAGGTTCTATGTGGAAAATTATTCTTTATTTTACAATATGTTGGAAATTTAAGAAGAGGACTTTCGAAACAAAAATGACTTCATTCGGGAATTTGAGAGGGAATTTTGAGCGGCAAGTCGGATTACCCGCGCTTTCGAAAGAAGAAAGAAGGGAACTTGATTTCGCGACGGGAGAGAATAGGTTGTGTTACAATGCCGCGCTACAAGTATTTTGGGAGTGCGCGAATGTCTAAGTGTTCACGACAGAGTTGAGAAAAGTCCGGTAGTTTTAAGAAACACCGAAGGAAGTGATTGATAACATGATTATATTTCAACTATCTACCATGAAGAGAACAGTAAAACTATTCTAAATAAAGTGAACATTTATATCCAAAATATAATTAAAACTGAACAATTAATACGACGAACAATTCGAAGATCTACGATACTTTGCCAACTTAAAGCAAACGTTTATGACCTACAAGAAGGCACTCTATAAAATAACTATCTTCGAAAGCTGTTTATAAAGTCGACTCTACAATATAATTTTAGACTTTGGAAAGATATGCAATCTTATTTTCAAAAACCATATTATTTTGAAAATTCTACAATAGAGTTCAGGAATTGCGAGTTGAGGGGGAAGGCTACTCAGTTGTACGAGATGTTGGTGATGGTCTGCTAAAGCATGATATGGGAAGTTGAATAACTGAACTAGCAAAAATGACAGGAGTGACCTAATCTATTCAAATTATAAATCTACGAGAGAATGTTGAGAATCGACAATGGAAGAACCAGATAACAGTAGCAGAGTTGAGAGATGGAGTCTACAATCCACGACCTGCAAGAACAACAATTCGAGTCGAGGAGATCCTAGAACGAGAGGGGACGAAGGAGACCTCCATCGTGAGATTGTTCCATGTGCGAGGTCCAGGTGAGTGCTGAAATGGGATCAGCAATGCCAAGTTCAATACATGAAGAATCATACTCAACTGGGTATGAGGAATTTTATCATCTGGCGAAACCAAGGTACAGAGAAGATTTTCCAATTATCTAAGTAGATTTGGATCTTGTAGAACCTTTACGATTGACCATTTTAGTAGCATTTTGTCAATATTTTGTTAATTTTATTGAGGCGAATTTCATGTTAGGATTTTTTGGATTTGGATTTATTGAAACTACTTGTGCTTTGCATCGGTCTCTATTGTATCAGTTATACACGGGATGAACAGATTAAAATACACGAACACAAGTTGACTAAGATGAATTGAACACGACACAGGATAAAGGATACAGTCAAATGGAAAAGAACATAAAGTCAAATAATATACATTTGATAAAAGACAAACGATATATACATGCGAGATTAGAAAGTACGATAAATATTCATTCACTTCAACACTCTCCCTTAATCAAGCAATGCTGCATTATGCTGCACTTAGGACAAACCAATGACAGTAACACATTTCACATGACCATGAGTTGGCAGACCATTTGTCAATACATCAGCAATCATTTCAGCAGTAGGCACATAGGACAAATTTACTTTGCATTTATTTAAGATGTTCATAATGAAATGATAGCGCACATCTATGTGTTTTGTTCTCTAATGAAAACCTTCATTCTCATTCATTCATTCATTCGTTTATTTGTAATTGAGGGTGTGTCCCCCGGTGGCAAATTAGATATACATAACAAATAAATAACTGTACATAACAATTCACTAACAATTAAACTGGAGTATTTACACAAATATTCAGTCTTTTCTTAAACACACCTATATGTTTGGGAAAAGGCTCTAAGACTGCGGCAGGTAGAGAGTTCCAATTATCAATGGCATGGTTTTCGAAAGAATATTTACCATAATTTGTTCGCTGTGGTCGGCCCTTAACTTTGAAAGGATGATCGCTCCTACCCATGTAAGTAGGCTTTTCCATACGTTTGCTAAGCTCACCCCATGCTGGTTAATTTGTATACGTGTTGTACATAGCGCAGAGTCTAGATTTCATCCTCCTAGACTCAAGTGATTCCCACCCAAGTTTCTTTAATATATGGCTACCGGGTGAGTTAGCCGTGGTGGTTACGGCATGACTGATGGCAGTCGCTCACATCCGGGAGGCGAGGAGGTTCGAATCCCCCCACCGGCAACCTTGAAGATGGTCTTCTGTGGTTTCCCATGTTCCTTCCAGGCAAATGCCGGGGTTGGTCCCTAACTATAGGCCACAGCCGCTAACTTCCAACTCCTCGTCCTTACATTCCAACTTCCCTCCTTCCCTCCCCAACGGTACTTGTAGCTCACCCATTGGGTGTCCGTCTCGAAGCAGCTACAAAACTGGCGAGCTGAACATGTCCTCGGACACTCCCGGCACTAAAAGCCATACGCTAAAAAAAATAAAAAATAAAAAAAAATATATGGCTCACACTGCTCCTGGGATTAAAGTCACTGAGCACAAATCAAGCGGCCTTTCTTTGTACCATTTCCAACTCATTTATGAGCCCGACTTGATATGGATCCCAAACCGCCAAGGCGTATTCCAGAATAGGTCTTACAAGTGACAAATACCCTAATTCTTTAGCTTGGTACTACTTCCTTTTAATACCCTCATTACAAAGTGCAGGGATTTGTAAGCTTTAGAAACTACACATCCTATATGACTACTCCATCTCATATCATTTCTTACGTGAACGCCCAAATATTTGCAAGAATCTTCTTCTACAAGAATTTCCGAGCCAATGTTATATTGAAAATCATGCCTTCGCACTTTCCCTATTTCTATAAGACTACATTTTCTTGTGGTTTTTTTCATTTCATTTTCAATCGCCCACTTATAGACTAGGTTCAGGTCATCTTGAAGTATGGCATTGTCTTGTGAGTCATGTATCTTTCGATATATTACACAATCATCCGCAAACAATCGACAGTCACTGCGAATCCCATTTGGTAAGTCATTTATAAACGCCAAAAATAACAAAGTTCCAATTACGCTGCCCTGAGGGATACCCGAAGTTACGGTAATTTCATCCGAGTATCGGCCTTCAACTTTCACTTTCTGGGAGCGACCCGTCAAAAATTCTTGGATCCATAAAATTACTCTTCTATAAATCTTCGTCGAAGCTAATTTATGAAGTAGCATGTCGTGCGGCACGACATCAAATGCCTTCGCAAAATCTATAACTACAGCGTCGACTGAAACTCCATCGTCTAACGATTCGTTAATATCTTGAAAAAGTGATATCATCTGACTCTCGCATGAGTAACCTTTCCGAAATCCATGTTGCCTATCATTAAACCATGATAATTGTTACGTGCAAGAGCCCGTCCCCACGTTTTCAAATATGTATCTTCTCTGGATGTGACTTCACGAACTTTGAAACGACCGCCTGGTGGCTTAGTTCCGATTTTGAACACGAGATGGCAGCTGCTGTCGGACTTCGGGGCTTCTAGCCGTAGTTCCTTCTTCTTCACCACTAGAGTGTGTTGGGGTGCCTTATAAACTAATCCTATTCGTGTCATATTTGAAGGCATTTATTATATTCTACGTCATGAAACAAAGGACTGTGTATTCATGATACCGCCAAATTAATTACATAATAATCACATTGTTGCTTGATGTGTCATGCCTTGATTGGACAATAACTATTTACATGAATGCAGTTCGGTATCTGACGTGTGATTCTCCGCCATCTTGGGAGTTCATTGTCTGTCGTCTAAGAAGCAACTAGCCAGCTGGTGTGACAGAGTATCTCTTCGTGGGCTAGGGGGCATTGGCCCCTAGCTTTTACAAAATATGGATATACGATGGAAGGGAATTGCCTGTGCTCTTCAGGCTATTATTTCATCGTTTCCCAGTGAAGAAAAAATTCGGATTGTAATCGCATCTCGATGCAGACCAGTGCTTGTGACCCAAACGAAGCATGTGCTGGGTGGGCCATTTTCAGGAAATATAGTGCCGTATTACGTTATTTGGTTTGTGTGTGAATTATTTTATTTTTATTGTGTCTCCACTGTGAAGTTTTAAGGTACGTTATTAATTTTTAATTTATTTTATTATGGGAGCTCCAATATTGGCCTTGCATGTATGTTGTGATGCTGTGTTTGTTTTGCCTGGTAGGCCAATTTTTTTTTAATGTTTTAATAATGTTACCAGATATATATTAATTTTGTTATCTTTTCTTCGTACCTTCTGGAGACACATTTCTAAGTTATTTTACGTTTTAAATTATTATTTATTTTCCTTTGGCAATCTTGGGATTGGCATATTATTTATCTGATTTACGATCCGATGCTCCAGCCTCATGTTAATAGTGTTTAGACGTAATTGTTTTCCTCCGTTCATTTCTTTCTGCTGATTTTAAAATTTAATAATGCTAATTGTTTGCCGTAATTCGATCGGACATGCGGTCTCCTGTTTTTGTGGCCATGTTTGTTTTTGTTTTGCCGAAATGCATCCTGGTCTTGAGGGCAGTCTCTTGGCGTCGAGCGGTAAACTCAAACGTGTTGTAGTGTTAGCTTAATTTGTTTTTTATTTAATCTTGTTGGTTTATCCTTATGTTTTTGGTGAATGTTCTTGTGTTTTTCTTAGTCACGATTATCGGGAATTTCTTAATTGATCATATTTTATTTTATTAATTTAATTTTAATTTTTGTTTTGTTTTATGGCGTGGCCTGGATCTCTGCATGTCGGATCGGTATTGCATTCCCTTGTAAATTATCAAGCCCTTTCTCATTTAATTATGCCTGTAAATTTTTTTTAATCTTTGGGCTTTAACATTTTAATTTTAATTTAATTATTTTCTTTTTTTTTGCTTTGCAAGCAAGCATGTTCTGTTTTCTGGTGGAGGTCTTCTTTAAATTTTAACAATTACATTTTTCTTTTAAATTTTTAAGCAACTGTTGTGGCATTATTTCGTCGGCGACAATTCCATTAGTTATTGGGGGGTGTCTGTAGAATAGCCTGTGCGTTGTCCCCTTCTCCACCTTCCTTCCACCCCCTTTGGTGTTCTTATGTTGGGACATGTCATCTGGAGGTGATTTTGCTGTGGAAGCGATGCGGACCTCTAAATAAAAGGTAAGTAGGCCCATCCACGCTGGCCGTCCACGTGTCATTTTGGTAGCAGACCGAGCTCGAGTTCGCTTCCGTAACTATCCCCTCCTCAATACCCGCAGGCTCGTTTTATGGACCCTTCTAATGCTGATGGAGCGGTTGTTGATGCGATGTGTCATGTCAGTGCACTTGATGTTATGTAAAGCTAATCCTTGTCGTTTGTTTAATTTCATGTTTGCCTCTGAATATCCATGTGCTGTTATGTAAGTGACCGGTTCAAAGCGAGGTGTTGGCTGCTGTATTTTATCCTGTTTGTATGCAACATTCCCACTGAAAAAGATGCTTGGTGAGTCGCTGGCATGTGTTCTTGGCATGGGAAATGTGGATTTGGTAATATTCTGATAGCCTACATGCTACGAGTGAAGGCATCCTGGAGCCCTGTCTGAAGCTGTTCGCCATGTGCTTTGTGGCAAGTTTTGTAATTTAGCTTCCTGTTCTCGAGCCAAGCAGGCGGTGACGTATGCAGTTCTGGGCAGCATTGTGCATGATTCTCCGCAAGTCAGCCTAATTCTAAACATAATGTGAAACCTGTGGTGAGGGTGTCCTCGTCATCTACTTGTAATCGTTTTAGAGTGAGTAATGATTTTGGAATTTCTCCTGTGGCTAAAGGAATATCCCCGTTTATTGAAATTTGTGTTAATGACGAGCCCGTTTCTGCTTTGCTTGATTCTGGTAGTGTCGCATCCTTTATAAGCGAGGACTGGTTTTTATCCATGAAGAGTGTTTGCAAATTTCGTGAGTTAGAGCCTAACAATGAATCTTTTATTTCGGCAAACTGTTCAAATTTAAATATTTTGGGTAGTATGACAGTCAAAATCCATATTCTAAATTTTTCTTGGAAGTTTAAATTTTTTGTTGCCAGAAGTCTTTCTTGTTCTGTGGTCATTGGAGCTAATTTCATGTCACACGTTCGTATGCTTCTTGATTTTGGTGCTCGCAACTTATGGTTTAAGTTTAATCCGCAAAGTAAATTATCGTTCAACCCGGTTTTATCTTCTCCTGCTGTCAATTCTGTTAGTGAACCTATGACTATTGAGGATCTCGATCTAGAAAATTTAACGAGTCTTCAAAAGGATGCCATTAAGAGGTTATGTCAGGAGTATAGCGATGTATTTACTGACAAGTTGGGTGTAACCCATTTGATGGAGTACAAGATTGAGCTAACCGATTCTGTGCCGGTGCGTTCCAGCCCGTATCGCCTTGCCCCGCCCAAGATGGCTGAACTTCGTAAGATTATCGATAAGATGTTGGAAGAAGGTGTAATCCAACCTTCTATCTCGGCCTACTCATCCCCTGTATTTCTTGTGGCAAAACCTAACGGTGGTTTTCGGCCGGTGGTCGACTATAGGGCTTTTAATCAAAAAGTTGTTTTGCAATCCATCCCTTTGCCGGACCTTCATACTTGTTTTAGTTGGTTTCGCAACGCGAAGGTGTTCACGATCCTCGATTTAACTTCTTCTTACTTCCAAATTCCCCTCTCTCCGTAATCCAGGCATGTTACTGCTTTTCCACTGACTGGAACCTGTTTGAGTATGCCCGTGTCCCGTTTGGCCTATCCACCGGAGCCGCTGTGTTGAGCAGACTTCTCGACAAGGTGTTTTCAGAAATTAAATTCAAGTTTGTGTACCACTACCTTGACGATGTGGTGATCTATTCTGAGTCCTTCGGGGAACACGTTGATCATCTGAAAGTTGTACTTGATCGATTTCGTGACGCTGGCCTTACCGTCAAATTGTCCAAGGTTTCCTTTGCCAAGCCCAAAATTTCCTTCTTGGGTCATATTGTTCCTGAATCTGGTATCTCCGTGGACCAGTCTCGTACGCAGGCCATCAGAGATTTCAAACCACCCAAGAACGCCAAGGGTGTTGCTCGTTACATTGGTACGGTGAACTTCTTCCGTAAGTTCATCAGTAACTTTGCCGACCGTGCTGCTCCTCTAAATCAATTACGCAAAAAGGCTGTGCAGTTTGAGTGGGGTCCCTCTCAGCAGGCAGCCTTCGAAGATCTTAAGCTTGCGCTCTCTAACGCCCCTGTGTTAGCCATTCCGGATTTTGGGAAGCAGTTCATTGTGCAGACTGATGCGTCTGGTCGTGGTGTTGGTTGTGTCCTACTGCAAGAGTCTGATCTGGGTAGGCAACCCATTGCATACGCTTCTCGTACCTTAACGGACGCAGAGAGGAAGTATTCCATATACGAACTTGAGGGTTTAGCTGTGTTGTTCGCCCTGGAAAAATTCCGTATGTATCTTGAGCACACTAAGTTTCTCCTTGAGACCGATAACCAAGCCTTGAGCTGGGTGTTAGGGAAACCCCGTAAAACTGGTAGGATTGCCAGATGGGCAACTGGGATTCTGTCATTCCAGTTCACTGTCCACCGTATTCGTGGGTCCGAAAATGCGGTGGCTGATTCATTAAGCCGCATGTATGAGAAAACAGCCGAAGAGGATATTCAAGGATGTGAACCCGCAAACCTTGTATCTCCTGTAAATTATGTCAATGTCGTTCTCAGCAATTCCCCTGTGCTTTTTGAAGATGTGAGGCGATTCCAGAAAGAAGATCCCTCCTTATCTAGCCTAATTGACCGAATCAATTCTGGTGAAGTGATCAAGCCCTACTCTTTGAAGGATGGTGTATTGTGTTGTTCGTCTCGTCATGACCGTCTACCTAAAATTGTGCTCCCGTCGGTCCTCATTCTGGAAATCTTTCGTTACTATCACGAATCTCCTATTGGTGGCCACCTAGGAGTATTCAAGACCCGAGCTAAAATCAGACAGTTTTTCCTTTGGCAAAGTATGGATGGCGACATCAGGAGGCTCATTAGAAATTGTGCTTCATGTAGTATTAGCTAACCTCCGGTTTCTACTAGGGTTGGCCTGTTGTCATCTGAACCGGCATCTAGACCCATGGAGAGGCTTTTTATCGACCATGTTGGGCCGTTCCCTCGCTCTGGTCGGGGAAACCAATTTGCGCTTCTTTGCACTGACGGTTTCACCCGGTTTAGTTGGATTTTCCCCACCAGACAGGCTACGACCAGTTCCGTCATAAAGTGTCTTAATTCCATCTTTTCATCTTTTGGGCCATGTCAGTACCTGGTGTCAGATAATGCCAAGTGCTTTGTCTCTCATCAGTTCCGTCAATTCTTATTTGATTATGCTATTTCGCATGTAACCACCACTCCCTATTTTCCTAACCCGTCTCTCGCTGAGCGTGTCAATCGTAATCTCCGTTCTGCTCTGATTGCTTTCCACCACGACGACCATTCCACGTGGGATTCTAATTTGCATTGGCTCTATTTTGCTTTCAACACCGCCGTGCATGAGAGCACGCAAGCCACCCATTTTTCGTTAATGTTTTCCTTTATGGCTAATTCTCCGTTGTCCAATCTGTGGAACCTGCACGATCTCCTTCCAGACAGTTTCACTTTCGAGGATATGAGGGCGAAATTCGACAAGGCTAGAGAAAATATTAAGGTATCACATGACCTACTTGCCAAGCGACACAATGCCTGTCGCAAGCCAACTGATTTGGAAATTGGTGATGTTGTGTACGTTCGCAATTTCGAGCCCAAGGGCGTCAGTAATCTAGTTTCAAGCAAGTTGACCCCTCGTTTTAAGGGCCCCTGTTATGTAGAGGCATTCCTGACTCCCGTTACTCTGCTTATTAGAAACCCTAAGGGCAACAAAATTTCCAGAGTGCATCTGTCGCACATTAAGCGAGGTGGAGAAGTTTCTAATGAGGAAATGCTACCATAAATTTTGTAAACCGATTTTGTATAATGTAGAGTATCCCTAACCTTCATTGAAGCCTTCAGGCATCTGTTCCTTCTGGAATTTTGAACTGGATATGAAAACTCTGCTGGGATACAAACTGTAACTGTTGGGTAATTCCCATTTTTATGGTAAATTGTAAAATTGAAACTAATTTTGATGTTTTCATTGAAGATGCTAACATGTAAGTTGGACTCGGTGGGAGACCTAACTCATGATATCTTGTATACATGATTCCTTGGGAATTTAAGTGGTCATTCCTCTACCGTAGTTCCTTCTAAATGTATAGTCGTTTAACTCGTGTAATCTTGAAAGGTACTTCTAGTCTGTAAAAAGGTAAACTTGTTAATGAAATTTTGTAAGCACGGATCTAGGGCATGGTCAGAAATATTTTCTTCATTTAAATTCAACTTTGTTTCTCTTTTATAAAATGTAGTATGATTTAGTAATTTCTGGAAACCTTTATTTATTTATTTTGAAATAAGTTTAACTTCTGGTTTGTAAATGGCTGCCCACGCGTCGCATGATATCTGGCACATTGCTTCCACCTACTTCGTTTAAAGCTAACTACATTGGACCTTTTGAAAATTTACATAACGTGTCTCGGACTCTGAAAGCACTGCTGGTGCTGGTGTTCTGCGTTTCTGAAGACTTATGAACACAGTGAAGCTGTTAACTAAGTGGTTTGCGAGGTGATCAATTATCCCTTCACTGATAATCTGACCCTGCACTCTTCCTAACCAAAAAGATGCGGTTTCGTCCATCAATTGGAGTTAACTGGTGAACATTATCTTCTGGAAGCATGCTTGGTGAATCGACTAGTTAAGGAGTACTGCCTATGCCTAGGCATATTCGTGAACGGTGTTCACGCTTAAGGGAGGGAGACTGTTACGTGCAAGAGCCCGTCCCAACGTTTTCAAATATGTATCTTCTCTGGATGTGACTTCACGAACTTTGAAACGACCGCCTGGTGGCTTAGTTCCGATTTTGAACACGAGATGGCAGCTGCTGTCGGACTTCGGGGCTTCTAGCCGTAGTTCCTTCTTCTTCACCACTAGAGTATGTTGGGGTGCCTTATAAACTAATCCTATTCGTGTCATATTTGAAGGCATTTATTATATTCTACGTCATGAAACAAAGGACTGTGTATTCATGATACCGCCAAATTAATTACTCAATTATCACATTGTTGCTTGATGTGTCAAGCCTTGATTGGACAATAACTATTTACATGAATGCAGTTCGGTATCTGACGTGTGATTCTCCGCCATCTTGGGAGTTCATTGTCTGTCGTCTAAGAAGCAACTAGCCAGCTGGTGTGACAGAGTATCTCTTCGTGGGCTAGGGGGCATTGGCCCCTAGCTTTTACAAAATATGGATATACCATGGAAGGGAATTGCCTGTGCTCTTCAGGCTATTATTTCATCGTTTCCCAGTGAAGAAACAATTCGGATTGTAATCGCATCTCGATGCAGACCAGTGCTTGTGACCCAAACGAAGCATGTGCTGGGTGGGCCATTTTCAGGCAATATAGTGCCGTATTACGTTATTTGGTTTGTGTGTGAATTATTTTATTTTATTGTGTCTTCACTGTGAAGTTTTAAGGTACGTTATTAATTTTTTATTTATTTTATTATGGGAGCTCCAATATTGGCCTTGCATGTATGTTGTGATGCTGTGTTTGTTTTGCCTGGTAGGCCAATTTTTTTTATGTTTTAATAATGTTACCAGATATATATTAATTTTGTTATCTTTTCTTCGTACCTTCTGGAGACACATTTCTAAGTTATTTTACGTTTTAAATTATTATTTATTTTCCATTGGCAATCTTGGGATTGGCATATTATTTATCTGATTTACGATCCGATGCTCCAGCCTCATGTTAATAGTTTTAGACGTAATTGTTTTCCTCCGTTCATTTCTTTCTGCTAATTTTAAAATTTAATAATGCTAATTGTTTGCCGTAATTCGATCGGACATGCGGTCTCCTGTTTTTGTGGCCATGTTTGTTTTTGTTTTGCCGAAATGCATCCTGGTCTTGAGGGCAGTCTCTTGGCGTCGAGCGGTAAACTCAAACGTGTTGTAGTGTTAGCTTAATTTGTTTTTTATTTAATCTTGTTGGTTTATCCTTATGTTTTTGGTGAATGTTCTTGTGTTTTTCTTAGTCACGATTATCGGGAATTTCTTAATTGATCATATTTTATTTTATTAATTTAATTTTAATTTTTGTTTTGTTTTATGGCGTGGCCTGGATCTCTGCATGTCGGATCGGTATTGCATTCCCTTGTAAATTATCAAGCCCTTTCTCATTTAATTATGCCTGTAAATTTTTTTTTAATCTTTGGGCTTTAACTTTTTAATTTTAATTTAATTCTTTTCTTTTTTTTGCTTTGCAAGCAAGCATGTTCTGTTTTCTGGTGGAGGTGTTCTTTAAATTTTAACAATTACATTTTTCTTTTAAATTTTTAAGCAACTGTTGTGGCATTATTTCGTCGGCGACAATTTCATTAGTTATTGGGGGGTGTCTGTAGAATAGCCTGTGCGTTGTCCCCTTCTCCACCTTCCTTCCACCCCCTTTGGTGTTCTTCTGTTGGGACATGTCATCTGGAGGTGATTTTGCTGTGGAAGCGATGCGGACCTCTAAATAAAAGGTAAGTAGGCCCGGCCCATCCACGCTGGCCGTCCACGTGTCAATAATGTTTCCCACTGTTCCATCAAGTAGTCGCAAATGAGATGCTCCATCTGTTTACAAACGATGGACGTAAGACTAACCGGCCTGTAGTTGCCCAATTCAAGTCTGCTCCCTCCCTTAAATATTGGGACTACCGTAGCTCTTTTCCAGTCATCCGGGATTTGCGCATTGTTTATGGACACATTAAACATCACCTCTAAGTATCGTGCCACGGCCCTACCTCCTAGTTTAACTATTTCACTAACAATATTATCAGGACCCTTCGATATATAGTAACGTAATTTTTTTATTAGCTTTACAATTGCTGACTGGTTTATTTGCAGAAGTGGAGCCCCTGATTCACCGTTATGGTCCAACACACAGCTATTGGATTTATTGAACACACTACCATAAAATACATTTAATTCATTAGAAATTGCCCTCTTCTCAGTAATTAATTTACCGTCACCAGACATTATCATCGACAAATTATTTGAATTTCCCCTTCTTCTCCTAACATAACTGTAAAAAAATTTCCACCCATCGCCTCCCGAACCAAGTAAACCTTGCACATAATTGTCATGAGCAGCCCTCTTTTTTAAGACGAGCTCTCTTGATAAGGACTTAAATTTCAACATATACTTGTCACTATCTTGTCTTTTATTGTATAATTTCCTAATTTTCCGTTTAAGACTCCTGATTTCCCGTGTGTAATACTCAGGAGCTGGGTTTTGTTTCAGTAATGTAAATGGAACAAATTTATCAATAGCGCTATTTAAAATTTTCAAAAAGTTAGTCCACAGGATATTAATGTGATTTCCTTCCGATGCCCATCCTACAAATAGTTCATTCAAATACCCCTGAAATTTGCCCTGATCCGCTCTGCGATACTGGAATATGATCAAGGCTTCATAACTTAACATAACGAAAATGGTTGTTTGGGAAGATTATATAACAAAATGGGTCTTGGTCACATTGTGGTCGTTACGTTTCATATCCGGACGTCATTGGTATCGCATGGTAACGTTATTGGTCCTTATAACGTTATTCTGATATTAGTTATCGTAGAAACGAAATAGTATTGTCCGACAGAAATAACGTTTTTTGAATAAGTCTCTCGAAAAATATCTCCTAATACCGTTATTCGGACTAATAACGTTCTTCGGATATCGGTTATCTCAGAAACGAAATACTAGTGCCCGCCTGAAATAACGTTATCAGAATACATATCTCGAAAAAATTCTCCTAATATTGTTATTTGGACTGATAACGTTATTCGAATATCGGTTAACTCAGGAACGAAATGGTAGTGCCCGCCTGAAATAACGTTATCGAAATACATATCTCGAAAAATATTCCCCCAATACCGTTATTAGGAATAAAACGTTATTCGGATATCGGTTATCGCAGGAACAAAATGGTAGTGCTCACTATAAATAACGTTATTTGAATAGATCTCTCCAAAAATATTCCCCCAATACCGTTATTCGGACTAATAACGTTATTCGGTTACAGGTTATCGCAGGAACGAAATGGTAGTGTTCACTAGAAATAATGTTATATGAATAAATCTCTCGAAAATTATTCCCCCAATATCGTTATTCGGACTAATAACGTTATTCGGATATCGGTTATCGCAGGAACGAAATGGTAGTGCTCACTAGCAATAACGTTATTTGAATACATCTCTCGAAAAATATTCCCTCAATACGGTTATTCGGGCTAATAACGTTATTCGGATATCGTTTATATATTACAAACGACATCATCGATTGAGAATGGCACCATTTTGATACATTTTGCGTTGGAGAACTCCATAGAGTAGAAATAGTGAAAGTGTCACTTATCGACCTACGTCGTGTTAGGTTCTGAGTTTAGCCGCGAGGGTAATAAATACTCGGAAGTGCTTACCGTGATAGGGTATTGTATTTTTAGCCTACTTTTCACATTTTGCAAAAATGAGGAAAAAGTAGACTTATGAGATCCATCTGTCTATGTCCCCCCCCCCTTTCGGATGAAGTAATCAAAACCAAATTTGGTATGAGTAAAGATCTATACCTGAATATCTCAAGTCCATGTATATCAAAATGATGTCAGTGCTACCAACTCCTGAAAAACCGCAATTGTAATTTGAGCTCCATGTTGGATATCTTGGAAGGTATGCATGGGAGCTGTTCCAAAATTGGCACATATATAGATAATAATATGTTAGTTTAATTTTCAGGAGGCCATACATGACAATGTTGAAAAAGTGATTCTAAGCCTGCTGATAGGTCAAATTTTTAAATTCATATAACTTCTGCACTATAAATTCGATTTCAACCAAATTTCGTATGTACTATGTGTACATAACCAGATATGACTGAGCGTATTCTTAAGAGTCACCAGGGCTGCCAACTATTAATAAATGCTCTCTCTATGTTTCTATCCAAATACTAATATATCAGAAAGTTTGCAAGCTGACACCTTTAAACTATGCACACGTATAGTACCTAACATTCTACATCAATTTAGAGTAACTAATATACGTCAGTGCTACCAACATGATTCTAAGCCTACTGATAGGACCAATTTTTAAATACATCTAACCTCTATACTGTCAATTGTATTCCAACCAAATTTCGTACGTACTATGCGTACATAAACAGATATGACTATGCGTATTCTTAAGAGCAACCAGGGCTGCCAACTGTTAATAATTGCTGTCTCCATTTTTTTACCCTAATATCAATGTCTCAGAAAGTATGCAAGCCAAAAACTCTAAACTTTGCACACGTATAGTACCTGACATTCTCGATCAATTTGGAGTAACTAATATATGTCAATGCTGCTAACATGATTGTAAGCCTGATGATAGGTTTAATTCTATAATGCATGTAACTTCTATACAAACAAACGGATTCCATCCAAAATTGGCACAACAATGGATCATAATATTTCAAATTATTTCTGGCCAACACATGCATGACATTGCTGCCAACATGATTTCACGCGCGCTGATAGATCCAATATCTAACTGCATGTAACGTCCATGTTTTCCATTGAACTTCAGCCAAATTTTGTTTTCTGTACCTTAAGAGATGGAACAAAGAATATATTAAGTCACCAGGGCTGCCAACTGTAGTGCTCTATTAGGCTACATTATGCCAGGTATATTTCGAACTAATTAGAAATTTTGATATTACCAACTTAATTTCGTCATTAACTTAGATAGTTCCATATAGATTAATCATTGGCATGAATCTTAAAGTTTAAGAAAAGTAGGCCCCACTAGGGGGGCGTGGGGCTTTATCAAGGGGGGCGTGAAGTGATTTCCGAATTAAGTTTTTTCACTCGAATATTACAATTTTGTAAAATAAACATTTTTAGAATCTCTCCAAGTGATTGACGCACCAAGTCAATCGTTCAAAAGCACTAGTAATTGCCAACTGTCGGCACAAACCTCTGCGGAGCCGCGAGGTTGGAGGTGAAATGAGGAATTTGCTGTGTTGTAAGGAGCAAAATCATACCAATTTTATCGTCTCGTTGGCATATCTTTGTGATTTTTTTAAAGCTTTGAACAGTTTGAACTTAAAGCTCCGAGGCAAAAACACAAATATTATGCATTCCTGAAAAAAAATACAGTGTTATGGAAACGCTGGCTTCAGTTGAACAATTTCTCATCCTATCACCGTCTTAATGAAATTTTGCCGGAAAATGAACGTGATCGTAATAAACTTAGGTGCAAATGCAGTCACATTTGGATTCCCTGGCACAAGAATTCAACTTCTACTTTCCTGATATCTCGTCGGAAGAATGGTCCTGGATGATAACAAGAAATTCGTTTGCCATTGGCATTGAAGCTCTGCGAGCACAGCTTCAAGAAGAAGCCATAGATCTGAAGTGTGAATCAAAGTTAAAAGATGATTCTAAAATATTAGGACTGGGTGACGTTTAGGTAAACTGTCTTGCAGTGTATCCTGTTATAACCAAATTTGCATTGGGTGTTATTGTTCCATTTTCAAAGACATATTTATGCGAGTCGCGGAACTTCTTGTTGAACCAGTGAAAATAGCGAATGTCCGGAAAAAACACTATTAAATGCGCTTTTGAAGAAAGGAACAACAGACCGACACCACTTGAAATACATAGGCCGAGGTGGGTAGCAAACGCCCTGAAGCTTAATAGAGATCAAGTACTAGCGAATGAACTAGACAGCGGGGAAAATTCAGTGTACATTAAATTAGTGTCTACCTTACTTTATGAAAACATATTATCTCGACATGAAGGTGTGAAATCCTTCCGGCTAGCTAGCGGTAACACCACAAAGATAACTATCACTGCTGCAGACTCTTTGACAAAACGTGTGCGTGTCTGTTTAATCTACCTCCCGAAGTCAACAACGAAAGGTTCTCCCGCGTGCTTTCTACGTATGGAGTTGTCAAGGACATACGGAACGAGTGCTAGAATGAAGTACAGTATAAGAATTATCTGCTGTAAGTAATGGCATACGTATTGTAACAATTGAACTTAAATACCCCATTTTTTATTTTTTTATTTTTTTTAGCGTGTGGCTTTTAGTGCCGGGAGTGTCCGAGGACATGTTCGGCTCGCCAGTTTTGTAGCTGCTTCGAGACGGACACCCAATGGGTGAGCTACAAGTACCGTTGGGGAGGGAAGGAGGGAAGTTGGAAAGTAAGGACGAGGAGAGTTGGAAGGTAGCGGCTGTGGCCTATAGTTAGGGACCAACCCCGGCATTTGCCTGGAAGGAAGATGGGAAACCACAGAAGACCATCTTCAAGGTTGCCGGCGGGGGGATTCGAACCTCCTCGCCTCCCGGATGTGAGCGACTGTCATTAGTCATGCCGTAACCACCACGGCTAACTCACCCGGTTAATACCCCCATTGACTTTCAATGATTATAAAGTTCTGTTAACATATGAAGGACAAGCTAAGTATTGCTTTTATTGTAAAGAAACCTCCCACTTACTAATAGACTGTCCGAACAGAAGGAATCGCCCAGTACTTCATGTCAGACAACAAACCTACAGCACGGTGCTGGGTGAGTCTGATGGGAGTAGTAAGCTAAGCAACACTACGGACTTGGAAACTGCAGTACTTTCCCCTGAATATCCAACCATATCAGAGATCCCTCATAACAGGCCCCATTCTACAAACACATACAGCATTGCGGAAGTAACTCAACCATCAGATAACGTAGCTGAAACATCCCTGACTACTTTACGTAGCAATGACGAGGGAACTGTGACGTCACGATCGGACAGCACGGGGAAGGGACACGCCAGCCAGCCAACACAGCAGTCTGTGCAGCAGCCAGATACTATTAAGGCTAAATGTCCCGATTTTTAGTTTGTAATTCTGACACCACGTAGCAGCACCAAAGTGAGACAATTTCTTTTCTAAGTAAAAACCACTATGTATACTAGAGTGCAATAGAATTTATTTAATTCAATGCATTTTCCAAAAAAAAACAATGTTACTAGCAGTTTTTTATATTTCTGCTTAAAATATGAAAAAAAACTGGTAATACGAAAACGAGGATTTATTTCCTGATTCCAATGCATTTCTCATAAATAAAATCGGGTGAATGGAATCATCAGCATTAGTTTGGGAATTGTTTTGAAAAGGGAAAATGATGAACACGCCGAGTTGACGAATATTGTAGTTCGGCGAGTTACATGTACAAGTGCCTAGGCGTCGAACAATATCTGAGCAATAAAATTAGAGTAATGTAACGCTTATGTAACGTTAACATGTGTTTGTACATATACCTTTCTTACTTCCTCAAACATTCGTGTTGTTTTTCTTGTTGATAATAATACATTGTAGGGGTTTGGGACATCTTGGTCATCAGTCCCGTGTAGTTGACTATGTGTGTTACTGTATTAGAGTCAGGGATGGGGCAGGTGCCCTGAGTCTTCAAGTAAGGTACTATCTCAGCATTTACCTGGAGGGAGTGTGGAAAACCCTGGGAAACACAAGACACAACTGAACTTCAGGTGCAACCACAATGGTAGGTTGATTGACAGATGTTGAAATAGTCAATGAGAGATGTTTGACTGTTTCTTATGTTAGGAAGAAAAACATAAAATAAGAAGGAATTTCTGAATGGCAATAAACATCTGCTGTAAGAAACATTGTTTCAGTTCCTTACCTTTTCTTTCGTTCAATACGCCAATACACAAGCTCTGCTGGGACTTCTCTTCGTTTTCTGTGGCGTACAAAGGAAGTGGATATTTATGCAGGACGCTTGCACCTAGAGAACATGGCTCTTGACTGTCGTCAGTATTTACGGAGACCATTTTTCCATTTTCACAATGGCTACGTCTTACTTTTCCACACAACGCATTGTTTCCATTTGAATTAAACTTGCTTCTCTGAAAAAAGTTGTCACTGAATAGTTCGTGATCTTGTACTCTTACACTTATATATTATAAGTTTTAAAAAAGACTAAACCCGTGGCGCGACAGCCGTTGAAGGGCCTAGGCCTACCAACCAACCGCTGTTCAGCCATGTAGCTTGCAGATTGCGGGGTGACGTTTAGTCATCCAACTTGTACAGATAAAATATAAGTGAAATCAAAACTGCTCAGTACTTGACAGATTCTCTGATGCAAGCGTAAAGAAATATATAATTTCAAATATAAACTAGGGGAAAAATCTTATGTGTGTGTAGAGTTTTTTTTTAGGGCCTGGCTTCCTTTCCTTGGTACAGTACTTTGTCGCAATCCCCCCTGGGAATTAGTGGTATGCCCTTGAATCAGGGCTGGCATGCGAAACGAAATGCATGGCTGTGGGGGCGAATATATTTGAATTTCGCCGTGAGCGCGATACTCGGGAGCGAAATGATAATGATCTTCGCGGGAAATTAAATCAAAACGAAACGTAATTCGAAGCGAAATGACGTAGCGAAATCAACGCGAAACTTAATAGTAACGTGAAATTACAATGTGCAATTGAATAAAATTTCACTCCCTGCGCGAAAAAAAATCGTTAAAATCTTTTAATTTCGCTCCCGGCGCGAAATACAATTCATTACAGACTTTTAATTTCACTCGCAGCGCAAAATAAAATTCGATACAGACTTTTAATTTCGCTTCCGGTGCGAAATAAAATTCGTTGCAGTCTTTTAATTTCACTCCCGGCACGAAATACAATTCATTACAGACTTTTAATTTTGCTCGTGGCGCAAAATAAAATTCAATACAGACTTTGAATTTCGCTTCCGGTGCGAAATAAAATTCGTTCGGGACTTTGAATTTCACTCCCGGCGCGAAATAAAAGTCGGTTACAGACTTTTAATTTCGCTCCGTGCGCGAAATAAAATTCGCACCCGGTGTGAAATAAAATTCCCAAACGGTATTAAGTTTCACCCTCCGACGTGAATTTAAAATGCATGGAACATTTCATTTCGTTGTTGAAATTAAAATGTATTCGTTTCGAAAGTTAAATTATGTTCGGTGCGATGTTGAAAGTCCTGACGTTGGCAGTAGTAGCAGTCTTGCCGTACACCGCCTGTACAATCTTCTGGGCTGCAACAGCAACGTGAGTCATACAATGGTCATCACTCCAGTGTAGGAGAAAGTCAGTGCTATGGCATCAACATCACCATCGTCGTTGACTGCAGCTCGTACTCGTGGCTGGCCCTTCCTGACGTTCATAACGCAGTACTTAGTGCACAATGGGGCAACATGTAGCCACCTCTACGTGTTCCATAGTGAACAAGAAGACGAATGTGCAGTGCGGCCAGACATTCAAGATAAGTGAAGAACTCCCGTTACAATACCAACTCTCAGTTGTAGCTCCTCAGTCAGTCAACTCTAATTTGCCCAATAACTGGGCGGGGTACAATGTATATTCAGTAATATGTAAATAATACTCATGGAAAACATTACATGTATTAGTTTATGGTCACTATTATAATACAGCAATTTTAGTGATCTTAAATATAATACATGTATTTTTTTTTCAGGAGTGTTACTTACATTTTATATACGTTGTACCCCACCCAGTTATCGGGCAAATTAGTGTTGACTGACAGAAGAGTTACAAATAACAGTAACTCGTCTGTGGTAGTACCAGCGGCGTATATGGAGTTCTGTTTCGGAGGGGGGTTACTCGAACAAGAGGGGTGAGGGGTCATTCCTCTCATTTCTACATTCCTTATTCTTAAACATCCAGAAATTTCGGGAGGGGGGGGGGGGCGCTTGGTATTCCTTACTACTTCCATCTTACCCTCAGCGCATTTACAGTATACTGACCATGGCACGAAATCAAACCCCTGTGACACGTACAGTATTTCGATTCGCACTGCAATTAGTTTTGCGTCGCTTTTCACTATGTTATCGTGCTTCGAATTAAATTTTGCTTCCATTTCAATTTTCGCGCTGACAATCAATATCATTTCGCATCCGAATATCGTGATCACGGCGAAATTAAAATGTTTACGCGTCCACAGCCATTTTGTTTCGCATGCCAGACCAGATTTAATTTCAGACATGAAATGAAATGTTCCTTGCATTTTAAATTCACGTCGGAGGTGAAACTGAATGCTGTTTGGGAATTTTGTGTCATTAAAATAAACCGTGGCACTACAACCCATGAAGGGCCTATGCCTACCAAGCGACCGCTGCCCAGCCATTAGGTCTGCAGATATTGGTCAGTGCATCGGGTTCCCTCGGCCATTAATCTTGGTTTTCATGACTTTCAGGCAGCTACTCTCGAGGCTGAGTGCACCCGTTTCCAACCCACACGTCCGTTTCTAAAATCACTAACGGAGCCGGGAATCGAACCCGGGGTCTCCAGGTGAGAGGCAGGCACGCTACCTCCATCACAATGGGGCCAGATATTTTTGTCATACCAGGAGAAAAATTAACAGTCGTAAAAAAAATTCGCGCCGGGAGCAAAATTAAGAGACTGTAACGGTTTTCATTTCGTGCCATGAGCGAAATGAAAAGTCTTATAACGAATTTTATTTCACGCCAGGATCAAACTTAAAAGTCTTGAAAGAATTTTATTTCGAGCCGGGAGCGAAATTAAAAGTCGGTAATGAATTTTATTTCGAGCCGGAAGCGAAATTGAAAGTCTGTAACGATTTTTATTTCGTGCCCGGAGTGAAATAGAAAGTCTGTAAGGTTTTTTTATTTCGCACCGGAAGTGAATTTATAAGACTAACGGTTTATATTTCACGCCAGGTGCGAAATGAAAAGTCTTATAATGAATTTTATTTCATGCTGTAGCGTGTTTTTCGAGGGTATTTTACGCCACTGACATAAGTCAGTAGGAAGCCATTCAATGTTTATTTACGCGGCAAATTGTTCTGCCAAGACAAGTTTCATGTAACTTATTATTATTATTAAGGTATTTTTGGAGCGTTTTTTATAAGATTATAAGTATACAGATAGGTTTTCGATGTTATAGAAAACACTATCAAGCGAATTATTACGAACAACATTATCGCGGAAAATTATATGATTACGGAATTTTACGGATTTTTGTCAGTTAGAGTCTATTGTGAGAGAGATGAGTCATTGGGAATTCAGCTACAGGTATATTCTTGTCGAGAAGCGTGACGCAAGCCGTGGGGAACTTCCAGCTGGCTGCATCAAGAAAAGGCGAAATGGCCTGGACCGGTAATCGACATCGTCGCACCGAGTATATTGACCCTGAGGTCGGGTGTATCGCGTGGTGGCTCAGCCAATCATTGGAGACCGGGCGAGTGGAAGACGGGTCCGGAGAGGGGGTTCGGCGAGTGCATATATTGTTTGCGCGCCGAGAAGGCAGGACGATTATCATTGTAAAACTTGACCGAGGTGGTTGGTTCCGGTGTGATCGGACCATAACTTTACATTTCTACAACAATCTCCACAACTGACGAAGAAGATGGCGACGTCCAGAAGGCTGTGGGAAGCTCTCTTCAGCATCAAGTACGAGGGAAATGCCACGGCAATTTTCAATGGTAAGCGCGAATGACTCAGAACTACATAATCTCTCGTTTCATTGTTTCATATTCAGTATTTCAGTAACTTCTTAGCTTGGGAATAATAGTAAATTCAGTAATTCATCCGACTCCGTTTTCACGTAATTCTCTAGTGGTAAATTCAAATCGTTATGCTCCAATTTATATTTATTATTATTAGTATTATTAAAATTGCCACTACTTGTTTTTTATATAATAAATTCATTTCTTACACTATGCAAACTTTGCTTTCAGTAGGTAGCATTAGATATAGACCAAATTCCTTATCCTGATACAATTGTTAGTTGGGTTAATGATCAAATCATACCACGATCTGAGTGTGAAGATTCTTAGAGGTGTTCTGCCAGAGCTAGGTGTTGTTAAATATAAATTTAGATTTCAACATAGCGTTGAGGTCTTGGCGCCCATTAATACAACGTATCTTAGTCAGAGTAAACATAACATTTATCACCTCAAACGGGGGACTTGTTGTGTTTTTTCCCAACTCTCCCCAGGAAAACAGTTACACTTGTCATCCCAACGTAGAGAACCGTTACACTTGTCGCTAGCAACGTGAGGACGAAAACCTAATAACATTTGTGGAAGGAGAAGGGTATATATTTCTGTGCCTGTATTTTGGGTTTTTTTTCATTTATCGGTGTGTATCAGCATGGGTAGTGTTGAGGAAGAGATGAAGTTGCGTAGTGGTCACCAGTTGGATAGTGAAGATACGAGCAGTATGGCTAGTCTTGAAAATGAAAGCAGTACAGGGTTGTCGGAGGTAAATCCCGATACTGAGGGGGGTGATCTAAACAGTCAAGCAGGGTTAGAGAGTTTGCTTCTTCAGTTTATGCAACAAAATAAAATAAGTACAGACGCTTTAAATGCTAAACTTGAACAAAATAGTAGGGAAAATAAAGAGAGTACTGAAACTTAAAATGCTAAACTCGAACAAAATAATGCTAAACTTGAACAGAATAATGCTAAATTGGATCAAAACAGTAGGGAAATTAGTGATAAATTCGAACTGATTAGAGGTGAGATCAGAGGAGTGATGGAAGAGAAGGCTAAATAGATTATTGCAGATGTAGACAGAAAATTAGGAAAAGTACAGGAGGAGTTAGAAATTAGAATCAGTACACTGGCTGAAATTTAAAAAAAAAAAACTAGTGCAACTTGAAACACAGCAGGTCAAAATGCAATTGGGGGGAGAAATTGACAAAATTCAGGTAGCAACTAAAGAGGTTAAAGAACAGCTGGGGGGAAGAATTGATAAAGTTCATGCAGAAATAATCACTGAAGTTAATGATTTAAGGGAGAGGAATAAGGAAAGCATTAATGAGATTAATGAGAAACAAGCTAAGTTAAGTGGTAAAGTTGAAGCATCGGAAGGGAGCATTAGGTTAACTGTAACTAATATTGAAAGAAAAGCTGAGGAGAAAATTGCTGAATTAGAACAGAAGTTGAAAGCTAGAATTAGGCAGGAAAATAGTCAGAGTAGGCCAGTTTATGTGAATAGCACACACAGGGAAATAGAACTAGGCAAATTCAGTAATCGGCAGGGTTGTCCAATGGAGTTCATGAATGCAATAGAAAATAAATTCAGGGAGAGGTTGGAAGATGGTAGTATTGAGTGGTGCCAGGTAGTTGAGATTTTAGAGCAAGCGTTTGTAGGGGAGACAAGAAACTGGTTTGCTGTCTACAGAGACAATTTCGAGAATATTTCAGATGTTAAAGTTAAATTTTGTGAGAAATTTTGGAATGAGGTAATTCAGTCTCAGCATCGTGAGGGAATTGTGTGTGGGAAATATAACCCGAGAGAAAATTACACTATGACCGAGTACTTTTTAGGACAGATATTGGCGTGTAAATATCTGGATGGTTTGAGGGAGGAAAGTGATGTAGTCAGGCTATTACTAAGACATTTTCCATATAGAATCAAAGAAGCTGCCTGTATCCAAAATATTAAATCTATTTCACAAGTGGAAAATTTATTAAGGACATTCGATGCTCTGGGAAGAGGTGGTTACGAGGAGAATTTCGGTAGGAACCAGGGTAACCATAATAACAGGCCTAATGAGAATAGGAATCAGGAAGTTCAAGGGAACAGTGGCGAAGGGGCCAACGTCCAAAATAGGGCGAACCAGAATAATAATAATAATAATAATAATAATCAGCAAAATCAGTAAAGAGGAAACGGGTATGGTACGCAGTACCAAGGTAGAAATAATGATTTCAGGGGAAATCAAGGCCGAAATAATGATTTTAGGGGTAACCAAGGGAGGTATAATAACAATAATAATTGTAACCAGAACAGGGGTCAAGGAGGGAATCAGCCCAATGGTAATAACGGACAGAGAAATACCGTTAACACAGGCCCGAACAACCAGACCAGTGCAGTAGTGAGTAGTACTACACCAAGCGGTAGCGGTACTTTAAATACGAACCAGGCTGCGATGTAAGGTTAGATTCTCAGTCTGTAACATGCCCTGTCCCTACACTTATACAGGAACCCTATGACCTAAATGTAAGAAATGAATTATTACGTGAACTAAATGATGAAGGTATTATTCAGGAGGTGGCTAGTAAGAGCCCCATAGTTAAATTTAACGTGTCCGAGGCGTACACAGATGTTTTAATTGATAGTGGTTGTATGAAGAGTTGCATAAGTAGTGCATTTTATGATAAAATGAAAGGAACTGGAGTAAATTTTGAGGAGATGCCAATTAAAAGCACTTTTGTTATCACAGCTGTTGGGAAGAGGTTTAAAGTAATTTCTAAGCAAGTTTTAGTAGACATTAAAATTAATAATCATGTAGAAAATCAGATTTGTCTTGTAATTCCAAATTTAGTATTCAGTGTTATCTTGGGTTCAGAGTGGCTAGGTAGAGTGTCTGGTAACTTATGTTATGATGTAGGGAGTTGGAAATTTAAATGGGTTGATTCTGAAGTAGAAGTAGCGTTCAATGACCATATTCAGAGAAGTAGTGTTGTAGGTGTGATTTGTACTTTAAATGAGATGTCGCCAGTCGTAGAGCGGGATTCTCCATGTTTTGTGGGCAGTGTGATTACGAACGGTAGTCTAGAGGACTCATTACGTGATGCTGCATTTCAGGGAAATATAGAAGTGGAACAGTGTGTTCGGCTCTATGATGTGTTATTGTGTAATAGGAGAGGTTTTGAGGATCGCATTGGTATGGCCAATTGCTATACACATTCATTGAACGTTATTGATAGGTCAGTATTCACAGGACACAGATATCCTGTAACTTTCGCTTATCAGAGTGCAGTTGAGGCACAAATTAACCAGATGCTTGAAGATGGGATTATTGAGCACTCTAACAGTCCATATGTTAATTCTTTAATCACCGTGCCCAAGGCCGACGGCACAGTCCGTATTCGTTTAGACCCTCGTTTGGTTAACAGTAGAATTAGTTCAGATCAGCTGAAATCCATGTCAATAGAGGAATTAATGCAAACATTTGAGGGGAAGAAGTATTTCACTTGTGTAGATTTGAGTTCCAGTTTTTGGCAAGTGCCACTTATGTACGAAGGTAGACCATTTACAGCTTTTAGTCATAAATATAACCTTTATCAATTTTGTAGAACACCTTATGGGTTAAAGAGTAGTTCAGCAGCTTTAATTAGGGCTTTAAACATCGCATTAAGGGATGAGTCAGGAGAGTTTGTAACCATTTACATTGATGATATGGTAATTAGTTCACGCAGTTTTAAGGAGCATCTACGTCATTTAGATACAGTTTTTCAGAAGTTAGATCAGGCAGGGTTCACTTTGAAGCTGTCTAAGTCGTCATTCTGTCAGTCAGAAGTGACATTTTTAGGTCATAGAGTGTCGAGTAGAGGTGTAACACCAGAGGAAAGTAGGGTTAGCATGTGTGGACAGTAGCAACAGGGCATCGTTACAGACACTGAGAAATAGGTAAGTAGAGGAACGTGATGACGTTAAGTTAAGGGAAACAGAATATACGGGACGTATAAGATACATAGTCTACGAAAGTATGTGTCATAAAGTGAGTGTGTTTAGCTGGCGAGCCAGCCTATCAAATGAGTGAGTGTGGTATTTGGTGCGGGGTAGATCTGGTCTTCCAGGCAGGCGTATCAGAAGTCACAAAGGGGGGGTAGTATGTAAGTAATTGGGAGTTTTTAAGGTACAGGGAAATATGACGGGATTGTCGGATGCTCTTGAGCACTAAAATGTCTCGATACACCAAGGCCAGAATTTGGTAGCGCTGGTGAATTCCCATTTGTCTCCTAGAGATGGGTGAGCGCTTGTACAGGGTATTTTTGCTTAAGGCGTCCACGAGACAAAAGATGGGCCACCAGAAGGCGAGACAGTCCTTCATGAAACTCATACATAACAGCACACGTGATTTCTGTTTACGGCCTCGCCATGTAAGAGCTGTAGGTGTGTAATTTAAGGTAATTAGTACAAAGGTATTATTTGAGTGAGAAGAACTGGTCTGGGTTGCGAACTAGTATTAAGTAGAATTTGGTCTACGGGAACTTAAGAAGAAATATTTGGTGTTATATGTAATGCGCACTTACTGTTTTTTGTTTTCAGAAATCAATATTAATTTTATCTAATACACAGAGAGATTAAGTATTATGGTCACGATGCGCAGCCACAATAGTGTGATCGTGTGCTCAGTGAGATCAGTGAGATTAGTTTCACCAGAAGGAAGTGACCTCCAGTGATATTAGGAAAGTTCTGTGGTGATAAATATATATCAGAACACCTTTGATGCGTGTGATGTGACATCATATATACACAGTGCTCACACATTATTTATGTATATTTTTCCCAACACAGAGATATTTGAGAGGCGGAAATATCCGTGGAACATTAATCAAAATGGAAAACATTGGACTGATTGCACAGGGCAATCCAATATAACAACAGACTTTGACGCATAGTGCGTAAAGAAAATTATGAGTGTATATATATGTAATGTAGGGTGATTTAATTTGTGTAATATGTATTTTGGATGGGGATTTTATTAACGTGTCTGGGATAATCGCATGATGTACCGTCGTCACGGCAAATCATCCGATGATCCGAGGCGAATATGTAACGTGTTTTTCGAGGGTATTTTACGCCACTGTCATAAGTCAGTAGGAAGCCATTCAATGTTTATTTACGCGGCAAATTGTTCTGCCAAGACAAGTTTCATGTAACTTATTATTATTATTAAGGTATTTTTTGGAGCGTTTTTATAAGATTATAAGTATACAGATAGGTTTTCGATGTTATAGAAAACACTATCAAGCGAATTATTACGAACAACATTATCGCGGAAAATTATATGATTACGGAATTTAACGGATTTTTGTCAGTTAGAGTCTATTGTGAGAGAGATGAGTCATTGGGAATTCAGCTACAGGTATATTCTTGTCGAGAAGCGTGACGCAAGCCGTGGGGAACTTCCAGCTGGTTGCATCAAGAAAAGGCGAAATGGCCTGGACCGGTAATCGACATCGTCGCGCCGAGTATATTGACCCTGAGGTCGGGTGTATCGCGTGGTGGCTCAGCCAATCATTGGAGACCGGGCGAGTGGAAGACGGGTCCGGAGAGGGGATTCGGCGAGTTCATATATTATTTGCGCGCCGAGAAGGCAGGACGATTATCATTGTAAAACTTGACCGAGGTGGTTGCTCGTTTGGTTGGTTCCGGTGTGATCGGACCATAACTTTACATTTCTACAACAATCTCCACAACTGACGAAGAAGATGGCGACGTCCAGAAGGCTGTGGGAAGCTCTCTTCAGCATCAAGTACGAGGGAAATGCCACGGAAATTTTCAATGGTAAGCGCGAATGACTCAGAACTACATAATCTCTCGTTTCATTGTTTCATATTCAGTATTTCAGTAACTTCTTAGCTTGGGAATAATAGTAAAATCAGTAATTCATCCGACTCCGTTTTCACGTAATTCTCTAGTGGTAAATTCAAATCGTTACGCTCCAATTTAAATTTATTATTATTAGTATTATTAAAATTGCCACTACTTGTTTTTTATATAATAAATTCATTTCTTATACTATGCAAACTTTGCTTTCAGTAGGTAGCATTAGATATAGACCAAATTCCTTCTCCTGATACAATTGTTAGTTGGGTTAATAATCAAATCATACCACGATCTGAGTGTGAAGATTCTTAGAGGTGTTCTGCCAGAGCTAGGTGTTGTTAAATATAAATTTAGATTTCAACATAGCGTTGAGGTCTTGGCGCCCATTAATACAACGTATCTTAGTCAGAGTAAACATTACATTTATCACCTCAAACGGGGGACTTGTTGTGGTTTTTCCACACTCTCCCCAGGAAAACAGTTACACTTGTCATCCCAACGTAGAGAACCGTTACACTTGTCACCCAACAGTGGGGACGCTAGTAAAAACGTTACACTTGTACGCTCAGCGTGGAGCAAAAGAAACCGTTACACTTGCCGCCAAACTGTGGAGCTTCTTATATATGTATTTTAAAGTGCAGGGCTAATAAAACCGTTACAATACCAAGAGCAAAATTAAAAGTCTGTTAAGAATTCTGTTTTTAGCAGGGAGTGAAATTAAAAGTCTCTAACGGATTTTATTTCACGCTGGGAGCGAAATTTAAAGTCTGGTACTAATTTTATTTCGCGCCGGGAGTGAAATTTAAAGTCAGTAATGCATTTTATTTCGCGCCGGAAGCGAAATTAAAAGACTAATGAATTTAATTTCGCCCCTGCAGCGAAATTAAAATTCTGTTACTAATTTTATTTCGCACCAGGAGTGAAATTTTATTCCTTTGAACAATGTAATTTCGCGCCGCTAATTTAAATTGATAATACATTTCGTTTTTCATGCCAGTCCTGCCTTGTATCAGTTTTGGTGGTGGCTCCATTATTAACCTAAAATGTAAAACTTACTGCACTTGATGACAGTAATGATCTCCATCAGTCATACCTATATGTACATCGTACATGTAGCTGTTCTACCAGAGATACTTTCCCAAAGATAAAGTTCCGAAAATAGAACACCTAACGAACACTAATAATAATAATACTGCTGCAGGTAAAATAAATTGAGTAAAAAGTAATTAAAGGATCTATGAACTAAAAACAGGAAAAACAACACAGAAAACTAGAAGTAGTAAGTACTAACAGGTAAGATATCAAATGATCACTCAGAAATATCCAGAACTAGACAATCATTCAGAACTAGCCATCACAGTCACAGTCAATCACAACATCGGACTAGATGCTCAGGAATCCCATACCATCAGGTAAGGACATCGCCCCCCTCTCCCTCCCCTCGCTCTCTCCGACCTTGTTCTAGTATAGGCTACCACGCCTTTTGTTCCAAGTACAGTTACACTGTTATTCACAAAGTTCCCCAAGTGATCCCGACGATTCTATTCAACCGATTTAGGTTTTCGATACGGCTTTGAAATCAGTGAATAAAACTCAACTTTCTTATTACCCGCTTTTTAGCCTAATTTTCACATTTTGCAAAAATGAGGAAAAAGTAGACTTATGAGATCGGGCAAATGTGTGTCTGTCCGTCTGTCTGTCTGTCTGTCCGTCTGTCTGTCTGTCTGTCTGTCCTTCTGTCTGTCTGTCTGTCTGTCTGTCTGGCTGGCTGTGTGTGTGTGTGTGTCCCCCTATGAACTCCTAAACGGCTGCAGCAATCGAAACAAAATTTGGTGGGAGTAAAGATCTATACCTGAATATCTCACCGCCATATTTGAAAATGATGTCAGTGCTACCAAATGCTAAAAAATCGCAATTAAAATTTGAGCTCCATGTTGGATATCTTGGAAGGTATACATGGGAGCTATTTAAAAAATGGCACATGTATAGATAATAATAATGCAGTTTAATTTCCAGGAGGCCATACATGGCAGTGTTGCCAAAATGATTATAAGCCTGCTGATAGGTCCAAATTTTAAATGCATATAACTTCTACACTATCAATTGGATTTCAACCAAATTTCGTATGTGGTATGTGTACATAAACAGATATGACTGAGCGTATTCTTAAGAGCCACTAGGGCTGCCAACTGTTAATAAATGCTCTCAATTTATTTTATCCAAATACCATTATATCAGAAAGTATGCAAGCCGACAGCTTTAAACTATGCACACGTATAGTACCTGGCATTCTAGATTAATTTGGAGTATCTTATATAAGTCAGTGCTACCAACATGATTCTAAGCTTGCTGAGAGGTCCAACTTTAAATACATGTAACTTCTATACTATCATTTGGATTTCAACCGAATTTCATGTGTGATATGTGTACCATAACAGATATGACTACGCCGATTCTTAAGAGTAACCAGGGCTGCCAACTGTTAATAAATACTGTCTCTATTTTTGTTACCCTAATATCAATATATCAGAAAGTATGCAAGCCAATAGCTCTAAACTTTGCACACGTATAGTACCTGGCATTCCAGATTAATTTGGAGTAACTAATATAGGCCTACGCCAGTGCTGCCAACATGATTCTAAGCCTGCTGAAAGGTCCAATTTTAAAATACATGTTACTTCTATACTAACAAATGGATTTCATCCAAAATTGGTACAACACGAGATCATAATATTTCAGATTATTTCTGACCAACACATGCATGACATTGTTGCCAACATAATTTTACGCGCGCTGATAAATCTAAGGTCTAACTGCATGTAACGTGCATGCTATCCATTTGACTTCAACCAAATTTTATATTCTTTACCTTAAGAGATGCAACTAACAATAGCCCATATTCAGTCACCAGGGCTGCCAACTGTACTGCTCTATTAGGCTACATTATATAAGGTATATTTCGAACTAATTAGGAATTTCGATATTACCAACTTAATTTCGTCATTATTCTAGATAGGTCTATATAGATTGGCAAGAATCTTAAATTTCAAGAAAAGTGGGCTCTTTAGTTCGTCACGGAAATTCTTGTTTAAATTGTAATGAGATATTTAAAATAAAAACAGCAATTTTTATGTTTTTGAAATTAAAAATTTAGCGATGAATTAATCTCAATTCTGCTACTCGACAGAGTACATAGCAGTTTTCAAATCGCAGATCGGAGCTCCCCTTCGAGAATAAAATAATAAATAAATTCAGCTTCGTTTGTGCTGCCATCTGTTGAAATATTTTCTTACCAAAATGTCGGGACATTTAGCCTTAACGAGCCTGTCACCACTGACGTACCCAAAACCCAATTTACGTGGTCGGAAGACATGGAATTTCAGGATGCCATACAAGAAGAACGAGAACACTCACAAGTAATAGGCTTCCCAACAGTCTCAGTACATTCGAAGCACCCTCCAGCTAACGATACCGTTCGCTCCTAATTACTTCACGCGCAAAGCACAGACATAGTTCAGGAAACCCTATCTACTACATTGGGGACAGAGTTTACATCCACCTCTGATGCTACAATCAGTGTCAGTAAATACAAAGTCACGGACGTCAGTGTAAGTGCCCTACCTCCACAAACAGGAGCTAAACCCAAGGTCACAGATAAAGCCAACATTAAGGACATAAAAAAACTGTCAACAAAAACACTGCGAGGGATGAAGTTAAATCATATTACACACAAACACGAAGTGCATCAGGTAGTCGCCGTAAATCACTGGAAGTGCACACCAGTAGGACATCACTCCAATGATCCCCTCAAATAATTGCACATCGTCGTTTAAATGCACTCAAACATACTGATGCATGTCATCTTCGTCCTTTTGTTCTTGCATATGAGTGTCTTGCGTTGTTTTGCCACATTAAATATAAATGGCATCATAAGTTTGACGACACGTTTTCTACTTCAGGATTCTTTTCAGGACTTATGATATTGACATGTTATTGCTTCAGGGGGTAAATTATCCAAATTTGGACTGGTTGAGTGGGTACGAATACATAGCAAATGTCGGCCCATCTCTCCAAGGTACAGCTGTCGTTTACAGGTCAGGGTTAATTGTTTCGGAAGCGGAGTTACACCCGAGTGACAGAATAATTGCTCTGCAATGTGCGGACACATTAATTGTTAATGTCTACGCCCCTTCTGGATCACAAGGTCGTCTGTCAAGAGAACATTTTTTTGAAGATGACATCGGATACTTTCTCCAGGCCCTTACTAATACTATCATATTAGTAGGCGATTTTAACTGTGGTTTAAACCCTCGAGATCAAACAAGCGCTTTCAACAACTGCCGCAGCCTCAAAAGTCTCGTAGACGGATTTAACCTCCATGATGTGTGGGAACTTAAACATGGAACTGACGTCCAATTTACATTATATCGTGCCCGATCAGCATCTAGAATAGCCAGGGCATATATATAGCACGAGGAATGAGCGATAGCCTGCATAGTTCCACAGTAGTGCCAGTATCTTTCAGTGACCATCACGCACTGTATTTTCGATATTTAACTACGTCACGACCACCTATATATGGACACCGGTATTGGAAACTATACGCATCCCTCCTTCACGACCAAGATGTGCGAAACAAATTTGAAACCCTTGGGATGAAGCTGCGCAGTAAAAGGTCGCAATATCCATATCATATCACTTGGTGGATCGAGGTTGTAAAACCTGCTATAAAAATGTTTTTCCAACAAATTTCCAAACAGCGTGCATTTACTTTAAACTTTTATTATGATGTATTATATGAACTTCAGCAAAAGCAAGCAAACGGCGACGATGTCCTTGGCAAAATGAAAGAGGTTAAGCATTCAATTTTAAATATTCAGGTAAATTATTTAAACGGTGAATGTATTCGAGTAAAGATTCCCTCGGTCATAGAAGAAGAATGTTCTTCACTGTTCCATATTGTTAGGGCCCATGGGGACCCTACACCCCCTAGGGACCCTACGCACCCCTGAGAGGGATGTTCACATACACCCTCAAATCCACTACACGGCGGACGGCCACACTTTTACACTTAACCCTAAAACACGGCCACGGCCAAGCATCTGTCCATCCCACTACACCAATTTCACCCCAAAACTACCCTCAGGCTGGAACCAACAGCAACAGCCGTACACACTTCTATTACACACAGCCAGCAGAGTTGAAGCCTCAGCTCTTGCTCAAGGCTTGCATCATTCACATACTCACACACGGGTGATAACTGGAACATCAACAAAGTCAGGTAACACCGAGCCAGCAGTTCCGAAAGGCTTAAGAGGGCCGACTCCAAAGGACCAATTGTCTGTTGCTGCCAGAGGCTCTATCCAACTGTATCGCGACTTCACACCTCGAGGTAAGTGTGTATCTCAGAGTCCTGACACTCACAAGTGTACTCCTTCCCTTGTGAACACCTTGATTACTTATTTGTAACATTTACATTGTGCTACACGATCCCTAAAGTAGAGGGACACATTCAAAACACTTATTGGTCAAATAAATAAGTGACCACAATTACCACACATCCATTGTAACATTTATTCACAAACACAGTCTTTACCGCCTAACTCCCCACCTTACACCTTGACCTGCTGGTGTCATCAGTTATGAAACCGCTGTGTAAGCAGTAGAGACCTTTGTCATTGTCATAGCCTTGAAGTACTTGGTCGCGTGCCTGCCGAGCGTAACGTTGCGCGCTCAGCAGATAGTTGAATTGCTCACTAGTAGTATTTGTCCCATCAAGAGTGCTTCCCTTAGATTTACGACCCTGACCAATTAAAGCTCCGCCCTATCACCCAACAATCTCTCTTACACCCCTTCGGAGTTTCAGCACTTTCGTTGAAACTCACACTAATTAAATACCACCCTCTAAACTCACCCCCAATATTCCTTTGCTCGACCAACCCTCGTTCAGGGTACAGAATAATATCTTAACAGAAAGGCGTAAAGGGTAGCGAAAGACCATTACTAAACTTCGGGACGAGCATGGCTGCACTCAGTCGAACATGGATGATATCCTTCAAATTGGTGCAAAGTATTTCACAACATTTTTCTCCGACGTCCAACAAAATAGTGAGCAAACATATTGGAGCCTACATCAAAACCTACCCAGACTGACCGCAGAGGACGGATCTGTGCAGGCAAGTGGTATTACCTCGGCGGAGATTTTCACAGCACTACGCCAAACTCAACGTAACCGCTCTCCTGGTCCTGATGGAATACCATATGAATTTTATCAATTAATGTGGAATATACTAGGAGAAGATCTCCCTAAAATTTACTAGGAGATTATGGGAAACCCACAAATTAAAACTGAAGAATTTACTGCTTGAATTATTATTTTAATTCCGAAGGTCAGAAGACCATTTGGAATGGAGGATTTCAAACCTATCACACTTCTCAATACAGATTGCAAAATCTTTACAAAAATCATAGCATCCCGATTCAAACCGCAACTGCTACAAATTATAGGGCAGTGGAAATCCTGTGCTACACCAGGAAAAAATATCATCTCGAACTTGTTGGTGTTAAGCAATATTATTATTGTACTTGAGAAAACATCACCTAATCTTCTCCCTACGACACTCGTCAGTCTCGATTTTCAAAAGGCCTTTGATAGAAAAAAACATTCATTTCTATGGTCTACAATGCGAACCTTCGGGTTTCCTATCGGGTTGATTAAATGCATTACATGACTGTACAGAACTGGACAATCTAGAGTAATCATTAATGGACATCTCACATCGAAAATACCCATCCGTATATCTGTTCGTCAAGGATGCCCACTTTCTCTGATCCTGTTCATCATAGCACAGGAACCCTTCCTCCGGAGGATAAACCAGAATGTAACAGCTCTTCCGATCAATGAGAAGAAAGTGGCAGTACGAGCATATGCCGATGATGTATGTATTGTTCTCACAGACGAAATAGATGAAGACCGTACGCTGACTATCATAAACGAGCTTCAGGAAACATCTGGACCAAGTCAATCCAACAAAGTCTGGAATGATGTTTCTTGGCAACATCCGTTATCCACGCCTACTCGATCATTACCTATTGTGCAAAAGTTGAAGATTTTGGGAATTATTTTCCAGAAAAAATGTAAAGATATGATTAGTGAAAACTGGGCGATGGTAATCAATTAAGTGAGGCATAACTTATTCCAACAACATACCAGGGCCCTCAATCTTATACTGAAAGTATGGCACATAAATGTGTTTGCTTTATCCAAGCTATGGTATCTCGCACAATTCTTACCTGCAACGAAACAAATTAGCCAACGCTTAGAATTGTGTATCGGTCACTATATTTGGAGAGGATCGCTGTACAGAGTCGCCCGTGATCAATTGTATTTACCAAATCTCCAAGGAGGCCTCAATCTAACCTGTGTCAGTATGAAGTGTAAAACCCTCTAAGGACGCACCATCCTCCGATCAATGTCAGGAACGCGGAGTCAAAGAAAACTGACTTTTCTTCACCCACCAGCACTTATCACGATAAGTGGGCGACATAGACACATACACCAGGCTTTTCGTGCCGTTTTCAATGTAATAGACAGTTCACCTCAGGAGAGGAAACGTCAGGGGGAATTTAATTCAACGAAGAATCTATACACTTATTTGCTGAAGGGGCAACAGAAGCTGATATCAATAGAACATAAATTCACCCAAAGACATTGGAGAACGATTTGGTTGAATGCCTCAAATAAATATATACCAACACAGTGGAGATCCACACACTACTCTGTGATCAACGACATTGTGCCTACAGCGACTAAACGCATACCTCACATTATGGCTGAGGTTGCTCAATGCAGACGATGTGGGAATGTCGACACATTAGTGCATCGAGTGATATCCTGCCAAGGGGCTCGAACAGTTTGGACCTGGACGACTGCTATACTTCGGAGAATACATCCGGGGATAGACCACTTACTAGCGGAGTGCATAATGGTTAGCGATTTTGAACTTACTGGGAAACTAAAACAGAACGCTGTAACCTGGATTATAGCGTCAGCAGTGGATTGGAATATAACAGCGCATGAAAGAGGTGGGGGCACCTTAAGGGACTTTGTAAGTTCCATCAGAAGAATACGCTGGACAATGGTTAAAAGCAAAAGTGTACAGAAGTAGGTCATCCCTTTAAGATGGCCCATAGAAAATTTGGACTCGTAAGCCCTCAATAAAAACCATTTTGTAGATCTCCAATAAACAAATAGTCGTCTAATAGAAATGTAATAGATGTCCATCCCTAGACGCCTATACGTTTATTACAAATCTACGTTAGACGTCTATTAGACGACTAGATGGCCACTTTTTGTCCCACTTTTAGACGTTATAGGCCTATAGATCGATTTTAGATGTATATAATAATTCCCACACGGCAAATAGACGTCTAACAGACGTAAAGTACTCGTCTATTAATAGACGTTTAGAGCAATTATTGTTGGTCTAAATTTGGTGCAATCTATCGTCTAATAGACGCCTTAATGTCGCCTATTTTTTCGTCTAGTAGATGGTCTAGCATAGACGGCGTGTAGAGGGTCCCATTCAACTAAACATTTAAACTAAATACAACTCATATCCACATTTCTCTGCCTTTAGAGTCTCTTCCATCCACACGAGCCCTGGGCACGGCTTCAGACAATTTGAAACCTCAGAGTAAATTTCCATGTTGTACTCACCGGGATTTGAACCTAGGACCTCTGACTTCGAAGGACGGCACGTTATCCAATAGACCACGGGCGCTGGGTACAAGGTAACCTGTCTGTGGTACTCTTGTATCGCTAACTATTCAGGGAATTTTTACGTGATATAACAAGTGCTATGGCCATGTGAAATGACTCAATCCACACTAACCACAACACTTTTAAATTCTTATGTGGTCACATTGGATGAATATCCTTGAAGCCTATCGATAGAAAGCATCCACCATTTAATAGAGGTCTATTAGACGGCTGTCTGACGGCTTGAAATACAATTTGGTGAAGTTTTGTGACTGTCTTAAATTTATAGATTACTTCATCAAATAGACGTCTATTAATTGTCTACTTACCTGATTTCAATAAACGAACGCAGAAATTTAGTGTCTATCTTATGTCTATGGCTATCCAGAAATAATTTCAATATTACGTCATCTAATAGACGTCTATTAGATTACCTGTCTGATGGGAAATTAAGCTGCTGACATTTTGTGTCTACTTTGAGTCTAGGAATAGAATCTACAGTTTGTCATCTAATAGACGTCTAATAGACGTCTATTTAAGACGTCTATTTACTGAAAGTGTAATACATGCTAAAACTTTGTGTGTCTATCGATAGACGGAAATAGACTGCACATGATCGCATCTAATAGACGTCTATTAGACATACAACAGATATTCTGATACAGCAAGTTTCTCTATGTCTAAAAATCATCTATTTCACATCTATTGCTAGAAGTGCATTTCATAGAGGACATTTAGATATTGTTAGTCCATCTATTAAACGTCTATAGACGTATATTTGCCGTGGGAAGTTCATTTAGATGTCGTTACGTTTTCTTCTACTTTTGATAGGGGCTCTTCTTTTATCATTTCAAATGATCTTGTCGACTTCATCGTTATGCTTTGGTCCAGCGTTATGCGTTACGGTTACGGCGTATATGACGTCATCATGTTGTTCAGTGCATATGCACTGAGTCTGAGTTTACTCCTGGGGTCTGGCGTTATGCGATACGGAAACGGCGAGTGCGTGATGTCATGCAGCAGAGTGCACCTCCCGCTCTCCGTTTCCTGCGCGGGAAGCCCAAGTTAAAGGGTAATGGAGTCTGTTGAGTCTCAGTTTACTCCTGGGGTCTGGCGTTATGCGGTACGGAGACGGCGAGTGCGTGACGTCATGCAGCAGTGTGCACCTCCCGCTCTCCGTTCCCCGCGCGGGAAGCCTAAGTTAATGGGTGATGGAGTCTGTTGAAAGAGTCCTTTCTAACATGTGTGGCATTTGTAGCATGCGTCATTTGAAATGATATAAAGTCTAGTCTCTCAGACTGACTGTATCTTTTTCTTACTGATGTTATGGACACGTCGAATTTACCTTATGGAAGACGACATATAAACAAATTTTAGACGCGTATTGATACCTGTTCGAACCACTTTAATTAAACATGTATAAATCTTTTGGAAATACGCAGTCAGTTTTTATCTGTTTTCATGAGCGTGTCGAATTCACATCTAGGAAAGACGATATTTAGACGAATTTTGTACTGATACCGGATATTGGTACTTGTTCGAACTCCTAAGACACGCAAAAATCTTTTGGAAATACGTATTTTTATATGATTTCATGGACGCGTCGAATATTTAGGAAAGTCGACATTCCGACAAATTTTGGACTAGTACCGGGTACTGGTAGTCTACCTGTTCGAACCCCCAAGACATACGCATACATCTTTTTGAAATACGCATATTTTTAAGAGTGTTTTCTCTGATCTTACAGACGTGTCAAGTACGTCTATGGAAGACGATATTTCGACGATATTTATGCTGTAAACTGCAGCATTTCAAATGAAAACTGTTCAAAGTCAACCGTCAATGTCATTGAGAGCTATTCCATTGACATATAAATACAGACGTCTATTAAACCTCAGTAGACGCGTCTATAGACGTCTATTTGTTTATTGGGGCACCGAAGCACGTGAAGGATTGGCACGTGATGATAGTTGCGCACACACGGTATTTTACAAGCTTTTATTAAGTTTCACTGCGCGAGCTCTCTTAAAATGTTACAGGGATTTTTTTTCTGAAATCTTCAGTGAAATGCTTTATAACTGACCTTCGGTGGAAATACACAGGAGTTCAGTGGTCTTGGGTCGGTCACTGGGACATCATTGCATTAGTCGCTGATCCTAAAGTGAAACATTCTGTGAGACTATCAGTGATAGTTTATGGTGCAATTAACATCATGTGTGCTTATTGCCATATCCTTCACTGAGTTATCAACATTAGCTCCAAGTTTGATTTCATGAATCTACCCACAGATCAAAGTTCAAACCCTGCTTGGGGCAACGTGATATACTTTTATTTTTATTTTCCAGTCTCAACCTTAACCAAATTGATTATTAAGGCTTGTACATCTCGTTAAACAAGGTTATTTATTATTATTATCGTTAGTTTACTGGAAAATCGGATAAATAATCCCGGGAAAGGCGAGTAAACATTCACTGACAACATCAGTGGATCTTCACTGCTGGAAAGGTCAGTGGATATTCACTGTAATTTTCAGCGAAGTTCCACTGAAGTCAGAACTGTGAACTTCAGTGATTTATATGGCCTTTAAGCCACTGATATAAACCGATATCTGAATAACGTTATTAGTACGCATTGTACGATTAAGGTGATCTTTTTTACGAGCGAAGATTTTAATTAACTTCCTTTCTGGTGGGCGCTACTTTGTTGTTCCTACCATAACCGATATCCGAATATTAGTCCAAGTTACGGTATTAAGGGATATTTCTTTGAGAGAATTATTCAAGTAACATTATTTCTGGCAACACTACATTTCGTTCCTCTGGTAACCGATTTTTATATGTGTTGGCCTTAGAGTTGTGTACAATTACATGAAGATTTTTGTGTAGGCGTATTATTCAAACTTCAATCGCATGATTAGGACTCACGAATTAGTAAAAACCAGATTTTAAAATTTCGCAAAGCCACCATCTTGTGGTTCTGAAAACAATTGAAATAAATTAGATGCCAGTGGACTAAAATTTGTATAAGCATATACCGTACGAAGTTTCACTGTGCTCGGACGATTACATCGCGAAAAACGTCCATTTAAATATTCAAATTTCGCGTCACCACCAGGTTGGATTTGTGCACCCCAGGTTATTGAAAGTTCCAAAGGGGAACTTATGTTAATAGCCTCTATCAACATGCAAAATTTCAGTTTGACTGCTGCCATAGATTTTGTGAACCGTCTAAATATTTCGGAAGCTCGCCATGTTGGATTGTAATATAATATGTAGGCCATATAGTTATGTACTATTATATGACTATTATTGCATAGGTTCATTATTCAAACGTTGACTTCTATCGCATAATTGGGACACAAGAAATAAAAACTTAATTTTAAAATTTTGCACAGCCGCCATCTTGAGTTTCTGTAAACAATTTAACAAAATTAGATGTCAGTGCATTACAATGTATATAAACAATTGCTGTACCATGTTTCACTGCGTTCGGATGGTTAAATCGCCAGAAAAGTCTAATTAAATGTTCAACTTCGCCTGGCCGCCATGTTCGTTTTGTAGTTAACAGGTTTTGAAAGTCACGTAAGTGAACGTCTAGTAGTGCCTTGTATCACCGTACAAAATTTCAGGCTGATATCGGTAACAGTTTTGGAGATATAGAATGCCAGTGAGATATTTCGCACAGCCACCATGTTGGATTGGTGAAACATAATAAACTTTGAAGGGAACGATCGGGGTCGGCCATGATAGTACTATGATCTTACCGAATTTCATTGAAATCGCTCCAGCCGCTTAGATTTTATTAGGTGGGGAGGAGGGGGGGGATTAGGTGGCGTGAGGGGAGGGGGAGGGGGTGCTCACCAAGGCCCTGCGTAGGTAGTGCCTGTAGTATGTTCTATCCTGTTGCACCCTTACGGACAGTCCAAGAAGTAAGCCACAAGCGCGTGACGTCATGTCATGTCATGTCAGTAGGTAATCAGTGTTCTTGACTCTCCCCGCCTGCCGCCAGCTGAGTGAGCTGTGTATAGTATGTCGCGGTACCTTGCAAGCCAGGCAAGTGCTTTTAGGGCAATATGACCCAGGCGCACACTGTCAGCACTGTCTACGCTGGAACTCGTCAGTTCAGGGGCGCGTGGCCAGCCTGTCGCAGCTGAATTTCTCGAAGCCGTTCTTCTTTTCTTTTCATATTATTATTATTAATATTATTATTATTATTATTATTATTATTATTATTATTATTATTATTATTATTATTATTTAATTATTAGACTATTATTATTATCAATAAAATGTTATTGGATACCAATAGACTACGTCTCATACTGTTCCCGAGTACATTGTAAATCAATTCTCTATTATTGAATGGATTCATTTGATAGCAAAATGATGCCATTTACTGTATACATAAGTTAGGCATACCCAAACACGATAAGTTATTAAAATATATTGATGTTGTTTCTTTCCCTTATTCGAAACGTACCACAATCTTTCGATTCTCTTTGAAGCCTATCGTTAAATACTAAACCAGGGACTCTCAAAGTGGGGGGGGGGCGCGCTCCCCCAGGGGGGCGCAGAGAGTTATAAAGGGGGGCGCCGGCATTGATTGAAATTTTTGTATTTCATATTCTGTATCAAAATATTACTATCCTCATATTCATGAAACTATCATAGGCAGGTAGCTCCCTAGACATTTCAAGAATAATAAACTCGTATCTTTGCCATCTTATTTCACAAGAACTGACCAGTAGATCCTGCCAGCAGGAATTCTAAGAAAAGGTGGCGAGTAACATTTCCGACACAGCTCCCTTTCACTCGCCACCCACAGTGACATCTCCTTACCAAACACTTAATGACAATAAGCCGCTTGACAATATGACCGCCACTGAATGGATTCCAAGAATGGATTCTTCTATTTCTGCTATTGCCGATTCGAATTCAGCTAGGCCTTTACAGTCAGTTCAAAGACACTGATACGAGTGACGCCATTACCCATGGATAAGTGACTTATTAGAAGTGGTAAAAAGAGACCGCATGAAAGTGATAGTGCTTGCCCTCCTTCGAAAAAAAGAACAAGGTTCGAATTTAAACAAGGTCCATTGTTCTTCCGCGTCTACTTCTGCTCCCATCATGATTATTAATTCTACACACAAAGGGAAAGTGCGTAAATATCAAGACGATTATCTGACATTAGGCTTTACTAGCATTCTTTCAAATAATGATCACGAACAACCTCAATGCGTTATTTGTTTGGAGATTTTATCAAAAGACAGTTTGAAGCCTGTAAAACTTAAGAGACACTTGCAGACTAAACATCCAGACTGTGTAAGTAAACCTTTAGCAATTTTTAAGCGCCACGAGCAACAACTAAAAGGAAATGTTAGATTCCTCGAAAAGCGCGCAACAGTTCCTAAGAAAGCGCTAAGAGCATCCTTGGAGGTATCCTATTTAATTGCAAAATCCAAATCACCACATATTATTGGTGAGAAATTACTTCTTCCTGCAGCTGTGAAAATGTGCGCGATCATGCAAGGAGAAAAGTTCGCCGAGTGTTTGAAGTCGATACCGCAGTCAATTGATACCACTTATTAGAAGTGGTAAAAAGAGACCGCATGAAAGTGATAGTGCTTGCCCTCCTTCGAAAAAAAGAACAAGGTTCGAATTTAAACAAAGTCCATTGTTCTTCCGCGTCTACTTCTGCTCCCATCATGATTATTAATTCTACACACAAAGGGAAAGTGCGTAAATATCAAGACGATTATCTGACATTAGGCTTTACTAGCATTCTTTCAAATAATGATCACGAACAACCTCAATGCGTTATTTGTTTGGAGATTTTATCAAAAGACAGTTTGAAGCCTGTAAAACTTAAGAGACACTTGCAGACTGGTGCATTCTTGGAATACACGGTACCAGAGATTATAATTTTCAATGCTTTTGCATGTTCTTTCCTTCCTCTTTGTCAAACACCAACAGTGATCATCTGTTTTCTCTTAGGGGTTCAGGTCGCTTATATTTTTTATGAGTCTGTTCCAGATATATATTCAATGACCCAACTAACGTCATATAGCAGCGAATATCTGAAGCTCTTCAACTCTTCCTGGTGCGAGAGGACTTACATATCCATCTGGCCACCAGATCTTGTTACCATCGCCAGTTATTTTCTCCTTGAGCAAGAGGACTACGTCTACTTCTTTACTCACCATGCTGCGCTAGTATCATCTGTTGTCAACTCTTTGAAGACCAGCTCAGCAAGAGATCATTTTTTTGTTATAACATTGGCAATGCTTATATGTTCTCCTTTTGTCTCCTATCCCCCACTCTTTTCCCCTTCCTTGGTCCCTCCGTGCTCCGTTGAGCAGGTCTCACTTCTCAGTCGGCAGTTGACTCGATCAGTCAAAGCTCCACTCGAGCTAGCCTCCTCAAACCAAGAGGCATACTTTCTTCTACGCCATGTTGGCAAAGTAGTTATCTTCAAAGGAAACTTCGCCTTCGACATGAAATCAAGATAAGTACCATTTTAAAGGTTTTAACCTCATCTTCATCAATTTTATCTACATGCTTTTATTGATTATTTTATAGACAGCGTGAGATTACTTGTGGGGCGGTAATCATTCTTCGCGGGATTTTCCATGTTGGGCTTTTGTCTAATCAAGCCAATCTTGGTGAAAAGCAGCATTTCTTATGCTTGCAAAATGAGAAATCCTCTCACTACGTGGGATATTATCTAATACCCGCTGTCTATAAATTATAAAGCTAGTTCCTCCGCTGGATTAACTTTGACTCCATTCTTCTATAAAGATCGTTCTGGAACTTTCCAGATCTGGTACTCTATCTGCGAGGCTTGCCGTCAGGTATTTTTCACTCACTGGTGAAAATACTAGTTAAAATGAGGAATCTTCCTTAAATTACTGCAATAGCTAACTTTCGTCCACCGTTGGGATGTTCTATGGCGCATTTAACTGTAATCCACCATTTTCTCCAGCAATAGACTCTAGCCTACCTAGTGCAACCAGTTATTTCCATAATTGCAATAACTTTCTTTCTCATAAACTTTAGTGTTTCTATAGTGAACTTTGCATCCATCTTTATAGACTACAGTGATAACCAGTGCTTGCTCCACGTTTCTACCGCGTCGCGCTCGTCCGTTTACATTAAATACGGCCATGAACATTGATCCTATATCCCAATGATCTTTCCTCAACCTTCTACTAACCACCATTATTAATAAAATTGTAACTTTCTATAAGGTGTCACTCACGAAGTGCCCTTCCAACTTTGCTAGTTTAACATTAATTAAATTTTGCATAATTGCTTGTGTGATACAAGTTTCAAATTCACATTGTTCCTTTCCTATAATCAGGGAAAATAATTCCTTAAACTCTTAAGCGAGTCATGTTCAGGTTTCACGAAATGGAAATTGTCCCATTTGGCTAGTGATTCCTGCTCAAACTTGGGAAGTCTAGAACCTTCCTTTTCACTTTCTCCAGGTTTCACAGTAAGTGACCTGCCCTCTTTTGTATAATTCTCATATAGTAATTCTGTATAAATATAAGAAGTTGTAGGAACTTCTATCTTATTTTTCATGTTTTTATTATTGTTATATTCGTAGTTGTCACTTTCTCTAGAACATTCTCTCAAGAATTTCTTAAGGTACACTCTTTGTACTACAATTCACTTTCCAACTTTAATTACTTCATTGTTTATTTGTTTAAATCTTATAAAGATTTTAGAAACATGTAAGGTTTGAAACCTTGTAAATTGTCAATTGCCTGGAGCAAACATTTAATGTTGAGAGGTCTGCGACCCCATTTGTTAAAAAGTTCAAATGAACTGTTTGTCTAAATTATATTACATAATTGTTAATTTCTTCAAACTTCTTGGAATTGTAAAATAAATGAAGCGTATCCTTTCGCTTTTTCATTTACGAATACAAAGTTTAGGCAAAATCCTATCTTCCTTGACTCTCCTCACTTAATGACATTAAAATCATTAATAGGGCTTTTCCCCTTTGTTGCATTTGAGCAAGAACTCTTAATTTTCACCTCACTAAAGTTCTTTTTAGCTTTAATAGCTAATTCTAATTGGCCAGTAAGGCAAGTAAAGCTCGCTAAGCCAGCTACCTGCTTGTGGAGATCCTCTCCGAAAACTTATGGTCAGTTTTCTAAAAGATAAGTGTTTCTTTTTGTCTAAACTTTTAGCCGGCTCCTCGCTGAGTAAAAGCTTAGCCATTTTCCAATGCAACCATTGGTTCATTTACCAAGATTACTCCACAAGGCATAATCCTTTATCATTTTCCTTCTTAGAGACACTTGGTCGCCCTTACAGGAACTCCATAATTTTGGAAATTGAAAATACCAAACCTGAGTTAAATCATTGGCATTCTTCGAATTATTTTGAAAACCCCAATTTCTTTGAGAAGACATACAGTAAATTTGTTCCTCTCAGTCTTGCCAGACCATCACTCTTCCCCATAGTAGTTTTATATATGCTTGAGAGGGATTATACTAAAGCCACTCTGTTGCAAACCGCCCAAGTTCTATCTGTGTTTCTCGTCAGCTTAGACCAAGTCCTTACTCATTTTAGGTATCCGAAAGCGGATTTTCGGTGGCAACCACCTTTAAGTGTGTTTAAAGCTAAACTTATTAAATTTGTGGGACTCTCCTCCTATTTTTCTATCCTTCTTTTCCAATCCCAAATCTACTTCCTTCTCTTAATCATCTTCCCTTGGTGGGTGGGTTATTCCTCAGCTAATAAACTACCCACAGACTAAACGTCCAGACTGTGTAAGTAAACCTTTAGCATTTTTTAAGCGCCACGAGCAACAACTAAAAGGAAATGTTAGATTCCTCGAAAAGCGCGCAACAGTTCCTAAGAAAGCGCTAAGAGCATCCTTGTAGGTATCCTATTTAATTGCAAAATCCAAATCACCACATATTATTGGTGAGAAATTACTTCTTCCTGCAGCTGTGAAAATGTGCGCGATCATGCAAGGAGAAAAGTTCGCCGAGTGTTTGAAGTCGATACCGCTGTCAATTGATACAGTAACTCGTCGTATTGATGTAATAGCCTCTGACATAAAAAATCAATTGCTACCACGTCTTCATGATAGCCCAAAATTTGCCCTGCAACTTGAGGACAGTACTGATATCGTAAACAGTGCCCAGCTTCTTGTTTTTGTACGCTACTGTCATGAAAATGAAATGCACGAGGATTTTCTATTTTGTAAAGCTTTGGAAGGGCGGACTACAGGCGAAGATATTTTTTCTCTTGTGAATTCCCTTTTTATTGACAACAATCTCTCATGGACAAATTGTGTTGGTATATGTACTGATGGGGCGTCGGCATTTACTGGAACTAAAAGGGATTTCAGAGCGAGAGTGAGTGCTGTTACTAATTCTGTAAAATTCACACATTGCATGGTACACAGGGAGGCATTGGCTTCAAAAGTACTACAACTGGAAGTCAATAAAGTGCTGAACGATGTAATTAGTGTTGTAAATTTTGAGAAAGCAAGAGCTTTAAACAGTCGGCTATTTTCCATTCTTTGCGAGGAGATGGGATCCACACATGATTCGCTTCTATTGCATACGGAGGTATGTTGGTTGTCTCGTGGTCGAGTTGTGGAGTTGAAGAATGAACTTCGTATTTTTCTATTGGACAGCAGTCCTACACTCGCAGCCCTGTTTCAGGATGAGAAATGGCTTCTAATACTGTGCTACTTGGCTGACGTATTTGAAAAACTTAATGAACTTAACGTGTCACTTCAAGGACGAAATAGTAATATTTTCATTCTAAGTGACAAAGTGCTTGCTTTTACGAGAAAACTTGAACTTTGGAAAGCCCAGATGGACAAAGGTAACTGTGAGATGTTTCATTGTCTGAATGAATTCCTAGAAGAAAATGAGTTAGCTATTTGTCAAATTAGGGGAATTGTCGTAGAACACCTCCAAAACCTTCGTGAAAAATTCGAGGGTAGATTTCCACAAACTTCAACTGAGAATAACTGGATTCGCAGTCCGTTTGAAACGAACGTAACAGGCCACCTGTCAACGGCACAACAGGAGGAACTAATAAAACTCTCAAGTGACAGAATACTTCTAAATGAATTTAAGTCGAAGTCTCTTGAAAATGTTTGGGTGCAGATTCGGAATGAATAACCCATTTTATCAAGAAATGCAGTGGACCCATTGCTTCAACTTACTTGTGTGTGTCAATATTTTCCGCAATGGCATCCGTCAAGACGAAGCATCGGTCTCGGCTGCAGCTGGAAGGGGATCTGCGGGTTGCTGTTTCAAACATCCAACCAAGACTGTATTTACTTTCATCTCAAATTAAATCTCACACATCACACTAACTCCGTAAATGTCTGAGAAGTACCGAACTCTGATCCATGTACACTTTTATTCTCCTGTTTTACTTTTTCATGGGTGAAGAGTTTTAACATAACATTCTTCAAATTCACAATGAAGTGTTGAAAATTGTATATTGTAAGGTTCCTGTTGGGGAGGCCTGTACAAATAATTAATCTAAGGGATGAAATTAGTCTAAAATAGGGGGCGAGCTTGGAAGATGCTGTGAGAGGTAGGAAGTGTTTAATGAAGTGAGATCGACAGTGCGATCAGCAAGGAGAACTCCCCAATGTACTGCTTTATGGGGTAGTTCTAAGTGAGGGGGTGTTTGGAAGGGCAATTAAGTTATTACACTGTGCCCAACAGCTGCGTCACGCGGTCTACTGCGAGACGTGAGCAGGCAAGCTAACGGGAAATCCGCTATTGTCAGCGTTGAGCATTAGCGCTCAGCTGACGACAAGAAGCAATAAAACAATAAACAGTAAGGCTAATTCTATGTCCTACCTAATGGGGAAGCTATTAGGGTAGGATCTTATTAGCTAAATAAATAAAGGAATAAGACCAGTGGCTTCTAGTGTTTCTGAATTTAATGTGTACCTCGATCTTGAGGTACACTGGCAAATAGCAGTTCAAATGATAATCAATAAAAATAATCACAGTCCAAGCACAGGGGGATGTGAGTGTAGTGTGGTGGTGAGTGTAGTGATCGCTTGAGACACTTACCTGTACAGCCAACAGCAGAGGTTCGTCACGTCGGTGCACTAAGACAGACTGAGTGATCGAATGATCCTGGGTGTTTGACCTCCGGGGTTCTTATAGGTTTTGTGTGCTAGGTCGGCGGAATCCTTACATTCCTACCGAGTCGTAAACCTTTCCTGGGTCGTTGCCTGGGCTACGAGGCTACCTGGGTTCATGTATGTGCTAATTATTAGTCTCGTAATTTATAGGTTGTAATTTATAGGTTTTTAGATTAAATCTTTAGAATTTTGATTTGTTGGAGATTTTGTTTAGGGGATGGGGGTAGCGTACCCTAGGGGTACAACAACCCCCTTTGTAGGGTTAGTTATCGTCCTCGATAACTGGACGAAGACGTGGGGGTGGTTTTTGAAAAAATAGGGCATCTTCTTCTCTCTTGATAGTCTTCTATCTTCTGTTCTTCTCTTCTTTTCTTCTTTCAATTTAGCTCGTAATGGTATGGGTGGCGTCGTAGGGGGTGTGTTGGTAGCCTCGTGGAAGATAGGGGTAAGTCAGGGGGTAGATATGAAATTATTAAGATGTAGTCATCGTCGAAGGTTGAAGGCTGTGTATAGGTGCCTTCCTATTGATTGTGCGTCCGGGTGTGCTCAGCGATCATGTGTAAGTGTTTTATGGTGAAGGGAACAATATTTCTTTACATATATTCGAAAAATTCAACAATGGGTCGTGAAGCTTACTTGTTTTCATAATACATCTTCTACTTGGCGGGATATAACTAGTATCCCTTTTGGTATTTGTAATATAATGACACAATAAATCGTTAAAAAAAACAGTACATATAATATAAACATTTCAATATCTTCAATTTAATTAGAGGGGTGCAGGAACACAACGAGAGGAAAAAAACATCCGAGGGTTGGGGGGGAGGCTATATATACATATATAATTAACGTACTGTACCCGTATTACCTACCAATACCTGTTGAATCCCTGGATGAACAGCTGGATCGTAGAACCTGAAAATCCCCGACTATAAAGACCCCCAAGTTCTACCAACAGACACAGGGATAATAGGGCCACTCGAATACCTAACAGGATGTATTAAGACTGACCAAGGCTCAGAGAAAGAAAAGACTAGCTCAAAACACAAGAATTCTTCAAAAGGAAGAAAGAATCTCAAAGGTGTGGTAAACCCTAAAATACCCAGCGATGGCCCCCTTAATACACTCTTCCATCACCTCTATAAAGCATCACACAATAATTAAAACCAAATAATAAATTAGTTTATTGCAAGAATAAACATGACAAGAAATATAAATTTTGTCGATACCACGACCAATCAAAAATCTTATTAATTATACTGGATTGTCTTTCAACTATGGAATATGGGAAAGGCTTCCAAAGTGAATTACCCATTATCTCAACTAACTTTTAGTTCTTTCAAAAATAAGGTAAAATAATAATAATTTTCGATCCCATAGGATAAGCACACACAAAAAAAATTATATGAATTGAATAAATTGGATTCATTTCGGTTCATTAACTTAATGAACATCTTACACAAAAATACCCTGATTATAACCAATAATCTTACACGACATTTTCAATAGCATTATATGGTCTTGTTATTTAACGATGAAATTAATATGGCATATTTACAGAATATACAAATTTACACAAAATTCTAGAATAATTTCGATTATTCTCCTCCCACTGACTTAATGTCACGACATTCACTTCTGCTTAAAATTGTTTAATAGTATCATTTCTAATTTCAGGGTATTTCTGCCGAACAGTTAAGTTAAGCAAAAATTAATCATAGATTCAGCATTAAATAGTTATCGGAGATCCTTGTTAAACATACATGCTATGGCAAAGTCTTTATAATTTTACTGGAAATTTTGAACTGGATATCCACTCAAGAGTTTTAATAATAATGCTCAGGAAAACTACTAATCTTCACACAGGCATTACTTCACGATAATAACAGCGATAAAGTCACCTATGACAAAATCTTAACCATACTAGGTTAAATACAACGCCTCTCTGGGTTGAAACCACATTCAATCTATTATTGATTGGCACACGTTGCTCAATCTTCAACAAGAAAATTTGCTTCACAAAGCACTGTATCAAAATACTTAAACACAAGAGCATTATTCCTAATACATGCCTCTTAAAATCTAACATGCACCTATAATTGGAGCCTTACTGTTTTAAATCCACAATTATGAAAATCAGCTGTTTATAATAAAAGCCTGAACTCGTGCTCAAAAAAAATAATTTGACTCTGTAACAGGTTATTAATAAAGCCTAGTGGATTCCAGAAATACTCCACCTATTTTTAGAAAACTTGCCTTACATTGATGTATTACAATATTCATAGTTCTTAAACGTATGACTTATAGTAAGTCATCCCTGGGATTATCCTCGCAAATTTGGATGTCGTTCAAATACCCTCTTAATAGAGAAAAACTATTGCACCAAAGGCAATGATATCAATTTAATCCAGTGTTAACTTCATAAAAGAAGAAAAGTATAACACTCCCAACCACTCAAAACTGAGGTTGTAAAAGCGATTTATAAAAATAAATCCAATCCCAAAATAAGATCTTCCCTGAATTTCCCGAACGCGAAAATGTCGGTGGATTAGTCCTACAGCATGGATATAGGTTAACTACAGAGGCTAAGCGACTAATGACCCATTAGTCAATCCACTTCAAAAATCACGCTCAGAAAATACAAGTTAAATCTGTTAATAGACTGAAAAAAATAGTCTAAAGACTCGAAGTAACATTCATAATAACAGGATCCGAAAACTTCCTAATATCGTTATAATAATACGGAAAGAAAAATTCTCCACAAGGAATAAGATAATCCAAGCGAAAGTGCTTAAAGAACAATGCACTAGAATATGTAAAACTCAGTCAGAGTTCTCAACGCCGCTTTAAAAAAATTGCGTTACTAAAATATTCTTACACAAAAATCTGGAGATCTTCCTCCTACTGTGACTTCTCGACAAATAAGGATGAGCATATCAGTTTAAATACTGTAAAATACTATTGAAATTTTAAATTTCTCAATCAAAATACACAAAGGATCCACTCATTTTTATGAGTCAAAATCCTGGCATCATAGAAGGTCAGCTTCGAAATAGGCATCGAACCTGCACTTTCTACTCAACCATTTAATCTACAAAAATCAAAATATGGCAATTTGTGATTGTTCAAATGTCCACGCTACACTACTGTAACAAGTTGAAGTGATCTGTACCTTTGGCGAATCTGGATGAGAAAAAAAAAGGATATCGTTGGCCATACTAGGCTCCAGACCAACACAAAACATGCCGGACTCCAACTGGGACTCCAGAGAACAAACCATAGTCCTCCTAGGCTCGAACAACTCCTGGCCGGTCGAAAAGTCCCAATATACACTGGCGATATCTTTCCACACGCATTTGAATGCTGATGGCTGAACCGCAAACAGTTTATCAACTCGTCACGAAGCGAGGGTGAACTCGAACAGCTGCTAAATAGTTCCAATACAAGGATGCGAATGTGAGCAAGTTCACACGAGTCCACGCGGCCCCTTGCATTACGAAACTCGCTTGTACACTTCATAGTAAATGAACATTGCTACAAAACTTTTCCCGCTACCACTCTGCTAATGCAGTATTCCTATTGTAATCTAGCCTACCATCGTAATGGATATAGGCTTCATTGTACTCCTTCCCTCTGACACCTTGCTTAAGAATGTGCTTTTTTTAAGAAGTATTGCCACTGTGAAAAGTTTGAATCAAGTCTAGGCTGCATTTTCATGGAGGGTTACAAGCAGAGTGTTACTACATAATACACCCGAACTGGCAGCCGGGATTATGAAAGTATTCTTCCGCATGGTCCGTTAGTGGCGGCGGACACACGGTCGCAAAGATAAACATACTACGTGTTTAAAACCATGTCTGATCCCCATTAAGCAAGTCTCTACTCCACGTAGAATGCTGAACGAACCAGCGTATAAACTTCGGCACGCTCACACGTTTTGAAAATCCCGTTAACTGGCGACTTCACTTTCACTATTGCCAGGGTTATTACTGCACGTTGTCAGTTTCTCAAGTACCGGCTCTCCACACGAGGTCTCTTGAGCAAGACATCCGCTTCCCTCACTCCTCTATACGCCACGAGTCGATATAAAATATATCGCAGTCGAAGTATAATCACTAGTGACTTAACAGATCTTCTTCTGTTTTTCATACTTGCTTTGTAATAGCTTTCTGCCATGGAAATATGCATACAGACATAAATAACTGCTTACATATAGCGCTAAATATACTTTAATTCGTATTAATCATTCTCAGGTGAATCGATCGATATAATGTTAGACAAAGTCAACATGATTATTATCGATGACCTTCGGGCTTCTCGTCGGAAATACGAGCTCTACCGATCCCTTCTTGATAGCAGGACTTTTGCTTGCTGTAGACCAGCTGTTATGATAGACTTCAGTGGCTAGCTAGAAAGTTACAGGGCGTTCCAAAATACTGTATCCATATCTGTACTTAAGACCTTTAGGAATAATGGTGCATTTTCCCTTTGATACCTTAAATAAAAGTCTCCTCAGCTTTTATTTACACCATTCCAGGTAATCTCGGCATATGTAGCATTATTCAGTCAACACTCAGACTATCTTCTTCACATATCTTTTCAGGTTTTTTGCGTTGAAACGACCTATCGTTTCTCTCCCATTTAGGCTTACTACCTCATAACAATGATTTCCGAACGACCTAGCGATTTTATAGGGTCCGTGTAAGACATAGGAGAACTTGGTGAATTGCTTCTTAGCAACATCTGCTTTTGTCGGTTTCTTGACGAGAATCATCTCGTTTACTCTCATCGGTGGCCGATATCTTTTATTTCTGATCCGTTTATGCCGCTTCTCGGCTGCATCCATCAAGCTTTCTCTAGCTGAATTAATTCTTTCTTGGATTGTAGGCTCCCTGTCCTTAGGCAGAAATCTCACGATCTCTGTCCAGGCTCTTTCTGGCCTCCTATTATGGTGTACAACCATGGGTATGTCGGATAAGCTCTCATGGAATGTGGAATTCATGCAGCTTTCCATGAGTGGGATGAACTTGACCCAGCTCGCATGATCCTCAGGACAGTAAATTCTCGCGAACTTGCTAATTTCTGCCATTACACGTTCCGAGACGTTAGATTCCGGATATCTAACGCTAGAAAACACGTGCTTGACACCAAGTCTAATCATGGCATTCTCAAAATCCATCGAAGTGAATTGAGCTCCGTGATCCGATAGGAGAGTTACAGGTTTTCCCGCCTTTGAAAACACACTATTTTCAAGACGGCTAAGGACTTGGGCTGTAGTGGCCCTCTGCATAGGGTCGAGGGTCACGTATTTTGAAAATACATCGACCGTGACTTGGAGAAACAGGTTTCCCCTAGCCCCCCTTCAGGCAAGGACCGAAGATATCGCAAGCCATTAGCTCTCTCGGCCTTTCAGGAATAATGGCTCGAGGTCTCTCTTTTGATAACGCCGACGGGTGTTTCCCTCGTTGGCACTCCTGGCATGATCTGATGATGGCTGCTATGGTGCCCCGCATCTTGGTCCAGGTGAATGTCTCCAATAACGTTCTGAACGTTTTGTCGACACCCCCAAGGCCAATGGTGCAGTGAGCTAGCCACACCAATCCATTAATCAGTTTAGGAGGGACTACAATTCTAATTTTCGTCCTCTCTCGGTCAATGTATTTACAAACGACGTCATCACACACCAGGAATTTCTCAGAGCGCTTCCTAGTCTGCTCGTAGTCAAGATCGGTATGGTCCATTGCACCTCTCAAAAACCTGTACATATGTCTAGTTGGGGTGTGTCTCTTCTGTGACACCGCTATCTTCTTTAGCTTCTCCAGGGTGAGTTCTTGTTCCCTCTCCAACTGTACAGTGTTAATCTCGATCTTACTAACTGGATTTCTTGAGAGTGCATCCGCGAGCTGATTATCCTTCCAAGGCTGATGCACGATGGTGGCATTGAACTGCTGGAGAAACAATGTCCACCTCGTCAATCTGTCACTGGAAAGGTCGGTTTGCATCATAAACTGAAGCGCTCTGTGATCCGTGATAATGACCACTCGATGTCCTATCAGATACTCCTTCCACTTTTGAAGAGCAGATATGAATGCCAAAGCTTCGAGCTCAGAGGTGAAATAATTCTTTTCGTGTTCCTGCAGCTTTCTGCTGTGGAAGTCCAAATAGTGCTTCCTCCCATCCTCGTCCTTTTGATAGAAGACAGCACTAATACCAATTTTTGAAGCATCAGACTCGATATAAAATAACCGATCAAACTCGGGATATTCCAGCTTAATACAATTTTGGAGCATGAGCTTGGCCCCTTCAAATGCCCTATTCGTATCCTCTGTCCATTTCCATTTATTATTTTTAGTGCCTCATACAATGGGGCCATAGTAGTTGAGTATCCCGGAAAGTGGCTACTCAAGAACTGGCACATACCCAGAAACTCACGGAGCTGCTTCATTTTTACGGGACGAGGAAATCTTGAAATGGCATCTATCTTCTTCAAGTTTGGGTGATACCCAAACTGATCAATTGTATGGCCTAGGAACTTGATAGATTCATGCATGAATTGACACTTACGCATGTTGACCTTAATATTGGCCTCTCTTAAATTCTCAAATAGCTGTTTCAAGTGCACAAGATGTTCTTGAACATTAGCTGAAGAAATTATCAAGTCATCGATATAGCAAATAACGTTACGTTTCACGCTTTCCGTTAATTTGCTATCAAGAGCTCTGATCAAGGCCGGACCGCTATTCACCATTCCAAAAGGAACGCGACAGAAAACATACGTGGTCTGATCAAATAAGAACCCGGTGTATTGCCGGCTATCTTCCTCCAGCTCTACTTGATAGAAGGAAGCGGTTAGGTCTAGGACGCTGAAACACGCTTTACTTTTGAACTTTTTCAAAAGTTCTCTAATTTTTGGTGGACGGTCAGTTTCTAACATGATTCTCGTGTTGATCTTCCTGGCGTCTAAACAAAGCCTCAGTTGTCCGTTCGCTTTCTTTGCCACAGTTATCGGATTCAAATACGAAGAAGCTTGTTTTTTATTATACCATCTCTCTCCATTTCATCTATAATCTCTTTGACCTCATCATGGTATTTTTCTGGGATAGGATAAAGCTTGGCTTGGTAAGGGGATTCATCTATTAGCCTAATCTGGTACTTGAAGTCTCTAATCAAGCCAGGTTTATCATCGAAGATGTCCGCAAATTGACAAATCAAGTCGTCAAATTCTTCTTTCACGTTTTTAAATCCCTCGGCTTTCAATGTATATTGTTACCTCTCTTGCTCGGTTTCTTCAACTAAGTGATCCAGGATTTCCATTCTAGGGATATCTCTATTAATTTCGTTTCCATCCATTTCTTCCATCACTACATCCTCTGTACTTTCTTCCTTGAATCTTATTATTCCTTTGTCCATGTCGATGATTGCCCTAGCTTGTGTAATAAAATCGATCCCTAGTATGACGTCAAAATTAATATTCTTAACGACTATGAAAATATGTTCAGAACTTCTCTCATTGATCCAGAATTTCATTAGAATTTGCACTTTGCATTTCGTAGTTTTATCCTTAAATATCCCACGAATTTTTGTTGGAGATGCTGGAAGAATGGTAAATTGGTTTTCTGGTTTCAATCTCTCGAAACAGTCCTCATCAACTATTGAGATCATAGCACCTGTGTCCATCAAAGCTTTACAGTGTTGTAGACCAATTTGTATATTAATAACGGAAAGTTCAACTACCCTTCCCCTCGGTTTCGTTTCTGGTTCAAATAGAAGATCTTCGTCAGTAGTTTCAAAAATTTCAAAAATCGTGATAACAGAGGAATGCGTGGCAACGTCAGTCATTAATTTCGCCTGGAAATTGGTGGGGTTTTTTCTAGATCCGGAGCTCTTTCTGAACTCCGACCTTCTCTGCTAGTGCTGGGTTGTGACTTATCTGGATTTTCATCCTTTCTTTCCTTCGATTTTCTTCGTCCAACCTCCGTGGACTTATCTTGCCCTCTCTTGAGCATCCCCTGTTTTACTTTCTTATCGGACGCCTCCGTTCGATAATTGTTGTATCTTGAGTACCCTTGATTTTGTCTCTTATCTCTATTGTCACGAGTATCTCTATCATTCCTATTATATCTGTTATCTCGATTATTTTGATCATCTCTGTAATTCCTGTTATAAGCCGTTTCTCGCTGATCATTCCGGTTTCGATCATTATCTCTTCGATAGAAATTTCTCTCCTCGTAGCGACGTTGCCATGGCCTCTCCTAGGCGTCCCTACGTTGGTTTTCCCATCTCCTCTCTTCCTGATGGGTATTTCTAATAGGACCCATTCTATCATCTCTTCTTTGCTCAAAACGATCCGTCTGCTGTGTACGGTTCATCATTACCGCGTTTACAACTTTCGGTTCCTGCCTGGCATTTTTGACTAAGGTAGGTTGCGTCATCATACTCATGTGATCTAATCGACGTAACAAGTCATCTAACGACGTTAAAGACGATACTCCGGAAGAAATAATTGATCTCCTTACTTCCGCAGGCAATTGATGTGAGATAGCTTCAAGAAGTTCTTCTTGGGTTAACGGCGGCTGGAGAAATCGGAGTTTTGCTAACTGACACGCAAAGTACTCAGCATAGCTGGTTGGTCCTGTACTGGAGTACTTGGGTGAATAGACTTCCGATCTCACATTTTGTTGGACCTCGATCGACCAAAATCTTTGTATGAAGGCCTCCGAAAACTGTTCAAAATTGTCAAAAGTGTAACGAAAGGCCCTGAACCATTGTAACGGAGCATCGGTAAGAAACCTTTCCACCATACGTAGCTCACGCTCACGTGGCACATGTGACTCCAAAAAGTAATCTCTTAATGCCCTTACAAATTCGATCGGTGTCATTCCATCCAGATTGCTAAACTTCCTAGGTTTGTCATCAAAGTTTCTTATTATGGTTACATTCGGTGTCTTTTCCATCGATCTCGAAGTATAATCACCCATGCCTACGTTGGGGTTCGGAGAACTAAACGTCTCCCTGCTTGTTCGAATGGGACTCGGATGTTCCATTTGACTGAGTTGAACGTTGGGTTCGTTATTGGGAGATTCCTGCATCATCCTTTCCCTACTATCAGGTACTATCACTTCAGGTTGTTCAACTACAACTCTAAAATCGGACTGTAAAAGTGATCGCAATTGATCTTTTAGCGTATCCAAATTGATATGCCCCTCTAGATTAATTTGCTCGAGACCCTTTCTAATTTCAATAATCCCGGAAGTTTTCTTCTCCCTGACCTCATTTAACTCTATCTTACTTTGGTCGACTTTAGTTTCAACAGTATTAATACGTTTCTCTAAATTGGATATGTTATTAACCTGTGTATTTTGAATTCCATCCATTCTTTTGCTTAGATCTTCCCTAACATTTATTATGTCTTTGCTATTAGTTGCAAGACCAGTGGCAAGTTTGGATTCTAACTTAGATTTCTCAACTTTAAAACATTCCTCATTAATTTTCATGATATCTTTACGAAATGTTACAATATTATCTCTTATGATCCCTTTCAAATCTATGTCAAAATAATCCCTGAGAAGTTTCGTATGATCTGTGACTTGAGCTCGGAGTGTCCCCATTTCACATTTCAACTGCTCCAGGCTATTCTGGGTCTGATTAGTGTCATGGGAAAACTGTAGCTGAAGTGCTTCTAATTTTTTTACTAAGCTCCACCCTTTTTTCAAAGTCTAGTCTAATCTCAACTTGAAACTCTTTACTTGATTTTTCTAGCTCCATTAACTTAACCTCCGTCTGATTTTGACTAGATACGATTTTTCGGACCTCTAACTCTATTTTATTTTGGCTGGATTCAATTTGATTTACATCATTCTGAATATTTTTGACTTGGGACTGAATCTCTTTTTGACTGGATTCTATTAATCCCACATCTGTTCTCAAATCATTGATTTGGGATTGCATAATCCTTACATTAGAGTTAACATCCTTTATTGCTTCCTCAATTCCCTTTTGACTAGTCTGAACATTGTTAAGATCTGTTTGCATTGAAGTTTGACTATTTTGCATTGATGTTTGACTATTTTGCATTGATGTTTGACTAGTTTGGATATTGTTAATGTCAAGTTGCATTCATTCTTGGCCAACCAGTACCAAGCCAACATTAGCTCGTAGTGTACTGATATCTAGTTGTGTTTTTCTATTATCGTCCTGGATATCTTCGATATTAGATTCTACACTGGTAACCTTCTTTACTACCCTTTTAGAACTATCTTTGATAGCCTTCGAGGAGGATTGCATAGTATCAATTTCCCCCCTGATACCCTCAGCAACTGCGTCTTTTATCAATCCCTGATTTTGAATAACAGTTTCGGACATATGGTCTAATGCAGATTTAGTTTGGACCTTAATATTTTCTATGTCCTGATTCAAATTATCCATTTTATTTTGAATAATTTCAAACATCTTCTTAACGTCACCAACAGTCACCATGTTACCTTCAGACATGCTTCACTACACTTCACAAGAAATAAGAATACCACACCAACAAAGCACAGCGAGAACATCTACAAACAACCACCATTTACCATACATGCTCACCTTATTGTCTGGCATTACCTTAAAATAAGCTTATGTCTAAACACGAAAAGCCCAATTTGATTTGGGATCGCCTATATACAAGTGCGTGTTGGTTTATATCCGTGAAGGTCTATGATTCTACCATAATTCAAATTTAAATTTGTTACAAACACTTCTATTTTTAATGATGTCAGCAATGATCATCAGCCGGAAACAAGTAGAACAAATTATTACCAGAGCGTGTGGCCCCACTCCAACACATAAAATACAAAATTTAATGATGGTTGCAACACCACTTGTAAGTCAAGTAGCTCGAGTATCCTCGTAATTGCTTTGTTCCATAGGAATTCCAATAGTTCGTGCCAAAATATTGGTTCACCATTTTTTTATTGCCTTGATTCATGGTCACACAGGAAACACGGTGTTCCAATTCGTGATCTGTGTTACATGATCATAAAACTAACTTCCACTTTGTTCTTTAAGTTTCAATTTTGGCAGAATTATGGCATTCAACTCCCATTTATTCGCTCTGGTATTCCAGTTTTTCGAAGCCCCACGTTGGGCGCCACCTAATGTACCCGTATTACCTACCAATACCTGTTGAATCCCTGGATGAACAGCTGGATCGTAGAACCTGAAAATCCCCGACTATAAAGACCCCCAAGTTCTACCAACAGACACAGGGATAATAGGGCCACTCGAATACCTAACAGGATGTATTAAGACTGACCAAGGCTCAGAGAAAGAAAAGACTAGCTCAAAACACAAGAATTCTTCAAAAGGAAGAAAGAATCTCAAAGGTGTGGTAAACCCTAAAATACCCAGCGATGGCCCCCTTAATACACTCTTCCATCACCTCTATAAAGCATCACGCAATAATTAAAACCAAATAATAAATTAGTTTATTGCAAGAATAAACATGACAAGAAATATAAATTTTGTCGATACCACGACCAATCAAAAATCTTATTAATTATACTGGATTGTCTTTCAACTATGGAATATGGGAAAGGCTTCCAAAGTGAATTACCCATTATCTCAACTAACTTTTAGTTCTTTCAAAAATAAGGTAAAATAATAATAATTTTCGATCCCATAGGATAATCACACACAATAAAAATTATATGAATTGAATAAATTGAATTCATTTCGGTTCATTAACTTAATGAACATCTTACACAAAAATACCCTGATTATAACCAATAATCTTACACGACATTTTCAATAGCAATATATGGTCTTGTTATTTAACGATGAAATTAATATGGCATATTTACAGAATATACAAATTTACACAAAATTCTAGAATAATTTCGATTATTCTCCTCCCACTGACTTAATGTCACGACATTCACTTCTGCTTAAAATTGTTTAATAGTTTCATTTCTAATTTCAGGGTATTTCTGCCGAACAGTTAAGTTAAGCAAAAATTAATCATAGATTCAGCATTAAATAGTTATCGGAGATCCTTGTTAAACATACAAGCTATGGCAAAGTCTTTATAATTTTACTGGAAATTTTGAACTGGATATCCACTCAAGAGTTTTAATAATAATGCTCAGGAAAAATACTAATCTTCACACAGGCATTACTTCACGATAATAACAGCGATAAAGTCACCTATGACAAAATCTTAACCATACTAGGTTAAATACAACGCCTCTCTGGGTTGAAACCACATTCAATCTATTATTGATTGGCACACGTTGCTCAATCTTCAACAAGAAAATTTGCTTCACAAAGCACTGTATCAAAATACTTAAACACAAGAGCATTATTCCTAATACATGCCTCTTAAAATCTAACATGCACCTATAATTGGAGCCTTACTGTTTTAAATCCACAATTATGAAAATCAGCTGTTTATAATAAAAGCCTGAACTCGTGTACAAAAAAAAATAATTTGACTCTGTAACAGGTTATTAATAAAGCCTAGTGGATTCCAGAAATACTCCACCTATTTTTAGAAAACTTGCCTTACATTGATGTATTACAATATTCATAGTTCTTAAACGTATGACTTATAGTAAGTCATCCCTGGGATTATCCTCGCAAATTTGGATGTCGTTCAAACACCCTCTTAATAGGGAAAAACTATTGCACCAAAGGCAATGATTTCAATTTAATCCAGTGTTAACTTCATAAAAGAAGAAAAGTATAACACTCCCAACCACTCAAAACTGAGGTTGTAAAAGCGATTTATAAAAATTAATCCAATCCCAAAATAAGATCTTCCCTGAATTTCCCGAACGCGAAAATGTCGGTGGATTAGTCCTACAGCATGGATATAGGTTAACTACAGAGGCTAAGCGACTAATGACCCATTAGTCAATCCACTTCAAAAATCACGCTCAGAAAATACAAGTTAAATCTGTTAATAGACTGAAAAAAATAGTCTAAAGACTCGAAGTAACATTCATAATAACAGGATCCGAAAACTTCCTAATATCGTTATAATAATACGGAAAGAAAAATTCTCCTCAAAGAATAAGATAATCCAAGCGAAAGTGCTTAAAGAACAATGCACTAGAATATGTAAAACTCAGTCAGAGTTCTCAACGCCGCTTTAAAAAAAAATTGCGTTACTAAAATATTCTTACACAAAAATCTGGAGATCTTCCTCCTACTGTGACTTCTCGACAAATAAGGATGAGCATATCAGATTAAATACTGTAAAATACTATTGAAATTTTAAATTTCTCAATCAAAATACACAAAGGATCCACTCATTTTTATGAGTCAAAATCCTGGCATCATAGAAGGTCAGCTTCGAAATAGGCATCGAACCTGCACTTTCTACTCAACCATTTAATCTACAAAAATCAAAATATGGCAATTTGTGATTGTTCAAATGTCCACGCTACACTACTGTAACAAGTTGAAGTGATCTGTACCTTTGGCGAATCTGGATGAGAAAAAAAAGGATATCATTGGCCATACTAGGCTCCAGACCAACACAAAACATGCCGGACTCCAACTGGGTCTCCAGAGAACAAACCATAGTCCTCCTAGGCTCGAACAACTCCTGGCCGGTCGAAAAGTCCCAATATATCCTAGCGATATCTTTCCACACGCATTAGAATGCCGATGGCTGAACCGCAAACAGTTTATCAACTCGTCACGAAGCGAGGGTGAACTCGAACAGCTGCTAAATAGTTCCAATACAAGGATGCGAATGTGAGCAAGTTCACACGAGTCCACGCGGCCCCTTGCATTACGAAACTCGCTTGTACACTTCATAGTAAATGAACGTTGCTACAAAACTGTTCCCGCTACCACTCTGCTAATGCAGTATTCCTATTGTAATCTAGTCTACCATCGTAATGGATATAGGCTTCATTGTACTCCTTCCCTCTGACACCTTGCTTAAGAATGTGCTTTTTTTAAAGAAGTATTGCCACTGTGAAAAGTTTGAATCAAGTCTAGGCTGCATTTTCATGAAGGTTTACAAGCAGAGTGTTACTACATAATACACCCGAACTGGCAGCCGGGATTATGAAAGTATTCTTCCGCATGGTCCGTTAGTGGCGGCGGACACACGGTCGCAAAGATAAACATAATACGTGTTTAAAACCATGTCTGATCCCCATTAAGCAAGTCTCTACTCCACGTAGAATGCTGAACGAACCAGCGTATAAACTTCGGCACGCTCACACGTTTTGAAAATCCCGTTAACTGGCGACTCCACTTTCACTATTGCCAGGGTTATTACTGCACGTTGTCAGTTTCTCAAGTACCGGTTCTCCACACGAGGTCGCTTGAGCAAGACATCCGCTTCCCCCACTCCTCTATACGCCACGAGTCGATATAAAATATATCGCAGTCGAAATATAATCACTAGTGACTTAACAGATCTTCTTCTGTTTTTCATACTTGCTTTGTAATAGCTTTCTGCCATGGAAATATGCATACAAACATAAATAACTGCTTACATATAGCGCTAAATATACTTTAATTCGTATTAATCATTCTCAGGTGAATCGATCGATATAATGTTAGACAAAGTCAACATGATTATTATCGATGACCTTCGGGCTTCTCGTCGGAAATACGAGCTCTACCGATCCCTTCTTGATAGCAGGACTTTTGCTTGCTGTAGACCAGCTGTTATGATAGACTTCAGTGGCTAGCTAGAAAGTTACAGGGCGTTCCAAAATACTGTATCCATATCTGTACTTAAGACCTTTAGGAATAATGGTGCATTTTCCCTTTGATACCTTAAATAAAAGTCTCCTCAGCTTTTATTTACACCATTTCAGGTAATCTCGGCATATGTAGCATTATTCAGTCAACACTCAGACTATCTTCTTCACATATTTTTTCAGGTTTTTTGCGTTGAAACGACCTATCGTTTCTCTTCCATTTAGGCTTACTACCTCATAACAATGATTTCCGAACGACCTAGCGATTTTATAGGGTCCGTGTAAGACATAGGAGAACTTGGTGAATTGCTTCTTAGCAACATCTGCTTTTGTCGGTTTCTTGACGAGAATCATCTCGTTTACTCTCATCGGTGGCCGATATCTTTTATTTCTGATCCGTTTATGCCGCTTCTCGGCTGCATCCATCAAGCTTTCTCTAGCTGAATTAATTCTTTCTTGGACTGTAGGCTCCCTGTCCTTAGGCAGAAATCTCACGATCTCTGTCCAGGCTCTTTCTGGCCTCCTATTATGGTGTACAACCATGGGTATGTCGGATAAGCTCTCATGGAATGTGGAATTCATGCAGCTTTCCATGAGTGGGATGAACTTGACCCAGCTCGCATGATCCTCAGGACAGTAAATTCTCGCGAACTTGCTAATTTCTGCCATTACACGTTCCGAGACGTTAGATTCCGGATATCTAACGCTAGAAAACACGTGCTTGACACCAAGTCTAATCATGGCATTCTCAAAATCCATCGAAGTGAATTGAGCTCCGTGATCCGATAGGAGAGTTACAGGTTTTCCCGCCTTTGTAAACACACTATTTTCAAGACGGCTAAGGACTTGGGCTGTAGTGGCCCTCTGCATAGGGTCGAGGGTCACGTATTTTGAAAATACATCGACCGTGACTTGGAGAAACAGGTTTCCCCTAGCCCCCCTTCAGGCAAGGACCGAAGATATCGCAAGCCATTAGCTCTCTCGGCCTTTCAGGAATAATGGCTCGAGGTCTCTCTTTTGATAACGCCGACGGGTGTTTCCCTCGTTGGCACTCCTGGCATGATCTGATGATGGCTGCTATGGTGCCCCGCAACTTGGTCCAGGTGAATGTCTCCAATAACGTTCTGAACGTTTTGTCGACACCCCCAAGGCCAATAGTGCAGTGAGCTAGCCACACCAATCCATTAATCAGTTTAGGAGGGACTACAATTCTAATTTTCGTCCTCTCTCGGTCAATGTATTTACAAACGACGTCATCACACACCAGGAATTTCTCAGAGCGCTTCCTAGTCTGCTCGTAGTCAAGATCGGTATGGTCCATTGCACCTCTCAAAAACCTGTACATATGTCTAGTTGGGGTGTGTCTCTTCTGTGACACCGCTTTCTTCTTTAGCTTCTCCAGAGTGAGTTCTTGTTCCCTCTCCAACTGTACAGTGTTAATCTCGATCTTACTAACTGGATTTCTTGAGAGTGCATCCGCGAGCAGATTATCCTTTCCAGGCTGATGCACGATGGTGGCATTGAACTGCTGGAGAAACAATGTCCACCTCGTCAATCTGTCACTGGAAAGGTCGGTTTGCATCATAAACTGAAGGGCTCTGTGATCCGTGATAATGAACACTCGATGTCCTATCAGAAACTCCTTCCACTTTTGAAGAGCAGATATGAATGCCAAAGCTTCGAGCTCAGAGGTGAAATAATTATTTTCGTGTTCCTGCAGCTTTCTGCTGTGGAAGTCCAAATAGTGCTTCCTCCCATCCTCGTCCTTTTGATAGAGGACAGCACTAACACCAATTTTTGAAGCATCAGACTCGATATAAAATAACCGATCAAACTCGGGATATTCCAGCTTAATACAATTTTGGAGCATGAGCTTGGCCTCTTCAAATGCCCTATTCGTATCCTCTGTCCATTTCCATTTATTTTCTTTAGTGCCTCATACAATGGGGCCATAGTAGTTGAGTATCCCGGAAAGTGGCTACTCAAGAACTGGCACATACCCAGAAACTCACGGAGCTGCTTCACTTTTACGGGACGAGGAAATCTTGAAATGGCATCTATCTTCTTCAAGTTTGGGTGATACCCAAACTGATCAATTGTATGGCCTAGGAACTTGATAGATTCATGCATGAATTGACACTTATGCATGTTGACCTTAATATTGGCCTCTCTTAAATTCTCAAATAGCTGTTTCAAGTGCACAAGATGTTCTTGAACATTAGCTGAAGAAATTATCAAGTCATCGATATAGCAAATAACGTTACGTTTCACGCTTTCCGTTAATTTGCTATCAAGAGCTCCGATCAAGGCCGGACCGCTATTCACCATTCCAAAAGGAACGCGACAGAAAACATACGTGGTCTGATCAAATAAGAACCCGGTGTATTGCCGGCTATCTTCCTCCAGCTCTACTTGATAGAAGGAAGCGGTTAGGTCAACCGTATAGATGGCGGCCAGCGGGTATGTAGCAGTTAGAGTGCTCCAACTTTTCCTCGTGTTCTACCTAGTAAAAAGCTCAGTGGGTGCCTCGAAAAAGATCCTCGATCATTCTTTAACAATTGAAGACTCGTGTGTGAACTCGGACCTGAAGGAACACCTCATGGTAGTTTGTAAACTCAATATATCTTCTCTCACATGGTGCGGAAGCGAGGGGCTGATAGTCACAGCAGCAGGCAGAGGGCGCCCAGCACTGCGCGGGGTTGCCAGACCGCCCGCTACATTATTACATCTCGTGGTGCTGTCTGTGGCTCTCAGTGGAGATGTGGAGATGAACCCAGGGCCGAATAAGGTGTGTATAATTTGTGATTCGAAGGGTCGTGTGAATCAGTTATTTGTGACATGTACATCTTGCCACTCTCAAGCGCACAGAACTTGTGCAAAAATCAGTGCTTCAAAACACAAAATAATCACCTCTGGGAAACAATCGTGGCTGTGTTGGAACTGTTCTTTACCTCAGTTCTCTAACTCATTTTTAATACATCGACACAGAGTGCAAATAGTGTAGATAGTGACGTAACACCCTCGGATAGCAAAGCATTGTCCATTTTTTCCTTCAATGCTCGAAGTGTAACATGTCCCTCCAAACAACCGGACCTGCGTTCTTGTCTCACAGCACTTAATCCGTCAATTGTGTGTTCAGGGGAGACATGGCTGAAAAAATCCACTAACGACCCAGAAATATTTCCGGTAACATACACCATGTTCCGCAAAGATCGAACCTGGACATCAGGGGGAGGGGTACTAATAGCCATGAAACCTGAGTTAAGGCCTGTTCGCCAACGGGAGCTTGAAACTGATACTGAGGCTGTGTGGGTGGAATTCACGTGTGCAAACAATACATTTCTAATAGGCTCTGTATACCGTGCTCCAAATTCAACTCGGCACATCAATGATGAACTATTGGAGTCCCTCCGTCGTGTACAATACATCCAGCACAAATACAAGGCCATTTACATAACAGGCGATTTTAATTTAGAAATAGACTGGCAAAACTCTCCTCCCACTCCCAAGGATCCCATTGCTAATGAATTCCTTACCGCATTCTACGATTTATTCCTTGACCAATTAATAACCGAAGCAACTCGAATCACACAAACTACACGCTCCACAATAGACCTATTCCTCACAAGCCTTCCTTCCTCCGTACAGAAAGCTGAAGTCATACCCGGTTTCAGTGATCACGCAGCCATCTTTACCACATTGCATTACAACAAACCACGCAGCAAGAGCACAGTGAGGACAGTATACAATTACAAAAAGGCAGACTGGAAACTGCTATCATCTTTATTCCTCAAACACCTTCCCACCCCATGTATTCTGGACACCAGCGACATCAACTCAGTGTGGCACGCCTGGCGAAATTGTTTCTTTGAATGTGTGGATATAGCTATACCGAAAATAACCATTAGTGGGAAGAAAAATTCTCCTTGGGTGACGAAGGAAGTCATTAAAATGATTAGGAAAAGGAACGTTTTATACAAGAAATGGAAAAGTTGCTCAACCGACATCATGTGGGAAAAATACAAGAACATCAGGAACCAAACAAAGAAATTAATTCGCGAAACATACGACAATTATATTCACAAAATAAGCAGCACCAGTGAAATGTGGAAATTTTTGTCCAGAAGACGCGGCACCGCTGCGCCAGCCTCATTTCACTGTAACGGTAAATTCCTAAGTGCACCCCAAGATATTGCAACAGCGTTCAGTGACAGTTTCAAGCAGAACTTTTCTAAGCCGGGTATGACCATGAACCTGCTTCTGCCAAGGTCATCACTTCCACCCCTCCCACTCTCCAACCTGTACTTCACAACAACTGAGGTGATTCAGAGCCTACGGAAGATTAGACCACATGCGGCGACCGGCCCAGATGATGTTCCCGGACGGATCCTGCTGCAGTGTACGGAAGCATTAGCGCCCTCTCTGTGTGCGTTATTCAACCTGTCTATCAACCAAGGTTCTGTTCCGTGTGAGTGGAAATGTGCTAACGTGGTGCCAATATATAAGCAAGGTGACAGAGAAGATGTTGCAAATTACAGACCGGTGTGTCTAACATCTATAATTTGTAAATGTATGGAGCGGCTAGTAGCAAACAGTGTGCTGGAATTCCTACGGGAGAACAATCTGCTCGATCCAAATCAGCACGGTTTTCTTCCGGGTCGTTCTTGCACTACTCTATTGACAAAAGTCATTGATGAGTTTCAGTTCTACTTGAATCAGCCAGAAGTGAAACAAGTGGACTGTATTGCACTGGATTGGGCTAAGGTCTTCGATCAAGTGTCTCATGAAAGACTTTTGTTAAAGCTACAGCAGCTTAACATACGGGGTAGCTTACATGCATGGGTGAGGTCATTCCTAGAGGGTCGAACACGGTGTGTGGTGTACGGAGGAGCTCGATCGCAGGCTGCTCAAGTTACTTCTGGAGTGATTCAGGGCTCTGTGATCGGACCTCTTCTCTTCACTATATATGTGCTCGATCTTCCTGGTTGTGTCACCTCATCAATGTCACTATATGCAGATGACACCGTGCTATACAGGGGCATTAAATGTGAAGAAGATTCCCTCTGTCTTAAATCAGATCTGGACAACTTATCGCTGTGGTGTTCTGTGAATAATTTAAATATAAATGTACAAAAATGTAAATACATAAGAATAACCAGGTCACAAAAACCCATTGAGAATGAATACAAAATTATGAACAGTGTCATCCCACAGTGCACAAACTTAAAGCTATTAGGGGTAACAATCTCCGACACCCTGAATTGGAACATTCAAAGTGAAGTGGCAAGATGTAAGGCCACCAAAGTTCTGGGTTTCTTGTACAGAAACATGAGAGGTTGTAAACCTAGAGCCTTCAGGATGGCTTACACATGCATGGTCCGTCCAATATTAACGTACGGCTTACCTGCCTGGCATCCCACTACAGCGGAAAACATGAACAAGCTCCAGCGTGTACAGCGCCGCGCAGAGAGGCTAATAGATCGTTATTCCCCTTCCCCTTTGTCAAAATTTCCATCTATAGAGGCAACAGCCAAACAAATTGATCTAATTTTTCTTAAAAAATCCCTTACAAGTTCCATTAATATTGACCCTTTTTGCCGACTGTCATTGGCATATCGCTCAGTTCGGAGAGGACGAGGTGTAACCCTCGTTCCGCCCTTCGCACGTAGCAATGCTTACCTGACAGGTTTCTACGGCCGCTCTGCACGGTTATGGAACGCGCTGCCAGGGGATGCCAAGATCTTGCCTCTTCGGAAATTCAAGCCGTACGTAAAAAGGTACATTGTATAAATAAACGTATGTATGAGTGATTGATTGTCTCGCTGAATGAATGAATGAATATCTGAATGGAATGAATGAATGAATGTATCGAGTGATTGAGGTTATGAAAGTGCGTGCGTGAGAGAGTGAGTGAACAGGAAAATGTACTATGTCAATATTCTAAATATGTAAATACTGCAAATATCTTTGTAAAACTTGTAAATATTGTTAAAACAAATGTAGATGTAAGCTGTGCCTGTGGAGCATGAAATATGTAAGTGTGGCTTGCCCTTTTTCACTAGGCCTTCCATACTTCGTGTACGATTTATGGTAAATAAATAATAATAATAATAATAAAGGTCTAGGACGCTGAAACACGCTATACTTTTGAACTTTTTCAAAAGTTCTCTAATTTTTGGTGGACGGTCAGTTTCTAACATGATTCTCGTGTTGATCTTCCTGGCGTCTAAACAAAGCCTCAGTTGTCCGTTCGCTTACTTTACCACAGTTATCGGATTCAAATACGAAGAAGCTTGTTTTTCATTATACCATCTCTCTCCATTTTATATATAATTTCTTTGACCTCATCATGGTATTTTTCTGGGATAGGATAAAGCTTGGCTTGGTAAGGGGATTCATCTATTAGCCTAATCTGGTACTTGAAGTCTCTAATCAAGCCAGGTTTATCATCGAAGATGTCCGCAAATTGACAAATCAAGTCGTCAAATTCTTCTTCCACGTTTTTAAATCCCTCGGCTTTCAATGTATATTGTTCCCTCTCTTGCTCGGTTTCTTCAACTAAGTGATCCAGGATTTCCATTCTAGGGATATCTCTATTAATTTCGTTTCCATCCATTTCTTCCATCACTACATCCTCTGTACTTTCTTCCTTGAATCTTATTATTCCTTTGTCCATGTCGATGATTGCCCTAGCTTGTGTAATAAAATCGATCCCTAGTATGACGTCAAAATTAATATTCTTAACGACTATGAAAATATGTTCAGAACTTCTCTCATTGATCCAGAATTTCATTAGAATTTGCACTTTGCATTTCGTAGTTTTATCCTTAAATATCCCACGAATTTTTGTTGGAGATGCTGGAAGAATGGTAAATTGGTTTTCTGGTTTCAATCTCTCGAAACAGTCCTCATCAACTATTGAGATCATAGCACCTGTGTCCATCAAAGCTTTACAGTGTTGTAGACCAATTTGTATATTAATAACGGAAAGTTCAACTACCCTTCCCCTCGGTTTCGTTTCTGGTTCAAATAGAAGATCTTCGTCAGTAGTTTCAAAAATTTCAAAAATCGTGATAACAGAGGAATGCGTGGCAACGTCAGTCATTAATTTCGCCTGGAAATTGGTGGTTTTATTTATAGATCCGGAGCACTTTCTGAACTCCGACCTTCTCTGCTAGTGCTGGGTTGTGACTTATCTGGATTTTCATCCTTTCTTTCCTTCGATTTTCTTCGTCCAACCTCCGTGGACTTATCTCGCCCTCTCTTGAGCATCCCCTGTTGCACTTTCTTATCAGACGCCTCCGTTCGATAATTGTTGTATCTTGAGTACCCTTGATTTTGTCTCTTATCTCTATTGTCACGAGTATCTCTATCATTCCTATTATATCTGTTATCTCGATTATTTTGATCATCTCTGTAATTCCTGTTATAAGCCGTTTCTCGCTGATCATTCCGGTTTCGATCATTATCTCTTCGATAGAAATTTCTCTCCTCGTAGCGACGTTGCCATGGCCTCTCCTGGGCGTCCCTACGTTGATTTTACCATCTCCTCTCTTCCTGATGGGTATTTCTAATAGGACCCATTCTATCATCTCTTCTTTGCTCAAAACGATCCGTCTGCTGTGTACGGTTCATCATTACCGCGTTTACAACTTTCGGTTCCTGCCTGGCATTTTTGACTAAGGTAGGTTGCGTCATCATACTCGTGTGATCTAATCGACGTAACAAGTCATCTAACGACGTTAAAGACGATACTCCGGAAGAAATAATTGATCTCCTTACTTCCGCAGGCAATTGATGTGAGATAGCTTCAAGAAGTTCTTCTTGGGTTAACGGCGGCTGGAGAAAACGGAGTTTTGCTAACTGACACGCAAAGTACTCAGCATAGCTGGTTGGTCCTGTACTGGAGTACTTGGGTGAATAGACTTCCGATCTCACATTTTGTTGGACCTCGATCGACCAAAATCTTTGTATGAAGGCCTCCGAAAACTGTTCAAAATTGTCAAAAGTGTAACGAAAGGCCCTGAACCATTGTAACGGAGCATCGGTAAGAAACCTTTCCACCATACGTAGCTCACGCTCACGTGGCACATGTGACTCCAAAAAGTAATCTCTTAATGCCCTTACAAATTCGATCGGTGTCATTCCATCCAGATTGCTAAACTTCCTAGGTTTGTCATCAAAGTTTCTTATTATGGTTACATTCGGTGTCTTTTCCATCGATCTCGAAGTATAATCACTTATGCCTACGTTGGGGTTCGGAGAACTAAACGTCTCCCTGCTTGTTCGAATGGGACTCGGATGTTCCATTTGACTGAGTTGAACGTTGGGTTCGTTATTGGGAGATTCCTGCATCATCCTTTCCCTACTATCAGGTACTATCACTTCAGGTTGTTAACTACAACTCTAAAATCGGACTGTAAAAGTGATCGCAATTGATCTTTTAGCGTATCCAAATTGATATGCCCCTCTAGATTAATTTGCTCGAGACCCTTTCTAATTTCATTAATCCCGGAAGTTTTCTTCTCCCTGGCCTCATTTAACTCTATCTTACTTTGGTCGACTTTAGTTTCAACAGTATTAATACGTTTCTCTAAATCGGATATGTTATTAACCTGTGTATTTTGAATTCCATCCATTCTTTTGCTTAGATCTTCCCTAACATTTATTATGTCTTTGCTATTAGTTGCAAGACCAGTGGCAAGTTTGGATTCTAACTTAGATTTCTCAACTTTAAAACATTCCTCATTAATTTTCATGATATCTTTACGAAATGTTACAATATTATCTCTTATGATCCCTTTCAAATCTATGTCAAAATAATCCCTGAGAAGTTTCGTATGATCTGTGACTTGAGCTCGGAGTGTCCCCATTTTACATTTCAACTGCTCCAGGCTATTCTGGGTCTGATTAGTGTCATGGGAAAACTGTAGCTGAAGTGCTTCTAATTTTTTTACTAAGCTCCACACTTTTTTCAAAGTCTAGTCTAATCTCAACTTGAAACTCTTTACTTGATTTTTCTAGCTCCATTAACTTAACCTCCGTCTGATTTTGACTAGATTCGATTTTTCGGACCTCTAACTCCATTTTATTTTGGCTGGATTCAATTTGATTTACATCATTCTGAATATTTTTGACTTGGGACTGAATCTCTTTTTGACTGGATTCTATTAATCCCACATCTGTTCTTAAATCATTGATTTGGGATTGCATAATCCTTACATTAGAGTTAACATCCTTTACTGTTTCCTCAATTCCCTTTTGACTAGTCTGAACATTGTTAAGATCTGTTTGCATTGAAGTTTGACTATTTTGCATTGATGTTTGACTATTTTGCATTGATGTTTGACTAGTTTGGATATTGTTAATGTCAAGTTGCATTCTTTCTTGGCCAACCAGTACCAAGCCAACATTAGCTCGTAGTGTACTGATATCTAGTTGTGTTTTTCTATTATCGTCCTGGATATCTTCGATATTAGATTCTACACTGGTAACCTTCTTTACTACCCTTTTAGAACTATCTTTGATAGCCTTCGAGGAGGATTGCATAGTATCAATTTCCCCCCTGATACCCTCAGCAACTGCGTCTTTTATCAATCCCTGATTTTGAATAACAGTTTCGGACATATGGTCTAATGCAGATTTAGTTTGGACCTTAATATTTTCTATGTCCTGATTCAAATTATCCATTTTATTTTGAATAATTTCAAACATCTTCTTAACGTCACCAACAGTCACCATGTTACCTTCAGACATGCTTCACTACACTTCACAAGAAATAAGAATACCACACCAACAAAGCACAGCGAGAACATCTACAAACAACCACCATTTACCATACATGCTCACCTTATTGTCTGGCATTACCTTAAAATAAGCTTATGTCTAAACACGAAAAGCCCAATTTGATTTGGGATCGCCTATATACAAGTGCGTGTTGGTTTATATCGGTGAAGGTCTATGATTCTACCATAACTCAAATTTAAATTTGTTACAAACACTTCTATTTTTAATGATGTCAGCAATGATCATCAGCCGGAAACAAGTAGAACAAATTATTACCAGAGCGTGTGGCACCACTCCAACACATAAAATACAAAATTTAATAATGGTTGCAACACCACTTGTAAGTCAAGTAGCTCGAGTATCCTCGTAATTGCTTTGTTCCATAGGAATTCCAATAGTTCTTGCCAAAATATTGGTTCACCATTATTGTATTGCCTTGATTCATGGTCACACAGGAAACACGGTGTTCCAATTCATGATCTGTGTTACATGATCATAAAACTAACTTCCACTTTGTTCTTTCAGTTTCAATTTTGGCAGAATTATGGCATTCAACTTCCTTTTATTCGCTCTGGTATTCCAGTTTTTCGAATCCCCACGTTGGGCGCCACCTAATGTACCCGTATTACCTACCAATACCTGTTGAATCCCTGGATGAACAGCTGGATCGTAGAACCTGAAAATCCCCGACTATAAAGACCCCCAAGTTCTACCAACAGACACAGGGATAATAGGGCCACTCGAATACCTAACAGGATGTATTAAGACTGACCAAGGCTCAGAGAAAGAAAAGACTAGCTCAAAACACAAGAATTCTTCAAAAGGAAGAAAGAATCTCAAAGGTGTGGTAAACCCTAAAGTACCCAGCGATGGCCCCCTTAATACACTCTTCCATCACCTCTATAAAGCATCACTCAATAATTAAAACCAAATAATAAATTAGTTTATTGCAAGAATAAACATGACAAGAAATATAAATTTTGTCGATACCACGACCAATCAAAAATCTTATTAATTATACTGGATTGTCTTTCAACTATGGAATATGGGAAAGGCTTCCAAAGTGTATTACCCATTATCTCAACTAACTTTTAGTTCTTTCAAAAATAAGGTAAAATAATAATAATTTTCGATCCCATAGGATAAGCACACACAATAAAAATTATATGAATTGAATAAATTGGATTCATTTCGGTTCATTAACTTAATGAACATCTTACACAAAAATACCCTGATTATAACCAATAATCTTACACGTCATTTTCAATAGCATTATATGGTCTTGTTATTTAACGATGAAATTAATATGGCATATTTACAGAATATACAAATTTACACAAAATTCTAGAATAATTTCGATTATTCTCCTCCCACTGACTTAATGTCACGACATTCACTTCTGCTTAAAATTGTTTAATAGTTTCATTTCTAATTTCAGGGTATTTCTGCCGAACAGTTAAGTTAAGCAAAAATTAATCATAGATTCAGCATTAAATAGTTATCGGAGATCCTTGTTAAACATACATGCTATGGCAAAGTCATTATAATTTTACTGGACATTTTGAACTGGATATCCACTCAAGAGTTTTAATAATAATGCTCAGGAAAAATACTAATCTTCACACAGGCATTACTTCACGATAATAACAGCGATAAAGTCACCTATGACAAAATCTTAACCATACTAGGTTAAATACAACGCCTCTCTGGGTTGAAACCACATTCAATCTATTCTTGATTGGCACACGTTGCTCAATCTTCAACAAGAAAATTTGCTTCTCAGAGCACTGTATCAAAATACTTAAACACAAGAGCATTATTCCTAATACATGCCTCTTAAAATCTAACATGCACCTATAATTGGAGCCTTACTGTTTTAAATCCACAATTATGAAAATCAGCTGTTTATAATAAAAGCCTGAACTCGTGCTCAAAAAATAATAATTTGACTCTGTAACAGGTTAATAATAAAGCCTAGTGGATTCCAGAAATACTCCACCTATTTTTAGAAAACTTGCCTTACATTGATGTATTACAATATTCATAGTTCTTAAAAGTATGACTTATAGTAAGTCATCCCTGGGATTATCCTCGCAAATTTGGATGTCGTTCAAATACCCTGTTAATAGAGAAAAACTATTGCACCAAAGGCAATGATATCAATTTAATCCAGTGTTAACTTCATAAAAGAAGAAAAGTATAACACTCCCAACCACTCAAAACTGAGGTTGTAAAAGCGATTTATAAAAATTAATCCAATCCCAAAATAAGATCTTCCCTGAATTTCCCGAACGCGAAAATGTCGGTGGATTAGTCCTACAGCATGGATATAGGTTAACTACAGAGGCTAAGCGACTAATGACCCATTAGTCAATCCACTTCAAAAATCACGCTCAGAAAATACAAGTTAAATCTGTTAATAGACTGAAAAAAAATAGTCTAAAGACTCGAAGTAACATTCATAATAACAGGATCCGAAAACTTCCTAATATCGTTATAATAATACGGAAAGAAAAATTCTCCTCAAAGAATAAGATAATCCAAGCGAAAGTGCTTAAAGAACAATGCACTAGAATATGTAAAACTCAGTCAGAGTTCTCAACGCCGCTTTTAAAAAAATTGCGTTACTAAAATATTCTTACACAAAAATCTGGAGATCTTCCTCCTACTGTGACTTCTCGACAAATAAGGATGAGCATATCAGTTTAAATACTGTAAAATACTATTGAAATTTTAAATTTCTCAATCAAAATACACAAAGGATCCACTCATTTTTATGAGTCAAAATCCTGGCATCATAGAAGGTCAGCTTCGAAATAGGCATCGAACCTGCACTTTCTACTCAACCATTTAATCTACAAAAATCAAAATATGGCAATTTGTGATTGTTCAAATGTCCACGCTACACTACTGTAACAAGTTGAAGTGATCTGTACCTTTGGCGAATCTGGATGAGAAAAAAAAGGATATCATTGGCCATACTAGGCTCCAGACCAACACAAAACATGCCGGACTCCAACTGGGTCTCCAGAGAACAAACCATAGTCCTCCTAGGCTCGAACAACTCCTGGCCGGTCGAAAAGTCCCAATATATCCTGGCGATATCTTTCCACACGCATTAGAATGCCGATGGCTGAACCGCAAACAGTTTATCAACTCGTCACGAAGCGAGAGTGAACTCGAACAGCTGCTAAATAGTTCCAATACAAGGATGCGAATGTGAGCAAGTTCACACGAGTCCACGCGGCCCCTTGCATTACGAAACTCGCTTGTACACTTCATAGTAAATGAACGTTGCTACAAAACTGTTCCCTCTACCACTCTGCTAATGCAGTATTCCTATTGTAATCTAGCCTACCATCGTAATGGATATAGGCTTCATTGTACTCCTTCCCTCTGACACCTTGCTTAAGAATGTGCTTTTTTTAAAGATGTATTGCCACTGTGAAAAGTTTGAATCAAGTCTAGGCTGCATTTTCATGAAGGTTTACAAGCAGAGTGTTACTACATAATACACCCGAACTGGCAGCCGGGATTAAGAAAGTATTCTTCCGCATGGTCCGTTAGTGGCGGCGGACACACGGTCGCATAGATAAACATAATACATGTTTAAAACCATGTCTGATCCCCATTAAGCAAGTCTCTACTCCACGTAGAATGCTGAACGAACCAGCGTATAAACTTCGGCACGCTCACACGTTTTGAAAATCCCGTTAACTGGCGACTTCACTTTCACTATTGCCAGGGTTATTACTGCACGTTGTCAGTTTCTCAAGTACCGGCTCTCCACACGAGGTCGCTTGAGCAAGACATCCGCTTTCCCCACTCCTCTATACGCCACGAGTCGATATAAAATATATCACAATCGAAGTATAATCACTAGTGACTTAACAGATCTTCTTCTGTTTTTCATACTTGCTTTGTAATAGCTTTCTGACATGGAAATATGCATACAGACATAAATAACTGCTTACATATAGCGCTAAATATACTTTAATTCTTATTAATCATTCTCAGGTGAATCGATCGATATAATGTTAGACAAAGTCAACATGATTATTATCGATGACCTTCGGGCTTCACGTCGGAAATACGAGCTCTACCGATCCCTTCTTGATAGCAGGACTTTTGCTTGCTGTAGACCAGCTGTTATGATAGACTTCAGTGGCTAGCTAGAAAGTTACAGGGCGTTCCAAAATACTGTATCCATATCTGTACTTAAGACCTTTAGGAATAATGGTGCAGTACCTCCGGTGTGGGTGAAAAACTGCCCTCGCGCGCCCTGCACGTGTGTTAAAGTGATATAGTGGAGAGAAAGAATGAAATAAATGTCGCAGGGTGTAATTTAAGGGTTAAATTTTAGTAGTGTTTTATTGTGGGGAAGAAATACGACATTTTTACAAGTGGGAGTTTAAAAGAATAGAAAGGAAAAAACAACGTGTAACATAAAATAATCCATATACCCTCATATCTTCGCAATTTTTATCTAAATAATATCAACAATTTTAAATATTTTCCAGAAAAATTTTCATGCTATCATACCATTTGTAAGTATTAAAAATAAAACAAAACTCTATTAATTAGACCAATATTCTATAAAAACAAACCCAAATTCTCTTAATTATATTAATATTCTATGAAAACAAAAACAAATTCTCTTAATTATATTAATATGCTATAAAAACAAAACAAAATTCTCTTAATTATATTAATATTCCGTAACTACTGCCGTTGCGCAACTATATCACTGTTAATATTAATTTCTATGTTCGTTAACACTACGTCGAGTGCACTCTAACTTAATATCTAAGCATAAACTATTACCTATGACCTGCAGGTTATATATTACTCGTCTATAATATTGCTATTGCATGACTCGCTCCCTGTGGGCGAGCGAAGTCATCTTGGCTGCACAACTCGTCCTTTACAGAAATAGGCGCGAGTTGTGTGGCCGTAGTGCACCTCTCATTATAGGTGTCAAATTATTTGTTGATCCGATCTCCAGTGGAGGATATCCCACAGGTATGTTAGGATATAAAAAATGGGTATAACGGACTCTATGCGTAGGGGAGACAGGCTAGGTACTTCCCCTAACACAGGCGCTTGCCCGCCCTAACACGTCACCAGTATGACCTCTCGTTTCTTTATTCTTTCTTACTCATTATTTCCTATAACTTCACTTTACTTTATTCCTATTCATTTCTGCCCTACATCATTGCTCTACCATTTCCTCTATTCAATATTGTCTATGCCTTTTTAATTCATTGCGCTATTGGCCCTTCCATTGAAGGACACCTATGTGAACGGTATGGACCGTTCCTATATATATCATCGTCCCTGTCCTTGAAGGACATCTCGTGAACGGTGTGGACCGTTCCTATATCCTATCGTCCCTTCCTTGAAGGACATCTCGTGAACGGTGCGGACCGTTCCTATATCCTATCGTCCCTTCCTTGAAGGACATCTCGTGAACGGTATTGACCGTTCCTATCGGGCTTACGCATTTTCGTAAGACCGCATTTGGTATATCTCCACTGTGGTTCGGATGTGCGCCTGGAAATATGTATTATGTGGGGGGGGGGACTGTGTATTGGCCGTGTGAGTGTGAAATGTGGGGGCGGGAAATTTGTGTGGTATAAAAAACATATTGTTAATGCATTCAATTCGTAGCCATCTGTGGGGATCCATAATACACATATAAAACATCATATTAGAGGGTATCTACCCTCGTCCTTTGTGTGGTGAACTTGTGGAGGCATATAGAGAAACAGTACCTTTATCAAATAAATCACATATTATCACTGTCATTATTAATTTCGGCGAGCGCCCAAAATGGAGCTACTCCCGATGCATGTGCGCAAAGTGTGCACCACCATGTGCGCTGTGTCCGGTGTCAGCGCCTCAGGTTTTCAACCTGCGCTGAAAAGTAAATACATATTTATGATTATAAAGCATAGATTTCAAATTATTATTGGCCATTTGTTATGTACTTTCTTTATACCTTTGTATACCTCACTATTTGGTTTATACCTTATTCCTTATTTTCTATACCTTCGCATTTCCTTACTCTTATTCATCTTTCTCCTAAATTTTTGTACTACTTCAACCTTTATTCCTTATCGGCTATATATTTGTATTTCTTAATTCCTTCTTACTCATTATTTCTTATAACTTCACCTTACTTTATTCCTATTCTTTCTTTCCTATATCATTGTGCTCCTTTATCCTTTATTTCTTTATGGCTATATCTTTGAATATCATTATTCCTGCTTTCTCACTTTTTCCTATAACTTCACTTTACTTTACTCCTATTCTGTCCTATATCATTGTGCTACTTCATTCTTCGTTCATCATTGTATTCACCTTTGTATTTCTTTATTCTTTCTTACTCATTATTTCCTATAACTTCACTTTACTTTATTCCTATTCATTTCTGTCCTACATCATTGCTCTACCATTTCCTCTATTCAATATTGTCTATGCCTTTTTAATTCATTGCGCTATTGGCCCTTCCATTGAAGGACACCTATGTGAACGGTATGGACCGTTCCTATATATATCATCGTCCCTGTCCTTGAAGGACATCTCGTGAACGGTGTGGACCGTTCCTATATCCTATCGTCCCTTCCTTGAAGGACATCTCGTGAACGGTGCGGACCGTTCCTATATCCTATCGTCCCTTCCTTGAAGGACATCTCGTGAACGGTATTGACCGTTCCTATCGGGCTTACGCATTTTCGTAAGACCGCATTTGGTATATCTCCACTGTGGTTCGGATGTGCGCCTGGAAATATGTATTATGTGGGGGGACTGTGTATTGGCCGTGTGAGTGTGAAATGTGGGGGCGGTAAATTTGTGTGGTATAAAAAAACATGTTGTTAATGCATTCAATTCGTAGCCATCTGTGGGGATCCATAATACACATATAAAACATCATATTAGAGGGTATCTACCCTCGTCCTTTGTGTGGTGAACCTGTGGAGGCATATAGAGAAACAGTACCTTTATCAAATAAATCACATATTATCACTGTCATTATTAATTTCGGCGAGTGCCCAAAATGGAGCTACTCCCGATGCATGTGCGCAAAGTGTGCACCACCATGTGCGCTGTGTCCGGTGTCAGCGCCTCAGGTTTTCAACCTGCGCTGAAAAGTAAATACATATTTATGATTTAAAGCATAGATTTCAAATTATTATTGGCCATTTGTTATGTACTTTCTTTATACCTTTGTATACCTCACTATTTGGTTTATACCTTATTCCTTATTTTCTATACCTTCGCATTTCCTTATTCTTATTCATCTTTCTCCTAAATCTTTGTACTACTTCAACCTTTATTCCTTATCGGCTATATATTTGTATTTCTTAATTCCTTCTTACTCATTATTTCTTATAACTTCACCTTACTTTATTCCTATTCTTTCTTTCCTATATCATTGTGCTCCTTTATCCTTTATTTCTTTATGGCTATATCTTTGAATATCATTATTCCTGCTTTCTCACTTTTTCCTATAACTTCACTTTACTTTACTCCTATTCTGTCCTATATCATTGTGCTACTTTATTCTTCGTTCATCATTGTATTCACCTTTGTATTTCTTTATTCTTTCTTACTCATTATTTCCTATAACTTCACTTTACTTTATTCCTATTCATTTCTGTCCTACATCATTGCTCTACCATTTCCTCTATTCAATATTGTCTATGCCTTTTTAATTCATTGCGCTATTGGCCCTTCCATTGAAGGACACCTATGTGAACGGTATGGACCGTTCCTATATATATCATCGTCCCTTCTTTGAAGGACATCTCGTGAACGGTGTGGACCGTTCCTATATCCTATCGTCCCTTCCTTGAAGGACATCTCGTGAACGGTGCGGACCGTTCCTATATCCTATCGTCCCTTCCTTGAAGGACATCTCGTGATCGGTATTGACCGTTCCTATCGGGCTTACGCATTTTCGTAAGACCGCATTTGGCGCTCTTATATTGCCACTTAGGCATATCAATATATTCCTCTCCCTGGGGCACAATAGTAACTTAACTGTAACCTCGGCCAGGGAGAGAATCGTTCATTATTTCATTATCACATCTATATCAATATATTCCTCTCCCTGGGGCACAATAGTAACTTAACTGTAACCTCGGCCAGGGAGAGAATCGTTCATTATTTCATTATTTCATATCAGTATTCTATCATTTCATTGTTATATTCTGTCATTATTCCCTTATTTCATTGTAGCCTTTCATTATTATATTCTGTCACTATTTCCTTACTTCCTTATTTCCTTATTCCCTTAATTCATTATTCCATTTCATCGTTATTCATATTATTCATCTTCACCTGCCGCTGCAGGACTTTGCTCCCGCTGTAGAGCATTTACTTATTCTTATATGCTAACTGACGTCAAGTCATGGCGGTCGCCTTGGAAGGAGGAAGTATCCTGTCCGATGTAGGGGTAGTTTATTCCCTCATCGAACCATCAAGCCTCCATCCGCAGGTATAGTTTAGACAATGATAGGATATAAAAAATGGGTATAACGGACCCTATGCGTAGGGGAGACAGGCTAGGTACTTCCCCTAACACAGGCGCTTGCCCGCCCTAACACGTCACCAGTATGACCTCTCGTCGGTCGTCAACGTTAAGGTCCTATTATGTCATGTCCTGGGCTATCCTTGCCGTCAGTCCTGGGTACAATTTATCAATTTATCAACATCTATTTTCTCTTTGGAAAATATGTTCACATCTATTAAAGTGCACCTCCGTGCGCAAACCATGAAAAAGCAAGTGTCAAGCGGTATTGTGTTGTGTATGATGTCATAGTCATACGGGGGGGATAACTGTGGTGGCACGGTGCACTTTCATTGCGCCTGGCCCGTCGGATATCCAGCTAATGTCAGCTGAGTATTATTCCTTCTCACATGTTAGTAGGTAAGTGAGGGATGTGGAATGGGATTCCCGTGTTACTGGGCAGCTGTAGGTATGTTAAAAATTGTAAGTAGCGGTAAATGGATGGTAAGAGAGGTCCAAGGAATGGTGGTCCTATGGGTATGCATGGAAACGTTAAGTGGTAGGAATTCTCGACCGGTGTGGGTGAGGATTTTATTGTTTAGGATCTGGGTGTTCATCGTGGTTGTTAGGTACCGTGCTGAAGGATTTAGGTTAGCATTTATGCTCTGAATTGACATGCAGGGTGAAAACATTGGTGATGAAAATGTAACATTGCATGCACTGGTGTTAGCGGGTTAAGTCTGGAACGCTAAGCTGTTAGCTCTAAGGTTCCGAATGTTGATTAATATATAGCCACGAGCGATGAATCATGGTGTACACCCTGGTAATTGCATGATTACCAAGTGCCGCGCATTAATAGGGGAGAAGTGTACAAGTGTTATCTGTATAGTGTTTAATATGTATCTTGGGAGGGAGATGTGCTTTGCGGCTTGGACACATTAGTCGTAATATATGGCATCTGGCGCCATAATAGTAATATGAGACTGCTGTCCATACTCGTAATATATGTACTAGACTTATATACTATAAAGTCTAGATTGAAAACTAGGGTTATTATATAATATAATCCCTTAACTAGAGGTACTGTCTAGAGATACTGTCTAGAGATACTGTTTAGAGCTACTGTCTAGAGATACTGTCTAGAGATACTGTCTAGAGATACTGTCTAGAGCTACTGCCTAGAGATACTGTCTAGAGATACTATATATAGATATTCTAAACCAGGTTATATTACAGCGCACTATATGTGTGTCGTAATTCCTTCCTATATGGAGGCTGATCGCTGCAAAAAAAATATTCTATCCACCCTATGGAAATGTGGGGGATTCATAAGTGTGTATTGCCATTCTATTAGTTGGGAGGATGGTATATATGAATGCCATCTATATGTTAAACAAGGCTATAAATTCCACTACATGTGGCGTTTTAATTGTATATCTCAAAGGGGGTAAAATGCACGGGGGGGATATTAACGTGCTATCGCTTGAAATAACTTTGCTCGTCCAATCTGGAAGAGAATATTTTGTATAATATTGCCGTACCGCAAAATAAATTAAAACCTTCTTATTTGGGAAGTGGATTTATATATTTATATGGTCACGGAGACATGCTCGTGTTTCCCTATGTTGGATGGCGTGTCTATGTAAGGGTGTATTTGAGGTCAAAAGTGTATTCAAGCCCGCTAAGCGATAAAATACGGTGTATTTTGTGTGATGCGGCGCTGTGTGAATATCACCGAGAATACTGGCTTTTGGCCGTAAAATATGCTATCCCGGTGTTAAGTATTGAGGGATGATATGGGTGAACTAAAATAAAAATATTTGGTTACCCTGCTTTGTGTAGTGTATTCCGACAATTGTACGTCTCGCTCCTACTGTCGTTTGAATCTAGGGCGCGAGATTAGGCCTGTATCCATTATGGCTGCTTGCTAGTTACCCGTCACGTGGGAGGCGTGTCTGGTGATAACGTGTGTAAATGGGAGTGATCAGTTATCGCTACTGTGAGGCGTGACCTGAAGCTTTAATTGGCTGGCGGGCTGTAGTAGCTTCTGTTTATCGCGGCGCTATTCTGATTGGACCTGAGCTTCAAGAGTGGGTGTTAAGCACAGGGCTTTGTTATCGTTTCGTAGTTGAGCTGTCACAGGCACGTGTTATGTGTTTAATGTAATGGTTATCATCGTTTTAAGCTACACAGCCGATGTATTATGTAATCTGGGTGGAGGGCATTAACTGTCCGTCCGTATCTTGGGAAGCTACGCATGTCCTTCTATTGAGGAATCCTAATGGGATTATGCTGTCATCATATCGTACCTAAATATGGCAAATGAGATGTGTATAACCATTGTGTCTGTTGTATAGTATTTATGTAATATGCTGGAGTGTGTTATACATGTCCGGAAGCATATGGCGCATTCCTGTGGCTGTAAACATTCTGGGTACTACTATGTAGAAAAGTGTTTCAGTGGTTTGCATTTGTCTACTCCGGGAAAATGAAAAAATAAGGCAGGGCGCATTAATATGATGGGTGCCCGTTTATAGACAAATGTTTTTGTGTTTTAGTCCACTTCCTGTGGGAAAATAGAAAATGGCGTCTATAAAATATATTTATTTACCCTGTATTTAATTCACCAATTGTATTAATTTGTACTGGGAATGTGTGTTCGCGTGTAGCGATCCCATGTGAGTGTATCAATGTTGGGTATCACCCTGTAGGAAAAATGTTTCCGTGGTTTACCCCTGTCTACTCCGGGAAAATGAAAAAAATAAGGCGGGGTGTAGTAATATGTGTATCCACAGTGAATATTGCATTCCGCATGTTGGATTGTCCGTGGAGTAGCATAATGGGCTACCTTTATCGGGCATTCTGCTGTATGGCAGTGAGAATTATACAGTGTATTCTCCCAACCGGATGTGTTTTTATAAAGATGATGTATTCCTATTTCGTATATGCTGTTTGTGAAATCAAGTGAATATTTATTCGTTATATATTAAAGAAAATCATCGGGCCTTTATTAATCATTATCTATAAAATTCGGCATGATTATGTCTATGGTCGATACTCATTCCTTATCGTGATCCCAGGAGGGTAGGCAAACACCTGCTCTAGACTCGATTTGCGCCTTAGGAAAACATGGAATAGCTATTGACCATTTAATTTATTTATTGCCGAATATATTTACATTTATACGCTCACGGCTGATATCTATCCTATAGTGTTTTGACCCAGGAAAGTAGGCAAACACCTGCTTTAGACTTTCTCACGCCTTAGACTTACTGTAGGACATTTATGGGCCATGGCGTTATTGTGTTACTAATGGACATATATATATGTATGTGCCATGTCGTATCACGTTGCCTCAAAACGAAAATATGTAAATTTACTGCGGCCAACTGATGATCGTAATGCTAATTGTTTATCTACTGTGTAGATGTAAATTAGAGGGGATCTATGCAAGGATTTGTGGTCCTCTTGGAGCCTTGTGGCATTTATGAAAATATTAAAGTATTTTATAAAATTACGACTATCATTTCGTCATATAGTAGACAATTATGAACAGCTTGTACTTAGCGTAATGATGATAAATGGGTTCCTGGGTCGACTGTGAGAGGTGTAGCCCCAATCTACTAGAGTTGTCTAGTAGTCCATTCGGTCGTCGGCTAGTATGAGATGATTAAAATTATAATTGTAATTCAAATGATTTTCCTACTCCGTCGTCTAATGATGTTATTTTTGCTTCGTATGAAAACTGTTCATCTTGTCTGTCTTTATGACGGTACTTGGTGGTTAATTCCACTGTGATTTATAAAATAAATATTTAAAAGATCCCCTGTGACGATAAAAAGATGTGGAACAGAGTATGTGTTAACGTCATAAGCGCTGTGTATAACACGTGAGTCGTGGAGTACTGGCGTCTCGGGTGTCGATAATCTGTGGACGCAAGCATCCGGCCTTGCATTCAGAGCATGATTCATTGTCTGAGTGGAGTCTGCCTTACTTAGTAGCTTATGTGAAGTGAATTGATATGTATGTATGATTAGAAACACCTTATGGATTACAGTGTATGGGATATGTAATATGCGTAAGTATACGTCAACCGTATTCTCAGTGTTACCTAAGTGTGTGTTCAGCTGACCTACATATGCTGATGCTGTGACGGTATGATACCCTGTGTTATTGTGTCACCTCCTATTGGCTATGGTGGTACTAATCCACCTGTGTGCTAGCGCAATTGTGTGCGGAATGATACTAAGTGTCGCTATATTCTCTCATGAGTATTAATCTGCATTGGCAGTGAAATTCGCTAACCTGTGTTGTTGTGTTGTCTGTAATTCGGTATGTGCTTTCGCTATTACGGGAATAATGGCGTTCGTTATAGAGATCGTATTATATGTTCCGTAATATAGAATATTTGGCTCTATGTAATAATGTATTGGCCTATTCTGTGACAATGTAGTGTATCGGCCTGTTATCCCTCCTTAATATGGGGTGACTGTTGGAATACGTGCACTTTCTAAAGTTGTCCAAGTAAAATATTGTGTATTAATCTCTTAAAAGTAGTCATTATCCATGGGAGTGTTAGTTCCTCTAATATTATGGGAAATATATGTAATCGCCTATCATTTATCCCATCTATCGGAATTGGTCATCGGTCGCTGCCGAAGGTATGTATATATATATATAAACAATCAAGTTATATATTGGTGTACCTCAATTGTATTCTGTAATTATATATGTGGGGGAAGGGTATGTCACTGTATAGTCCCTTATGACAGGTGAGGTGATCTTCAATCGGTCGCCTAATATTCGTGACCGTGTGTGAAAATGGTAAATGCGATTAATTAGGTAAAAATGTGCGCTATTTATAAGTTTGTATTAATGTGAAGTGTGTAGACATCTTCCTATGGTAAAGGAATCCTTCTTTGGTTTGCCATGTGGCCTCCATATGTGTGATTGACCTTTTGTATCGCACGGCCATGTATGAGAGTGGTGGTCTACGTGACTGGGCGGAAAAGACTGTCGCTAGTCAGTGATCGTGTATGGCTGACTAAGCATTCCGTCTCTTGTTACTTCCGCATGTTAGGACAGAGAATTGACCTCGTTTGCCGTGCACTGTGTATGACATATGCAAGATCCTGTCTACAATATATTGTCTGCAAAAACATTTATGCACTTTACATATTATAAATATAGAACTATTATTAAGAATATTACGTCGATATCTCCTATGTGGAATTTTACAATTAAAGACTAATTATGATGTGGGGCCAAATCTGGATTGGTGTTGACCACTATTTCAGACTGTGGATACTAGATGCCATATTGCACTTGGCGCTATTGCCAATGTCTATATGGCGTACCTTGTCGATGGGGACCTATGGGAAATGTGTGGCATATGTACTATTAAATATATATCTAGCCGTGTTCTATTTGAAGCTAGTGTGTGTGAACAAAATTCATTATTTTATAAAGACATAGCACACAAGAAATATAACCTGGTACACATTAATATAACATTTATAACTAAACATGCAACTTATAACTAAGCTTCGTATCATGCAGTGTTGGGAACTGTCGGTGACTGCCAGCTGTGAGTACGGCTACTAACTGACATAGCGCGTAGGGCGCTGGTTTTAATTTATATATCCCTGGGTTCGAACTATGTGGGGGAAAATATATTTTTTACTCTCTAATAATGGTGATTAAATGCTCTCGTTCCCTATGGCTCTCGAAAATGTGGATATAGCCTATGTGGGACTGCTACGAGCGGACCGTACCTCGACATTTCTTATCCTCTACTTGCACCTAAATATTGTGTGGGAAAGAAAAATGGGGTATGAAGGCGAGTTATATTATACGTAAGGCTATTACGTGGTCTAGTTTACTGGTATTATAATTGAGTGTACTTTTAATTACGCAGAAATAATGTGTTCTGAATTGGGAATTTCAACGTTATATCTATGTCAAATAATGGCACCGTCTCCCTCGGATTGCCAAAGCGGCTTTCGCACTTGGTATCCACTCAAGGGATGCATTCTCCGTGCGAGGCGTTTGGAGAAGGGTGATCCTAGGTTTATGTAGCCTAACTTCTATTGTGGGGATTGTGATCGGAATGGTGCGGTGAATTAGTATGGCTTTTTGGCGTACCTTAGGACTGTGTTGTAATAAAGCGTGTGGTAATGTGGGGGTTAAGTCCTCACTATCACCGTTATCTGGGGACGACTGTTGAGCGTTCTGTGTCTGTGCTCGTGTGATGGGACGTTGTCTGATTGCTCTTGGGTATTTGAGTTTAATATGTATAACTGCGTCCTCAAGTTCGGTAAGTAATTGGCCTGCGTTATGTTCTGTTATTAGGTCAGGGTTTTTAACCAGGATTTTAGGGCGTAGGGGTTTGGTGGCAGCGGCGAGGGTGTGTGCTGTATCTCTAAATGCACGCCTGACCTTACTAGGATTTTGGAATTTGAGCATGGATCTTTACTGTACGTCCTTCTATAAGGACGTATATACGAGGATATAAATTGTGTATGGCTAGGTAATGGTGGCGTTTAAAAATGTATTACCTATCGGGGCGGGCTTGGGCTGGGTATAAAAATAGTATCTACTGTACCCATGTGAGTAATCTCCATGGAAAACATGCTTCTGCCTCCAGCTAGCTTCAGTTCTCAGGCGTGTACCATCCTCCCACTGAGCAGTTGCATATTTTTGATCTGAGACTAAAAGGTATCAACTCTACAATGATAAAGCACAACTCTATTCTAAAGACTTTAATTCAGCACTAAATCATGGCTTCAAACACATAAGAACACAATCCCAACAAATATAATACAAAAACAAAGCTATTACTCGCACAATCCACTAATTATTCGCATTTTATCCTATTAAATTCATATGATTATTCAATCATTTACCCTGAGATTGACTTCAGAATTCACTCTCAATTGCGCTGATGCACATGTAACTTCCACAAAAACTGTACTTATCTTATGTCACCTGGTGTGACCTCTTTAATTTCACAAGATTAATTGTTTCTCACAACACATCTTACTTTACATTATGTGTACCTTTATGTTTTTGTTTCTCTCTTCCCACCAAAATGCTTTAGCATGCATTAGCCAATTCATGGGTTGCACAACAAATCTACTTGCAACTCCACAATTATATGTAAATATACCCCTACCGTTCCCTTTTCTATAGTTCCACTGCATGCCGTTGTGATTTCAATTCCAAAACTACCGTTATCGCTGTGTCGGATGGTATATTAGGCTACCCTTGCGAGGGCATACCCTATCGCATCTGGTGCCAAGCTGCATAACTAAGTGTCAGTGTCAGTATAAAATGCAACTCCCAACAATTCATAAGTTCGCTAAATATTAAATCATCAGGATGATCTTTAATTATCAATGTGTTTCAAACCACACAATTACATTACACAATACAACAATGACTCTTTTTATTAACGACAGGGTTTCAAAGTTTGTCCCTTTTAAATGTCAGCCTTCAAGGGTCGCATAACGTCTCCCCCTGGGGTCTTCCTGCATAATGGGCCGGTGCGGGCGGTAACGAAACCCTCGTTCCGTCCTCCCCTAGCTCCGTCTCGCTTTCACTTCTGGCTTTTATCTCCAAGCAGTAACTTGAAACTTTAAATACAATAGTGTAGTCACAATGACCCACATATCCCATATGATTTAAACTGAATGGTATGCAATTTAGGTTCTGTTCGAGTTTAAACATTTATTCCTAACATTAGGATATTAATAACTGGCCTCGATAGGTCCATTTCATTATATGAAGGCACGAGATTCATCAAACACTGGTCGAACTGGCTAGCCGGTATCTTTAACTGCTACGGTCAGGCACAAGCTGCCGCCAATTAGATACGCTCCCCATGAGCTGAATTATTCAATAAATGGTTCTCGGTCGATCAGGTATTTTGTAGAGGTTTCCATTGTTATCCTCTCATACACCACAGGATTCGAACCCGGAACATTCCATATCCATCCTCAGAGTTAGGGTACATCACTAAATACACTCTGGCACATACTAAATATCTCTGTATGCCCTAGGCTATACGAGATTTCACACGTCGAACAGATTCCCTGGCTTACATGACCCCATGCTATGATCTCGTCCTTTACTTAGTAAGAGAAATCTATCAATTACTCTACAAGCTCATTCACAAGCTGCAAATTCAATTCACTATTAAACTCTTCCATTTCCTAGATTCTTGCATAATTATATTCCCCTTAACACAATATACTCTGATATTAAACTGCTTTTCTCAGCCCTTAATGTATAATCTTACTGCTTGGATAGATAAATAGTCCAATGAGCAAAAATATTTCTTACAACAACATTTTCCCTGATGTATTCGTTTATTCCTTTTATTATTATTATTATTATTATTGACATGAATTACCATAATCCGACACGACGTAACCATTCTAATAATCGAACATCCGTGTTCGTTACGTTAAGTTTTTACATACCTGATTTGCCATTTTATAATAGTGGTAGCGATTGATCCACTCAATGATGTACACAAACATCTCAACTCTACTAAAATCAAAACAACAATAAACATTTGAGGGTCTACCTCCTAATACTGATCCTTACTGGCACATTTTATAATTTTGAAATCACATTACATACAGTGGACTATAACTGCTATAAAATCATGGTTTTTGGGTACTTATATTGGCTATCCAGGTGGCTCCAACCACTCATTCCTTCCAGTAACGCCTGCCATTTGCATAATTAGCGAGGCATTCTCACACTGATAACACACATTTTATATAACTTTGCCTCACAAAACACACGTCACTTTTCCTTTCCATATTGAAGCTATCGCTTCCTTATACACATAACACTTTATAGCACTTGTTACAATATTAATTTTAAAGATATTTAACATATCATCACTACAAAACACATGTCACTATTTACATTTCTTACTGATTGAATTTTCCTGGCAAGATATCAGAAATGCAGACATTGAAGAGCTCCCCGCTGCTATCCACATCCTGATTGAAAGTCTCGATTATCTGCCTACGGATTCCTATCGATTCACACAACTGTCTATCAATTATCCTTCGATAAACTTCCTGATTTGGCATGAATATGCTTGCGTATCGTCCTGAACGTTAACTATATTGGTGTGCTCATGAAATTTCACCAATCGCATCATAAAGTGTATCCCTGCGCAGTCCGGTATACTAAGATCTGTATAACCAATAGTTCACATACTGCGCTCAACCATTTTTCATTGTACTGGTACAAGTTATTACTCTCAATTGCTCTACCTAGTATATCACACGGTACATTTCCTATGTTCACACTAACAATTGCTCGTACTGCCGACCATACAAATACGGCACGACTGTCCTTGATAAAGAGTATTATAAATGTTTTACTGCACGGCTTCTCATACTGAAGTCCGAGCATCCTTTCTCGACTTCGGTAACGCGCATTTCGCATAGCACTGCGGTTCCCGGATTACAGTACTCATTATTACTTCATGACTTAATGCATGATTATATTATCAATTGTTCTCAATTTATGCATTACACTGCACGGCGAATATACTGATTAACACTAAAATGTTCAAGTCTTTGTGCGCGCGTTCTTTTCCTGGACCCGGGCAACATACGCTCCGCGCTAGAGTCTGTTACAACTGACCTCTTCTGACAAGGGTCCATGCCTTATATTCGATTTGAGAGAAAAAGTAGACCGCGAATTCCCCCGCAGTGTCATCTTCTCTCCCAGGATGATTCTGGTCTTGAAATAATGCTCATATGGTTCCTTTTTCGTCGCTGGTCACATATTTGTATGCGTGCTCGAGGGTCGATCGGCCAATTAATTAACATTAATTGCCTTTGCCATGGCGTGGGCACGCGGCGTCACCTAAAAACCCCCGGCGACCTAGTCAGATCGCGCCGCTAACACCAAAAGTACTGTGTCCTTGCGCATTCCATTAAATATGCCTCGATTTCACTGTTTAATGGCTTGATAATTAGCCTCCCGGCTAAACATTCACATGTGTGCAACCCTCCATGTCACTGCGTTGCTCCAATCACGGGTAATCATTAATTTTCACTGGTATCTTCCCACTCCACTAGCTCTTCTATTCTGAAACGGGGAAGAACTTGGCCATTATTTAACCCCCTGACCTGCTCCAGACGACTTAAGTAGGTCACAAAGAGTGACAAGGCTCCAAGGATCTCCTCCCACAATTCTGGAGTCATTAGCTAAACGTCAAACGCTCCAACTTCTCTGCTCAAGTCCAGCATAGCCTACTTCATACAGCCCAATAATGCTGTATTCCACTCATAGTCCCTGCATTATACTAATAAATAATGTCAGCATTAGTTGATATCACAACAGTGATTTAATATGTGCCTCGTGTTCGTTCCTTGGTGGAACCTTCATTCTGAGTTCAACTTATCTCCGAGATCCACGTTCGACACCAGTCAGCCTAACCCCCTTGGGTTCATATTCCCCTTGCAAAACTTATAGAAGTCAATTGCAAGTGACCTTATGTAAGTAACCAGCTGACTGTCCCAACTGTCTGTGTTTACACTAGGGGTCCTTCACCTCGCCTGGGTGCGAGTGAGTCTGTCTGCTTCCCCCTTCCACTCTGAGCTCAGCCCTCAGACGTGCATTCTCTAGACGGAGTGTTTCATTAAAAGCTTCAACCTCCCTAGTGGCTTCGACCATGTCTTTGTAAAGCTGTTGCAGACACTGGCATTCTAGCCGTCCGCTCCCTTCTCGGAACAAGCTACTTGTCTCACTTTCCGTTCCGCTTCGTGAGCCTTCAAGTCTGACCGCCTGGCCGACTTTGCTGTCCACGTCCAGTTGGGTGTGTGCTGCTATTACTTCCTCTTGTTCATCAAATTCCTCTGGTGAATAATAAATTTTGAGGTTGGCTGCATTCATAACGACCTCGTTTCCCGTTTCTAAATGCCTTATTCTATATGCATTGTTCTGAAAAAAGGAAGATTGTAGTTTTACGTGACCGTGAATCTTTTGATTATGAGCCACGGGGCATTGTTCTGTAGGTCTCTTATCACCTCGAACGGGCCGTGATATCCGAAAATGAACTTTTTATACTTCCGTGCTTCTGGATCTGAACTGGATGGTTTCCTGACTAACACTTTTTCTCCAATGAGAAGCGGTCTGTGATATCGCTTCGCACGATTTCTTCTCTGGCGTCTCTCAGCCTGTGCTTGGAGATATTCGAAGGTTCGCTGGATCCTCAATTCTCGTCCTGGCTGTGCGTCTACAGGTAATGGAATAACACCAGTCCATGGCCTCTCCGGTCTCTGATCCAAATGTAGAGTCACGGGCACCTGACCTGTCGCCTCATGCACAGTATTATTTAAGCAGTATTCTATTACATCCAAGAAATCGATCCATTTCCAGTTCTCTTCAGAGCAGTAAATTTTCATGTACTTCTGTATCTCTCTCATAACACGCTCAACTGGACTTGCCTCAGGATGGCGAATGGTAGATAAAATCTGCCTAATTCCTAAATTTTCCAATTCCCGACAAAATTCTGCGCTAGTAAAACAACTTCCGTGGTCTGAGAGTAGGTTATCTTGTTTCCCAAGAATCGGAATAACTCTCTCTTTCAGGCGTTTCAATACCTGCTTTGAGCTGGTCTTCAGTATGGGGCATATTACCACCATTTTTGAGAACACATCCATGGCTACAAAAATATGTCTATTGCCACTACGTGCTCTAGGCAGTGGTCCAAAATTGTCTACACTAATTAGCTGCCTTGGCTTCTCTGGTAACAACGGAATGGGTCGTTGTCTCATTAAAAAGGGATTTGGCATTACCCTTTGGCACAAATCGCATGTCCTAATAGCATTTCTCACAGTTTCTCTTAACTTTGGCCAAGTGAATGCTTTTTTCAGTAGAGCAGTTATTTTGTCTATCCCGGGATGTCCAAACGCTCTGTGTGCTAGCCATACCAATCTCCTCCGCAAAGATGCAGGAATAACAATTCTTTGGCGGGTATGTTCCACATCATCCCACTTGTGTAGCATCTGATTGTACCATACATAATCTGTTGATAACGCCTCTGCCTCTCTGTATATCGCAGTTCCCCTTGCTAAGCGTCCCTCGAAGTAATCAATCATCATTTTCAACCACGGGTCTTCGCGTTGTAGGTTGGTAAGATTTTTCAAGACATCTAAGGTCGTCTGATCTCGAATTTCAATCTGGACAGCTAGAGTTTCCTCTTCTCTTGGGTATCGGCTTAATATGTCCGGTATTACGTTCTCTTTTCCTGGACAGTATTCTATTTCCACATTGAACTGTTGAATATACAGGGACCATCTTGTCAACCTCTGGCTAGACAAGTCCGTCTTTAACAAAAATGTTAAAGCTTTATGGTCTGTTCGGAGGATTATTTGAAAGCCATAGATGAGTTTGCGCCAGTACTACAATGCGTACAAAATTGCGAGCAACTCTATCTCTGTATTCGTATAATTTTTCTCATGGGCCTTCAACCTCCTACTTATAAAGGCAATAAAAACTTTATTTTCGGGCTTATCAACATTTTCTTAGAACAGCATCGCTCCTATCCCAACAAGTGATGCATCCGTCTGTATAATTAACTTCTGGGTATAATCAGGGTATCCCAGTTTCACATATTCCAAAAGCATTTGTTTTGACCTCACGAATGCTTCTTGACATTGCTCCGTCCAATTCCACCTGTCGCCTTTCTTCAATAGATCCTGCAGGGGTGCCACCGTCGTAGTATAGTTTGGGCAGTGGTTCGAAAAGAATCCAATTACTCCCAAATACTGTCGGACGTGCTTTACTTTCGTGGGTCGAGGAAAATTTCGAATTACCTCTAATTTCTCTGGGTTTGGTTTAACTCCATTTTCATCAACAACATGCCCTAGGAATTTAACTTCCCTCTGACAGAAGTGCGATTTCTTGATATTAACCTTAAAATTAGCTTCTCGAAGGTTATCCAGCAACTTCTTCAGGTCTCTCATGTGCTCCTCCAGAGATTCTGATGTGAGTAGAATTTCGTCTACGTAAATGATGGTACTCTCTTTAACATCATCTGATAGATTGCGATCTAACGCTCTTATCAGGGCTGAACCAGATGTTTTCAAACCAAAAGGTAACCTTAAAAACGTGTATGTATGTTGATCAAACATAAATCCTGTCAACAGACTAGTTTTCTTCTCTAATTCAAGATGGTGAAAGCTCGAAGTAATATCTAAATTTGTAAATATGGTCTTCCCTTTAAATTTTCTGAGGATTTCTTTAATAGGTGGCACTTGGTCGAATTCCGGAATTACCTTCATATTTAAGTGTCTCAGATCCAGGCATACTCTGACAGTCCCGTCTGTCTTAGGTACGATTACCAATGGGCTTACATAAGGCGTAGGTGTTTTCTCAATAACACCGGCCTCCAACATCTCCTGAATTGCTTCTTTGACCTTAGCATAGTGCTTTTCGGCTATAGGGTAGGGTTTCTGCATAATGGTGTCCAGTCACTAACTTGGAATGCATAAGTGAAGTTCTTTATACGACCAGGTCTCGAGTCAAAGACTTCCTTCTGTTCCAATAATAATTTCTTTACATTTTCTTTATCTCTTGGACCAATTTTTGCTTCTTCTAGTTTTTCCGAAATATGTTCTTCCAGTTCGGGATCCAGATCATTCTCCATGTCTGCAGCTAGTGTTTTCAGTTCATCTTCTAACTGCTCAATAGCTAACACTTCTTCCTCAGCCACGTCTCGGTATGTATGCCATACTTGTTCATCTGTCCCTGGTACATTCTGATTGAGTGAGACCTCTAAGCCTTCGGCTTCCTCGTTCACACGGAACATAACTCTGTCCTGTGATAGGTATATTACCACTCTGTATTCCCTTATTAACTCTGCCCCAATAATCAGGTTAAAAGGCAGTTTGTTTACTAGTAGAAAACTCTGTGAAAACATAGAGCCTCCTATCTGTAAATCTAGGAATACCTGATATTTGCATATCATCGTTCTGTCTGGAATTACACCTTTTATTTTTACACTTGAGATAGGTATTTTCAAAACATTTTCTCTCTGCGCTATCTCATTATACAAAGCTTGTGTCATAAGACACACCGTTGAACCCGTGTCTAACAGACTTCTTATCTTCAACCCTGCCACTCTTACTAATATAATGGGCAATTCTCGTTTGACCATGACCTGTGATCCTCCTCTATCCTCGATTAACTCTTCTGGTTTGGTTATCCAATTAATGATGTTGACCGACTTCCATCCATCATTCTCAAATTCTTCTAATTTTCGAGTTTTTTTTCTACAGCGCCAGTCCCCTTAGAGTTTCTTCTCTCCTGTTCACTGCGCTGTAACTCCAAACTTTTGGCTCCGTCTCCATATCTACCTAGCTAGGTTTTTGGTCAAGTTCCTTGAACCAACACATTTGAGAGATGAAGAATTCTGCGTACTTCGTTGGATTGTTGGTGTTGTATCTTTTCGAATACAAATCCAATCGTAAATTCTGCTGTGTCATTGGATCCCAGTACCGCTCCAAAAAAGCCTCCCGAAACTCCTCGACAGTATCGAAGGTATAACGGAAACTGCGAAACCATAACGCACATTCCCCCTCCGTTATTTTCTCTATGGCTCGTAGCCTGCGCTCTTGTGGTATCCGCGCATCATTCAAATATTCAGACCCTTCTTTCAACCAATACTTCGGTGTCATATTACAATGGCTACCTGAGAATATTCTTGGTTTCTCTTCGCTTGCTCTAATTACGTTTATCACCTGGGTGTGCATAGCATTTTCATGAGGCGTAGAGGCTGCAACCAGTGCACCTGGCGTCATATTAGTACTTTCGCCTGGGCCTGTAGCATTCCTTTTTATAGGCTGGGTTTCTACATCTGCCCACCTAGTTTTCCTCATATCTTCCACGATGCCTTCACTAGACTTAGGATCTTTCATTAGGGTTTCCTCCTGTGCGATTATCCTAGTCTCCATTTGATTGTGGCGCATCTCTGCCCTTTCCAATCGAGTAATTACCTCTTTTTCTATTCTGCTAAGCCTATCTCTATTTTCTTCTGCCACTTGAAATATTTTCTTCTTATCTTCCTTCAGGCTTTGCTTGATATGGGAGATTTCATACTCTACATCTTCCTTTATTTGAGCAAGGGTCTTGTCGCTTGCCTCTGTCTTTTGGCCTTCTCTCACTTCGAGTTCTTCTCTCAACCCTTTAATTTCCTCTTGGATATGTCCATTGACCTTTGATATTTCATTTCGGACCTTAACGATTGCCCCTCTGTTTTCCTCTTGCTTTTTGTTAACGATAACAATGTCGCTTTGGATTTGGTCCAGTTCTTGATGAACTTTGCTCATCTGACCCTTCATGTTGCCTACCAGCTCTTTACTTTCGTTAACGATAGCCTTAATCTCTCCTATTTTCTGACATTGATCTAATGTGTTCTGATCCTGCTTCTTTAGATCCCCATTAATCGCTCTAGCATAGCCTTTCAACATCTCGTCCCACTTATTGTCGTTTTCTTCTAACCTCTGATCTACCGTTCTAGTAAATTCTGAAAACTGTTTCGCTTGGCGTTCGAGATTCGCCTCATTTTGGATTTGAATATCCTTAATGTCATTAGACAGCGCATCTAACCTACTGTTGGTTTCATCCTGCGCGTGCTTACATGCCTGTAAATTACTTTCAAGTTTGGCTTCTATAGCCTCGAAACGTTTATCGGTCTTAACCTGCATTTCTGATATATTGCTTACAACGGTTTCTGTTACCTCGGTCTTAATTGTTTCTTGCATTTGACCTAGCTTAACATTTATTTCTGCCCGATTTGCATTAATTGCCAGCTGATTGGCATCTAAACGATTACTCAATTCAACCTGATTACCATCTAAACGGTTACTCAATTCAACCTGATTTGCATTAATTGCCTCCTGATTGGCATCTAAACGAGTGTTTATTTCATCCTGGAAAGCCTTGGCTTCCAGCTTATTCTGTTCATTAACAGCGTCAAAATGCTGTCTTATCTCTGCAATCCCCTGCAAAATCTCCTCCGCACCAGCCATTCTTACAACAATACACTTTGAGATACAGGCAGGCTTCCTGGAAACATGTGTGGATTCGTTTTGAAGAGAAATACAAGACATTGTACACATATTGCAAGATTGTACTAAAACTTTGGATTTTTGGATAAATTGTGGATTGGGTGCGTAGCGCTCATACCCTTGTGTAATTCTCTTCTCAATAGAGAGATTCTGCGTTACGTCAAAAGCCTACTCTATAACCAATAGTTCGCATACTGCTCTCAACCATTTTTCATTGTACTGGTACAAGTTATTACTCTCAATTGTTTTACCTAGTATATCACACGGTACTGTTTTAGATCCCTTAGTTGGGGGGGGGTAGTTAGGGATAAAACACTTGTGTCACTGTGATGATTTGGAAGATAGTTCCTGGGAGTTAGTAGCTTCCCGTAGCTGGGAGAGCTTACCAGTGTAGTGTGTTGTTGGGTGCTTAAACGCTAGGGGGTGTTCCTGCAAAGATGCAAGTGTTGATTAGGGGATGGACCTCTAAATGCAGGCTACTATACCGGCCTGCCAGCTGGACGGTGTGGGTAATACAATAGGCGTGCTGATGTCAGCGGCTCGACGTTACGTAGTCGGGTCGCGTGCGGGAAACACAATGCAGTCTGACAAAGCAGTTACTGGCTACTATGGTCACGGTCAATCGTGACGAAGGTCAGGAAGGGTATGAGGATGTAAAGAGGCGTTTAATTGACAATACAAGTGTAGTTTACTGACCATGTGTTTATTGGTCAGTGAGTGCGAATTTGTAAGTCCCTCTTGGGGGAATGTAGGTAATTATACAAGTAGAGTGTACAAAATTATGAGTGGGTGGTCACAAAGTAAAGGATTCTGAGCACTTACTGAGTCTCACCTGATGATGCAACTGGAACAGATGTCGGCTAGGGCCTTCGGCGACGCACACTGTATAACAGATAATGGCTCCAAAAAGGATTCCATTCTTATAGTTCTCGGCGTTGCGTGGTCAGCATTCCGCCGACGTAGCTGCCCCAGTTAGTTGTTGTGTAGATGTTTATGTATGTGTCGCAAGTAGTTGGCTAACATCCCAAGCTGGGTGGCCGCCTCTTGCTGTGTAAAGGTAATGTTCTGGTCTTATGATGCTGCCAGTTAGGGTGTTTTTAGTGAAAGATGGGGGGTGGCTTTCAGGGGATACAGCCCCCCGGGCCTGTACAAGTCCTCTTCTTCGATTAGTTCGCGTCCCCGCGAACGGGAACGGAACGTAGAGTGGGGGTGTCGATGTGATGGGTCGTTTTTGATTTTCTCTTGTACTTCTTCTTCTTTTCTTCCGTGTTGATGTAGGCATGTCGATGTCGTGGTGATGTGAGTCCAGCTTGTGCTCAGAGGGGTAGGTTTTGGGATATACATGTTATGCTTAGTTAATTTTTAGAATGGCTTATTTTTGCAAGTTGACATGGTAATAATAAAGATGGAAACACAAAAAAAACATGGTCTCGCCGTTGTACATATATATGGTGTTATCTTTCAGGGAGGAAAAAAAACCATGTCCGGACAGTTGGTTGTGCCGTCCGGCGTTGTATGGAGAAAAAAATTGCTCCCTTTAGTGTATTGTTTAAAAATGGAAGAGAATAGCAAAAGTAGGTGTCCCAGGGTATAAGTTAAAGGAAATATGTAAAAGATATTTTATTGTGTTGGGGTAAAACGGGACACCTTCACAAATTTTAAGTTAGAAGGGTAGAAATGAAAATCAGTGTGTACATGAGAACAAATATTGAATGTGTGGCATCCTTGTTGATAATTTTCGTGTAGGGTGCCTTACATGTTACATTTTATTTTACATTGTTGCATTATTACATTACCTTGTTACATTGTTATACATTTATATTTACCTTAGCTATTTATATCTAGACGGCCGTACCTTATATGTACCTCCGTGCCCGCTATTCTTTGTACTCATCTCTCATGGGCATACTCTGTCCGGCTGTTTTATTTTTCGTTATACCTATGATGGGATCTTGTGGTTTTCCGTCGTGGGTCGGAATTCTACCTTAGGGCCGAAGGTTCGGCACTTACAACTTCCGTGCCGCCCTTGGACCCTGAAGTCACGCTTCATTTGCGTGTGGGGATGGGTTTGCGTTCAGCAATGTTCAGCATCCCACGTATGCTGTTCACCGCTGGCCGCTGACGTCGTCACCTTTAAGGGTGCAACTGAAAGTGTGTGAGAGTGTATGTGTTTGGGACATATTTAGTGTAGGATGTGTGTGTTTGGGGGCTATATTTACAGGGGGTTTTGTGTGTAATCCTCGTGACCTGTGAAACAAAATTTTATTAAAGGCCATCTATTTAGAAAACGTGTACATTCATTTGCTTCCTCGCATTCCTGAAAATAGAATGTGTTGTTGTTATCACAAGTCGCTGCGCATGGTATATAAAACAACTGTGGCGCCACTTAAACCTAACTTACTTCTAGGTTAGCCTATGTATTATCTATCTCAATCTATGCGTTGTCGGGCTTACCCTGGTAACGGTTTTTGGTAACCAGGTGCCGAAATGTTTTGCCTTAGTCTTAAGGTGCTTAGTCTAAATTATGATAGATAAAAAAAATATTTGCTATATACAAGTCGAATGGTTTTACCTTAATCTAGTGTCGAAATGTGCTGTGCTATTATTTAGCAACAGCGGTTATTAAATTTGCTTAATTCTAAGTTGGGTATCAAATGCAACTGTCTTACATGCTAAAATTTCGACCGGAGCGATCGCCCGGGGCAGTTTTACCTCCCCAGATCACCACCCGCGGGTATTCTAGAAACACCGGTTGTCTCTAGAACCACCGGATTCCGCTCCCTTAATACTAGTTGTCGACGTTTATATTAGTGATTAATACTAATAATTACTAAATTTCCGGACGCCTGCGCTGCTGGAGGGCAAACGCATCGCCGTTATACTTGCCTGTGTTGTTATCCTTCTCCCTGTGTCATTCATTGATGTATTCATCATTGCTGGGTTTGCCCACGGAACCCCTTTTGGTAGCTCGCTGCATGCCTATTTAATATCTCTGGCCGCCCGCTGCGTTACCATTTACGCTCTGGCTGCTCGCTGCGTTACCATTTATGTTGGCACTGGACATCGTCCGATAGAATAATATCATCCGGGAATGTTAGCGTCCGGGCATCCTCTTCGCCTATATTGGCATTGTTGGGTTTGCCAACTCGAACCCCTCTTGGCAGCTCGCTGCATGCCTATTTAATATCTCTGGCCGCTCGCCGCGTTACCATTTAATCTCTGGTGACCCGCTGTCAGCCATTTATGTGGGCACGGATTCGAATGATCGCATTCATTCCATGTATATTATTCATTACTTGTTTATTCATTATTCATTTGTGTGGTTGTCTTCACCTTCGCCACGCGGGGCAAGGACTTGTCGGATCTAGGATTGATCCCGCTGAATCCCGAGATCCTGCTTCACTCCTGCGAGTAGGAGACTAACTTCCCGCCATAGAAGCTCTACTTACTTACGTACTAAACTAGGAGTCTAGTCTTAATGTGGTCGTCCCTAGGGTCATCTTCTGAGTCCGGTGTGGAGCTGGCTAATTCTCCCACCAGCCGTAGAAAGTCTCCCCTGCAGGTCTGGCTTCGATGCCCGTAGCACATAGTGGGTGTAACGTTTCTTTGTCCCGGGGACAGGCTAGGTACTCCCGGGATTCCGAAGTTTGCCCGTGCTAGGTCATCGGCGCTTCGACCTTACGTAATTCCGTCTTTTATTTAGTCTGGGTCAGGATCTGTTGGCGTCTTGCCCTTCTGTTTACGCTGTCATCACCATTCAGCGTGACATCAGATTCCTTTTTTATTTAAAAAAATAGTGTGATTTGTAAGTAATTTACTGTGTAGTTATGTAAATTTTTAAGTGTTCTGGGGTTGTAGAATCTTCGAAATGCATGGACTACTTTAGGTCTTCTGTCGCCACGTTGGACTTCCAGCGGTAATGCCTTGGTAATTTTCTTGGAGGCGTTAATAGGGTTTTATGGCGTTGGGTCCCTTGTTTTTAGGATCCGGGGGCGTTATCTGCTGGATGGGCGTAAAGCGTGGTAGGAGAGGGTGGCGCATCGTTGGGCTCCATGTTAATGGTGGCCGGGAGCCGGTGATGCTGCTAGGATATTTTTACAGTGAGTGGACGGGGTAGGTACTTCCCGGGTTTGCAAAAATTTTAAAAATTCCATGCAGGTGTAATAATGATAATAACCCTGGTGTGTGGGTAGGATATTCCATGCATGTGGCTGGATATGAGGCGTATCCGCTCTCATTTGTGGATAGGTATTGTGCCCGTTTAGACCGGAGTCCGCACGACCACATATGCATTTTACCAATAATCAGTCAGCACGAGAGTCAAAATATCCCGGAGCGCCAGATGGGTTAAAGCTAATCGCAAAAACGACATCAAATAAAAATATGCTTTACTGATTTTTGGCTCAATACAACAATAAGGATAGAAGGAGATTCAACTGGGCATAACACATCATGTAAAATTATCTCATTTTATTTTGAATTTAAAATTGACTGCAAAAATGCTCAAAGCAGCATCATTCACGTGTGGCGACCCACATTACTATTTACACAAATGTACAGAAGTTTTCCAACACATTGGACAATTATTTTTTTGGAAACACAAGTCTGATTATTAGTCCTGTAGACTGTGTTCCAAAATTATATTCATTCATGATTAAATCCAGTTCAAATTTAATTGTCTTTACTGGAAATATCGTAGTTCACTGTTTGAATTTTTACCTAATATTAACACTCGTAGAATAAATGTTCATAGAATTTTTTAACTTTCACTTATTTTCCAGTTTCAAAAAATATTGTCAAAAAATATTATCATCATTGAATCAACACAAGTTATGTACACATATTAATAACATCTGAAAAGTATTTGACCTTTGAGCATAGCATCGAAGAACTGTGCGAAGCATAACAAAATTAATCGTTCTTCTGACATTAAACGTTTCGAGAAGTGACTCGATTATGAACTTCAAGTTCCTAACAAAATATATGATTTCTGAATCATCAACTTGATCAATAAATTGTTGAACCATTCAACTATTTGATTTTCCACTTGGGAACATTATTCAGAAAAATATTTATATTCATGGCCATTTTAGTAATTTTCACAACTTGCAATTCTTCGACAGTGCGGAAATAAGAATTATAGCTTCATAATAAATTCATTTAGTTCATGGCACTAGGATTGAAAACATCCTTCAAATTATTCGTGGTTATAGAATTATTTTTAATTGGCAGTGGCCCATTCTATTATTTTCATAAGAACACAGTATTCCAACAACAACGGCAAAGGTCTTCCTCTGAAGAAGAATAAGCTACTATCATGACAAATCCGCGTTCTAGCAAAATCAAAGTCTAAATGGAATCCGTAAACAAGGTTGAAATAAGAACTGATGGTTTCTAAGAAATAACCTTCGGGTCATTCATACGACGAAATGTGTAGTTCCAATACTCCTTCTATAAACCTGAGCCATCAAACCTGCTATTTGATTGATGCTCGAAAAAACCTCCTCATTCCTGCGACTTAAACATGCGCACCTGGGAATGGCTTTTCAACTACTCCACACATAAATTTTCTTCCCAAAATTTATACAATAAATCAAGCCTCTGCTTGTTATCAACACTGGAAGATTAATAAACTTACAAGTTTATTTTATTTTACCATTCAGTTCAACCCGTGAATTTACCATACTTAATAATCTTTATTTCACTTTCGAATGTGTATTTACGTCATGATTTTATATAAATACAAAAATATCCTATTTGATACAATTATCAATTGCTTCCCGTTTCATGCCTCTCCGTGTTATCTGAAAAAATATACTTTGCTCATTGCAAATATTAACTGTTCAACCAGAACTGTAATATTGGTTGAATGCGGGCTTGCGCTAACCACTCTCCTTCGGAAAATCTCCTGTTCCAAACTAGAAATGATTAAACTACTTCATAGGCTCTTTCTCAATACATATGATTATTAGAAAATATAAGATCCAAAATTATTTAGAAAAGTTATAAAAATCATTATTAGTGGATTATTTTTATTATTATTAGTTATATTATTTTAAATATATTTAATTATTATCTCATTATGTGAGAATCCACATGTTCGAATCTTCGAATATGGAAAAAATATCCATTCCTCAACAAAAAATAATTTAACTTTTACAGTTACATGACGGTTTTCCGTGACTTCCCAAAAATATGAAATATTCAAATAAATGCTCGATATGCTCGGTCATCGATCCTAAACTGTTCTGAGTGCTGAAAATACTCAGAATAACTCTAATCTGTCTTGCGTAAATCATTGCAAGATTTAAATACGAAGAAAAATAAATGTGTTGGTCATCTGCAGAAAATGAGTTTGTTCCAATTAGCTAGGCATAATATAAAGTCAAAATGTGGCTTACATTTCTTGATGGTCTTGAAGCGTAGTGAACCTGGTTTGTACCAGATTTATCGGTATCGGCCGCCATTATATACCCACAATCTGTCTAACAAGACATAGTGGTAATATCTCTTGACGTTTGAAGTAACTGTTGATACATTTTAATATTGGCTTCTGTTAAAGCCATAGCCGTTCGTTTAAATGGGGTCAGATCTAAATGATCTATTCTTAAATATGTCAGTTGTAACATAACTCACGGTAATAGTTTCAGTACAAGAAAACACTGACAGTCTAACCAATCAACGGCTGTTCTGAAGATCGTTCCCTGGGCATGGCTTCACACCATCTACCATGCGCGAAGCAACATGTAGTTTCCCTGCGTTGGCTAATGAACAACACCGTGATAGACTGGCCTTCAATATACTGAAAGATCGAAGTGGTTACCAAGTTACAAGTATGAAACTGACTGAATTGGACTAAAATATCCAAGTATTAGATTATTACTGGTCTGTGACAAAGTACTATTCTAGACAAAGTCTAGCATATGTCCATGTAGAAATAAAAATATTTCACCAGTGTCTGTAGAAAAATAAATCACCTTAGTGATTCTCTCTGCCGAAAACTTACTAAGTTCCACTTGTCGCGCAGTACTTTTATAACTATCACAATTTGAAAATAACTTCTGCGTAGATCCGGCAACCATGTGCCTTGGCTCAGCTTAGCGGCACCTTGCTAGGCAAGTGCTTGTTTCGAAGTGAGCTGAAGTTGCCTGAGCCGGCCGGCTTTTATTTAAAACGGTCAGGGTCACGCTGAATCAGCTGAAATCTGGAAATCCTCATATCTCTGGTATCCCTGGTCTGATTTACTTGATACTAAGTGCATTCTCTTTCATTTGGCCGTGCCAGTAATCTGATCCAAGTCTCAAGTCTCTACTCCAAGGTTAACTATTTAATCAATAAATAGCCTCGACCTCTGCTATTACTCGCTACGTCACTTGACATGCTCTTAGCGGTATATTCTTTCCAATTGCTTCTAGAAGCAATGTAGCGCGATATTCAAATATCTCAACTTTCAAAAGCGGCTGTAGCCTTTCCCTTGATATCTAGGTGTCTGAATCTTGGAATACCCATTCCTAGAGTTGGGCACATCCACCCCACACCTAGCAAAAAATAAAAATTGAAAACTTTTTATTTTTCCTATCTACACATTAAATCATCTGGTTCTTGAATAATAAATCTTCAAATTCGATGCATTATAAGTTCCCACGATGTTACCAGTTCGTGTATTAGCGACTTCATAGCTTCCATTGTTGTTTACTTCCACAATACGATAGGGTCCAGCGTAAAGGCTTGCAAATTTCGAGTACACTCGATTTTGCACGTCAGAGGGTGTAGGTCTTTTCACTAAAACAAGAGTTCCTACGCGCAAGGGTCTGCGAAAACGCTTTCCTCTCACTCTGCGCTCTCTTTTCTCAGCTTGGCTCCTCAACTTGTCTAAAGCTAGAGTTTCCCACATCTGACGACTTGGTTCAATCTCAGGTGGAATAGAGATGATTCGATCCCATAATCTTGTTGGTTTAATTCCATGATGAAGCAACATGGGAATCTGTCCAGTACTCTCATGAATTGTAGAGTTGATGGATTCGGATGCTCATTTGGACAATAGAGGCAGCAAAATTTTGCTATTTCAGCCATCACGCGTTCTGCTGGATTGCTTTCAGGATGTCTGATAGAACAAAACAATTGTCTAATCCCAAGATTATTCATGATGGTTCTAAATTCTAAAGATGTAAATTGAGGTCCACGATCTGATAAAAGGAATTCCGGTTTGCCTGCTTCCAGAATCACGTTGTCTCTAATTCTCTTCGCACAATATTTTGCGTTTGCCTTCTGAATTGGGTGTAACATAGTGTATTTGCTGAAAACATCCATGGTCACCAGAATATATCGGTTACCTCTTTTAGACTTTGGGAGAGGACCATATAAATCAGTCGCGAAGATTTCACAAGGCTTAGAAGGAATAATAGGCCTTGGTAATTCTCTCAATAATCTAGAATTATGTTTACTCCTTTGGCATAAGTCGCATCCTCGAATAGTGTTTCTGACAGTTTGTCGAATTCGCTCCCACGAAAATTTCTCTTGAATCATGTTGACCGTCTTATCTACTCCAGCATGACCTGCGATTCGATGTGCCATCCAGATAATGGGTTTTTGCATTCGTGGAGGTATCACTACTCTCAGCTTCGTATGGTCAGGATCTGCAAACTTGTAGATTAAACCATCTAACATCATAAAATCTCTTGAAATTCTTTCAGTTTCCACAAAATCATCATCATTTGGATCCATGTCTCCCTGTAGAAAACGAAAAATGTTTCTAAAACGTCGGTCTCTCCTCTGGGATAAATGCAACAATCTTAACCTTCTCAAGGTATCCTCATCTTCCTGCGTCAGGTTAACTTGAAAAACCTTAGATGTAGACTCCACTGCTCTACTCAATAAATCAGCTCCCACGTTCAACTTTCCAGGAGTGTGTTCAATAACTAGGTTGAATTGTTGAATAAAAAGTGACCATCTAGTTATCCTATCACTGGCAAAGTTTGTTCTCAAGATAAACTCCAATGCATGGTGATCAGTCCTCACAATTACTGAATGTCCAATTAACATTTTCTTCCACGACTCCAACGCGAAGATTACAGCAAGTGCTTCTAACTCCGTGGTGTAATAATTCCTTTCTGATGCACGAATTTTCCTGCTAATGAACGCCAGGTAACGTCTGTTGTGGTCGTCATCTTCTTGAAGAAGAATAGCTCCAATCCCTACGGTGGATGCATCAGATTCTATGATGAAATTCTTGGTAAAGTCAGGATACTCCAATTTCACGCTGTTTACCAATAACCTCTTGGCATCTTGAAATGATTGTTCACAATCATCATCCCATTTCCATTTGTTTCCTTTCTTTAATAATTCCTGCAATGGCGCAACCGTCTTGGTGAAGCTTGGACAATGCCCTGCAAAGAATTGGCATGTCCCGAGAAAACTGCGGACATTCTTCACTCTAGTAGGTCTAGGGAAATTTGCAATCACCTGTATCTTCGTCTCATTGGGACGGTATCCTTCACCATCCAAAATGTGGCCCAAAAATTTTATTTCCTTCCGAAAGAACTGACATTTTCGAAGGTTTACTTTAAAGTTCGCTTTTCTCAAATCTGCGAATAACATCTGAAGATGTAACAAATGTTCCTCCTTAGTCTCAGATGCAATTAGGATATCATCTATGTAACGAATTGCTATCTCTTTTACTTCAGGACTCAAGTTTTGTTCCAGTGCTCTGATCAAAACAGATCCAGATGTTTTGACTCCAAATGGTAGACGGCGAAATACATATGTCTGCTGGTCAAACATAAATCCTGTTAACTTCTTGGAATCTTCACTGTGATGGTAGGACGAAGTGAGATCAATGTTAGAGAACCAGACCTTGCCTTGGAATTTCCTTAACAGTTCCCTGATGTTTGGTGGTCTGTCATACTCTGGCAGCAATCTTGAATTCAAATTTCGCGCGTCTAAACATAGTCTCAGACTTCCATCTTGCTTAGACACTACTGCTAATGGATTGACATAAGATGTAGTGTACTTTTCAATCACATTGTTGCTTTCCATCTCCTTGATAAGCACTTTTACCCTTTCTCGATGCTTTTCCGCTACCGGATACAATTTAGCATGAAAAGGTGCATCATCATTTACACGAATACGATATTCAAAATCTTTAATTTCACCAGGTTTAATATCAAAAATATCGTGATACTCTTCCAAAATTTTCCCTAGCTCTGGGGACTCCTTCTCAGTGTAGAATTCTCTTCCTTCAGCTTCATGAAAAATCAGAGACCATTGAGCATCTCCCTCGATGTCTTCCTCTTCTTTTCCGTCGAAGTTTATCTCTTCGGTATTCTTGAATCTGATCGTCTCTGTCTTCATGTCTATCACTGCTTGATATTTCTGAATGAAATCCGCTCCCAATATCATGTCAAAAGCCATGTCCTTCATTACTACAAACACATGTCGGAAATCATGTCCTCCAATCGTAATACATAAGTATAATTGTGTTTTACACAGAGATATTCTGTTGGGTATTATTCCTTGGATTGTTATTCCTGACACTGGAATCTCCTCTAAATTCTCTTTGAGCTTCCACAGAATATAAAGCTTCTCACTCACAAGACAAAGCATAGCCCCAGTATCAATCAAAGTATCGACAGGCATACCGAATAATTCGCATGATATGATTGGCATTCTAATTCTTGTACCCATTTCTTTCCGTTCATCATTCTGTTGAATTAAGTCATCATCCTCTGCTTGCCATTTAATAATTCTGGAAGTGAAAGTGTTTAAAATTCTATCTTCTACTGTGAATTCGAAGTTTTTTTTTCGTTTCCATTCCCCCGGGACTGTTGTGTTCCCGATGGACCTGGTTCATTTGGCCTCTGTTCCAAGAACTGCAAGTTTTCTTGGTGTCTTTCTTCCAAGTTCTTCCTCATCTCCTTGTTGAACTCTTCATTGGACTGACGAGTATTCAAATTCCCTCTGTTATTGTAGTTGTTTCTACCGTAGTACCTTCTTTCCTGGTACCTTCCTTGATTATCCCTTGGCCTTCTCCATCGAGTATTATATCGATTTCCACCATCCAGTCTTGCATAAGGTTTGTAACTGTATCGGTTATTATACTGATTCCATCCTCTTTTATCGGGCTCTTCCCTCGGCGTTTTCTCTTCTCGCTCCTCTAGAATCTCTCGAGGAGTTTGGGAATAACTGTCGGCCATAACAGCGTACACAGCGTTGTTATTCTTTCCTCCCTTCTGATGGAAGAATTGAGCGTTCGTATGATCCAGCTTCTGCAATACCTCGTCAAATTGCTCCATATTATAAATGTCAGCAGCGATCAAAGTTCTCTGGACGTCTGCTGGAAACTGACGTATTAATGCAGTAATTAATTCGTTATCTGGCATCGGCGGATCCAAATGTTGTAGTTTAGAAAGCTGTCCAGAAAAGTACGTAGAGTATCGAGTAGGCTGTGACGTCGAGAATCTCTTCGAATATAATTCTGCTCTGACTTGCTGTTGGGTTTCCGGGGACCAAAACTTTTTAATAACCCACGAGAAAACTCCTCAAAAGTGGTGAGAGTGGATCTAAAAGCTCTGAACCAAAGAAGTGCAGGACCTTCCAAAAATTTCCCTATCACTCGGATCTGTCTTTCTTTAGGGATCTTGGAATCTTTCAGGTAATCACCTGCTTCTCTCAAAAATTCTACGGGTGTCACAGAATCTCGCCCTGAAAATTTAGAAGGCTTATCCTCTACATTTTTGAATACAGTTATGGGGTTGGATTGAAATACTGTCCTGACCTCATCCTGCCTTTGACTATCAGTTTCTCTAGCTGCTCCTAGATTTATCTGTATCTGTTCTTTTCCCCTTACACTTGGCATTTTTAACAGATGGTCAGACTGTTTCTCGTCCTTGATTTGGGTTTTCATAGCCTCAAGTTCCTTATGGTTTTCTTCTGCCATTTTCCTAATTTCTTCGGTTTCCTTACAATTCTCCTTGACAACAGTGGATATCTGGTTCATAACAGCCTCGTGACTTTTCAACGACCCTGTCATATCTGATATGTCCTTCTGAGTTGCTTGGATATCTTTGGAAATTACCTGAATATGGGATGACAAAGATTCCCTAATTTCCTTGATTCCTTCTTGGTTCTCCAGCTTGAGTGTGTCTTTAATTTCATTGACAACTGTGGTTTTAATTTCAGTTTGTAATTCATTAATCACACCTTCTCTTATTTCTCCCATTACAAGTTCTTTGAATTGTTCTGTCAACCGTTGAACAACTAGAATTCCCATCTCATTACTCTCTTTCTTCACTCTGACTTCTAGGTTGATCATGTCTTCACCAACTTTCCTAAGACCATGTTCTATCCTATCAGCTAAGCTTTGGGATCTTAGATCGGCATCGCGAAATGTATCGTCCATTTAACTTGCGTTAGTGGCTAATGAAGTTTCGAGCTCATGTGTTTTTTCGCATAATTTATTCATTTTACTCTCAAGTGACATTTCCAAAATTTCGGAATTCTCTTTAAATTTATTTTCCATAGAATTAAATTTACTATTTAAATTTTCTTTCAAGTTATCTTTTAAAGAATCAGAACTTTCTTTAAGTTTATCATTTAAACTTTCTTTAAGTTTATTTTCTAAAGAATCAGAATTTTCTTTAAGTTTATCGTTTAAACTTTCTTTAAGTTTATCAGAATTTTCTTTAAGTTTCTTTTCCAAAGCCTCTGTATTTTCTTTCATAATGGCTGCTACACGCAGTCCAGCTTCTTTTGAACTCTCCTCCATGCTCCTCATCATCCTCATCATCTCTTCCATAATTTTAAATTATTATTCAAAACTTATGGGTATACAATATTGGCAAACACAAGCTTATAACTAGAACAAGAAATATGAATAGCTAATTGGAACACTCTAATAAAATGAGATTAGTCCTAATGTCGACGTGATGGAAAAACAAAATTCTCTACTTTTACGAATTACATTTATCACAATATCACAAGAAAAATATGCAAGTTCTCAAATATCCTCCACCTGGATTCTAATAATGCGTATGTCCAGTCATCGAACGTTTACTACTGAATTTACTTGACGCCCTAATGGTTAAGCCATTATCAAAAATAATCAAACCCATTCTAATTATTAATCCAGTTAAATTTTTAATTTTCCCCACTAATTGGGTCTCCTACTAATTTATTCATCCAAACCAGACATCTCTCAACTCCCAAAATATTTATAGAAAAAATTATCACAATTTAAATCGGCATGCGATTGACCATGTCTAACTCGAGCCCCACGTTCGAAGCCATTTCTCTCTCTATCTTATTTTATGTGCAAGTTTAGACCGGAGTCCGCACGACCACATATGCATTTTACCAATAATCAGTCAGCACGAGAGTCAAAATATCCCGGAGCGCCAGATGGGTTAAAGCTAATCGCAAAAACGACATCAAATAAAAAAATGCTTTACTGATTTTTGGCTCAATACAAAAATAAGGATAGAAGGAGATTCAACTGGGCATAACACATCATGTAAAATTATCTCATTTTATTTTGAATTTAAAATTGACTGCAAAAATGCTCAAAGCAGCATCATTCACGTGTGGCGACCCACATTACTATTTACACAAATGTACAGAAGTTTTCCAACACATTGGACAATTATTTTTTTTGGAAACACAAGTCTGATTATTAGTCCTGTAGACTGTGTTCCAAAATTATATTCATTCATGATTAAATCCAGTTCAAATTTAATTGTCTTTACTGGAAATATCGTAGTTCACTGTTTGAATTTTTACCTAATATTAACACTCGTAGAATAAATGTTCATAGAATTTTTTAACTTTCACTTAATTTTCCAGTTTCAAAAAAAATTGTCAAAAAATATTATCATCATGAATCAACACAAGTTATGTACACATATTAATAACATCTGAAAAGTATTTGACCTTTAAGCATAGCATCGAAGAACTGTGCGAAGCACAACAAAATTAATTGTTCTTCTGACATTAAACGTTTCGAGAAGTGACTCGATTATGAACTTCAAGTTCCTAACAAAATATATGATTTCTGAATCATCAACTTGATCAATAAATTGTTGAACCATTCAACTATTTGATTTTCCACTTGGGAACATTATTAAGAAAAATATTTATATTCATGGCCATTTTAGTAATTTTCACAACTTGCAATTCTTCGACAGAATGCGGAAATAAGAATTATAGCTTCATAATAAATTCATTTAGTTCATGGCACTAGGATTGAAAACATCCTTCAAATTATTCGTG